>JAESUZ010005172.1:0-688816 GCA_017311185.1 Proteles cristata cristata
CAAATTGCACATTTATATAGCCAATGACTAACTGAATTTTCTCAAGAATAGTGTGAGGCTTTTATGTTTGAATGTGTTCTGTGCTCTGCTCTTTTGGCAATGAGGTATCAACACTGACACCTTAGTAGTATAAGCATACTTTCACCATATGGATTATACAGTTTAGGACTGTTTCCTTTGGCTACATTTAAAAACTACAATTTAAGAAGATAATAAATAAGTTCAGCTTGAACAGGCCATAAACCACATCGTAGATTAAACATTTCCCCTCAACTTGATTGACACCTTATTAAGGAAATACACTACAGAGAAGCCAGTTCGTCACAGCACTTAACTATATTAAAGCTATACACAGAATTCAAGAAATAGTGCCAATGTGCCAACAAAAATTTGATTTATAGAATGAAGATTGTTAGCTTTGTTATATAAATATTTATCATTATGTCTTTATTACTTGTAAGTATGGTTTATTTGAAACTTTGTTTTTCATAAGTTTTATATACTGACTTTCCTTAAAGAAGTCAAGGAATTATAGGAAGATTATTCAAACAGTTATTTGTCATTATGATAATAATTTTCTGGGGGCAGGAAGTGGAAGGTCTAACATGGGTAGAGAGGAAAAGGGAAAAAGGTAAGAGGTGAAGTGAATCGGGATGATTTTGGCTGGTGATAGAATAATCATTGGCATGCTCTGTTTGAGGTCTGGTTCAGTGGAAAGCTATGTACTTTGGAGTTGGAGGATGAGAGTTCATTCAGCATGGATTGATAAGGCTGAAGAATTCCTGCTCATTTTGAAAGCAATTGGCCACTGAACAGTTATTTGATTATTAAATGGAACTTAAATATTTTTGAAGACAAAATCTGATGTAGCTATTAAATAACATATATTGATCACTTTCTTTAAAAAATATTTTTAATGCTTATTTTTGAGAGAGAGCGAGAGTGAGTGTGTGAATGGGGTAGGAACACAGAGAGAGAGAGACAGATTAGGAAGCAGGCTCCAGACTTTGAGCTTTCAGCACAGAGCCCCATGCAGGGCTCCAGCCCACAAATCGTAAGATCATGACCTGAGCTGACCTTGGACGCTTAACTGACTGAGTCACCCAGGTACCCCTATCACTTTCATTTAAATACAAAAACTCCTAATTTTGAAAAGGGTTTTTTGACTGCAGGAAAAGCCACTGCTACTAACTAGCACTGTTGAGGAGAAAGTATCTAATTCTTATTTCCTGATAGCACATCTTTTTCACTTTGCCTCATCCCCTAGCTGAAAGGGAGACTTTCAGTCACTGGCAAAGAGGATTCCTCAAGTATATTTGACAATAGTCTAAAAAGCTATAATTAAAAGGGCTGGCATTGAAAGGTCAAGAGAGTTTGCATTTTGAGCAAAATTATTGTTGATTTTCAACTGACCTAAAGTTTCATTTGAAGGAGCTTATTTAGGTAGAAGCCCTTTAATATCTGGAAGATAAAGTCTCTCTGTGTAGGGAGCTACCAACTAAGAACTGTTCTGTTAATAGCATTGCTTGAGCCACACAGGGGACTCTCCTCCATGTCATATGGTGATCAGCCTACGGCCAGCATGGGAGATTGGTGATTCCACCAACAGCACTGTGTTGACATAGTTGACTAAGATCAGGATTAGTTACTGTAGGTTATTTTTATTATGGAAAATTTACCGAGATCTCACTTTGAATGAACTTCCTTCTAGGCTTAAACTGATTTCCAGAAACAGTGAATTCATTATTTACATCAAAATGACCGTTTTAAACTTTCATTTCTATGTACAGAGTACCTGGCTCATTCACTTAGGAGATATGCTCATTTGCATTGACATATTACTTGTATCCAAAGACTTATTTTAAACAAAGACCAAAATGAACTTGCTTAAATAAAAGGAAAGCATTATTATGTTTGCTGGGAAGGTTTCACAGACTGCAAGTGTGGGAATACAGGTGGGCCTCAGAGAGGATTTTGGAAGCTCCCCAGAACTTTTTCTCTCAATCTTTCTTTAGCTTCCTTTTTGCACATTTTACTCTTAAATTTTGGAAAATCAGCATTGTGTGTTTCTTAGTTCATATGATTGAATATTGCTTTCCCCTAGCTTATCAATTTACATGTTATAAATCTAGAGCTTAAATTAACTTTTTTTTTTTTTTTTTTTTTTTTTACACTCCAGATTCTTAGGACACAGAGCCTGATAGGGCCAGATTAGATTATGTGTTTACTTTTTGTCCATTCAGTTCTGGCCAGGGGAGCAACTATGACTACATATAACATTTCAAAGAGTAAAGACTCTAGGCAACCCTAGAAAGGGATATCCATTACAATGAATAGGAGTAATAGCACAATCAGGAATTAGCAAAACATAACCAGTAACAACTGTCCCCCTCCCATGAAATCTTGCTATGTGATGCTTACTGTAAACTAATGCTCTTTCCAATTATTACAATGTGGTAGGTAATAAAGAAGGCTGGTTATTTACATGTGAATTCTTTTTCATTTGGCTATATTTACATGAAAATATGTTGCAAAGTACTAAATCAAACAGTGTCCTGTATTAGGATTAATTTGGAATCTGATTCAAATGAAACCTTAATGATCTCTCTATAGATTACTACTGTCATCTTGTTCCTAATACAGGTTTTATTTATGTGATATTCCATGAAGTAGTTTTTCAATTGGAAACTATATCAAATCATTGAAATATATGTTCTATTTAGTTTATTGGAAATTATAACTATTTTCATGGGGTGCCTGGGAGGCTCGGTCGATTGAATGTCTGACTTCAGCTCAAGTCATGATCTCACAGTCTGTGGGTTCCAGCCCTGTGTTGGGCTCTGTGCTGATAGCTCAGAGCCTGGAGCCTACTTCAGATTCTTTGTCACCCTCTCTCTCTGACCCTCGCCTGCTCGCTTGCTCGCGCTCTCTCAGAAATAAATAACTATTAAAAATTTAAAGAAATTATAAATATTTTTCTTATAAAAGTTCAATTTTGATAAGCAGTGAACAACTGGCAATAAATTAAAGCAAACCATGACAACACACATAGGAAGTACATTACATCTCAAAGATGAAAACGTAAATTATTTTAAAAATACGTGTAAGTTCTGTCCCTCTTGTGTGGGTGCGAGTGTGTGCACAGCCATGCTGTGGGGGCAGAGGGCATGGTGAGCCTGTACTGATGCCACCTCCACATGGCCACTGCCTGTCTTGTACCTTGCAGGTGGTGGCTAAGCTGTGGCTTTAAGGGTGAGCCTTGATTGTCTGAGCGCATAAAGCAAAACTGTCCTAAAAGGGAAAAAAAAATATGTGTAAGAATATATAGTTGTCCTGGAATCAAAATAATGCAGGGAGAATTTAGAAACCAATGTAGTTCCAATGGTGAAAACCTAAAATTATTAATTTTGTATTCCTGTCACTTAGGCTAGTTTATAGAACACGTTTAAATTTGTTAAATACCTCAGTGAAGTTAAATACTCATGACTTTTGTGCTACTAGCAAGATGGCAGAATAGGAATGCTCAAGCCCTGTTTCTCCACAGAGACCCTGACTTAACAATATATGGTCCAAAAAAACAAAAAAAAAACAAAAACAAACAAAAAAAACACCACCTTTATGAGAACTCTAGAAACGAGTTAGGAAGTTGTAATACTCCAAAAAGCTATTTCATCTATGATAACCCTTCTCCCAAGCCAACACTTTAGCATAAACAGGAGTAAACAACCTCCTTGGAGCTTCTCACTTAAGAGGGGAAAAAAAGTGAAACGTATGTCCAACATTTTTCCTCCTTCCCCTCCTCGCCCACGTTTTAGGTACATGGTGTCATACTTTGCATCCTTTTATTTTGTGAATCCCTTGACTGGTTTTTACAATAAGATATACTTATTTTTACTGTTTTTGTGTTTCCTATGTTTCTTATCCCTATTTGTGGTCTTTCCTTTCCACTCAACAAGTCACCTTTAACATTTCTCCTCGGGCTGGTTTAGTGGTCATGAATTCCTTTAACTTTTGTATGTCTGGGAAACTTCATGTCTTCTTTTCTGATATTCAGCCTTGCTGAATAGAGAATTCTTGGCTTCAGGCTTTTCCATTTCAGCAGTTGAAATACATCCTGCCAACTCCCTTATGCCCTGCAAACTTCCTGCTGAAATAACAACTGATTGCCTTATGAGGTTTCCCTTGTACCTGTTTACTCTTGCTGCTTTAAAAATTCTTTATCATTACTTTTTGCCATTTTAATTACTGTGTGTCTTGGTGTGTGGAGCCTCTTTGGCTTGATACTTTTATAAGGGGCTTTCTGTGCCTCCTGGATCTGGATTTCTGTTTCCTCCCAGATTTGGAGATTTCTCAGCTATTATTATTTCAACTAATGTTCTACCCCCTTTTCTCTCTCCTTTCTTTCTGGGATCCCTATATTGTGAATGTTATTACATTTAATGGTATAGCTGAGTTCCCTACGTCTCTTTTCATACTTAATTTTTTCTATCCTGTTTAGCATGATTGCTTTCCATTTCTCTGTTCTTCAGATTGCTGATCCATTCTTCTTCTAGCCTACTAGTTATTCTATCCAGTATATTATTTATTTCAGTTACTGAGTTCATCTCCAATTTTCAATGTTTTCTTTTTGTTTAGGGTCTCACTGAGGTCATTCACTCTTCTCAAGTCCAGTGAGTATCCTTATGACCACCACTTTAAATTCTCTATCAGGTTATTACTTATCTCCATCTTGCTTTGGTCTCTTGCTGTGATTTTGTCCTTTTTTGTCATCTGGGATATATTCCTCTGTCTCCTCATTCAGTCTAACTCTCTGTGCCTGTTTCTGTGTGTTAGGAAAGTCAGCTCTATCTTCTGCTCTTGAAAATAGTGGCCTTATGCCCAGGAGAGGAGGTCCTGGGGTGCCCTGCAGTGCAGGGTCCCCTGTTGACCAGAATCTGGTGCATCAGGGGTGTCTCCTAAGCGTATCGCATGTGTTTTGCTGTTATGGTTGACTTGCTTTTTACTTTAGTCACCTGTAATGGCCCTTTGTGCGTATTGTGGGCAGGGTTTGGCCTCTGTTTTAGTGAGCCAGCCTGGGACCACCTTAGGATCAAGTGGGATTGGCATGTCCATAGGAGCACACGGGGGTGGGCCATGCTGTTAGCAAACTAGGCAGTGAGTGTTGGTGTCATGCATGTTCCCCAGGTGTCCTTGTGTTCATGGTAGGGGGTGGGGTTGGGAAATGGTGCCTGTCATCTCCTTTGTTTCTGAACAAGTCTCCCAATGATCCCTGTCCGTCTGACACCTGCTCTGAGATTAATAAACAAATCCTCCTCCTCTATACTCCAGGCATCTTTCAAATTGCTGCTTCTATGCTGCATCTCCACAGAGCTGTTTGTTGTGCTGTCTCTTTAAGGACGGGAACTCAGTTTCTTTTCACCCTTCTGCTTCTCCCAGGAGCCCAATGAGTTTTTTAAACTTCTAAGTGTTAAGTCCTGCTGATTATAAGAACTTGGAAAATCTGTCCTCTCCTTCTCTGTGTCTGTGGCTTTCTCTTCAGTGGACACCGGGTAGTCCTGTGTGGTTTCTTTAGCTCCCGATCATGTCTCTGCCCTTCCCACCCTCTTTGATGTGGACTCTACACTACATTTAGCTGTGGAGAATCTTCTACCAGTCTTTGGATTGTTTTCTGGATTATTTACACTACTGTGGATATCATCCTCCTTGTATCCATAGGAGGAGGTGAGCATAGGGTCCCTCTACTCCACCATCTTCCTTAGAAGTTGAGACTCACTTTTAAAAGAAATTGTAACCGTTTTAATGAGATATAATTCATGTACATATGATTTACCAATTTAAAGTTTTAACAAAATCATTGTTTTGGGGGTTTATTATATCATTATAAAACAATTTGCAATTTAATTTTTTATTGAATTAGCATAGAACATTGTATAGGTTTAAAGGGTACAGCATGTTACCTTCATACATTTATATCCTGTCATGTGATTGCTGATATGGTGTTATAGATCATATTAAATGATTGTAATACGATGTTATTGCCTATATCCATTATACTGTGCATTAGTTATTTATGGCTTATTGACTACTCTTTACAAACTTGTTTCCTTAAACACAACCACTCTCTTCTTCCCCCTATTTATCCCCAGGTAGCCATCATTTTAAGTCCTGATTTTACAAATTTTAGATTCCACATGAAAGTGATCTCAATACAGTATTTGTCTTTGTCTAACTTATTTCATTTAGCATAATATGCTCAAGGTCCATCCATGTTGTCATAAGGATAGCTGAATCCTATTCCATTGTGTATATGTACCACATCATTTTTATCCATTCATCTGCTGATGGCCTTGTGGGTTGTTTATTGGCTACTGTGAGTAATGCTGCAATGAACATAGAAATGCTTATATCTTATTGAAATCATGTTTTTGTTTCTTCTGGGGGGATATACCAAAAGGTGAAATTGCTGGATCATATGTTAAATTTTTTTTTATTTTTGAGGAACCTATATTTTGTTTTCCATGGTGGTTGGAACAATTTACATTCTCCAACAGAGATTTGTCTTTCACCGTATTCTTGCCGACACTTCTTTCTTCTTGGTGATAGCCATTCTAGCAGACATGAGGTGGTAAGTCATTGTGTTTTGATTTGCATTTTCCTGATGATTCATCATGACCATCTTTTCATGTGTCTTTTGGCCATTTTGATGTTCTCTTTGGAGAAATGTCTACCTTTTTCTTCTGCTTATATTTTACTCAGATTGTTTTTGTTACTGAGTTGACTGGGTTCTATATATATTTTGCATATTAACCACTTACCTGATACATGATTTCCAAAAAACTTGTTCCCATTCTGTATGTTGTCTTTTCATTTTGTTAATTGTTTTGCTGTTCAGAAGCTTTTGAGTTTGTAGTCTCAACTGTTGGGTTTTTTTGTTTGTTTGTTTGCCTTTTGTTGTGTTTTCAGCATTGTACCCTACAGAATATTCCCTAGAATGATATGAATGAGTTTCTTTTCTATGCTTTCTTCTAGAAGGTTTATGGGATTAAATCCCTGACTCATTTTGAGTTAATTTTCGTGAGTGTTCTGAGATAGGATCTACTTTACATTGTTTATGCTTATGTTTCTCCAGTGTTCCCAGGCTAACTTGTTGAAGAGGCTATCCTTTCCCCATTGTGCATTCTTGGGTCTCTTGTTAAATATTAAAAATATATGCTGGAGTTTAATTTTGGGATCTCTATTCTATTGCATTGGTTAATGTACTACCAAACTGCTTTTATTACTATGGCTTTGTAGTATAGTTTGAAATCCAGAGGCATGATACCTTTGGCTTTGTTTTGTTTTTTCCCCCCTCAGGATTGCTTTGGCTAATTGAGGTCTTTTGTGTTTCCACACATATTTTAGAATTGTCATATTTTTGTGAAAAATGCCTAGATATTTTAAAGGGGATTGCATTGAATCTGTGGATAGATTTTCCTAGTATGGCCATTTTAACAATATTAATTATTCTGATCCATGAATAGAAGATCTGTTTTTATTCACGTCTTCTTTGATTTCTTTCAGTAAGGTTTGTAGTTTTCATTGTACAGATTTTTCACTTCCTTGTTATATTCTTAAGTTTTTAATTTTTTTGATGCTGTTTTGAATGGGATGGTTTTATTTCCTTCTCAGATGCTTTTTCATTAGTATAAAGGAATGCAATTGTTATCTATGTGTTGATTTTGTATTATGCCACTTAACTAAAATGACTAATTCTGATGATTTTTGGACTGATTCATTGGGATTTTCATGTATATAAGATCATATCATCGACAAATAATAATTTTACATCTTTCTTTCTGATTCAGGTGTCTTTACTTTCTTTGCCTTTCCTAATTGGCTTAGCTAGGACTTCCAGTACTATATTAAACAGGAGTGGTGAGAGTGGACATCCTTGCCTTCTTCCTGATATTAGAGGAAGTGCTTTCATTTCCTTTCCATTGTATATGCCTTTTATTATGTTGAGATATGTTCCTTCCATACATAGTCTGTAAAAGGATTTTATCATGAGAGGATGTAGTATTTTGTCAAAAGTTTTTCTGCATCTATTAAGATGATTATGTGATGTTTATCTTTTTTTATTGATAGGATACATTTATTGATTTTCATATGTTGAGACATCTCTGCATTTCAGGGATGAATCCTAATTGGTCATTGCATATAATACACACATTGTATATTTAAATTTAGTTTGCTAATATTGTATTGAGAATTTTTATCTGTACTAATCAGGAACATTGATCTATAGTTTTCTTATGGTATCTTTACCTGGTTTTGAATGTAAAATAATCCTGACTTTGGAAGTATTCATTCCTTTTCAGTACTTCAGTCTTCTTAAATTGGGTAAAACTTGCTTTGTAGTCTACCATGCGATGTATCCTGGCAAATGTTTCATATGTACTTGAAAAGAATGTGTATTCCACTGCTCTTGGTTGGAATATTCTGTATATGTCTATTTAATCCATATATTCTAGAGTCTGGTTGAATTACATTTTCTTGTTGATGTTTTGTCGGGATGATCTATTCATTGCTGATAGGATATTGAAGCCCCTGTAATTACTGTATTTTTGTCTATTTTTCCCTTAAGTTCTGCTATTAGTTGCTTAACATAGAAACGTACTTTAGATATTAGAGCACAAATAGTCTAAAAGTAAAAGGACAAAAAAGGTATTCCATGCAAATGGTAACCCAGAGAGCAGGAGTGGCCGCATGTATCTCAAACAAATAGATTTTAAGTCAAAAAAGATCCCAAGAGACAAAGAAGGACATTATGTAATGATAAGGGGGTCAATTTATCAAGAAAATGATGTTTATAAATACATATACACCCAACAGTATAGTACCCAAATAAATGAAGCATATACCAATATAACTGAAGAAAAAATTAGTAACAATAATAGAAGGCTGTTTCAACATGTGACTTTGTAAAAACTTTTTATTTAAATTTAGTTAACAGAGTGTGATATTGATTCCAAGTGTAGAATTCAGTGATTTGTCACTTACATAAAATGCCCATTGCACATCATAAGAAGGGCCCTCTTTAATGCCCATCACCTATCTTGCTCATCTCCCTCCATCAACCATCAGTTTGTTCTCTGTCGTTTAAATCTTTTGTGGTGTTTCCCTCTCTTCTCTTTTTCTTTCCTTCTCATATGTTCATCTGTTCCATTTCTTAAGTTCCATATATGAGTGAAATCATATGGTACATGTCTTTCTCTGACTTATTTTGCATAGCTTAATACATTCTAGTTCCATCCATGTTGTTGCAAATAGCAAGATTTCATTCTTTTGATGGCTGAGGAATATTCCATTGTAGACATATACCACATCTCTTTTATCCATTCATCAGTCAATGGACATGTGGGCTCTCTCCATACTTTGACTATTATTGTCAGTACTGCTATAAACAGGATGCATGCAACCCTTCAAATCTGTATTTTTTGTATCTTTTGGGAAAATACTTAGTGCAATTATTGGATCATAGTTCTATTTTTAGTTTTTTGAGGAATCTCCATACTTTTTTCCGGAGTCACTACATCAGTTTGCATTCCCACCAACTGTTCAATATTCAACTTTTAATCCTGGGTAGAATCAGTAGACTGAAGATCAGTAAAGAAACAGAGCTTGGGGGCATCTGAGTAGTTCAGCGGTCCAGCAACCTACTCTTGATTTTGGCTAAGGTCATGATCAGCTGGTTCAGCAACAGACTCTTAATTTTGGCTTGGGTCATGATCCCAGGGTTGTAGGCTCTGAGCTGAGTGTGGAGCCTGCTTGAGATTCTCTTTCTTTCCACCCCTTCTCTTCACCCTCCCTTCTCTCCACCCTCCCTCTATCTCCCTCCTTCCTCCATCCCCCTCACTACCTCCTCACTCCCCTCCTCACTCCCTTTCCTTCTGCCCCCTCCCCCTATCATGTGTGCATATGCTTGCTCTCTTTCTCTCAAAAACAAAAAACAGCATGCTTGAACAACACTACAGATCAACTGAGCCTAACAGACATATACAGAAAACCCCAATTAACAGCAGAATACACATTATTCTCAAGTATACAACAATACACAGAACATTCCCTAGGATAGCTTATATTTAAGCCACAAAACAAGTCTTCCCAAAGTTAAGAACACTGCAATTATATCAACTATTTTTTCCGGCACAGCAGAATAAAATCCTCATTCCCAAAACAAAGAAAAAACTCAATGCAAAACTCCAGAAAATGCACAAATATGTGGACACCAAACAATACATTTTTTATGATAGAATTTAATTTGTGTTTTATTTTTATTTTTTCTTTCATACTTTGTCAAGTTGTTTCCATATAACACGCAGTGCTCATCCCAACAAGTGCCCTCCTCTGTGCCCATCACCACCCTTCCCCTCTCCCCCACTCCCAACAGCTCTCAGTTTGCTCTCAGCATTCAAGAGTTTCTAATGGTTTGCCTCCCTCACTCTCCCCAACTATTTTTCCCCTTCTTCTCCCCCATTGTCTTCTGTTAAGTTTCTCCTGTTCCACATATGAGTGAAAAACATATGGTATCTGTTTTTCTCTGTCTGACTTATTTCACTCAGCATAACACCCTCCAGTTCCATCCATGTTGCTACAAATTGCCAGATATCATTCTTTCTCGTTGCCATGTAGTATTCCATTGTATAGATAAACCACATCTTCTTGATCCATTCGTCAGTTGATGGACACTTAGGCTCTTTCCATGTTTTGGCTATTGTTGAGAGTGCTGCTATGAACATTGGGGTACATGTGCTCCTATGCATCAGCACTTCTGTATCCCTTGGGTAAATTCCTAGCAGTGCTATTGCTGGGTCATAGGGGAGTTCTATTGTTAATTTTTTTTGAGGAACCTCCACACTGTTTTCCAGAGGGGCTGCACCAGTTTGCATTCCCACCAACAGTGTAGGAGGGTGCCCGTTTCTCCACATCCTTGCCAGCATCTATAGCCTGATTTAAATAATACATTTTTGATAAACTAATGAATGAAAGAAGAAAAAACAAAGAAATTAGAAATCACCTGAGACTAATGAAAATGAAAAAAGAACATACAAAAACTTATTGGAGTCAGCAAGAGCAGTAGTAAGAGGGAAATTTATAGTGGTAAATGCTTCCATTAAAAAGAAAGATGGCAAATAAGCATCTAACTTTGAACTTTAGGTAACTAGAAAAAAATAACCCAGCATTAGCAGAAGAAAGGAATTAACAACTATTGGAGAAGAAATAGAGAAAAAAAGATCAATAGGAAAAAAATCAGTAAGAGTTGATATTTTTAGGGGTGCTTGGGTGGCTTAGTCGGTTAAGCGTCCGACTTTCGCTTAGGTCATGATCTCGCGGTTCGTGGGTTCGAGCCCCGCGTCGGGCTCTGTGCTGACTGCCAGCTGAGCCTGGAGCCTATTTCAGAGTCTGTGTCTCCCTCTCTCTCTGACCCTCCCCTGCTCACGCTGTCTCTCTCTCCTAGAAATAAATAAAAAAATAAAAAATAAAAAAAGTTGATATTTTGAAAAAAAAAAAACAAAAAAAAAAACAAAAAAACCCTTAGGCTCGGTGAGAAAAAAGACTCAAATAACAATTAGTAATAAAAGAGAAAGCCTTACAGTGGATACCACAGAAATGAAAGAATCATGAGACTACTATGAAAAAGTATACGCCAACACATGGGAGAACTTATAAGAAATTAATTTCTAGAAGCATACAACTTATTAAGGCCGAATTCATAAAGAAACAAAGTCTGTAATTAGTAAAGAGATTGAATCAGTGTCCAAACCTTGTAGCAAAGCAATGCCTAGGACTGGATGGCTTCACTGATGTGTTGCACCAAACATTTAAAGAACTAACGTCAATCTTTCTCAAATTACTTCAAAAAATGTAAGCAGAGGGAATACTTCCAAATGCTTTTCTTTTATGAGGCTAGCATTCCCTGATACCAAAATGAGACAAATTCACATGTAAAGAAAATTCTAGAACACTATCTCTGATGAGGATAGATGAAAACAAATCCTCAACAGAATACTAGCTAATTGAATTCAACAACATATTAAAAGGATTATATACTGTGACAAAGTGGGATTTCTCTCTGGAATGTAAGGATTATTGAACATATGAAAATCATCAGTGTAATACACCACATTAAAGAATGAAGGACAATACCACATGTTCATCTCGATTGCTGCGGCACAAGCATTTACCAAAACTGAACATTCTTTCATACTACAGGCCTACTTTGGAAGCAGCTATGCTCACCACTATCCCACCAACACTGTACAGGCATACTCTGGAAATAGTGTGGTTTGTTTCCAGATCACCACAATAAAGCAAATACCACAATAAAACAAGTCAAATGTTTTGCTTTCCTGGTGCATATACAATTTATGCTTACACTATACTGTAATTTATTAGGTATGCAATATTTCTAAAAAACCAATGCATACATCTTAATTTAAAAATTGTTAAGAATGCTAAGCATCATTTGAGCTTTTCGTAAGTCATAATCTTTTTTTCTTGTGGAGGGTCTTTCCTCAATCTTGATTGCTGTTCACTGGTCAAGGTGATGGTTGTTAAGAGTGGGGTGGCTGTGGCAGTTTTTAAAAATGAGATGACAATGACGTTTGCTGCACTGTTTGACTCTTCCTTTTACACATGATTTCTCTGTAGCAGATGATTCTTTTTGGTAGCATTTTACCCACAGCAGAATTTCTTTCAAAACTGGAGTCAACCGTCTCAAACCTTGCTGCTACTTTATCAACGAGGTTAATGTGATGTTCTAAATCATTGGTTATTTCAACAATATACACACCATCTTCACCAGTAGATTCTATTCCAAGAAGCCATGTTCTTTGTTCATCCGTAAGAAGCAACTCCTCATCCATTAATGTTTTATCCCGAGATTGCAGCAATTCAGTCCCGTCTTCAGGCTCCACTTCTAATTCTGGTTCACTTGTTATTTCTACATCTGCAGTTATTTCCTTTACTGAAGACTTGAACCCCTAAGAGTCCTCCGTGAGAGTTGGAATCCACTTTTTCCAAACTCTTATTCATGATGACATTCTGACCTCTTTCCCAGAATAACGACTATTCTTATTTGTATCTCCAGTGATGAATCCTTTCCAGAAGTTTTTAAGTTGCCTTTAGCAAGAGCCATCAGACGAATTATTGTGTATGGCAGCTACAGCCTTACACAATGTAGTTCTTAAATAATAAGACTTAAAAGTGGAAACTACTCCTTGCCTCATGGGCTGCAGAATGGATGTTGTGTGGATGTTGTGTTAACAAGCAGGGAAACAGTATTCATCTCCTAGTACATGTTTGTCAGAGCTCTTAGGTGACCAGGTGCATTGTTAACAAGCAGTAATTATTTTGACAGAACGTTTTTCTGAGCTGTAGGTCTCAACAGTGGGCTTAAGATAGCCAGTAAACTATGTGATAAACAGATGGGCTGTCATTCAGGCTTTGTTGTTCTACTTACAGAGCACAGGCACAGTAGATCTAGCATAATTCTTAAAGGCCCTGGGGCTTTCACAAGGGTAAATGAGCATTGGTTTCACTTGAAGTCACAGCTGCATTAGCCCCTAACAACAGAGTCAGCCTGTCCTCTGAAGGACGATGCCAGTCATTGACTTTTCTTCTCCAGCTATGGAAGTCCTAAATGACATCTTCTAATAAAAGAATCTTTTTATCTATATTGGAAATCTGTTCTTTAGTGTAGCCACCTTCATTTATTATCTTAGCTAGATCTTCTGGATAACTTGCTGCAGCCTTTACATCAGCACCTGCTGCTGTTCTTAGATTTTTATGTTCTGCAGATGCTCCATTCCTTTAACCTCATGAGTCGGCGTCTTCTAGCTTCAGACTTTTCTTTCGCAGCTTCTTCACCTCAGTGTCTTCATAGAATTGAAGAGGGTTAAGGTATCGTTCTGGGTTAGGCTTTATCTTAAAAAACATTGTGGCTGGTTTAATCTTGTATCCAGAGCATTATAATGTCCTCTGCATCAGCAATAAGGTTGTTTCTGTTTCTCACCACTTGTGTGTCACTGGAGCAGCACTTTTAATTTCCTTCAAAAACCTTTTCTTTGCACTTACAGTTTAGCCAACTGTTTGGTGTGGGAGGCCTCACTTTTGGCCTATTTAAAGTTTTAACATACATTCCTTGGGAAGATTAAGAATTTCTAGCTTTTGATTTAAAGTGAGAGACCTAGGACTTTCACTTAAACACTTAAAAGCCATTGTAGCATTATTAATTGGCCTAATTTTTATATGTTGTTTCAAGGAATTGGGAGGCCTGAGAAGAGAGAAATAGGGAATGGCTGGCTGGTCAGTAGAGCATTCAGAATACATACAGCATTTATTAATTAAGTTCATTGTATTATATGAACGTGGATCATGGTGAGCCAAAACAAGTATAATAGAAATACCAAAGGCACTGTTCACAGATCACCATAACAAATATAATAATCATAAGCATTTTGAAGTACTGTGAAAATTACTAAATTTTCACAAATTTAAATTTGTGACACAAACATGGAGTAAATGCTGTTCAAAAATGGCACTGATAGACTTGCTCAATGCAGGATTGCCACAAATCTTCAATCTGTAAAAAATGCAGTATTTGTGAAATACAAGAAAGTGAAACACAAAGAGATAAGGCGTGTCTATAAAATCACTCAAAATAAACTAGGAACAGAAGAAATTTCATCAACATAACAAAAATCATATATAGGAAGCCCACAGCTAACATCATATTCAGTGTTTAAAAACTGAAAGCTGTCCCTCTAAAATGAAAAATAAAGCAATGTTACCCACTCTCAGTGCTTCTATTTAATATAGACTGGAAGTACAAGCCAGAGAAATTAGGCAAGAAAAATAAATAAAAGCATTTGAATTGGGTAAGAAGCAAAACTATATACAGATGGCATACAAAACAACCTGTTAGAACTAATTCAACAAAATTGCAGGATACAAGATCAACATGGAAAAATCAGTTCTCCGACATTAATAATAAACAATCTGTTTTACAATAGCATCAAAAAAGAATAAAATAAGAATTAACCAAGGGGTGAGAGATTTATACTCTGAAAATTATAAAATATAAAATATTGCTGAAAGTAATTTTTAAAAAAGATTAAAAGAAAATGGAAAGACACCCCCCCCATCCTGCTTTTATGGAGTGGATTAAAATGTTCATACTACCTAAAGCCATTTGCAGATTCATGTGGCCTCCAGATCCCAATGGCACTTTTTTGTGTGTGTGGAAAAACAAAGTCATCCTAAAATTTATATGGAATATGATTCTCAAGGGACCTTGAATAGCCAAAATAGTTCTGAATAAGAAAAGCAAAGCTGGAAGCCTGGCATTTCCTGATTTTAAAACTTATTACAAAGCTACAGTAATCAAAACAATCTGTTATTAGCGTAAAGACAGACACACAGACCAGTGGAAGAAACTACAGAGCGCAGATATAAACCTTTACATATTCAGTCCAGTGCTCTTTGATAAAGGTGCAAAGGTTACACAGTGGGGAATAGATAATCTCTTCAAAAGAATGGTGCTGGTACCAATATTACATTGCATGTTAACTAATTAGAGTTTAAATATTTGAAGGAAGAGGACAAAAATACAGTGCTGGTAAAATGATTCACATGCAAGAAGAATAAAGTTTGACCTTTAGTTTATGCCATGTACAAAAGTTAACTCAGAATGATTAAAGACTTAAATGTAAGACCTTGAACTATAAACCTTTTAGAAGGAAATATAGGGAAAATCTTCCTGAAATTAGATTTTTTTCAATGATTTCTTTGATAGGTCACCAAATGCCCGGGCAACCAAATCAAAGATTCATAAGTGAGGCTACATCAAATTTTTAAATTTCTGCACAAAAAGAAACAATAGAGTGAAAATCTAACTTACAGAATGAAAGACATAGGGAAGTCTATCTAATCAGGGCGTTATTTTCAACACATATAAACAATTTGTAAAACCCAATTCCAAAAAAGTAAGTTGATTGAAAAAATGGGCAAAGAACTTGAATAGACATTTTCCAAAATAGATATACAAATGACTGACAAGCATATGAAAAGATACTCAACATCACTGGTGACTAGGGAAATGCAATTCGATATTATAGTGAAATGGCACCTCAAAACTGTTTGGATGACCACTATTTAAAAAAAAAAAATAAGTGATGGTGGGTTGCCTGGGTGGCTCAGTAGGTTAAGCGTCTGACTTTGGCTCAGGTCATGATCTCACAGTTTGTGAGTTCGAGCCCTGCGTTGGGCTCTGTGCTAACAGCTCGATTCTGTGTCTCCTCCTCTCTCTGCCCCACTTGTGCTCTGTCTCTCAAAAATAAATAAATGTAAAAAATGTGAAAATAAGTGGTGTTAAGGATGTGGAGGAATTTGGAACCCTTTACACTGTTGATGAGAATGAGAAATGATCCAGTCACTATGAAAAACTCCATAGACTTTGCTGAAAAACTTAAAAAATAGCATTATCATATGATCCACCAAACCCACTTCTGGGTATATATCCAAAAGAATTGAAAACAGGGTCATGAGATATTTGCACAACAGTGTTTGTGTATTGTAATATTCATAGTAGCCAAAAGGTGGAACCAATCTAAATGTCCATTACAGATGAATGGATGCAAGTGTGTGTGTGTGTGTCTGTGTGAAGCACATGTGTGCATGTGTGTGGATGTGCATGTGGGTGCATAGGTTATATATCATAATATTATTCAGCCTTAAAAAATCAAATTCTGTCATATACTATAACATGGATGAAACTTGACATCAGGTTAAGTTAAATAAGCCAGTCACAAAATGATAAAAATAGCATGGTAACATCTATAGGTGGTACCAAAAATATTCAGACTCTTTAGAATGGTGTTTCCAGAGATTGGAGGAAGGGAGAAAAGAGTTGCATGTGGATATGAAACACTAATGAATATAGTGCTTCTGTTTTGCAAGATGAAAAAATTCTGGGAATCTGTTGAACAAATATATAGTTAACACTGCTGTACTGTATATTTAACATAAGATATATTACCTTATGTTTTACCACAATAAAAAGTACCCATAAAAACAATATTTTGTCATAACACACATTGTCATCAAAACTATTAACTTAGAAGTTACAAAGAGTTTACAGCTTCTTTTTAAGTTGTAAAAGTTATGATATCCTTTTTACTATCAATTCTGTTATATTTCTAATAGAAACGTGCCAAATGAACACAAATATCCAAATTGATATATGCATAAAAACTATTCCACAAGAATATTCTACTTAAAAATAACTAAGAGACATAAAATACTTGCTGTACACTTTAAAATGTGTAGATGTTTTATTTGATTTTCATAGTCCCTAAAGTAGCATAGTTTTTTTCCCCCAAGTTTTTATTTAAATTCAAGTTAGTTAACATATAGTGTAGTGTTGGTTTCAGGAGTAGAATTTAGTGATGCTTCACTTACATACAACACCCAGTGCTCCTCCCAGCAAGTGCCCTCTTTTCATGCCCATCACCCATTTAGCTCATCCCTCAACCCACCTCCCCTCTAGCAACCCTCAGTTTGTTCTCCATACTTAACAGTCTCTTATGGTTTGCCTTCCTCTTTGTTTTTATTTTTCCTTCCCTTCCTCTATGTTCATCTGTTTTCTTAAGTTCCAAATTTGAGTGAATTCCTATGGTATTTGTCTTTCTCTGATGGAATTATTTTGTTTGGCACAAAACACTCTAATTCCATCCATATTGTAGCAAATGGCAAGATTTCATTCCTTTTGATGGCTGAGTAATATTCCATTATATATATGTACACTATTTTATATATAACATCTATATACCATTTTATATATGCTATAGTATATATACACACACAATTTTTTGTATACTATACACACACATATATATATATACCCATCTTTATCCATTCATCTATTATTCCATCATTTGGCTCTTTCTTATAGTGCTGCTATCATTAGGGCTCATGTGCCCTTTCAAATCAGAACTTCTGTATCCTTTGGATAAATAGCAATTACATTGCTAGGTCACAGGGTAGTTCTATTTTTAATTTTTTTATAAATGTTCATACTGTTTTCCAGAGTGGGTGCACCAGCTTGCATTTCCACCAACAGTATAAGAGAGTTCCCCTTTCTTTGCATCCTCACCAACTTCTGTTTCCTGAGTTGTTGTTTTAGCCATTCTGACAGGTGTGAGGTGGTATCTCACTGTGGTTTTGATTTGTATTCCCTTGATGATTAATGTTGAGTATTTTTTCATGTGCCTGTTAGCCATTTGTATGTCTTTTTTGAAGAAGTGTCTGTCTTCTACCCATTTCTTAATGGGATTATTCACTTTTTGGGTGTTGAGTTTGATAAGCTCTTTATAAATTTTGGATACTAACCCTTTATCCTATATGTCATTTGCAAATATCTTCTCCCATTCTGTAGTTTGCCTTTTAGGTTTGTTGATTTTTGTCTTCACTGTGCAGAAGCTTTTTTTTTTTTTTTTCCCCTAGGAGAGAGAGAGAGAGAGACAGCGTGAGCAGAGGAGGGTCAGAGGAAGAGGGAGTCACAGATTGAAACAGGCTCCAGGCTCTGAGCTGGCAGTCAGCACAGCCCGAC
The DNA here is from genome assembly GCA_017311185.1 of Proteles cristata cristata. Classification (NCBI taxonomy): domain Eukaryota; kingdom Metazoa; phylum Chordata; class Mammalia; order Carnivora; family Hyaenidae; genus Proteles; species Proteles cristata. The sequence continues at coordinate 18,650 of JAESUZ010005172.1, forward strand.
GCGGGGCTCGAACCCACGAATCGCGAGATCATGACCTAAGTGAAAGTCGGACGTTTAACCGACTAAGCCACCCAGGCACCCCTGTGCAGAAGTTTTTTATCTTGAAGTCTCAATAGTTCATTTTTGCTTTTGTTACTTTTGCCTCCAGAGATGTGTCTAGTAAATAAGTTTGTCTGGCTGAGGTCGAAGTGATTGCTGCCTGTGTTGCCCTCTAGGCTTTTGAAGATTTCCTGTCTCACATTTAGGTCTTGCATCCATTTTGAATTTGTTTTTTGTATATGGTGTAAGAAAGTGGTCCAGTTTCATTCTCCTACATGTCACTGTCCAGTTTTTACAAGACCATTTGTTGAAGAGACTATTTTTTTCCCCACTGGATATTCTTTCCTGCTGTGTTAAATATTGGTTATCTAGTTGTGTATCCATTTCTGGGTTCTCTATACTGTTCCATTGATCTATTTGTCTGTTTTTACACGAATACAATACTGTCTTGATGATGACAGCTTTGTAATACAGCTTGAAGTCTGGAATTGTGATACCTTCCACTTTACCTTTCTCTTTCGACATTTCTTTGATTATTCAGGATCTTTTCTGGCTCCACACAGATTTTAGAATCGTTTGTTTTTGCTCTATGAAAAACGCTGGTGATATTTTGATAGGGATTGCATTGAATGTGTAGATTATTTTAGGGAGTACCGACATTTTCACAATATTCATCCTTCCAATCCATGAGCATCGAGTGTTTTTCCATTTCTTTGTGTCTTCAATTTTTTATAAGTGTTTCTATAACTTTCAGATTATAGATGTTTTACCTCTTTTCTTAGGTTTATTCTTGGGTATCTTGTGTTTTTTTTGTGCATTGTAAATGTGATCAATACCTTGATATCTCTTCTGCTATATTATTGGTGTATATAAATGGAATAGATTTCTGCACATAAATTTTGTATCCTGAAACTTTGCTGTATTTGTGTGTAAATTCTAGCAATTTTTTTTGTGTGTGGAATGTTTCAGATTTTCTACGTAGAATACCATGTTGTCCACAAAGAGTGAAAGTTTGACTTCTTCCTTGCCAGTTTGGATGCCTTATTTCTTTTTGTTGTCTGATTGCTGAGGCTAGGACTTCAAGTACTATCCTGAACAACAGTAGTGAGACTGGATATCCTTGTTGCCAAGTTCCTGAACTTAGGAGAAAAGCTCTCAGTTTTTCCCCATTGAGGATATTAGCTGAGGGTCTTTCGTATATGGTCTTTATGATGTTGAAATACGTTCTCTCTCTCCCCACTTTGAGAGTTTTAATCAAGAAAGGATGCTGTCTCTTGTCAAGTGCTTCTTTTCCATCTATTGAGGAGATCATATGGTTCTTATCCTTTTTTAAATTAATGTGTTATCATATGATTGACTTGTGGATATTGAACCATGCTTGCAGCTCAGGAATAAGTTCCACTTGATAATGGTGAATAATTTTTTAATGTACTTTTGGATTTGATTTGCCAGTATCTTGGTGAGAGTTTTTGCATCCATGTTCATCAGGGGCCTTTGTAACTCTCCTTTTAAGTGGAGTCTTTGCCTAGTTTTGGAATCAAGGTAATGTTGGCCTCCTAGAATGAGTTTGAAAGTTTGTCTTCCATTTCCATATTTTGGAATGGTTTGAGAAGAGTAGGTACTAGCTGTGCTGGCTCACAGTCAGTCCTGCCCTAGTAAAGATGCCCCTACAGGGCACAGGGTTGTAGGATTTTGTGTAATCAGCTCCAGCCTCCAGTTGGTGTGCTATGTTGCTAACAGAAGTTCAACTATGCTGCTGGGTAGGGGGAAAATGGCATCACACCACTTTCTTATCCCTGAAGATGGGAGTTCACACCTGCCACTGTTCAGGAAGCTCTCATTGAAGAGCAAACAATCTTCCTGCTTGTGTCTCAGGCTTCTGTCAGGTCCCTGCCCTCACCATATCTGTGCCCAGGCCATTGGCCTGCCCAGGGCCAGAGTTCTACTGTGTTTTATCTCTGACATCTGGCTGGGGTTCAAAACTCCAAATCTTAAAGAGCCACATGGCATGGACCCATTCCCCACCTCTAGAGGAGAGCCTTGCAACACTGTGACTGGTGCCCTTTTTTTCCCAGGAAAGCAATTGCACAGCTGCACAGTTGCTTGAAGTTTATGGTGAAGCACACCAAAAACCAACAACCAGGTTATCTGCTGTCTGCGCATGCTTCTGTCCCTTGCAGGTGAACAGGCTCTCAATGATGACTGCTGCATCTTTTGTCCTTGGAAAAGCAATATACCCTCTTCCAAACATAATCCAGGAAGGGGAACATTCTCTCCCAGCGTGCCCCAGGGGATCCCTACAACATGCTGTCCATTGCCAGCCTGGCACCCTCCCCTATGCCCACCAGGCTCAACTCTGGGGAATGGTGCAGACTTGAGCTCCACTGCTTGTAAAAAAAACTTGTGAAAGTTCCTTTGATTCTCCAGTCAGTGGTTTTGTGGAAGTGTTTTTCTTGCATGAACCCAATGTGCTGCTCTCTCTCTCCCTGTCTTTCTCTTTCCTTATTCCACAAAAAGCGTTCACCCCTCCTCTGTGGCACCGTGGCTTTGCTCTCCCCCAATTCACAGCTTCACAACTCAGACCTGTCATGTTCTTTCCCTCTAATTGTGCAGATTGTTCTTTTAATCTTCAGATAATTTCCTAGGTATTCAAAATTATTGGAATGTTACTCTGTGTTTGAGGGACAAGGTAAGCCTAGGGTCCCCCTCCTACTCTGCCATCTTAACTTCCTCTACTTAGGTCCTTTTAGGAACAGATTTCTGACCTAGATTTTACTTAATGGATAAAATTCATGGAATCTTAAGGAGGCATGCATTTTGATTCTTGTTATGAGAGAAACCATAGATGATACATCTGAATACATCAAATCGGCTTCTATTTTGTTTTGTTAACTACCTTTCCTGTGTAAATCCGGGTAACAAACTTGCCTTAAGTATGTATGCCTGGTTAAAATGTTCTTTAAAATGTGGTTAAAACATAGACATACAGAAAGCTGACTTTGAGAGGCAATTGGGGCCCTCCCAATGGTTAAAGGGTCTTTATATAGATATGGACTTGTGCTTTGTGAGGAGTGACTCTATAGATAGCAGCAGTCTTTATTTAAATGTGGTTAATAATTTTCTTGAGCAATGCTGGAAAGGCTAGTTATTTCCTAGAATTGTTTAAAATATATGATTCACCGAAGAAAGTATAACTCTTTTCTTCTCAATTTTTTTTTTATGGTTGAAATCTCTTCTTTGAGAGGTACTAACATGCATTCTCCTATTCAACAAGGACAAAGGGGAAAAATTCAAGTAAAAGAAATCTTCAAATCTTACAGGGCTTGTGGGGTAAGTCGTCTTTGACTTGAGCCACAGGTAATAATAATACTGCTTTTAGCTTCTCTGTCTTGTCTGTGGTTTATTCTTTTAGTCAAGACAGAGCAGTGGAGTAAGTCAGAAGAGAGGATAGAAAGGGGAGAAATGGAATGCATATGACCGAACTGGTCTTGAGTAGATCCTATTCTAGACTTTATCCTTGTCCTTTTTAATGAAAAATAAAATCTGTCAGAAAGCATGAATTTTAGTACTGGTTCTGTCATGAAGTACTATGATGAACTAAGTATTTTTTCTGAGTTGAACTTTATAATCTCATATTCTAATGTCAATTCCATTCAATTTGTATGTTCATTAAAAGAACTATAGTTAATTCAAAGTATCTTAATTATTTTGAATATGTTATGGCCTTCAAAATGTCTTTTTATAAGGCTCCAAGGCTGATATATCACTGTTTGTCAAATTTATCACTTTTTTTCTCATAGTCCCATAAGAACTGGGGCTATAACTGGCCTGTTTGTAGTTATCTCCCCAAAGGTAGCATGGTACTTGGGATACAGCTCGTGTTCAATAAATATTTTAAAAAATTAATACATGAATGAATCATAGATGAATCTGGAAAATAAGTTTTTCCACTCTGCTTAAGGCTTGTATATAAGGACTATAAATCTAACAAACCCTATTGGCAGCTGGTAACCTAGCAGTAACTTAAATTTCAAAAGTTTTTATCAAATTATTTTTGAATGAGCGTGAGTCAATTGTTTTTTTCGCTTATAAAAAGATGTAGGGTGTGCCTGGGTGACTCAGTTGGTAATAATCAGACTTCGGCTCAGGTCATGATCTCACGATTCATGGGTTCGAGCCCCGCGTTGGGCTCTGTGCTGACTGCCAGCTCAGAGCCTGGAGCCTGTTTCGGATTCTATATCTCCTTCTCTCTCTCTGATCCTCCCCTATTCACGCGGTCTCTCTGTCTCTCTCAGAAAGAAATAGAAAGCATTAAATTAAAAAGAAAGACATTTAGGTAAACATTCAAAGTGAATATGCACTGCTGACTGGCAGAAGTAAAAAAAAAAATGTTTACTATCACTAGTTTCTTCTAAGTCTGATCTGTAACAACTCTAGTTTCTAGCTACTGAAGAGGCATGAGGAGGGTAGACAGAAGTGATAGCAACTTATTAGATTTTTATTGTGATACCTCAATTTGGCAAGTTTAAGTGGTTCTGGAAGACCAAGCATGGATTCTTAGTTAGTTTAGCCAAGTCCAATTTAAATTACTCATCATCTGTAGTACTCTTCAAAACAGAAAGCTGACCTCATCTTATGGGGTCAACATTGCCTCATAAGAAAAGAGAATTCCTCAACTATTGACAGTTCAACCAGAAGGTGCCATATGAAAGAACGCTTAGAAATGTAGTTCCTGCCCTGACAAGGTTCAGAATGTAGTGCTATAAGGTTGTGTCTAGAAATGTAACAGTAACATGAAGGGGTGAGGGTCAGACTAAGGTAGCAGATAATCTTGAATTGTACTGAAGTCAAAAGTCTGGGGTCCAAGCAATTTGAAAAGGTCTTAGAAAGGAGGAGGAGCTGGTATTGTTCTACTAAATGCAGGTAATTTAGGTCTTTAACTGGAGATGACTTTGTGTTAAAAAAAAAAAAAAATCCTCCATCCTTTCTCCAACCCCTCCTCTACCAGTTAAAAATCCAAACCAAATCGTACTATATATAGTACCTTGGAAAAACTTTTAAAATTAAATATATATCTGTGAGAATGTTTTATATTCATAATATAGAAAACAAAAAAGTGATAAAAATTGCACGTGGTTGAGTTTCTTGGACAAAACTTACTTTTTTTCCCCAAATTCATGTGCAGTATTGCATATTGTAGTCTGCCTTCTGCCAGTGTATGCCTTAATATGTGATCTTACTCCTTGAGATTCTTCATTAGAATTTTTATCATAATTATGTTTGTGAAGTTCCCCCTTTTATAATACTGATAACAGAATTGAACTATTTCAATTTTATTGAGTTAAAATGATTTTGATATGTATCAATTTTTAAAGAAAAATATTTTATATCAAATATGCTGCAAAATAGAAACAGCAAGTTTCAAAATCTTACTCAACTCTATAGCACTTTACCTTTGTGGAATGGGAACATGATTTAATTACTAATAAATTAATGTTAATTGATTGAGGAACAATTATAGAAAGTAGGCTAGGGTGATATCAGTTAATAAATACGTATCCAATCCCACTGCCCTAAAGCCTAAATTTGCCAAGGAACTAGGACCTCTGTTGAGCTCTTTTCACTGAGCTGTTTAGAGTTAGAATACAGTCCAGAGATAGAACAAACAGAATTACCTTTATAAGGATCATATAGGTATTAGGACTACAGGAGAGAGAGCAATATGCAGCAAGAGGCAAGGGTCAAGAGGGGAGGAAAAAGCCATTGGTCAAAGCTACAGTGTTAAAGAAGGAATTGGGGCCTACAGAGAAGGATTTACCATCTAAAGGCACTTTCCAGTTTCTTCTTTTCTAACCTAGTTGTGTTATAGATTCTTCTGAGTCTCCAGGCATCTTTCAAGGGTATGTTTTGAGTGTCTCTTAGTATTATAAAAGTCCATTCCAAGGCACAACCTTGAGCAAATCCTAAATGTCTAGTATACTATTATTTATGGGGTAAAAAAATAAGTGACAGTGAAGGAAAGATGGGCCTTTTGGTAGCCTATATATAGTACCTTTATTTGGGTTAGAAAAAAGAATCTTTTCTACCTAGACTGGTGAGCAGAGCATATAAAAGTTTTCTGAAGAAACAGGATCAACAAGATATGTATATGTAGATACATAGATCCTTTAAGGAACTAGCTTATGCTAATGTAAAGCCATGGTGAGCTCCAAATCTCTGTGGCAGGCTGGTGTGCTGGAAATTCAGGGACAATTGCAGTTCAAGTCCAAAGGCGGTTTGCTGGCAGAATTTCTTCCTTTGGGAAGTGGTCAGTCTATTCTGTTTAAGTCTCAACTGACTGGAAGAGGCCCATCAACATTATGAAAGGTAATCTGCTTTACTCACAATCCATTGATTTAAATGTTTGTCTTCTCCAGAAAACACTTTCATGGAAACATCCAGAATAATGTTTGAATAGTTGGGCACCACAGCTCAGCCAACTTGATGCATAAAATGAACCATCACACAGAACATAGGCTGGATTTCTGCTCACCTTCACCCTCTTTGTTGGGGATCCTTGTGCAGAGCCAAAGAGCAGAACTACTCAGAGTGGACTGTTCTTTGGTAGCACCATGTCAGGCCATATGCCAGTACCTGTGGGGACCACAGCCAAATCATTTTGTAACTAGTAGACTGATCAATGGCCAGAAGGCTTCACAGCTGTTTGTGACCAATGGCTCCTTCCAGAGAGGAGAGGCTGGACTTTGATAAATGTGACTAGTTTACACAAGCAGAATAGACTGTGATTGGTCATGGCGTGCTTATGATGCTGGATTTTAATTTGGGCTCTGCCACTGATTTGCTGTGGGATGTTGAATAAATCCCTTTACTTCTCTGGGTCTGGGGTTTTACACTTGAAAACTAGAGATTTAAACATGTTTCTTCCATCTCTAACATGGTGCATCAAACATGTTGGTCTTGACAGGGTCAGTTCTGGTCCTTAACTGACACTGGTGAAGAATTAGGAAATGATTCTTTTATTGAAGTTAGATATAATCAAAAGCTCTTCCTTGTTTTCTAAACCATTTGATGCTCTTCTTGGTTTAAAGGTGAATTTACGAATGAGACTACCAACAATTAATGTGAAAAACTTGTCAAATATTGGTCTTCAGTGAAGAAATAATTTCATACGGTAATTTTATCGAATGTAAAAAAATTGAATAAGGTCCAGCTTCTGCTTATGATAAAATTGCAATATATTCCTCCTTTCCTAGTTCTACTCAGTTACGTTTTAAGATTTAAGTCTTGAAATTCAAAGGAGCTATGAAATAATACTTCACATTTTTAATATACTCTTCATTTAAAGTCGCTTCAGATTACAAATAGTAATCAGGAAGAGCAATGTTACTTTTTTTCCTCATCTGTCGTTCTTTTCTGGAAACCTATTGTACATTTGGATTATCCTTGGTCCATTGATACTTCCTTATGGATCCTGTTACATTTCTTTCTCAAATTGTTTAAAATGTTTCACAAAAAATGACTACTCGTACTCCTGATAATTCAGTTGAGATAAATAAAACCAGCATAGCCTCTTACCAGGATATAGCATACTATGCACAATGTGAATAATTGTGTGGAAAATCCTTGGAGCTTTAAAGCTTTGTTCCATATTTTAAAGAACTTTAGAGTTTGTCATGGAATTTCAGAAAAAATAGATCTGAAAGGATTTCATAAGAAAAGACCTTTAAAGGTATATGTTTTTACAAACATACAGAAATGTTAACACCCAAATGTGTGCTGCACTTTCAGCACTGGACTTTGGAAGCTGATATACCGATTTCCAGAGGGTTGCCACTGCTCAGATCATTTTTGGAACTTTATTCATGGAATTGACTTTAGAGCTAGTTTATGAACCACACAAGGAAATTAGTTTTATTACTTTATTGTCACACCTCATATATTTCCATTCTCACGTTCCTCACAGTTGGGTATCTTCCCTGTCTCAGACAGATTTTGCATTTTTCCCCATTTCATACTGTCCTTGCAAATACATATCCCAAAGAATGAATGTTTGCTATAGATATATTCACAGTTTTATGCAAGTAGATAAAATATGGTGCAACCTTAAATATAAAATATGGTACATTACCTGGCAGAGTATCCTATTATACAAAATATTTTCTCTAATCGAGATGTAAACAAAATGTCATTTTTGTAAGTGTAAAGTCCACAGAAGAATTTGTGTGTTAACATTGTTTTAACCTGTTGGCTTGGATGCCTGCTCGTAAGAAGTCTGCTTTTTTTCTACAACACTAACAAAACAAAGGATTAAAATCTAATTGTGTACTCAAATATCACTGGAAAGTATATATTTGAATATAAGCATTGTTAAAATATAGAAATAAAATATTTAATTATGTGAATAAGTGAAGAAATATGGGTGGGCTTGTAAAAAATATGAGATAATCTGTGGTAGTAAGTTTTCTTATTCTAACTTTGAATTTCCTAGAGTCTCTGAAAAATCTCAGTTGCTTTACAAAGAACAAAAATCATTAGGAGAGGGAAATGCCAACTGTTTCAGTTTACACATATCTAGGCTGTGTATTTCCCCATCTTTGGTTCATTGAGGCAATATCACAGCATGGCCTCTGGATAAAACAAGCAAAAGATAACTCAGAATACACCAAAATAGAGTAGGTCAATTAAAAAAACTTATTAACAAGCAATTAAAGCTCAGTAGTTTTTTTCTTTGTGTGAGTTTGTGTACAGTAGTCAGTGGAGAGTTTAGCATGTTGGAACTATTCTTTCCCCAAGTGTCATTTACTGGAAATGCCTGAGGAACCTTGGAGAAGAATCAGAAGCAACTGAATGGTTACAAATTTGTCCCATATTACAAATGTATGGATTTTCTCACTGAAATGCATCCTAATTTTATAGTTACTTAAGAGAAAAAAGATCTTGATCAATGCACCAAACCATAAAGCAATGGCTATGAAAATGGCGCATCAAAGGCAGGACCCATTGAGGAAGTGAACTAAGGCGAAAGCCTTATTAATAATGGGCCTATCCTATGGTGAGCCTGGGTGGGCAAACTGCTGTCTGGAAGTAGACTGTTCACTCATGTGAAGTGAATTAACACTTTCTGGGCACTAGGGTACTATTAGGTGCATTGAAACAACTGATTTCATATGGGCTTCCTGGTGCCCTTGCACACCCGGCATCTCTATAGGATCAGGCATAATGAAATTATATGTTGCCAAGAAGGCAGCCCTTACAAATTTTAGGCAGGAGCCCAGAAGTGAGGACTCATGGTAGCTAAATCAGCTGGGAAAGCAAAGAACCAGGGAAGAAGTTGACACCTAACAAATACAGCCCTTAAACATTTTGTTCCTCCTCGTTGGCCACTTAAAAAAGGAAAGAAATAAAGGAAAGAAAAAAGCCAGAAGAAAGGGAAGCAGCAAAGCTTCATAAAAAATAGAAGGTCATAGTTTTAAAACAAATCCTGACCCATTGCAGATCTACAAATTAGGCAGCATGTGCTCTAAAAAAGCTGATTGTATTTGAAAATAAATGATTTAGACTATATATCTCTTTTGTGGTAGGAATCATGTAGCCATAGGTTGAATTAGTTATGAAAGAAGTGCTTTAATTGGTGGTTTGTATAGTTGGATAATATTGGCACCTTTTGTGACTTTTATTCTTTTTTTTAAAGTGGAGTTTAAAACTTAGCTGTTAATTCAAAAGACTTTCTGAGATGTTCTAACTGGGAGTTAAACCAAGATTCATCTGGAGTCCTGCTTATAAAACTGGATGTATTTGAGCTTTAGGATTGACTACAGAGCAGCGTACAAACACCTGTAACTTTAACCAGCAATTAGATGGCCCAACAAAAGTAAGAATGCTCTTTTGAATCTAATAGAATTATGCTGCCATTATTTTGCTTTCTAATAGGAGTGGCCTTTGTATATCTAATTCTGTGGTTTTATATATGACATTCTATGAATATGAAGCTTATTTCTCAAACTAAAGCAGTATCCAAATTTGTCTTACCGTTAAATGATTCCTTTTTAAACAAGAAAAATGTATTCATTTATTCTGCTCATCCTTGAAATACAGTAGAAGCCAAACTGTTATAAAATTATGTTGGCTGAAATACAAAATGAACATGTCAGGTTCTTTAAAGCTGGGGTATGTTAGGAGTAATCATCTTGATTTTGTGCTAAGCAGTAGTCATGCTAATTTCTGCCATCAACAAATTTGATTAAATTCAAAGAGGGTAAACATTTTTTTCCTAACTTGCAACATTCCTAATGTTTAGAAACAGAAAATTTGTCAACCAGAAATGGGCTTTCCTAATGTGAAATTGAGAACATATCTTAAAAAAAAAAAACACCTCAAAATGAAACAAAATGTATTTTCGCCCATTTCCTTTTATTTCCAGTCAGAGAGAGCATGATGCTGCTCGTGTACTTTTTACATTGAGATTTTTCAGAAAAGTGAGCTAGTCTACTTACACACAGGAATAATTTCTCCCCTCCCATCCAAATCATTTTAGAATCTAAGACCAGTGCCAAAACATCTGGTCTGGAAAGTTAAAAAAATATATATATATCAGTTTAGATGCTTTGAAATGTGAATACATTGACCAAATATTTGGTATTATTTTTGAAAACTGATGTTACTTTTGCAACATTTCAATCTCATTTTCCCTGATGCTTTATTCAAAACAAAAAATAAAGATTACTCAATTGCTGTTGTTTTAAAAAGCACTACACTGAGAACCTGTATCTGGGATATCCCGACATGTGCTTATATTCAGCAAGAAGCTACCGTGAGGGGTTCACTGAGGGGCTCTTGAAGACTGGATATGGAAGACAGTCTGTGGAATGAAATTATTTGGGACTCCCAGACACTCGCTATCACCCTTTAGTAGGCATAGAGAAGAAATCTACCAGCTCTATGTTCTCAAATGTTGCCCATAGATAATTTAATTTCAATTTTTCCCAGCTACCAGTGACTTCCTCTGTTGACACTTATCAAAATGCAAAGAGCCAAAATTTAAAGTTACAACTGGGGAAAAGGTACGAATTATATTTAAAAATCCATCTTAGAAAATTAATATTGAGGCCATTTTCTAGTTAGGTTTTTAGAAATAGTAGTTTATCATTTTAGAATCAACACCAAAACAGACGCCACCATCTCATAAAATAAACATGCAGTGAAAGGGTAACACTCACATTAGCCACAAACTGAGTCTGTAGCCAATACAGTATGATGAGAAGGAATTCTCAGTATGGTGTGATGTGCGATCGAAGCCATTAGCCATATGGTGCAGTGTGAAGAGGGCCTCTGTGACTGAATAACAGTTGTATGTTATATGGTTTATTAAATAATTATGCAATGGCAAGCAATGCTTTTAAAATTATTGGCCGTTTTAAAATATTTTGGTTAATCTAGCTGCATTTACCAGGATGAAGGATGCATGTTCCATCAGGTCTTCGTGCTTCAAATCTGCTTTGTGTATACAATGGAAATCGGCTGCCATATTGAAGATTTAGGGCATATTTCTTGTATCATACTGTGTATCATGAAGGTATGCCACAGGGCATTTAGAAACATAGGGGCACATTCCTTTTAGAGTTGCCTTTCCACCTGCCACCTGTCAGTGCAGACACTGTCTACGAGATAGAGAATGTACTATTTTTATGTAATTTCCTCAGAATGCAACAGGGAAACACTAAAGCATCCAAATGAAAAGCAAAACATTCAAAAAATATCTGGATATTTTGCTATGCGATGTCATGCCAGCTCCTATTTGGATATTAAAAAAAAAAAACCAAAAACAAAAAAACAAAACTACAGGTACTAACCCTGATTCCTTTCTATTTATAGTAATTTTTCCTCTAAGTATATTTGTGTTGTATTTGTCAGGTGACTTACACTTTGCTAACCAGTCAGACTACTCTGCCCTAAACTCGCTACTCAGATATGGTGTGCTGGGTCTTCGGCGAGGTGGGACTCCCAGATGACTGGTAGCAATATCCCGGTGAAAGCAGTGAAAAGGCTGTGGCTGTGCTATGCCCACCATGGGACCACAGGGCAGCTGCAGCTGCCACCGTGAGATGAAATGCATTGGAGCAACAGCATGGTTTGCTTGTGTAAGCCTACACTCCGCTAAAGGAATCCTAGTATCTTTAGAGACCGGATGTATGCTTTCATGCATGAATATTCTGAAGACACTGAGAATTTTGAAAGTTTAGAGTTCGTAAATGAGAGTTGGGTCAAACAGTGAAAGGTAAAGCTAATCAAAATATAATATTGACATTACAAATAACAGCCATGGAGTTCATGGCAAAGTCAGGACACGATTTCTCTGCCTCTGTACATAAAAGTTGAAATAGCATTGTTATATTCTGAAGATTTCTTTTATAAAAGAACTGATTGTATTGTTTTTGATAAGTAATCATATACATATACACTATTATAGGAAAATCTCCTTATTTCAAGAGGAAAAACGAAAGGAAATAAAGATTAGTCATAAGGGCTGCTTGTCAATATTTTGGTCTCCTCCTGTTGGATACAGAATTGAGTTTCCTAACAGCCTTGATGTTCGTCATGGCCATCAGACCTCTCTGTCCAATAACACTTGGGGCAGAAGTCTTTACTAACCGACGTGTACATCGTTATGGTGCCTTCCCACTAACACAGTAACCAGGCATGTTCTGATGTAAGAAGCTCCCTGAATTTCAGTCCCTGAGTGAGGAAAGCATGGAACAGAGGCCCTGGAAAACATTCCAGTCCTCAAAGGGCAGGCAGCATAAGTAGGGAAAAAAACTATGTTTTAGCCAAGATTTATTTTTCATCTTTTTTAATGTTTGCTTATTTTTGAGAGAGAGAGAGAGAGAGAGAGAGAGAGAGAGAGTGAGTAGGGGATGGGGAGAGAGAGAGAGAGAGAGGGGGACACACAGAATCTGAAGCAGGTTCCAGGCTGTGAGCTGTCAGCACAGAGCCCGATGTGGGGCTTGGACTCAAAAACCTCAAGATCATGACCTGAGCCAAAGTCTGACTGATGCCTAACCAACTGAGCCACCCAGGTGCTCCAAGCCACCAAGATTCTTAAGGTTGTTTTCTACTGACTTACCAAAAAATAGATCAAAATATCAGTGATGTTATGTACTTAGTTACTTAGGATAAGGTACTTATGATAAGGGCAACAAGAAAAAATATTTAAAGTCATTTTAATAAGTAATATTAGGCAAGTGAGAGTAGTCAGAGCCTCCTGCCCCATTTGTGAAACTGGTGTGCTGTAATGGGTTACCAGTGACCACATCCGCTCACTGGAGCCTGGGTACAGTTGGGACAGTGGTAATTCGCTTTTCCTTTACTTCTGCTTTCAAGCAGCCTGCTGAGTGAAATCAGGAGAGTTGAATGAATATTATTTACATATGGTGAAATAAAGTTTGAGAAGCACTGATGTATGTAATACAGCAGATGCAGATGGTGTGGATGAAGAACAAAATATTTGGACATACTGATAAGATGTTTGAGGAGAAAGTAAAGTAATATTTAGGACTTCTTATCTATAAATTGATCAGATTTACCAATAATTGCTAGTTATCCCCCTTGGCTAGATTTGTGTACACACAATTTACCTGTTAATCTAGGCATCCAACCAATCAAGTTTGAGTACCTGTAACTGTATGTTATAGAGACGGTGTAAAATGGGAAGGACAAAATCATTACCAATTTCTTTATCCTTCCAGTAACTGTTTCCATGGGAAAAGAAGATAATTACAAGATATAAGTGATATTACAAGTAAATATTATGTTCTGAGCATTGCCCTAGATACCTTAACTCTAAAAGGAACTAAAGAGGGTAGATATTACCTTCACGAGATATAGGTAAGGATACAGATTCTAAACTTAAATAATTTTTTCAAAGTCCTACAAAAATACTGAAAATACTTGAATTCAGTAGAGAACATGTGTACATACATGAAAACTACCCTTGTTTGTACAGTTATCAAAGGTTTCCTGCCAAGATGTTGTGTGCTTTGCTTATCATGGGCAGTAGGCACAATGTTGGGTTTTAATCCATTATTAGGATTCTCGGAGTTTGAGACAATACTCAGATCCCCTTCCAAACAGTAAAATTTTCTACCCAATAGGTATATGCACACATTCTAATCCCCCCCTACACACACACGGACGGAAACATAGTATTCTGATGTGCTATTTTTTCTTTGTTTCGGACGGATTTGAGTTGAATAAAAGAGACTGGAATTTGGGTTGGCAGTGAAAAGAGAGTTTAGCCTTGTGTGAAATGGCTTGTTTTTAATGCTATAGAGATATTAACTGTGTACTCAAAATTCATTATAAAAAAAGTCATGTTCATTTTTCTATACAACTTTATTTAGATGTGAAGCTTGATACCACACTTTTTCAGATGGTCATTTTGCTTCATAGAATCCTTGATGTTGGCCTGCTTCACAACAGCTTTCTTCTGCCTTGTATCATATACATTGGTTCTTTCTTCATTTGTAAAATGAAAGCAGGGGTCATCCAGGTGACCAGGTTTTTGTGGTTCTAATGTTGTATGATTTCTTTAGCTTTTGGAACTTGTGGGCTTGCTAACTGATCTGATTCTCCTCATGCTTTCAGGGTATGTATACACAAAAAATGATTTTTTTAAGCTAATTTCGAGATCACATAGCTAGTGACAAAATCACAAGCAGAATCGTGTTCTTTGGCTCTCTCTCTTTCAGGGGCATCTTTTGCAGTGCCTCCGGCAAGCTCTCATTTGCCAAAGTACTTGGAAAACACTTAGGTTTATTTCTCAGTGTATGATATATTGTTTCAAATGGTTTGAATTTACTGGTATCTGGAATAATACATGGCACTACACATTTGTATCTATTACCAGATTGTATGTAGTACTTGATTCCATACTTTTCTCTCAGTCTGGTAATTCGCGTGTGCGTGTGTGTGCACGCACGTTGAATGACCAAAAAATACTGGATAACAGGTGTCTGTGATTTCTTCTCTCCCACCATAAAGAAGTAGATATATTGATACGTTGGTTTAAAATGTTTCTAACTATGTATTTCTCATTTTAATGAATAAATAGTAATGGAAGATAAAGGGGGAAGGGCAAGGTCGGTGGAGGGGGGCAATGTTTGAGACATTCTGGGGATAATGAAGGTAAGATATGTGTACAGAGCATCCATATCCTTACAATTCCTAAGAGTGATTCCAGATAGGAACACCAAGAATATTTGGTGTAACACACAGGGAAGGTGCCTTAAGTGCACAAATACATGCTATATTAAATATAGAAATGAAAATTTAATTGAGGAAAGAGGCAGAAGTTGATAAGTTCTGCACAGCTCCTCACGACAGCAAGCATTTACATTCTAAGCCTTTCTCCCCCATTATAAACAACCTGATTTTCATCGATGAAAGCAGCTGACAGAGGCTGCCGAACCAGTTATTACACTTTATCAGGCATTGCTCGCAGAGATACCACTTTCATTTTTGCCAGCATTTGTAGTGTAAATGAGGAGCAACCTATCGTAAAATAACGCTAAGGAGATCAAAGGAAGCAATCCCTACTACCAAGCTAAAAATCATTCTGGGGAAATGTTTTTGATTATGGCTAATAATGTAATCAAGCCAGAAACCTGCCTAGAAGTTGAGTTACAGCAGAATTGCTGCTAATATTATGGGGTACCTAATTGGCAGTAATATGGCAAGAAAGTTTTGGATGTATGGAAACAAGGGGCTAATAAAATATTTACAAAGAGCTGTACAGTTTCTGTTAGAGTACTATGTATATTTTCTCCAAAAAGCAAAAACAGAAAAAACAAACCAGTGTTGCAATGGGGATTTAGAATTAAGGGAGGGAGAGGAAAGCATAAAAAGAATAAAAGTGGTCATTTAAAAATATATATCTTTGATTTTATTCTTTAAAGACCAATTACTTTCCTGTCCCCTGTGGGATGGGAAAAAATTCTTCTTAATAGCAAAATCATTCTAAGACTTTTCTGATTCATTTTATATTTAGCAGATTACAGCTTTAGTCATCAGTAGGAAAGAGCCTCACAAACTGACAGACCTTAAATCATGTCCTTTGATTGTAATTGACAGAAAGAGCATTTAAGGTAAAGAAAAAAAATATTTTATTCCTCTTTGATTACACTGTAATGTGATTTGGTGACATAATACAGCTGGGAACTGAGGCAAGAAAGGCAATAATTCCTACTTGAGGGTTTTACATGATGTAGCCCTTTAGTCGTCTTCCCAACGCCTCCAGCTACAATAGTCTCCTTGATGGCGGCTAGACAAATAGATACACAGAGTGTTAAAATTTAAAAGGCAAACAGCTCTCAAATAACATTTCTCGAGGCAATGTATTTCAGCATTAAATGCTTGACAACCACACATTTGACCGGACCTAAAATTAAATCTATTCAATTTAAACATTTTATAGTGCAAAATGCCACCATTTAAGTAACACTTTCTTAAAATAATGGAAAATAAATGATTGATACACAATAGTGCTCTAAAGAGATGCATGTCTTATTTTTTTTTTTTGGATATCAGTGACTGAGTGTATATTTCAACCCATCTGTAATGAATTGAGGTTTTATTTTAATATTTGATGATTCTCTTATGTTTCTCTGACCCCTCTATCTTCCAGATATATATATATATATATGGTATATAGTATATAGTATATATATATATATATATAGGACATTTAACAACAGAGGTGAATGCAAATGTGACTGTAAATAATGTCAGACAGTTGACAAAGTCACACATAGGGCATCACATGTATTTCTCTGACAAGTATTTATTTCATGAAATAAATTTATAGTCTAGGATTTGAATAATGGCCATGGAGTTGAATCCAACATCTTCATTTTTTAGTGCTGTAATGAAAATAATCTGTCTGTTCATTCACAAGTGATTTCCTAATACTCAGATTTTAAAAGATTTAACATATAAACTAATAAAGAATGTATATTTTGTGAAGAAATTAAACAATATTAAAAATGTGTTAAAGTAATCTATAAAATAAAATTTAATAAATTGTCTTTACAACCAGATATTTGAAGAGTATATTTCTTAAAGTCACATAAGATTTGTAAGACTAGTAGGCCAGAAAACCTATTGCTTAGCAATATATTTTAGTGATTAAGAAAAGATCTGAATGTTACAAATGTGTCTGTGGGTCTGGA
Organism: Proteles cristata cristata; assembly: GCA_017311185.1. Taxonomy (NCBI): domain Eukaryota; kingdom Metazoa; phylum Chordata; class Mammalia; order Carnivora; family Hyaenidae; genus Proteles; species Proteles cristata. Next base: position 35,911 of record JAESUZ010005172.1, read on the forward strand.
GAGAGTGTGTGTGTGTGTGTGTGTGTGTGCGCGCACGCGCGTGTGCACGCACGCAGCCATATGGAGAATTAAATGAATATCCACCAGAGAATGACTTGTGATAGAGTTACATTTTCCAAAGCAAGATTATGAATTGTCAGTCTATGATGATATTTATATATGTAAATCAAGTATTTGAATCTGCAAGTTAATTGTGTCTAGAAATGTCAGACTAATTATAAACTCTTATGCTGTATTTACCTGAATGCCCCCAAAGCTGTTTAAAACTAAAAAATTCAATTTATAGAGGGTTGTTTTAGCTATCAGAAATGGACTTGACTATGATGGTTTTAAGTGTGGTATAGCTATCACACACACAAATATGGGTGCAGGCAGAAAGCCGTGCAACCTACCATGAAACACATGTCCAGTGTTTTTTCTAGTTCAGCTCAGAGTTCTGGAATACTTTGTTGTCAGTGAGCTATACCTCATCAGATGAATAATTTAAATTTGTATCTACAGAGGCTTATATAAAAAAGTTCCAACACAAGTAGTAAATCTAGATGTTCTACATATTCTACCCTTCCCTCCACGGAGATTGACATATTTCATTTCATGTCAACATCTGCTCTCAGTGCCACATAAACCTTTGAATACTCTTTTTTAATGTATTGGTTTGGTTTACTCAAACATTATTTTGGTCTGTTTATTTTTTTCTTAACTACTGGGACCATATTGAACTTTCAAGACATAACTGATATGCAGTTGATATGAGTTCCTGTCCATTATTAGGCTAGATGGTTTTCATCCTTTTATATGAAGAAAGAATGCTAGTCTTGTCATCCACGCTTATTCACATATACCCGTGTATAACTTGTGTATATCTGTGCTCCCAAACACTACTAAAGCAAAAGAAAATAGAGGATTAGTAGTGGTTTACTTTTTGGAAACCCAACTTTGCAGTTTAGTCTTGATCAACTTTTTCATTAAGATTGGAAGATTCTATGAGTGCCTGTGTAGCTGAGTCAATCGAGTGGCTGACTTTTGATTCTGGCTTGGGTTGTGGTCCCAGGGTCATGGAATGTAGCCCCACATAGAACTCTGGGCTGAGCATAGAGCCTGCTTGGGATTCTCTCTCCTTCTCCTCCCTTCTCTCTCCCACTCTCTCTCCCTTCCCACTCCTTCCCCTCTCCCTGATGTGTGTGCTCTTTATCTCTCTGTCTCTAAAAAAAAAAAAAAAAAGAGAGACACAAATTTATATTTTAAAAAATGGAAGATTCCACTAAAACTATTTAAAGCTTATTTTTTAATTTTGCTTCATCTAGATTTTAGTTTTTTATCTCACGTGGATAGTACCATAAGTCATAAGTCATTTGACCAAGAGGACAATACAATGGTAGCCCCATGGCAGAGATTTTTGCAAATAGTATTTGGGGACATTTTATATCATGCTTATCCCAAATTTAGATTTCAGTTCATCATCCACAAGGCCATTAACTATCACAGGAAAACAGTTTTGAGACAACCAAGGGAGGCTTAGATTGAGGAGCCATTTTCATTATTTAAGAGCATATTTTACAAAATTGCTGATCTTCAGTTTCCAAATTTATTCATGTAAAAGGAATGTACTTTTGTCAAAACAGTTTATTCACTATTGTCATTTACACATAGTCAAAACTGCATAGTCAAATTATAAGAAAATGTTAAAACTTCATTGAGTAATTTGCATAAGTTTTCACATGTTTCTTTGATATTTCTTTAGTATAGATAAAACAATATGGAAAGGAAGAAGAAATATGACAGATTAATCTGAAATGCCCAGTTGCCCACTTTTATTTAATATTTAAAAGATTACAGCACTAATGCTTTTGTTATCTTCATGTTACTGTTTACAAAAGGACAGTGTTTTATCTGGGAAATTATATACAAATTATAACTTACAGTTTTATAAAAATTATGTATGACAGATCCAGTTGTATCAGAATATTACTCTTTTATAAACTTGTCAACATATTTTTCAAAATATTTTTGCACTCGTAATTTTAAAAAATATATTGCTTTATAATCACTGAAGTTTAATATTTGTTAAGTAAAATTGTATAATTAAAAAAGCCCTTAGAAATAATGACATCCTAATTATAAATTGAAAATTATTGATGTTATTTGTTAGCTACAGTCAACTGAATAGAAAATTTTTTCATGAGATTTTTTTTTTAATAACTGGATTGGAAGCAGGGGGAAAAAAAACCTTAACAGCAATCATGTAAATTTGGTTTATTTGATTTCTTAAGATCAATCCATGTAGATTTAAAGGGCATGATTCCCAGAAATGTCAGGCCCTGACTAGTATAGAGACATTATCTGCTTCACTAAATATTTTATTCTGTTCACTTTCATGTAATTACATGTAGACTTTGCCAAAGAATCAATAAAATAATTTATTTGAAAAATTAGATTATTTCCATAATTTGGCTATTGTTGATAATGCTGCTGTAAACATCAGGGTGCATGTGTCCCTTGGAATAAGTATTTTTGTGTTCTTTTGGTAAATACCTAGTAGTGCAATTCCTGGATGGCAGGATAATTCTATTTTTGACTTTCTGAGGAGCCTCTATACTGTTTCTAGAGTATAGAATGCAAATCAATTTGCATTCCTACCAACAGTATAAGAGATTCCCCTTTCTCTGGATTCAGCCCCTGTTGTTTCCTGTTGTTTTTAGCCATTCTGACAGGTGTGAGATGATATCTCATTGTAGTTTTGATTTGTATTTCCCCGATGTTGAGGGATGTTGAGCATCTTTTCATGTGCCTATTAGCCATCTAGATGTGTGTTTTTTGGAAAAGTGTCTATTCATGAATTCTCATTTTTTAACTGGATTATTTGGTTTTTTGGGTATTGAGTTTGATAAAAGCCCAAATGTACACCGATGAATGGAAAAAGATGTATAACGTTGCATTATATGTATAATTTATACACATATAATGTAATATTCAGCCATCAAAAAGAATGAAATCTTGCCATTTGCAATGACATGGATGGAGCTACCAAGTATTAGGCTAAGCAAAATAAGTCAGAAAAAGACAAGTATCCTATGATTTCACTCATATGTAGAATTTGAGAAACAAAACAGATGAACATAGCAGGGGGGGTGGTAAAAAAAGAGGCAAATCAGAAAACAGACTTAACTATGGAAAGCAAAACAAGGGTTACTGGGGATGAAGTTGGTGAGGGGATGAGTTAGATGTGTCATGGATATTAAGGATGGCACTTATGATGAGTACTAGGTGTTGTAGGTAAGTGAGAAATAACTAAATTTTACACCTGAAACTAATATGCTGTATGTTAACTAACTGGAATTTAAATAAAAATATGAAAAAATTAGATTCTCACATTAAAGGTCAATTGTACATTTAAACTTTTAAATCTATTATATTACTGTTCCCAATGGTTTGCCATCCTAAATAATAATTTAAAAATATGAACTCTAAATATATTAAATGATATCTAAATTGTATGTTCAAACTTCAGGAAAAAGTAAGTAGAGAATAAAAATGGTAAACTAATGCAAAATCATGATTCAAAGCACATTTTGCAACAGGTGTGCTAATACATATTATAGTTTGATGTTTGAAAAAAAATGGAAGATCATGTGCATAGAAGATACCCATATTATCACTTTGGACCTATTAATATGGAAATATGTTTCAATCTCTCTGGAGAATGCTACTGCTATTTTTCTCAGATGTATTCAATTTCATTGTGCTGTTTTCCTTCTAAAAGTACATGATATTATACAAGCTCACTGACAGACTCAGTTCTCAGTGTCATTTAGGTACAAAATAATTTGTTCTACTTCTAGATCACTGTATCATCTTAGGCTAACCTAATACTAATAATCAATAGTTAAGTCCAAAAATGATACACTAGTATATGTTTATACTTTTAAATTATTAAATTTACCATGCCAATAGTATATTTTTAGTATGCATTAAAATATCTTGAAAATTTTAAATAAAGTAAGTTATGGCTATAAAAATAGAATTCTTAAAATTAACATTTGAATGATAAGCAATTTGGGGGATAATTATAGCTCACTCTCTACACTCAATGCATTTTGATATATGTATAATTATTCCTACTAATATCCCTTAGTTGAATTTTTGTAACAACAATACAATTTATTGCAAAATTAATTCCTTGGCACAATTTACCATGTAGTGATGTGAAGTCAGGGTGAATTGATTTTACAGCAGACCACTTGTGCTCTGGTTTTCTATGTTCCAGTACTAATTGTTTATTATAGGTCACTTCAGAACTTAGTTTAAAAATAAATTGTTGCAAGGTGCATTTAGTAGAAATAGTTTGATATTTTCAGCTCATGGGGTTTTATTTAAATAAAAAAATGGTAAAGTAATGCAATCATCTTTGGATATAAAAGTGATGGATGAATTGAAAACATTTTTGAATCAGGTCAATGGTACTGATGATTAGTACATTGTTAATCAAGTTCTTCAGATTGCTATCAAATGCTTTAGCTCTTTTGCTCGGGCTGGTGAGAGGATCATGAATATTAAAGAGATTCAAATGGATGTGCTCTCATGTAATATGGAGCACTACAAATGAAATGACTAAATGAGGGCAGACTGTAACTCTAACTACCGATATATGTCTTAAATAAAGTAGAATGCCTAATCAATTTCTTTACTCACATATAACAAATATATTTTTTTTCTGTAATCTATATCTTAATCATGTGACAAGCCAATGGACATAAGGCATGAAAAATATTTTTTAAAGAAAATTTTTACATACCAGTTAAGGTTTGGTTGATAACTAGAATTTAAAAGAAAATACAAATTAAAGGTTAGGATAAAATGTATTTCTTTTAAATTGTACATATTAGCAAAAAATGGAGACTGCCCTGAGAAATGTCTTCTTGAAAGAGAGAGATAATAATACCATGCTCTTTTTTTTTTTTTTTTTTTAGCAATAATCTAGTACTTTTTAAGTCTAGGCTATTAGAAACATGATATAGTATATTAGAAAGTTGTTGATTTTAATTATTACTGAACGTGAAATTTTATTTTTAAATCAAAATGGGAAAAATGATTTTCCATAGACATTCTTAAATGCTTGAAATTTATATCACTCATAGAGCATGGTTTTTTCAGTATAAATATATATGTAAGGAATTATAAAATATATGTAATTTAATCATTGTACATTTATGTGTTAAGTAGAAATTAAATAACATTTATAAATGAAAAATTTGTAGCAATATCTAATAAATGGTATGACATACACTTGGAGTTTAAATTAATATTATTGTTGAAATTGAAAATAAACAAAAAATATATTCATCTAACAGATATATCCTGTTTTGGAAAGAGTAACAAATTACCTTTGGAATGTACCAACCCAGTACAGATTAATTTATTGTGTTAAATGTTCATCTATTTAGAAAGAAAAACAATTAGATTTATAATCGAATGAGATCTTAAGAGACTAGTATTCTAAGGGGAAAATGTGTTTTGGTGTAAGAGAAGTCTGACAACAATGAGCTTCTCAGGAAGATCCAGGCACAAATTTCAGATTTTCCTAGATCCAGCCTTAAGAATAAAAACCAACTGTTAGGGCGCCTGGGTGGCTCAGTTAGTAAGTGTCCGACTTTGGCTCAGGTCATGATCTCATGGTTCCTGGGTTTGAGCCCCACGTCGGGCTCTATGCTGAAAGCTAGCTCAGAGCCTGGAGCCTGTTTCAGATTCTGTGTCTCCCTCTCTCTCTGACCCTCCCCTATTTATGCGCGCGCTCGCACTCTGGCTCGCGCTCTCTCTGGGGGAAAAAAAACTGTTAACACATTATACCCATATGTTTATCCTCATAGTCATGAAAAACTACTGAATGTACCAATTTTGAGAAGGTGGTCTATATCTCAAGTTTTTATTAGTAACGCAAATAATGTAGGAAAATGGTTGATTACCTATATAAATTTTCCTAGTATTCATAGGATCATTGAATGGCAGGGTGTTAAACTATGACAAAATTTGGGAACCCACTTTGTCCACATAAGTATTTTTTTTTTCAGATTAGAACAGATAAGATTGTGATAAATTAAGCATGCTCAATTTAATTAATGGTAGGGTCAAGATTAAGTTATTATTTGCAATCTAATCTAAGATCCTTCCTTAATATTTAACCACTATAACATTAGAACAAGGCTAGAATTTTAAAAAATAGAAATATGTAATTAAAAACTATCATATGTGTCTGGAGAAAATTTATTTACATGAGAGAATATAACAGAAGCATTAATTCCATCAGGGTAATTGTTCTGTGATTAGCAAAGACCTCATAAGAAGGTGATATTTAACTCACAGCTTGAAGATGTAGTAGAAAGTTGGCAGATTAAGAATGAGGAAAAAGATGCAGTACCTGTGTAACTCAGTGTGTTAAACATCTGACTCTTGGTTTTGGCTCAGGTCATGATCTCACAGTTTGTAGGATCACACCTCACGTTGGGCTCTGCACTGATGTTGTGGAGTCTGCTTGGGATTCTCTCTCTCTCTGTCTCTCTCTCTCTCTCTCCCCGCCCTCTCCCTCTCTCTTCCCCTCTCCCTCTCGCTCTTTCTGCTGCCCCCTCATAAATTAAATAAATAAATAAAATTTAAAAAAAAAGAGTAAAGTGTTTAAGTGCATAGGAATGATATGTTGAATGATCTGATATGACATGCGTTTTTGAGAAATTAAAGGAGTTCAGTATACACCGAGCATATCTTAGAAATTGGTGACACATGAGGATGGGGAAATTGCCAAGACCCACTCCTGGAGATCATGAAAATGAAGTAGTTTTATTCCAAGTGCATTGGAAAGCTATTGAAAACTTTTGAATCAGGCTTCGTCAATGCTCTGATATTCTTTTTTCAATGTTTAAGCTCACTGTTGTAGGAAAAAAATGAATTAGAAGATCATAAGAATGCAGAAGTTGAAATTATTTAGCAATCCTTTTCAGTTTTCAAAATAAATTCTTGTGGGTTGTATTAAGGTGGTGCTAGGGAAAATGAATAGAACTGAAATGTATATTAAAAGCTGAAGCAAGAGATCTTGGTAACTACTTGTGATGGGTTGGGAAAGATGCTAAGGAAAAGAGAAAGACAATTACTCCAAGATTTATGGCATTAAAACAAAACAACCCTGAGTGAATGGACATTTAATTTGTTGAGACATCAAAGATATGAAATGGCATAATTTGGGGTAGGACACCAGGATTTGTTTTAAATATACTACCTTGGAAATTTATTGAATAGAAATGCTATGTAGGATATTGGAAAGAGTAGTTTGAAGCTGAGAAGAGATATAACTTCAAGTTATTTTCAATTTTTGGGATAGATACAATTGCCTAGAAAGTGAATACAGAGGGAGAAGATAGATGGTCCAGAGTGGAACTCTGAAGATCTTTAAAATACAGATGTTGGACGGAGAAAAATAAGCCCCTAAATGAGACTAAAGAGTACTTAGAAAGAAAAATCGGGCGAATCTAGTGTTCCAGAAGCCACAAAAGGGAAATGTGATTCAAGAGCAACTTCAAATTTGTTGAATGCTCTTGAGATGTTATAGAGTTATGTTCTCCAAAAAGATATGTTCAACTCTGAACCTTCCTGTACCCATGAATGTGGCCTTATTTAGTAACAGGGTCTTTATAGATATAATCGGGGTAAGATAAGGTTATCTAGGATTAAATCTAGTAAGTGGAATCCTTAAGAGAAGAGGAAATGACACACATTAATGGAGAGAGAAATCATGTGAAGACAGAGGTAGAGGTTGAAGTGATGTGGCTACAAGCCTGGGAATGCCAAAAATTGCTGGGGCCACCAGCAGCCAGGAGAGAGACCAGGAGAGGATCCTCAGAGCCTCCAGAAGGAACCAACCTTGTGCCAATTCTTTAATTTTGATTCTTGGACCCCTGCACTATTGCAGAATAAATTTGTCATTTCCAGCTACCCAGTCTGTGGTAATTGGTTATGGCAACCCTAAGAAACTAATATAGAAGTCAATTAAAATGAGGATGTATGGGATATACAACACAGAGAATTTTCATCTTTAGTAAAAGCAGGACAGTCTCAGGGCACCTGGGTGACTAAGTCGGTTGAGCGTCCGAATACCACAGTCCGTCTAGACTGAGATCAAACGACCCTTGCTTAAATACAGAACTTCTAGAATCAGTTGTTTGAGGGGCGCCAGGGTGGCTCAGTCAGTTAAGCGACTGACTTTGGCTCAGGTCGTGATCTCACAGTTCGGGGTTCGAGCCTCGCGTCGGGCTCTGTGCTGACTGCTAGCTCAGAGCCTGGAGCCTGCTTCTGATTCTGTATCTCCCTTTCTCTCTGACCCTCCCCCTGCTCTCGCTCTCTCGCTCTCTCAGAAATAAATAAAAATACTTTTAAAAAAGCAGTACAGTCTCATGGAATATTAGGGGTGGAACTTAAATTAGAGGAGGCTGAAAAATGAAGAAAAAGTGATGAAGTGGAGATAGTAAATGTAAATAGGAGTTTACTTGGGAAACCCCATACTTTTTGTTTTCGTTTTGTTTTTTGGCCTTTAAATATTTTTATTAAGTTTTTAAAAATTTTAATTCCAGTATGGTTAACACACAGTGTTATATTTATTTCAGGTATACAATATAGTGACTTAACAATTCTGTACAATAGGACTCATCATCATAAATGTGCTCTTTAATCTCCATCACCTATTCTCCCCATGCACTTCCCTCTGGTAACCATCAGTTTGTTCTCTATAGTTAAGGGACTGTTTCTTGGCTTGTCTCTCCTTTTCCTTTGTTTGTTTCTTAAATTCCACATATGAGTGAAATCATATGGTAGTTCTTCCTCTGACTTAATTTGCTAAGCGTCATAAAATCCATCCATGTTATTGCAAATCACAGATTTTCATTCTTATGGCTGAATAATATTCAGTTGTGTGTGTGTGTATACATGCAACTTAGTCTTTATCCATTCACCTCTTGATGGACAAGGGCTGTTTCCATAGTTTGGCTATTGTAGATAATACTTCTATAAACATAAGGGTACATACATCCCTTTGAATTAGTGTTTATCTATTGTTTGGATGATACTTGTAATGTGATTTCTGGATCATAAGGTAGTTCTAATTTTAGCTTTTTGAGGAACCTCTATACTGTTTTCTGCAGTAGCTGCACTAGTTTGCATTCCCACTAAAAATGCAAGAGGGTTCCTTTTTCTACACATCACCCCTAACACTTTTTTCTCATGTTTTTGATTTTAACCATTCTGACAAGTGTGAGGTGATATCTCACGTAGTTTGATTTGTATTTCTCTGATTATAAGTGCTGAGGAGAATCATTTCATGTGTCTGTTGGCTATCTGTATGTCTTTGGAGAAATGTTTATGTCTTTCCATTTTAGTGAGATTATTTGTTTTGTTAGTGTTGAGTAATCCTTCATGGGATATGTGGTTTGCAAATATTCTTCTCCCATTCAGTAGGTCATCTTTTAGTTGTGTTGATTGTTTCCTTTGCTATGTAGAAACTTTTTACTTTGATGTATTCCCACTAGTTTATTTTTGCTTTCTTGGTCAGGAGACCTATCTACAAAGATGGTGCTATGGCCAATATCAGGGAGATTACTGCCTGTGCTCTTTTCAAGAATTTTTATGGTATCCTGTCTAACATTTAGGTCTTTAATCCATCTTAAAGTGTTTTTTATGTTTGTGGTATAAGAAAGTGTTCCAGTTTCATTATTTTTCATGTAGCTGTTCAGTTTTTCACCACCATTTGTTGAAGAGAGTTCCTTTTTGCCATTGTGTATTTTCTCCTCTTTTGTGGAAGATTGACCATATACTGTAGGTTTAATTCTGGGTTTTCTATTCTATTCCATTGATCTATGTGTGTATTTTTGTGCCAGTACCATACTATTTTGATTGCTACAGCTTTGTAATATAACTTGAATTGGAATTGTAATAACTCTAGTTTTGTATTTCTTTTTTACGACTGCTTTGGCTATTTAGAATCTTCTGTGGTTCCATACAAATTTTAGAATTGTTCTACTCCTGTGAAAATGCTGTTAGTATTTTGATAGGAATAGCATTAAATTCATAGATTGCTTTGAGTAGTACGACTTTGTTAATAATATTTGTTCTTCATATCCATGAGCATGGAATGTCTTTCCATTTCTTTCTGTCATCTTTATTTTCTTTCATCAGTGTTTTATTGTTATCAGAGTACAATATCTGTCACCTCTTTGGTTGGCTTTATTCCTGTGTATTTTATTAGTTTTGGTGTAGCTGTAAATGGGATTATTTTCTTAATTCTACTTTCTCCTGCTTCATTATATATAGAAATACAGCAGATTTGGTACATTGATTTTATATTCTGTGATGTTATTGATTTATCAGTTCTAGTACCTTTAGGTGGAGTCTTTTGGGATATAAATATATGCATACATATAAATATATAAACATATATAATCATGTCTTCTGTAAATAGTGAAAATTTTGCTTTTTTTTTACGCTGATTGGGATGTCTTTTATTTCTTCTTCTTGTCCAGTTGCTGTGGATAAGACAGAGAGTAAAATCTTAAATAAAAGTGTTGAGAGTGGACCTCCTTATCTTGTTTTTAATCTTAGGGGAAAAGCTCTCAGGTTTTTTCCATTGAGTAGGACATTAGCTGTGGGTTTTTTATATAAGGCCTTTATTATGTTGAGATATGTTCTCTATAAACCTACTTAATTGAGGGTTTTTATCATGAATGGATGTTGTACTTTGTCAAATGCTTTTTCTGCATCCATTGAAATGATCATATAGTTTATTCTTATTGATATAATGTATCACATTGTGAATATTGAACCATGGTTGCATCTCAGAAATAAACCCTACTTGTTTGTGGTTAATGATATTTTAAATGTATTGTTGGATTCCATTTGCAAGTATTTTGTTGAGGATTTTTGCATCCATATTTATCAGAGTATAAGCTTGTAGTGCTCTTTTTTTGGTGGTGTCTTTATCTGGTTTTGGAAACAGGGTTATGCTGGCCTCATAGAATGAATTTGGCAACTTTCTTTCCTCTTATTTTTGTAATCGTTTGAGAAGAATAGATATTGACCCTTTGTTGTTGGAATTCATCTGTGAAGTCATTTGGTCCTGGACTTTTGTTTTGTGGAGTTTTTTGATTACTGATTCAATTTTATTGCTAGTAATCAGACTTCTAATTTTCTATTTCTTTCTGTTTCAGTTTTGGTAGGTTATACGTGTTTCTAAGAATTTCTCGGATTCTTCTAGGTTGTCCAGTTTTTGGCATATACTTTTTCATAATCTCTTACAATTGTTTATATTTATCTGGTGTCAGTTGTTATTTCTCTTCATATCTGATTTTATTTGTGTCTTTTTTTTAATGAGCTGGCTAGAAGTTATTGATGCTCTTTCCAGATTTTTTTTCTTGTGGTTGATTTGTAGTTTCTTAGTATTGTGGTCAGGAAGGATGCATGGTATGACTTTTATCTTTTTGAATTTGTTTAGACTTGTTTTGTGGCCTAATATGTGATCTATTCTGGAGAACCTTCCATGTACACTTGAAAAGAATGTGTATGCTGCTGTTTTAGGATGGAATGTTCTGAATATATCTATTAAATCCATCTGTTCCAGTGTGTCATTCAAAGCCACTGTTTACTTATTGGTTTTATTTTTATTTATGTATATATATTTTTTTCATCTTATTTATTTTAGAGAATGCAAGCAGGACAAAGGGGCAGGGGTGGGGGGGGAGAGAGAGAGAGAGAGAGAGAGAGAGAGAGAGAGAGAGAGAGAACCTCAAGTAGGCTCCATGTTCAGCGCAGAGCTGAACATGTGATTAATCCCATAATCCTGGGATCATGACCTGAGCTGAAATCAATGATCAACGCTCACCTGACTGAGCCACCTAGATGCCCCTGGTACTCTTTTTAGACGGTCTGTCCATTGATGCAAGTGGGGTGTTAAAGTCTCCTACTATTGCTGTATTACTAGTGACTAGTTCCTTTATGTGTTATTAGCTGTTTCATATATTTGGGTACTCCTATGTTGGTGAGTAAACACATATAATTGTTATATTTTCTTGTTGGATTGCCCCTGTTATTACATAGTGTCCTTTGTTTCTTATTACAGTCTTGGGTTTTGAGTCTATTTTGTCTGGTATAAGTATTGCTAGCTTGGCTTTCTTTTGACCTCCTTTTGCATGAGAAATGTTTCTCTAGTCTCTCACTTTCCATCTTCATATGGCTTTCTGTCTGAAATAAGCCTCTTGTAGGCAGCATATAGATGGGTCTCCCTCTCTCTCTCTGTTTTCTTATGTCTTGATTGGAGGATTTAGTCCATTTGTTTTCAAAGTAATTATTGATGGATATGTATTTATTACCATTCTGTAACTTGTTTTCTGGTTGTTTTAATAGTTTTTCTCTGATCCTGCTTTTGCTTTCTTTCATGGTTTATTGGCTCTCTTTAGTGATATACTTGGATTTCTTTATTCTTTACATATCTATTACTGGTTTTTGATTTGTGGTTACCATTAGGTTTGTGTATAACATCTTCTGTATATAGCAGTCTATATTAAGTTGATAGTTGTTTAAGCTTGAACACATTATTTACTCTTCAGCCCCCACATTTTAGTTATATGGTGTCATATTCTTTATCATTTTTAATTTATGAGTATCTTGACTGATTTCTACAGATATACTTATTTTCATTACTTTTGTGTTTGTTTCTTTTCATATTCTTAATTATGGTCTTTCTTTTCCATTCTAAGAGGTCCCTTTAGGGGTTGCCTGGGTGGCTCAGTTGGTTAACGTCCAACTTCAGCTCAGTTCATGATCTCACAGTTCGTGAGTTCGAGCCCAGCGTCGGGCTCTGTGCTGACAGCCAGCTCAGAGCCTGGAACCTGTTTCCAATTCTGTGTCTCTCTCTCTCTCTGACCCTCCTCTGCGCTCTCTCTCTCTCAGAAATAAATAAAACATTAAAAAAAAACTTTTTAAGAGGTCCCTTTAACATTTCTTGTTGGGCTGGTTTTATGGTCATGAACTCCTTTAGTTTTTTGTTTGTTTGTTTTTTTGTCTTAGAAACCCTTTATCTCTCCTTTTATTCTGAATATTGGCCTTCTTGGATAGAGTATTCTTGGCTACAGATATTTCACTTTCAGCCCTTTGAATATTTCATGCCACTGTATTCTGGCTTGCAAAATTTCTACTGAAAAATCCACTGGTAGCCTATGGAGTTTCCTTTGTTTGTGACTCTCTTTTTTTTCTTCTTTTAAATTTTCTTATCACTACTTCTTGCCATTTTACTTGGTATGGACACCCTTGGATTGATTTTGTTGGGGGAGCTCTTGCTTTTGCATCTGTATATCCGTTTTCTTCACCAGATTAGGGACGTTTTCAGCAATTTTTTCTCCAAATCTTCTTCTCCCTTTTCTCTCTTCTTCTGGTATTTCTTTAATGTGAATGTTATTATTCTTGATAGAGTCACTGAGTTCCCTAAGTCTATTCTCACTTATCTTTTTTTTTTTCACTCATCTGCTCAGCTTGATTACTTTCCATTGCTTCGTCTTGTGGGTCATTAATTTGTTCTCTGCCTCCTCTAACCCGCTATTTATTCTGCCAACTGTATTTAAAAATTTAAAGTTTTTTTTAAAGGGGGGGGTGTGAAGAGGCAGAGAGAGAGAAGAGATGCAAAATCTGAAGCAGACTCCAGGCTCTGAGCTGTCAACACAGTGCTCAACATGGGGCTTGAACTCATGAACCATGAGATCATAACCTGAGCTGAAGCCATACATTTAACTGACTGAACCACCTAGATGCTCCCATCAAGTGTATTTTAAAATTTCATTTACTGTGTTCTTCACCACTGATTGGTTCCTTTTTATCTCTTTGTCAAGGGTCTCATTGATGTCCTCCACTCTTTTCTCAAATCCAGTGAGTATCCTTATGGTCATTATTTTAAATTCTCTATCAGGCATATTACTTATATCTGTCTTACTTAGGATTGTTGCTGTGTTTTTGTCCTGTTCTTCCATTTGGGACATATTGCTCTGTCTCCTCATTTTGTCTAACTCTCTGTGTCTGTTTCTGTGTTAAGAAGGTCAGCTATGTTTCTCACTCTTGAAAGTAGTGGGCAGGGTGCTCACTTTTATCAGGGTGGCACTTCCGCAGGAGACACACAACTACTACAGAGACAGGCTGGTGGGGCTGCTGTGTAATGCATATGTGTGCATGCGGTACAGTTTTAACAAGGTGCATGAATCCTCCTGGGAGGTGACCAGTCACAACTCCTGGGACCAAAGTCCCACAAAATGTGCAATTTGGGAGATCCAGTGTTGGTGAGGTTTATGCAGATCTTCCAGGGGAAGGGACCTGCATCATAGGGATTAAGAAAATTATGACTGGACTGGACAGCAACATGCAGAAGATTGAAACTAGATCAATTTCTCACACCATACACCAAAATAAACTCAATATGGATAAAGGAGCTGAACGTGAGACAGGAAACCATCAAAACCCTAGAGAAGAAAGCAAGAAACAACCTCCTTGACCTCCACCACAGGAACTTCTTACTAGACACATCCCCAAAACTAAGGGAAACAAGAGCAAAAATAAACCATTGGGACCTCATCAAGATTAAAAAGCTTCTGCACGGCAAAGGAAACAATCCACAAAACTAACAGGCAAACAACGGAATGAGAAAAGATAGTTGCAAAGGCCATATCAGACAAAGGGTTAATACCTAAAATCTATAAGGAACTCGCCAAACTCCACACCCGAAAAACAAACAACCCAGTAAAGAAATGGGCAGAAGTGTGAACAGACACTTCTCCAAAGAGGACATCCAGATGGCCAACAGACACATGAAACAATGCTTAGCATCCCTCCTCATCAGGGAAATACACATCAAAACCACACTGAGATACTACCTCACGCCAGTCAGAGTGGCTCAAATGAGCAAATCAGAGAACTCTAGATGCTGGCCAGGATGTGGAGAAACGGTCACCCTCCTACACTGTTGGTGGGAATGTAAACTGCTACAGCCCCTCTGGAAAACACTGTACAGGTTCCTCAGGAAGTTAACAATAGAACTCCCCTATGACCCAGCAATAGCACTGGTAGGAGTTTACCCAAGGGATACAGAAATGCTGATGAATAGGAGCACATGTATGCCAATGTTCATAGCAGCACTCTCCACAATAGCCTAAACATGGAAAGAGCCTAAGTGTCCATCAACGGATGAATGGATCAAGAAGATGTGGTTTATCTATACGATGGAATACTACATGGCAATGAGAAGCAATGAAATCTGGCCATGTGTAGCAACATGGATGGACCTTGAGGGTGTAAGGCTGAGTGAAATAAGTCAGGCAGAGAAGGACAGCTACCATATGTTTGCATGTATAGGAGGATTAGGAGGAACTTAACGGAGGACCATGGGGGAGAAGAAGGGGGGAAATGGTGGGAGAAAGGGAGAGAGGCAAACCATGAGAGACTCTTGAATGCTGAGAACAAACTAAGGACTGATGGGTGTGGGGGGAGGGGAGAGATGGGCATGGAGGGGGGCACTTGTGGGGATGAGCACTGGGTGTTATATGGAAACCAACCTGACAAAAAAGTATTTGTAAAAAAAATAAATAAAAAACGAAATTTTAGCCAGACCCAAAAAAAAAAAAAAAAATTATGACTGGAAAGGGTGGGTCCAATGAAACATGGGAGCAGAGCTTGGTGTAAGCAAGTTAGGTAGTGAATATTGGCACTGTGCTGGTTTCTTCAGGTGGCCCTTTGTTTATGCTGAGGGTTGAGGGAGGGAAATGGCACCCCCCAGCTTCTTTGTGGAGGAGTCTCCTTGCAATCCCAGCCTTTCCAGGACATGCTCTGAGATTATTAAATAACTCCTTCCCATAAGGCCCAAATGATTTTCAAACATTGTTTCTAAGCTGGATTTTCATAGGATGTTTGTAGTACTGTCTCTTTAAGGTAGAGACCCAGCTTCCTAAAGCTTTCTGGGCTCCCCCAGGTGATTTTTTAAAATTCTAGGCTTTAAGTTCCTCTTGTTTTAAGAATCCATGAAATTCAGTCCCTCTTTCTTTCAAAACCAAATGTTATGGGGATTCACCTTCCCTGGGTGGGCTTCCCAATGTGAGAGTCTGGTTCTTGTCCTTCTCTTTGCCCCCAGCTCCACGCTGACCATAGAAGGCCAGCGCCTTCTTACCTCTCCACTCTTCCTGCACTCTTTGAAGTGATCTCTTCTCTACCGTTAGACATGGAGTTGGTTCGGCTAGTCTTTGGGTGGTTTTCTGTGTTATTTACACTGATGTAGGTGTTATCTAGCTGTATTAGTGCAACCAGGCAAACTTAGGGTCCTCCTTCTCTGCCATCTTCCCAGACTCCTTCAGAAAACCTGTGTTTTGTTTTTGGTTTGTTTTTGTTTTAAGGTGAGAATTAGGAAAGTGGTCAACAGGGATTTTGTTGTTGTTTCATGATGTCTAGTAAGACATGTGTGGATGCTAATGGCAAGGGCACAGTTATGGGAGACCAGTAGAAGTTGAAGAGTTCCAAAATGGGATGACTGACAAGAGGAGATTTCTGCAAAGACATCAAGGAAAGGGCTCAGCTGAGTGTGCTCAGGCACTCTCTCAATTTTAGTTAGATAGAAAGGGTCCAAATTCAGCAGAATTTGTATGCTAAAGACATGAAAGCTATCATATTCATAGCTTTTATTTACTTTTTGCTATTTTTTTAATGTTCATTTTTGAGAGAGAGAGAGACCAGAGTGTGAGAGGGGGAGGGTCAGAGAGAGAGGGAGACACAGAATCTGAAGCAGGCTCCAGGCTCTGAGCTGTCAGCACAGAGCCCGGTGTGGAGCTGGAACCCATAAGATCTGAGATCATAACCTGAGCTGAAGTGGGATGCTTAACCAGCTGAGCCACGCTGATGCCCCATATTTTCTTGATTAAGAATACTGCAAGGTTACCCGTTGAGTATTAGGGGATGAAAAAAGCTGGGCATTCCAGGAAAGAAATGGTATGAAATTGTAGGTATGAAGAAAAGAAAAGCAAACTGGTCAGATTGCTGAGTTGTATGTACTATTGATTTGAAGATAGAGGTTGCAAGTTGATAGTGAAATCTACCTGCCCAGCTGGGGATTAGAACCCCAGATTTGAAGAGATTATTGGGAATCTGATGTCTAATAAAAAATCCCTTACTTTTATTCAAATATATCGTTTGTTTCCCATTTATTGATGATTATCTTGAAGGATCCTGACTCTCTAAAACAATACAAATGAAAGATTCTAGTTATCAAGGCAAAAAGGAAGAATAGTCAGTATTTTTGTTCTAGTTCATCCTCTTTTTTTAATATCTGTTTATTTTGCGAGAGAGAGAGAGAGAGAGAGAGAATCCTAAGCAGACTGCATGCTTAAACTCATGAACTATGAGATCATGACCTACTTTGAAATCCAGAGTCGGACACTTAACTGACTGAGCCACGCAGGCATCTGGGTTTGAGCTCTTATACAGCTATTCACTGACCTCTTAGTGATCCAGTTTGGACCTATTAAAATAGAGTTGACGCATTAATACCCTATAGCTAAAACTTAAGAGAAAAATAACCAAGGGACTAATGAATATTAAATATGAGCTATAACCATCATCCAAAGTAGTGTAGCTCTTAGGCTATTCTTTTTTATTTTATAGATAGTTCAGCTGATATTTGAGAAGGAGAATCTGAAGCTCTGAAATCCCTAAAAATATTTAGAAAGTTAATATCTTGAAAATCTTTCAAAAGATGTGATTGAAAGTGACTACCCTTGATTGAAAAGTCTTCTGCTTCCACAATGTAGTGTACCCCAATAATAATTTATTTTGAAAGCTGTAATTCACTTTTGACATTATCATTTGAAGCCTTGGATGCTGTCAACTATAATGGTTGGCTCTGAGCTACAATGGGAGATTTTCTGAGAACATTAGTTAATAACAGCAGTCAGAAGAGTACAAAGTAGAATGTGTGGAATTACATAGTTTAAGTCCAAAACACCCAATGACATAAATCAGAATAGCAATCTATCATTAAAAACATTGTAATCCTTGGTCTACAAATGAATAAGGGAGGAAAAATAATTTTAAATAAAATAACTGTGAGGGGTCACTATTTTAAAAAGCTTTAAGTGTCATGTGGCTTAGGTAAACACTGTGGAGCAAAAAAAAAAAAAACTGTCTTGAGCCTTTAGATAGCATTTAATAAAGCTTTTAGGCTGTTTTAACTGAGTCTGGTATATAAGCTTGGAATTTAGGATTGGGGTTGATTTAACCTAGCAGTTCACAAAATACATATCTAGAGGATGTTCTCACCTGTTCTTCAACTCACAATATGATCCTCAAACAGTACAAGAGATTATGTGGGAATAAAGAGATTTAGATTTCATTTTCCTATTCTCAACATGATTATTTCGGTATAGGAGTTTTGCTGTAGAAGGCCTTCAGGAGTGCCTATGTATTACTGCAGGTGATAGGGAATAGGAACTGAATACTTAATAGGAGATAAAGACCCACTTGCACCCCATTTGTAGTGAAAGCTGGTTGAATTTGGAATATGTAGAATTAACATGTGCTACTTTGCCAGAAGGACTTCTGTTGAAGTTTTTAGAGCAACTCTGCAAAAGAAAGGGCTCATTGCTTTTGCCTAATTAAAATGGGGAAGCAAACAGTAGGAGCTAAAATAGCAAGGTGGTATCACATGGTTATCTCTTATTAGGTCCTTTAATTTTTTCCCCCAAACCTCTGGAGAGTAACTCTCCACTACTGAGGCTAAATTCTATGAGTTTCCATTCATCCAAGCTGTACCTGGAATTGAATGTGATTCTAGTGCTAGGCTGAATGTTGGACCAGAATCTCACCCAGATTTTAAATGGGAAAAAAGTAATTTGAGGTCAGAATTGAATATTCAATATGAGGATTACGGAAACTGGAACTCTTTAAGGAGAGATTTGTGAATTGATAGGAAAATTTGAAATGAATTTTGCTAATGCCATCTTTTTCTTATGGAACCAAGAGACTAAGGCTTAGGGAGGGGAATAATGAAATGATGGAGTTGCCATAGGAGGCAGGGAGGAATAGGAGAAAGTGTAGTTGAAACTGTTGATGGAGGAAATCAGGGTACAGAAGGAAAGAAATCTGAGGGAATGCAGTGGAGATCACTGAGCAATGTGTGGCTGTCAACTGCCTGTTTCAAACCTCTTGTTTGTCTAGATTTTAATCACAAATAAACAATAGCCTCAAAGCAAGAAAAAAGAGTTTTCAAAATTTAATATTGTATCACTTAAAAATTCTTCCTTCTGATAAGATAAATGCTCAATTTACATGATAAATACTTCATTTTCATTACCCAGGAATACAAGGGCTATTTTCTTGTTAAAAACCATGCGTATTTGCCTCCAGATGTATCTATTTGGTAGATCTACAAAGACAGTCTCAGTTGATGAATGACCTTGAGCATCAGTTTGGGAGGAAGATCTGCTTTGATCATTTAAAACCTTTTCTAAGAAATCTTTGCACACCTTTAATATTGGAAGGTTGCTTGGCCTTTATTATGAAATATTTGTAGATTGCAGAGAAGCCAACAGAGGGAGCCCTGCAAGATCATTTCATTGCAAGAGATGAGGACCCCAATTTGATTGCAGCACATTATTCTCATTTTCTAATGCTGCCTGATTGTCTTCTTATAGTTTAGGCAGTTTAATGATTTAACAGACTTTATTATGTAAAAGAAATGCCATCTATTGTTTAAGAAATGCCTCCCTTCTCTCTGACCTACCTCTTCTCCTTGAATAAGGTTTCTTTTACTCAATATAATCAACTTCGAAAGTATTTCATTATAGAAAAGTCTATAAGGTTTCAGTGAAATATTACACTTGGATATACTGTGCTTTAGGAATGCAAATTATTTAAAAGGTAAATTAGATCTTATAGAAGTCTGTTTTCAAATTGGAGTGTGTTTTTTTTCTTTTCTTTTTTTTTTTTTTTTTTACCCCTTCGGTGCTAGAAACCGTAGTATAATAGTGTCATGTCTTCTAGGAGCATTCATGTTACTTCCTGGAAATTAAAAACATTTTAATTACATTTACTCAAATGTGTTATGGGAATAGAATATACAACTAGTTTGCATTTCAAAGATGATATAGGAGACTTCAAAGAAATTTGGAGGTTAGGGCAGACATCGACTGTTCTCTGTTTTGAAGGAGTTTTGTCAAAGTTTAAGATTAGCACTGCTAGGGGGTTTAATAATTGTAATTTATCAGTCCTTTGTAGATAACTAAATTGTGCTCTGATTCTCTGAAAAAATCGTCATCATTTAGGGACGAACATTTCCCAATTGAAAGAAGTTTGCATTTGATTACTCAGATGAGTAGACTCGAAAACAAAAATGTTCTGCGAATGTGAGAGTAATACAGACAGGTAATAGATTATTATAGTGTTGAACTAAAAGCACTTTTCACATGGATTACTCTGAATTCAGTTCCTCAGTATTTTCCTTCTCTGCTCTGTTATTACCAGCTGATTCTGACATCGTATTGGGAGATAGGAACATATGGTTAAGATGCACTGACATTTTTAACCCACAAATACATACAATTTCCCAGTATCTTTTTATTTCACTGTACACAGGTAGAATATGAACTATAAAAATTTATTAGAATTTCTAAAATGAAATCATAATGATGTACAAAACAGATGATAACTTTAGACTTTGCAAAAGCAGTAGGTGCCCTTGTTTTTTGTAGCATTTAATATTAAATTCTAAGTAAATTAATAGAGAACAGGAAACAGCAACCCTTTAAAATTTATCAAATGCTTGCAAATACTGAAAACAATTCTTTTTTACACACCATTCACTTTCCTAAATTCTTAGGTAAAGATAAAAATAGTTCTTTTGTTATTTAAATGTATTTAAACAAGTGGGTCCCTCAGAAAATTAATATTAATTTCCTTTTTCTAAATATTAGGACTTTCTTAATCTCCTCAAAGGGAAATGCATTTTAAACCTTCCTAAATTTAATAGGGTTATTAGTTTGGATTGTAAGCAACTCATGTAAGTAATCTTCAGCCTGACAGGCTGGCTCCATTAGAGACTGGTTAATCAAATATTTCTGTGACCTATAATTTCAAGAGCAGAAGAATTCTAGTTCTGATTTACAAAGCTTTTCTGTATCTTGTCTTCCAGGTAATTTTCAACTCACAAAACCAATGTCGGTTCCTGTCAAGTCTTCTCTTTCTTACACAACCTTTCAGAATTAATTTGTATCCTCTGAACTAGAATCTGCTATTAAAGTCCTTTCTTCTTATTCCAACGCATTATGTGGATTTTTCTGCTCTTAACCATTGGCGTTCAGGGGATGTTTAGTCACATGACATACCACTGCTTTCCTATCTCCTCCTCTTTTCCTCTGAAGCTGCAAAGGAATGTGAAATGATACACAGCTTGCATCTGCTCTCCATGCTTCACCACCAGCTTTACAGACCACATGCCTTTGTTCTTCCTCCGAATTCATGAGTACTGGAGTTTATAGCATTTTCTCTTACACATTTGTCATTCTCTCTCTTTCATATTAATATTTCCATTTTCCCTTCAAACTTCAAAGTTATTCACTTAAACCTTGGACAATGCTGGTCAGAGTAATGTTAAACAAAACTAAATGAGTTTTACTTTGTAAATGTATTTTCTGCATCTACTGAGATGATCATATGGTTTCTATCCTTTCTCTTCTTAATGTGATGTATCATGTTGATTGATTGGCAAATATTGAACTACCTTGTATCCCTAGAATAAATGCCACCTGATTGTGGTCAATGATTTTTTTTTTTTTAATGTATTGTTGGATTCAGTTGGCTAGTATTTGGTTGAAGATTTTTATACTTACATGTATAAGAGACAGTAGCCGATAGTTCTCTTTTTTACATAGTGTTTCTCTACTTTGGTTTCAGGATAATGATGGCTTTCTAGAATGGATTTGGAAGGTTTTCTTGCTTTTCTATATTTTGGAATTGTTTGATAAGAATGGATATTAATTCTTTTTTAAATGTTTGGAGTTCATCTGTGAAATCATCTGGTTCTGGACTTTTGGGGGAGCTTTTGATTACTGTTTCAGTTTAATTGCTAATAATGTTTGTTCAAATGTTCTATTATTCTGTTTGGGAATGCTACAGGTTTCCAGGAACTTATTTACACATTTCTTCTAGATTGCCCAATTTGTTGGTATATAATTTTTCATAATCTTATAATTCTTTAGATTTCTATGATGCTCTCCTTCATTTATAATTTTGTTTGGGTCCTCTCTTTTTTTCTTGGAGTCTGGCTATAGTTTTATTAACTTTATTTATCTTTTCAAGGAACCATCTTCTGGCTTCATTAATTATTTCTTCCTTCCTTCCTCTCTCCCCTTCCTTTCTTCTTTTCTCTTTCCTCCATTACAGTTATTTCTGCTCTAATTGTTACTATTTCCTTCCTTCCATCAGCTCTGGGTATTTGTCTTTTATTTCCTAGACACTTTAGGTATAAGGTGACAGTGTATTTGAGATTTTTCTCATTTCTTGAGGTAGTCCTATATTTCTATAACCTTCCTTCTTAGAAGCATTTTTGCCGCAACCTTAAGATTTTAGATTGTTGCGGTTGATTTTGTTTGTTTTTTGGGTTAACCTATTCATTATTTAGTATCATGTTAAAACCTCCATGTATTTGTGTTTTTTCCAGATTTTTTTCTTGTCCTTGATTTCTAGTTTTATATCATATGGTCAGAAAAGATGTATGATAAGACTGCAATGTTTTTGGACTTGTTGAAATTTGTTCTGTGGCTTAATATATGATTTATTTTGGAGGATGTTGCACTTCAAAAGAATGTATAATGTTCTGTGTGTATCTATTAGGTCTTTCTGGTCTAATGTGTCATTCAAAGCTGCTGTTTCCCTGTTGATTTCCTGTCTGGATTATCACTCCATTGATGTAAATGGGGTATAAAGTCCCCTACTATTAATGTATTACTGTCAGTTTCTTCCTTTAGTCTGTTACTAGTTGTTTTATGTATTTAGGTGCTCCCATATTGGATGCATGGATATATACAATTTTTATATCCCTTTTCTGGATTGTTCCCCTTATTATGTAATGTCTTTCTTCATCTTATAGTCTTTCTTTTAATGTCTATTTTGTCTGATGTAAGTATTGTTACCCTGGCTTTCTTTTTACTTCCATTTTCATCATGAATATTTTTCTACCATTTCACTTTCATTTTTAAAAAAACTTTTTTTAATGTTTTATTTATTTCTAGGAGAGAGAGAGAGACAGCATGAGGAGGGGAGGGTCAGAGAGAGAGGGAGTCACAGACTCTGAAACAGGCTCCAGGCTCTGAGCTGGCAGTCAGCACAGAGCCCGACACGGGGCTCGAACCCAAGAACCACGAGATCATGACCTAAGTGAAAGTCGGCTGCTTAACCAACTAAGCCACCCAGGCGCCCCTATCACTTCACTTTCAATCTGCATGTATTTAGGTCTGACATTGCTTTTAGGTAGCTTATAAATGGGTCTTGCCTTTTTATCTATTTGCTCATCCTATGTCTTTTGATTGCAGCATTTAGTCCATTTGCATTTAAAGTAATTATTGATAGATACATAGTTCTTGCCACTTTTTACTTGTTTTCTGGTTGTTTTGTAGTTCATCACTGTTCCTTTCTTCTCTTGCTCTCTTCCCTTGTAGTTTAATGGTTTTCTTTAGTGTTATGCTTGGATTCCTTTCTCTTTATTTCTGTGCATCTCTTGCAGGTTTTCAGTTTGTGGTTAGCATTAGGTGCATAGATGTAACCTCTTATGCCTATAGCCATCTATAGTCAGTTGATGGTTGTTTAAGTTTGAACCCATTCTAAGAGCACTAAATATTTTATGTATATAGTTACAATACTTTACATTCTTTTATTTTATAAATTTCTCACTGATTTTTGTAGGAATAATTTATTTTACTCTTTTTGTACTTTAACCTCCATACAAAATCCATTCATATTAAAAACTCTCAACTTATTCATGTTAAAAATTCTCATGTAGCTTTAGAGGGAACATGAGCATTAAAAAGAATATATTTTAGGGGCGCCTGGGTGGCTTAGTCGGTTAAGCGTCGGACTTTCGCTTAGGTCATGATCTCGCAGTTCGTGGGTTCGAGCCCCGCGTCGGGCTCTGTGCTGACTGCCAGCTCAGAGCCTGGAGCCTGTTTCAGTCTGTGACTCCCTCTCTCTCTGACTCTCCCCTGCTCATGCTCGCTCTCTCTCTCTCTCTCCTAGAAATAAATAAAACATTTAAAAAATTATTTTAAAAAAGAATATATTTTAAAAACCCACAGCTAATGTCAGATTCAATGGTGAAAACTGATAATTTTTCTCTTTTTTAAACTTTTTCAATGTTTGTTCGTTTTTGAGAGAGCACGAGTAGGGAAGTCACAGACAGAGAGGGAGACATAGGATTTGATGCAGGCTCCAGGCTCTGAGCTGTCAGCACATAGCCCTATGTGGGGCTTGAACCCATAAACCGGGAGATGATGACCTAAGCCAAAGTTGGACTCTTAACCAACTGAGCCACCCAGGTGCCTCCAAAATTGAGGACTTTTCTTCTAAGATCAGGGATAAGATAGAATGTCTATTCTTACCACTTTTATTCAACGTAATACTGGAAGACCTAACTGTAGCAATCAGGCAACCAAAAAACCCACAAAGCATCAAAATTGGTAAGGGAGGAGTAAGGTTTTCATTATTTTCTGATGACATGATACTATAGAGAGAGAACCCTAAAGACTCCACCAAAAATTTCTAGAACTGATAAATTCAGTAAAGTCCAAGATAAAAAATTAATGTACAGATATTGGTTGCATTTCTATTCACTAATAATGAGGTAGTGGAAATGGAAGTTAAGAAAATTCCATTTACAATTATATCAAAAAGAAGAAAATATCTAGCAATAAACTTAAACAAGGAGATGAAAGACTTGTACTCTGAAAACTATAAAATATTGATGAAAGAAATTGAAGATGACAGAAACAACTGGAAAGATTTACCATGCTCATGGATCGGAAGAACCAATATTCTTACAATGACCATATTATCAAAGGAATCTATAGATTTAAAGTAATCCTTATGAACATACGAGAAACATTTTTCACAGAACTAGAACAAACAATCCTAAAATTTGCATGGAACCATAAAAGATCTACTACAAAGCTGTAGTAGTCAACATATTATGGTACTGGCACAAAAATGGACACATAGATCATTGGGACAAAATAGAAACCCCGAAATAGACTCACACCTGCATGGTCAGTCTATGACAAAGGAGGCAAGAATATAAAGGAAAAAGAAGTCTCTTCAACAAATGATGTTGGGAAAACTGGAAAGATACATGCAAAAGAATGAAACTGGACCAGTTTATAACATCTTACACATAAATAAACTCAAAAAGGGTGAAAATCTCTAATGTAAGACCTAAAACCATAAAATCTGAGAATAAAACCCGGGCAGTAATTTCTCTGACATCAGCCATAGAAACATTTTTCTAATTATATCTCCTAAGGCAAAGGAAACAAAAACAAAAATGAATTATTGGGATGACATCAAAATAAACACTTTTTGGACATTGAAGGCAGCCATCAATAAAACAAGGCAAAAAAATAGAATTATTATATGATCCTTTAATTCCCCTACCAGATATCTACCCAAGAAAAATAAACACACATGCATCTCCATTGCAGCATTAGTTACAAGAGCCAAGATACAGAAGCAACCCAAGTATCTATCAATAGGTGAATGGATATAGAAGATGTGTGTTTGTATACTGGAGTATTACTCAACCATAAAAAAGAATGAGATCTTGCCGTTTGCAACAACATGGGTAGACCTAATGGGTGTAATGATAGTGAGATAAATCAGAGAAAAACAAATACCATATAATTTCACTTTACTGAATTCATTTCTTCTGATAGTTTTCTGGTGAAATCATTAGGATTTTGTATGTATAGTATCATATCATCTGCCAATAGTGACAGTTTAACTTCTTTGCCAATATGGATGCCTCATTACTTTTTCATGTCTGATTGCTGTGGCTAGGATTTCTGGTACTGTGTTGAATAACAGTGGTGAGAGTGGACATCCTTGTCTAACTTTAGAGAGAAGGTTTTCAGTTTTTCACCATTGAGGATGATGTTAGCTGTGGGTTTTTCATATATGGTCTTTATTATGTCGAAGTGTGTTCTTTTTAGCTCTCTTTTGCTGAGAGTTTATAATAAATGGTGGTTGAATTTTGTCAGATGATTTTTCTGTACCTGTTGAGATGATCATGATTTTTATCCTTCATTGATGTTGATATTGTGTATGACATTGATTTGCAAATATTGAGTCATCTTTGCATACCAGGAATAAACCATATGAATGTGGTGAGTGATCTTTTTAATGTATTGATATATGCAGTTTACTAATATTTCATTGAGAATTTTTGCATCTATGTTTATTGAGGATATTGGCCTGTAGTTTTCTTTTTTGTGGTGTCTTAGTCTGGTTTCGGTAGTGAATAATGCTGGTCTCATATAATGTATTTGAAAGCTTTCTTTTTTTTTTTTTTCTGGAATAGTTTGAGGAGAATAGTTAGTAATTTTTCTGTGAATGTTTGGTAGAATTCACCTGGGAATCCGTCTGGTCCTGGACATTTATTTTTTGCTAATTTTTTGATTACTGATTCAATTTCATTACTTGTACTTGGTCTGTACAGATTTTCTATTTTTCCCTGGCTCAGTTTTGGAAAATTGTATGGTTCTGGGAATTTATCTATTTTTTCTAAGTTGTCCAGGTTTTTGGCATATAATTTTTTATAATATTCTCTTAAAATCCTTTATATTTCTGTGGTAATAATTGTTACTTCTCCTTTTTGAGTTAATTGGGTCCTTTCAATTTTTTCCTCAATGAGTCTGTTTAAAGGTTAGTTTTGTTTATCTTTTCAAAGAACCAGCTCTTGGTTCCATTGATCTTCCATCTCCTCTTCCTCCTCCACTTCCTCCTCCTCTTCCTCTTTGTCTTTCTCCTCCTCTTTGTCTTCCTCCTCCTCTCTACATTTATTTCAGCTCTGAATTTATTATTTCCTTTCTTCTACTTACCTTGTGCTTTGTTCTTTTTTTTCTAGTTCTTTTACGTGCAAGGTTAGATGGTTTGAGGGTTTTTTTCTTGTTTCTTAAGGTATGCTTGTATGGTTATATACTTTTCTAACAGTTTTGCTGCATCCTGGAGATTTTGGATGATTGTGTTGTCATTTTCATTTGTCTCTGTGTATTTTTTTATTATTTAATTTATTCATTGGCCATTAGTCATTTGGTATCTTTTTTTTTTCTTGAAACTGTTTTCTAGTTTGTACTTTATTGCTAGTTTTCATACTGTCATGGTTGAAAAAGATGTATGGTATGATTTCAGTCTTAAGTTTATTAAGACGTGTTTTATGGACTGTATATATTCTGGAGAATTTTCCATGTGCACTTGGAAATAATGTGTATTCTATTTTGGGATGGAATGTTCCATTTCTATCTGTTATGTCCATCTGGTCCAATGTAGCATTCAAAGACATTTTTTCTTATTGATTGTGTGGATGATTTATCCACTGTTCTTAGTGGAGTGCTAAAGTCCCCTCCTATTATTGTATTACTATCAACTGCTCTCTTTGTGTCTGTTAATGTTTGCTTCATGTATTTAGGTGCTTCAGTATTGGGTGCATATATATTTAACATTGTTATCCTCTTGAATTGATCCCTCTATCATTATGTAATGCTATTCTTGGTCTTTTGTCACAGTTTTTGTTTTAAAGTGTATTTTGTCTGACATAAGCATTGATACTCTGGCTTTCCTTCACTTCCATTTGTGTGGTCAATGTTTTCCCATCCCTTCACTTTCTTTCTGTATGTGTCTTCAGGTTTGAGGTGAATCTCTTGTAGGCAGCATATAGATGGATCTTATTTTTGTATCCTTTAATGACCCTATGTCTTTTGATTGGAGCACTTAGTCCATTTAAAGTAATTATTGATAGACATTTACTTATTGACATTTAAAAAAATCTGTTTCTGGTTATTTTTGTAGTTCTTCCTTTTTTCTTTTGTCTTTTATGATTGATGAGTATATGCAATGTTTTGTCATTATTTTTCCTTTATTTTTTGTGTATCATAAGTTTGGAGTTTGTGTTTACCCTGAGGTTCATATGTAACACCCTAAGTAAATAGCAATTCATTTGATGAAAAGCAGGATTTAATGTGATGATTATTTAAGTTAAAACATGTTAAACATATTTTAAAAAAACAGAAAAAGAGATTATTTTTTTCCTTCTCTTTTTACTCTCTACATTTTATGTACATTTTGTCATATTTTATACCTTTTAATTTATATTTTTCTTATATCTAATTATGGCCATTCCTTTCTGCTTAATAAAGTCCCTTTAACATTTCTTGTAAGGCTGTTTTAGTGATGATAAACTCATATATTTTTCTGGAAATTCATTATCTAATAATCTGAATGATAATCTTGCTAGGTAGAGAATATTTGTTGCAAGTTTTCTCCTTTCAGCACTTTGAATATATGTGCCACTTATTCTGGCTTGCAAAGTTTCTCCTGAAAAATTAGCTGGTAGCCTGATAAGTTTTCCCTTGTAAGTAACATTTTGTTTCTCTCTTGCTGATTTTAAGGTTTTCTCTTTCTCTTTAACATTTTAATATTGTCATGATGTGGATCTCCTTGGGTTCTTCTATTTTAGACTTCTCTGGTCTTGGATATCTTGATCTTGGATATCTATTTCCCTCTCTTGTGTAGGGAAGTTTATAGTTATTTCTTTAAATAAGTTTTCTACATTTCTGTCTCTCCCATATCACTATAATATAAATTATATATCTCCTTAGCCCTTTTAAACTGTGGCACTTTTCTGTGTCCCAGTGTATCTGGGACTGGTATGGGCTTGTGGAGCCTGAGTTTGCTGAAGTTGCAAGCTTCTCGTGAGGATCTGACCCACCAGTCGTGGCACCAGGACCTACTTATTCTTGCATCTGAACCTACCAATATCATGTCAGACCCTGTTCTGGTCAGGGGTTGTAATGTGGAGGGAAGAGAGTATCCCCACTGCTCCCTGGTCCTTTTAAACTGCAGTTTGTTTTCTGAGTCCTGGGCTCCCTGAAGTTACAAATTCACTAAGAAGACAAGACCCAACTATTCCATTCTAACTTTTAAGGTAGGGTGGGAAGGTAAACCATCTTATTCTCCTGTCACTCTGACCTGGAGAGTTTTCTCACAACATTCTAGTATTTTCTCTTCTATATGCTAGTTGCTCTTTTATTTTTTATTTTTATTTTTCTTAACGTTTAATTTTGAAAGACACAAACAGAGCATGAGGGAAGGGACAGAGAGAGAGGGAGACAGAATCCGAGGCAGGCTCTAGGCTCTGAGCTGTCAGCAGAGAGCCTGATGTGGGGCTCGAACCCACTGACCCTCAATATCATGACCTGAGCCGAAGTCTGCGGTTAAACGACTGAGCCATCCAGGTTCCCCTTCTAGCTGCTCTTTTAAACTGTGGGATTTTTTCTGTGCCCCAGGAGAGAGGGAACTGTTACCCATCCCTCAGTATTGTCCCTCCCCACTGCCATTTGTGGTGTTGGGGGTGGGGGTTCCCTTTGTTATTGTGCCTCTGTCCCATTTGCTGTTTTCTTGCCATTTTCTTTGGTTGTTTAGTAGTTATTCCGTCAGCCCTCAGTTGTTCTTCAGGAGCAAGAAGGAGGCTCACTGAGAAATCAAGCTCACCATGAGATGGACCCTTCTTTAGTGTGTTCTTATAATGTGGAGGAGGAGAGAACATTTCCACAGCTCCTTGGCTTTTGTTGTTTTATTAATAGCTGTAAATTGGTGTGTTCTGTGGAGGAGGTAAGTTCAGTCTTCCTGTATCACCATTATGAACCAGAACTTGCTCCCAAAAATAGACTCTTAAATACAGAGAACAAACCAGTGGTGGCCAGAGCAATGTGGAGTAAGGGAATGAGTGAAATAGATAAAGAGGATTAAGAGTACATATATCATGATGATCACTGAGTAATGTATAGAAAAGACAAATCATTACATTGTACACTTGGAACTCCTATAACATTGCATGTTAATTATACGTCAATGAAAAATAAATGAAATGAGTTTTTCTCCCCCATAAAATATGTTCAAGAACTCCATTTAGAGATAAGACCACTTTTCTTGTGTTTATGGTCTTAATTTTGAGTCTTTGTGGAAGTAGATAAACGAACAGCTTATTCGAAGACTGTGCTGTCCTGTGCAATCTTTTTCAGTTAAAAAAAAATTTAGTACACATCCTGAGAAAATGATCCAGAAGCCAGAAAGCCCTTAGGGGTCAAACATGCTTTCAGGATCTAGTCTCACTCTTGAATGGAAAAGATTCTTCAAACTTAGATTTTCCTCTTGTTTGAAAGTGACTTTTAATGAGATGGCTTTCGCAAAAGTTCCTGATGTCCTTTATCTACAAAATGAATGGCTTCTCTCCTGGTTACTAACCTGACTCACATTGTCCTTTTACATTGTTGCTCATATTGAAAGTCTCTCTAACTTTGATTTTCCTGTTTGCCTCCTTATTCCTTCTCTATTACCTTTGTGGTTCTCTTCTGTCTTCAACCACAGTGTAAACATTTCTCAAGATTTTCTTCTTGCCTTTATTTTTTTAAACATTTTTCCCTTGCCACTCTACTTTCATCACTTCCATTTGCCTTTACTTAGTGTTTTCCAAAATTGATATTATAATTCTTCAATGCTCTTCTTTTAAGTACATTTCCAATGCCTTGTGACCTATTTCTCCACTGTTATTATGCTAACATCTTAAATAAGAATAATGTTAGTTTTTTCCTAGTATCTAATTGTTATAACTCATGCTTATTTATCGTTGCCATGTTAATCTTTGCACTGTAACTTCTCATTTCTGAAACACTAGTGGTTTTTTAATACATTCTTGCTCTTCTCTTGATATAAACTAGATTCTCCCTCCTGTAAGCTTTGTTTTCTTCAAGTTACTGTCAGCACCATGCCTTCTCATTTTTTAATGTATATGAAAATCTTGTGTTTTCAAAATTCAGTTAATATTTCCTCTGTCCTTAATTTTTTCAATTGGATGCTATCTTTCTCTCCTGAAACTTGCTCTTTTTTAAACTATGTATTATGATAGCATTTATGTAGAATCACAGAATTTTTATTCTAAGATTCACATTTTCAAATCACAATTTATTTTTTTTTAATGTTTTTATTTATTTCTGGGAGAGAGAGAGAGAGAGAGACAGCGTGAGCAGGGGAGGGTCAGAGAGAGAGGGAGTCACAGACTGAAACAGGCTCCAGGCTCTGAGCTGGCAGTCAGCACAGAGCCCGACGCGGGGCTCGAACCCACGAACCGCGAGATCATGACCTAAGCGAAAGTCGGACACTTAACCGACTAAGCCACCCAGGCGCGCCTAAATCACAATTTAATGTCTCTGAAATTATGATGCAACTTACAGTCAAATGTAGATGTAACAAAATCTAGTATTTGCCCTGGAATAAATTGTCAAGGACCTTGGGAAGAAAATATTTAAGTTTTTAAGTCTATTTCCTTTTCGGTAAGAACCTGTCAAATTAATGCATGTCACAATGTTTCTATTTTGACAAATCAAATGAAAGTGTGAGAGTCATCAGGTACTGTTCTCACAGGAAAAATTAGCCAACGGTTGATTTGATTTAGATTCTCCTATGTTTTTTTTTTTCTTAGAAATATTACCATCTTAACAATCTTAAGTCTTCCCATCCATACTCTTGATATGTCTTTGTATTTAGATCATCTTTAATCTGTTAACAGTGTTTTCTAGATTTTAGTATATGGATCATGTACTTTCATTACTAAATCTATCTGTAAGTGTTATTCTTCTTGATGTTTTTATAAATGAAATTATTTTCTTAATTTTGTCTTTGGATTGTTCATTACTAGTGTATAGAAACACAATTGGTGTTTCTACATTGATCTCGTATCCTATAAAATTTTTGAGTTTATTCTTGTTTTAAAAAACTGGATTAGTTAGAATTTTCTGTGTAGATAAAGTCATTTGCAAATAGAGATAATTATGGTTCTTCCTTTCCCATCTGAAAGTCTTCCATTTCTTTTTCTTGGAATACTTGTCCTTGGTAGCAACTCCAGTACAATTTTGAATAGAAGTCGTACATTTAGACATCTTATCCCTCATCATAAGGGGAAAGCATTTAGCCTTTCACCCTTAAGTATGATGTTAGCTATCGGTTTTTCATAGATGGAGTTTGTCAGGTAGAGAGAGTTCTTTTCTATTCCTAGTTTGTTGAGTTTTTTTATTATGAAATAGTGTTGGATGTTTTCAAATGCTTTTTTACTGCATCCATTGAGATGATCCACATGGATTCTGTGTGATCTGTGTGATGCCAAAGTAGCCAAAAGGATCTTGAGAAAGGAGAAATGGAAAACTCAAACTTCTTAGGTTCAAACTTAAAATTAAAGAAATCAAGACAGTGTGTATTAGTATATAAATAGATATATAGACCAATAATATAGAATTGAAAGTACAGAAATAAACTCTTACATAGATGATCAATTAATTTTTGACAAGGGTGCCTAGGCCTCTTAATGCAGAAAGAATAGTGTTTTCATCAAGTGATGTTGGGACAACTGGATATTCACATGCAAAAAAGATGAGGTAGGGATCCTATCTCACACCATACACAAAATGAACTGAAAATGGATTCCTGGCACAAATATTAAAAATTAGAACTTTAAAGCACTTATAAGAAATTATAATAGTATATCTATGAGACCTTAGATTAGGCAATGATTTCCTAAAAGACACTAAAAAACAGATACAACAAAAGGAGAAAAATACATAAATTGGACATCAAAATGAAACAAATTGTTCTTCAAAGGATACCATCAAACAAGTCAAGACAAACCCACATAATGGGAAAAAGTACAAATCATGTTACTGATAAAGGATTTGAATCTGGAATATATACAGAATCCTTATAATTCAACAATATGTCAAATAAACCATTAAAACATGGGAAATGGATTTAAGTAGACATTTATTCAAAGAAGATACACAAATACTCAAATAGATGTCTCAGCATCATTAAGCATTAGGGAAATGTAAACCAAAATCACAATGAAATCTCACTTGATACAGGATGGCTAAAATTTTTTAAAACGGTAATAGTGTTGACAAGAATGTGGAGGAACTGAAACACATATTGCTGTTGGATGTGTAAAATATGGCAGGCACTTTGAAAAACATTTTGGCAGTCCCTCAAATGGTTAGTATACATGCCAGGTGTATACTCAAAAATGAAAACATATTCATATAAATACTTATATATGAATGTTCATAGGGGTACTTTTCAAAATAGCCAAAAAGTGGAAATAAATGTTCATTAATTGATGAATGAATAAAAAATGTGAAATATTTGTGCCATGGAATATTCACCTATAAAAAGAATATGTCCAGATATATATTACAATATAGATGAATCTTGAAAACATTTTGCTAAGTTAAAGAATCTGAATACCTATTGGATTTTATCTAATTTTTAAAATTTTGTTTTTAAATTTTTAAAAGTTTTATTTATTTCTGAGCACGAGAGAGAGCGTGAGCAGGGGAAGGTCAGACAGAATGGGAGATACAGAATCTGAAACAGGTTCCAGGCTCTGAGCTAGTTGTCAGCACAGAGCCCAACGCCTGACATGGGGCTCGAACCCACGAATCGTGAGATCTTGACCTGAGCCAAAGTTGGATGCTTAACCGACTGAGCCACCCAGGCGCCCCTCTAATTTTTAAATCTATTTTTATTTTATTCTACAGGCACACAGACATGTTTTAGGGCCTATTAAATAAAACCTCCCTTTGGTCCCAAAGTCTTCCTCTAAGTGTCCCATCTCAGTTTCCACACTCACAGAAAAATACTTCAAAATATTTTGTCCACTCACTATTATTGCTTCTTCAACTCCCATTTTCTCACTTTATCTAGTCCCTTAATCTACCACCATTATATTGAAACAGCTCTTCTTAAGGTCATGATGAACCTTTGACCAAGATAATGATTACTTTTCTGTTATTATCTTAACCTCTCAGTAACCTTTAATACGGTTGATCATAGCCTCCTTCTTGGGACACTTCATTTTTCAGGCTTTCAAATAACTATATGTGATTTTCCCCCTATCTCGCTGATTGTTCCTTTTTCATCTCCTTTGGTAGCCTTTCCATATCTACTGAACTTCTAAAATGTTGATGTGGCAAGATTCCATCTTTGTTCTTCTCTTTTTGTCTTCATGATTCTTTTACGTGATCTCTAGTCCTGTGACTTAATACCATCTGCCTTAGATCAGGTGGCTCAGTATTTATCTCAACATCTGAGAGTATGTTCAGAGTAATAATGGAACATTCAACCTTAGTAGGCTGCCAGGCACATGAAAATAGAACCTACCAGGGAAGGTAGAAATTTACATGTATACTAGATTGCCATAAGTCCATTTAATTAAACATTATTGATGTTACATTGTGGATATTACCAAATAGTCAAGTAACAAATACTTAGAGTATAAAAAGAGCAAAAGACCTATGACTTTTTTAGGAACCTAGTATAACCTTAATAACAGGTGTAGAAAATGATAGTAAAAGAAAGGAAAATGACTTATTATAAATGCAAAATTTTAAATATTAGTAGATTTTGCACTTATTTAAAACATGTACAACATTGTGATATGTATGATACTATATGTATATATATCCAAGGAAAATGAAAAGCACTTACATTAGGAAACTTGTTTAACATAATCTATAATATATTATGAATTTAATAAAAACCACATGCATATCTCAATAAATACAAAAAAGTATTCTTTATCATTCAACACATATTCATAACTAAAATAGGAGGAAATCTATTTCACCTAATAAACAATATCCACGAAGATTCCATATCAAATACTATATATAATAGTGAATATTTAGATGTAATCATTCACAATAAGGAAAAAGCAAGGTTGCCTTCTATTTTCACTTGCATTTGGTATTTGATAAGAAATTCTATCCAGTGCAATAAGGCAAGGAAAATACAGGAGATATAAGAATTAGCATAAAAACTAAATTGCCTTTATATACACAGGAGTTGATTACATGAAATAGCACCTTTTACACCAACATATGATTCATTTATTTACTTATTTACTCTGTCATCTATAATATCTAAAATATATTAAGCACCCACTATATATACGTTGGATCAATGAAATGTGCAATCAGTTATTACAATTAATAACAGCTCAGCAAGTTTGTTGGACTGAAAATACACACAAATCAAAAGGATTTTTACATGACAATGACCATTAAAAAATATAATCAACCACAGCAAAAAAATATATGAAGTGTTCAGTCATTAATATTAAAAAGTTGTTTGTACAAAGAAAACTAATTGAAGGACACAAAGCTAAATAAGAGAAATACATGGCATTTATAATAATTATAATTAATTTAACTATATAATATTATTATAAAGATAGAAGTCCCCTTCCCCAAATTAAATTAGAAATTAAATACAAATTCAGTCAATATAAGATTTTGACTGACCAAGATGGTCCTAACCCTTAAACAAAAGATTAGTGTTTGGTCTTAAAAAGCTAGCTTTGGCCAGTCTGCCTATTTTCAAAACTGACTCAGGCACCTGTTACCTGGGACATGATAATTGAACACTTTCTTGGTTTCCTTATATGGGAAATAAAAATACTGTTTTCTTCACAAATTGTTGAGGGGGTGTCATTTTGGCCATTTGCCATTGCTTACAAAAATGAACTTTTTAAAATGTTTTGTGCTCTTATCACTAGGGAGTAGAGGTAGCAGCGGTGAGCATTAAACATATAATCAGGAAAGTATAAGTGCTTTAACTGATTTCTGTTTTAGGAAAAATTCCTGACTAGTGTTGCCCTTAGAAGAAAGGCAGGTGTACAGAAAGACCTCTCAGGAGGCTATTGGAATGCTTTAGGCAAGAGTTTGAAGAATTTAAATTACAGTCACAAAAATAGTGCAAAGTGTTCACATTCATGGAGTGTTAGCTATATATGTGTTTTATGGCTAACGAGGCTTATTCGTTGATTGGATACGTGGAGTTTAAGAGAAAGGGAACCGTGCACCAAATGTTTTGACCTAAACTACTAAATAGATGCTGCTGCCACTGGCTGAAATGAGAAACACTGAATTGGAAAATAGAGAACATAGAAGAGATGAAGGAAAGATATGGTGTACTATTTTTGGCCAATTCAATTTGTGATACTTATTAGAAATCTAATGGATGTGTTGCGTAAGGTGTTGGATATACATGTGGAGCTCAGAAGAAGAGCTACAAATGAAAACAAAAAATGAGGAGCCATCTCATGTATGATATAGGAGGTACTATTGGTTGGATTCCTTGGAATTTCCTTTACTCTCACAGTTGAGAGTTCCCATTCTGTAGCTGCTGTAGGTACTTCAACTAATGGCTCACATCTGTCTTTTTTTTTTTTTTTTTTTCCCCTCTGGATGTTTGCTGTGGGCAACTTTAACCTCTTCATGCACATTTTACCTTTAGTAGTGGAGATAAAATTATGCTGGCCTAATGTTCATCCTCTACTTGGCTCCCCTTTTTGTGTCCAAACATATTTTCTGTGAATGTTGATTTACTCTCTTACTTGTTATCATTGCTGGTGTTTTTTTAAGTTTCTATTGCTCTGTACCTGTAGTTAACATCACCAAATTGATTGTAAACACCTGTAGGGCAGAGACTGTGTTTTATTCTTGTTTTCACTGCAACTTCTGGCTGAGTGCCTGATATGTGTTGGTATTCAATAATGTGCTATTTGCTTAATAACTCCCTTGTCTCTGCCTGATTAACTTAGTTGTTGAGTACAGGGTGTTAGTGAAGCCAGGGTCACAAGAACAAGCCCTGTGTGGATTATTTAGCTTTGGCTTATTTGATAACCCTAGTATGTACTCCACCCAAATCAATATTCAAGGAAAATATGTTTGGACACAAAAAGGGGAGTAAAGTAGACAATGGACATTAGGCCAGCATAATTTTATTTTTACTACTAAAGGTCAAATGTCCAAAAGGTAAAGGTTTTTCCTGATGATGGATCTGCAGTACTTTCAGAATATTTTTCTTTCATTATTCATATCAGTATCAGTAAGCTACTTAATTTGTTTATAAAGGTAATCTCAAAAACTCCTAAGTGAAAGTTACAGGAAGGCTAAGTTTCCTGGTCATATAATTTATTGCAACTTATTGGCACCATAGCCCCATCTATTATAACTCCTATTTAGTGTTGAATTTTCAAATATTCAAAGCAGGATACTTTGGCAGCCATTTCTGTGGCCTTTAGAAAATATCAAAGTTATGTTTTATCTAAAAATTTTAATGTTTATAATTTATAATCTATATGGCACAAATTGGTTTTTGTACTATGAAGTGGTTTCATATAAATGTATGTTCAATAATACTCATTCTTTTTTATATTTAATATAAGAAAATCTCAATCTACAGAGACATAATTGTAAGATGAAGTTAGAAACACTGCTGTTAGGATCAAATGATTAAAGAGAAAAATGCATATGCGATGTGGGGGGGAATGTAAAAGAAAACTCCTATATGATGTTCTTTTAAAGTCCTATTTGAAAGGAAGCTAGTAGAAAGATAACACTATTTTTACTTGAAAGGAAAACATAATAAAGAACAAAGTAGACAAAACATTGAGTAAAAATATTTTATGTTTTTATAGGAAATTACAATATGTAATTGGAAAGAATTGGAAAAATGTAAAGCAGATTTGTTTAAATCACCACATTTCCTACAGAATTTGCAGAATTTTTCAATGAATCATTAAAAGATAGTTTTTAAGAGTGCATAAACATTATAAGTAATCTCAAATCAGTACAGCACAGTGAGGCCACAGGAACAAATCAAAGTTTGATTTTTTTCTGAGTTGATGCATATTGCCTTTCATTTATCTTAAAGGAAAAGAAAACACACACACACACACACACACACACACACACACACACACACACACTAACCATTTCCCAGGGTACCAACCACATAGTCCAATAAATTAGACCTTTGAAATAATATGTTAAGTATGTACTCATTTTTCTACCTAGTAAACTGACTTCCTTATTTCTAAATACAATAGCAAAAATTTTTAATGTTAGAATTCTGCTTCATAGCCTAAGTTGATCAGAAATTTCTTATAGGAAGATAAAAATGTTCACAGGAGTTTGTTTTGGATTAAGCTCATCTGTTTGTCAAATACAGCATATTGATTAAATAGCATAGGCTTTAACTGGGTGGTTTTCAAACCTGGTTCTTTTGCTCACTAGATGTCTGACTTCGGGGAAAATTGTTTAACCTTTTTGTGTGTCATGGCTTCATCTCTAAAATGGGACTAATGTGTTTATCTCAAAGGACTATTCTGTATCTTAAATGAGCTAATACAGTTTAAGAGCTTTGAACCATGCCTGGCAAATCGCAGATACTCAGCAGATGTTAGCTATTAGCTGTAACATTATAATCCTGGTTGGAAATCACTGAGGTGGTCATCACTCCACCTGATCGTTGTTCCCAGTGGTATTTCTCTGCGCTCTGTGCCTTGAGGCTTTGCATGGTTCAGTTGTCTTTAAACTTCTACCACAGCCCTCCCATGTGCACAGGAACAATGGACTATTCTCCTGCATGTCTCTGGGCTTTGAACAACTAGTGGTATTGACAGTGTAGAGGCTTAACCATAATCAGTCTTAAGTTTATTATACTTTAGATATAGAAAGCCAAAAACTCCAGCGGCCACAACACTCCACAGCTATCAATGTTTGTAGAAAGAAAAAGACATTTTCAGTATATAAAATATTAGTTAAATTTTAGTGTTTGGTAGGAATTACTTAGTAGACTTCATGTTGAGGATAATAGGAGACATG
Organism: Proteles cristata cristata; assembly: GCA_017311185.1. Taxonomy (NCBI): domain Eukaryota; kingdom Metazoa; phylum Chordata; class Mammalia; order Carnivora; family Hyaenidae; genus Proteles; species Proteles cristata. The sequence goes on from JAESUZ010005172.1 coordinate 74,985, forward strand.
CAGTGAATAAAATGTAACTATATCTTTTTACTATCGGGGGTAAATGTAATGAGAAAAATAAAATAGGGATGGGAAATAGGGAGTGCTAGAATGAGGGTGGGGTAGCATTTACGATAGAAGGATGGTTTCAATCCAATTTTTATATTGGATTATCAAGGAAGTTTTCACTGAAAAGATGAAGAAAAGATCTGAGAGAAAGAAAAGCATGAGCCATGGAGACCTTGGAAGGAATGTTCATGGCAGAAGGGACAAGTTCAAAGCCCTTCTTGAACTTGAGGTTAAATTGTGCATCTTGTGTTTGAGAACCAGCAAGGAGGCCAGCGTGGCTAAAACTCAATGAGCAGTTGTTTGGAGAATGTAAATTGAGAGGGACAATGGAGGTCAGATCGCATATGGTCTTGGACATAAACATGTCATTTCTCCTTATTTTTTCAACTAATCATTATATTATCAGTAAGTACTTCACTTTTCAAACTTCTACTTTGCTTTTAAATGGTTTAAAAATCCCGAAGGGTAAACCCAGCTCCAAAGACTGTGGTTGCCAGTTTTCTTCTATGTCAGAGGGACCTGGGTTCTCTTGGGATCACTGATATATTCCTAGTTGCTTCCACACTGTCCTACTCTTCCAATGCAGCCTTTTAAGTTCTGAGGGATACTCTTTAGCTCTTTCAAGTCTAAGTCACTGCCTACCTATAGCAGGGCTCATGCTTAGACTCAGAAGATGCTGTGTTCTTAGATCACAGTTTTATGTTCAGCCATAGTTTATTAAATCGTATCTCCTATGCCATTGCGGCTGGGTCTAGTGGGGGTAACTTCCAACAAAAGTCTCAGGCTGCACCTAATTGGGCCTCCCTTTGACTGTTAGACCCTTGACTTGGGCCTGTATGGCTGGACGAGCCTCTTCTAGCCTATGTAGTGCCTTGGTGTGCATTTATAAAGCTATTTCCTCATGGTTTCATGATGAAGTGACACCGTTGTGAGCATTAGGATGAAATCTTTCTTTCTTCCAGATATCCTTCTTTTAGCTTCTGGAAGGTGAATGAACATGCACTGGATTTCAGCTTCAAACCACCACTTCTCCAGCTGTGCCTTATGCAGGTCACAATCCACCTAACCTTAAATGATGGTGCTAGTATAGCCTTTTCCCCTCAGTTCCTAGGACTCCTTATATAAATAAATCTAATCCTTGCCTGGTTATGTTTCCAGAAGCCTCAGGGAGCATCAAATTTAGAGATGGAAAGAGTCTATTCTACTAGGTTCACAGGACAAATGGCTGTATCCTTAGGCTACCACTGAGAACCCAGTAAAAGACTTCCAAATAATTTTTTTTAAACAAGGTGATCTGTGCTTTTTGGCTCCAAACCTCTGAGAAGCTAGTATTTTCATTCTCTCCTTAGTGGGTACCATATTTAAATGCAATCTGTATCTTCTCTTTTTATTTTTGTCAGTCTTTCTAGGGTTTATCAATTTTTTTCCCTCTTTCCAAGACCCAGATTTTGGTTTCATCGATAACTCTCCTTATATTTATTATTTCATTATCCTTGCTTTGGATTTATTTTGCTCTTTTTTCTTAACATGAAAATGTAGATCATTTGGTTTGAAACACTTTTTTATAACGTAAGCATTTGATGCTATAAATTTCCCTCTAAGGCCTGCTTTACTTGCATTTCACAACTTTTTTGTGAGTGTGTTGTATTTTGCCTCTTGGTTCCGTTCAAAATGCGTCCTAATTTCTCTGTAGAACTCTTTGATCTATGAATCACTTAGTAGTATGATGTTTGATTTCCAAGTATTTGGAGATGTTTCTTTATCTTTCTGTTACTGATTTCTAGTCTAATTTCATTATGTTCAGAGAACATATTTTGATTTAAATTCCTTTAAATCTATTAAGATTGGTTTTAATTGACCTAGGATATTGTTTACCTTGGTAAACATCCTATATGCAGTTGAAACAAGTGTTTATTCTGTTGTTGGATAGAGTGTTCTATATACACAGACGGTATTTAATTCTTATCAACTGCTGACAGAGGAGTCAGGAAGTCTCAATTTATATTTGTATATTTATCTCTCTTTTTGGTTCTAGCACAATTTGCTTCATTATTTTGAAGTTCTGTTTTCATGTACATTCACTTTTAGAATTGTTATGTCACCTTCATGAATCATCTCTTTTTTAATTAAAAAAAGTATTTTGAAAGAATGAGATAATGTGCATAAGCAGGAGAAAGGCAGAGAAGAGGAGGAGAGAGAGAATCCCTAGGAGACTCCATACTCATCACAGAGCTGAACACAGGGTTGCATCTTATGAACCATGAGATCATGACCTGAGCCAAAATCAAGATTGGATACTTAATGGAGTGAGCCACCCAGACACCCCTAAAATTTATTTATATATATATACATATATATGTATATATTTATTTATTAATTTAATTTTTTTGGCCTTTTAAAAAAATAGTTTATTGTCAAGCTGGTTTTCCATATAACACCCAGTGCTCATCCCCACAAGTGCCCTCCCTCCTCCATGCCCATCCTTCCCTCCCCCCATATCCATCAGTCCTCAGTTTTTGTCAGCACTCAAGAGTCTCTCATGATTTGCCTCTCCCCCTTTCCCCCACCATTCCCCCCTTTCCCACCCCCCACTGTCCTCTTTTAAGTTCCTTTAATCCTCCTATACATGCACACATATGATATATGTCCTTCTCTGCCTGACTTGTTTCACTCAGCATAACACCCTCAAGGTCCATCCATGTTGCTACACATGGCCAGATTTCATTGTTTCTCATTGCCATGGAGTATTCCATGGTATAGATAAACCACATCTTCTTGATCCATTCGTCCGTGGATGGACACTTAGGCTCCTTCCATGTTTTGGCTATTGTGGAGAGTGCTGCTATGAACATTGGGGTACATCAAAATGTATTTTCTGAAATGTAGGACTAAAGCTAAGACCAAATGATCGACAGACACATAATTTCTAAGACATTTAGTCCAAAAGTTTCATTCACGAATGCTGAATCTTTCAGACATACATATCGTCTTTACCGCCAGGCACCCGGCGGGGAGGGAGCACAACTTCACACAGAAGTGGCAGGCAGCTCCGGTAGTTTCATGTCCTGCAGAAGGCAGTTCTATTTCCTTGGATCATTCACATAAGATAAAGAACCCACCAGTATAAAATAAAAAACTTGGGGGCGCCTGGGTGGCTTAGTCGGTTAAGCATCCGACTTTCGCTTAGGTCATGATCTTGCGGTTAGTGGGTTCGAGCCCCGGGTCGGGCTGTGCTGACTGCCAGCTCAGAGCCTGGAGCCTGTTTCAGTCTGTGACTCCCTCTGTCTCTGACCCTACCCCTGCTCACGCTGTCTTTCTCTCTCTCTCCTAGAAATAAATAAAAATCTTTTTAAAAAAATAAATAAATAATAAAATAAAATAAAAAACTTGAGCACCCTTCAGCTTTTGCTTCTTGCCATTCAGGTTACGTGGTCTCAATGAGATGAGTTTTCTAGATTGGATTTCACTACATACATCTAGCAATTTCAGTTCAAAATTTGGGTGGAACATTAGCATTTAGTCATATCCCTGCCTCGTTCCAAAAGGGATTTAAAGCGATTGGGAGAGTCCTCCAAACTTATGAGCTATCATTTATTATCAAGTTTTCTGTACATTTTAGAACTTCAAGTAACAACAACCCTTTCAGACTTTTTTCTCAACATGAATTCCAATCTTTTTCCTGATTAATTCAGTAATATAAATCTAACCCTCAGACTAAAGTTTTAATCAGTGGACTGCACGTTAGGGTTCATTAAGTTGCAATGATTTCTACTCCTCATTTTTCTTCTATAAGTGTAACAATCATGCGTATTAGCATAAATGATTAACTTAAAAATCTGGGGAGTGTTTCCATCTATCTTTCTACTGCAAACCTAGTGTTCTATACTGAACAATGTGAAATGCTGACATTTCATAAGTATCCGTTAGGAAGCTTATTAAATTTATTCCCACAGACCTACTTTTACTATTAAGGCAAAACTATGTAATTCTAACACGGAGACCAGCTTTCAAGTCAACTGAGGTACTCCCTTAATAAGCATTTCAAAGGTGTAAAGGTTGAAGTCAAATTTCCTGCAGCCCCACTTGGGAAATAAAGAAGTCTACACCTAGCAAATCTAGTATTTAAATTCCTCCTTAGGGGGACGCCTGGGAGGCTTAGTTGGTTAAGACTCCAACTTCAGCTCAGTCAGCTCAGGTCATGATTTCACAGTTCGTGAGGTCGAGTCCCAATATGAGCTCTGTGCTGACAGCTCAGAGCCTGGAGCCTGCCTCAGATTCTGTGTCTCCCTCTCTTTCTGCCCCTCACCCACTCACACTCTGTGTCTCTCTAAAATAAGTAACATTACATTCCTTCTTAGGATGGAACACTGTAACTTTATCAGTGACAAACAGAAAGGGAAAAAGTACGCTAAAGATTTACCTTTATACCTTTATAAAATAAAAGTACTCTCTCACAGTTTTGTCTCATGGGGAGGAAAAAGATGTGGGGAAGCGAGATGAAATTACACAAGTCTTTTTATGGCTAGGTCGGAACAGTCAAAAGGGCAAAGAAAAAGTAAGAAAAAAAAAACAGTTTCCATCAAGAGTTTATGATACCCCACTGGCCTAAAGCTTCTAAAAGGTTTTCTTAGTCCCTAGGTAGACTTTTTAAAACATAAATTGGATTCCTACTTAGAACATTCCAATGGTCCTCAAAACACATAGACTGACCACCTCTCCTACCGCTCTCTCCCGCCCCTAACTCACTCACGGGATCTCTGCATTACTCTTCCCTTTGCCAGAACATGGGGCACCTAGATTTTTGCCTAGCTGGCTTTTCCCTAATTAGGTTTCTTATCAAATGTATCTCCTTTGAAACCTTTTCTAACTATCTGACCTAAAGTATTCTCCTCCCCCAGGGTCACCCAGCACGTCAATGTTATTCTACTTGTCTCTGTTAATCCACGTGTCTTCGTGGCACTTTGCACTCTCTGCAATTCTATTCTTTCATTTACTTGTGAAGTGTCACCCACTCTAGGACTTAAGGTCTAGGTTGAGAGCAAGGACCATGGCTCATCACCATACTTCCTCTACAACAGTGCCCTGAACATACAAGATAGGCATTTGCTGAATAAATGATGAATGACTTGTCACTTGGGGACAGGAGTTGTTACAATTACAAAGGAATCATCTACTCAAGGACCAGGACTATGATTAAGACCTGAAATAAACCACTAGCAATAGACGATTATTATAAGCCTGTAGCAAGGAACCTGAGGAAGTTAATTTATTTACAAAGAATATCTTTCATGTCTAGTGCTTAATGTTACCTGTTTTAATACAAAACATTTTCCCTAAAGAGAAAAGCATAGTAATGTCTATTATTGATAAAATATACCCCTAGTAGCATGCCTTATTGAATGATTAAAATATCTCCATAATGCTACTAAGAGTTGAACATTCTCTTGAGTCCTGAACTTGCAAACTTAATGGTTATGGGAAACAAGTATAAGCACTTATTAGTGCCTAGTTAGTCCCCATTACTCTGTACAGTAAGTCAATACTCTTTTCACTTTGCAGATGAAGAGAACTGACACTCCCAGTTAAAAGGTGGCTCCTTCCTCCTAAAATAAGCAATCATAAGATATGTAAAATTCATATGCATTTGTTTCATTTTATTATTTTTTGTAAAGTCTGAAAACAATTTAAATGTTCTGAGATGTGTTTCTTAATGTTTATTTTTGAGAGAGAGAGAGAGAGAGAGAGAGGCGGAGACAGAGACAAGGCATGAGCAGGGACGGGACGGAGAGAGACACACACAGAAGCCGAAGCAGGCTCCAGGCTCCGATGATAGGCTCGAACCCACGAACTGTGAGACCGCGACCTGAGCTGACTGGGCCACCGAGGCGCACCTGAGATGTGCTTTAAGTACATGAATCAGGACTGTAGTTCTGCATCAGTTTTGTTCTTTCTGGAACCAGTACGCACCTAATTCGCACCGCTTTACCTTAGGATATGTGATGGCAGGCCCTCTTTTCATCAGTAATACATAGTCTTCCAATGCCGGCCTCCTCAGCATGAAGTGTTTACCAGAAGAACTCCTCAGTATCTGGCCGGGAAACTTCCCCACGATCTCGCTGAACGGGACTGTCCCCCAGCTACTATTTAAGTGTCCGGCGTTACTCAACCTGAATAATTTCTTAAATTGTGTTTCTCTCTTCCCAATCTCGGCTAAGATCAGCTCCCCAGCGCGAAAGGGCCCCTCTCTGGAAGCTGACCAGTAAGAGGAGCCAGGAAGCTCTTCTACCTCGGTCACGGACCGGGCCAGGGAGGGCGGCTGGGGACCCCCGGCTCCCCGGTGGGCGGGACCAGGCTGGCCCGGGTCTCCGCTCGAGTCCTCGCACTCTTGAGGGGGTGACTCCTCTCGTGGCGTCGGCAATCTGAGGCTTTCCAGCGACGAAAGACATCTAGTCCCAGTGCCTCGGACGCGCGGAGGGAGAGATGGAGGCGACTCTGCGCCGGGGGCTTTCCTCCGTGCCGCGTCGCGCCGTCCCTCTCCATCTCGCGCGTCTCTAGGAGAGGATTCGCAACACACTGACCGGGCTGTTTCCAAGGGCCCTCGCCCAAGGCCGCGCAGGAACGAGAAGGTCGCGAGCCCCGGCCACCTCCGCAGCCGCCGCAGCCATAGAAGGGCTGGACCTCGCCGCCCGGCTGACAGCATGGTGTCCCGCGCAGGCGCCGTCGCACACAGTGACGTAGACTGTGCGAGGTCCTGTCGCTGCCGGACGCACTGACGCAGCCGCCTGAAGTGTCCGCAGCTTCTTCGCAGAAAGAGCTCTGCCACTGCGCCTGCGTCCAGAGGGGCGGAGGAGGCCGAGCTGGGGCTGCCCGGTCTACCGGGTGTCGCGGAGTTAACTGTCCCAGGAACGAGTCACACTCCTGTGCGGGGGGCCCATTTTCCTCCTCGGATGTGGACAGACTAAACAATTGACCGCTTACTGATTCCACCAACCTCACCCCGGGGACGGGAGGCTCAAGAGACACAAAGCCCGTGAAAGCACTGTGTAAACTGAAGTCCTGCACCAGCGTCGGCTCACTAGTCATCAGGGACACTGACGTCACCTGGTCGCCCCCAAGATGTCGGAGGAAAAAGCCCAGACATGCGTTTGGCTGTCGGCATTCGGATGGGCCATCAGCTGACCCGCGTTCCTTCCCCAAACGACTGCAGAGTTTTCCCCCACCCCCCGCATACCAATCCTAGCAAGTCCCTCGGACTGGTCTCTGACCATGTGCATGCCTGCCCCAGGCCCACGGAGTCCCGAAGGGCCGATTAAAGTGATAGTATTCACTGTGTGCTTATTTAGCAGACTTGTTTTTAATAATTAAAATATAACAGTTAATTATTTGACCACCCCTAAAATTAAGTAGAATCATCTACTTAGGTCTTTAAGGGGGAAAAGGTCATTGCTAAAACAGGATTGTAGGGTAGAGGGGTATTAGAGGCTGAATTTAATCCCCTCAAGATTCACATAGTGCTGTCCTAATCCCCAGTACCTCAGAATGTGACTATTTGGAGATAAGGTTAAAGAAATAATTAAGTTAAAATGAAGTCATTAGCTTGGCACCTAATTCAAGGTGAGTGGTGTTCTTCTAACAAAAGGAATTAGAACACGGGCACTTAGGGAAGACCAGCTAAAGACAGGCAGCAGATGTCCATCTACAGGCGGAGGAGAGAGCCCTCAGGAGAAACCAAATCTGCCCACAACGTGACCTGTGTGTTCCAGAACTGTGAGAAAATACATTTCTGTTGGGTAAGCCAAAAACAAAACAAAACACAAGGAAAGGAAAGAAAAAAAGCATCGACTGGATTTTTGGATTCTTTTTTATTGGCTCTCTTTAAAAATAATTTATTCCAGGTTTTGGCACCCTACCCCAAAAGAATTAAATAAAAATAAATGTATTTAATCCCAAAACCAATACAAAACCAGGAAAAGGTTATTTTTGGAGTCCAAAGTCTACTTTGACATTAAATGTCACTAATTTGTTTATTAATTCAGTGGGCAAAAGTTTATTGAGGGTTTAACAATACCAAGCATGTTAGGTATTTACTTATTTAAGTTTACAACAACACTGTGTGAGAAATAAGCATTCCTGCTTTATGCATAAGAAAACTGACCCAGGGAGATTAAATTATTTGGGCAAGGTCCCAAAGCTGACAAGCGACATGACAGGGTTTCTGATCTAGGTCAGCCTGCTTCAGCAGTCCATGCTCTTTGTACTGTAACACCCGTTCTCAAAAACCGGTCAACAGTACAATTGAATTTAGAGTTCAAGTCAAAATATGCTGAAAGAGCTATGAATTCAGTTTCAATTTGATAAAATAAGTCTTTTTATTACTTTTTTATTACTTTTAAAGACATAAATTAAGACTTTCTAAACTGTGCTTTCTAAATCAGCCACCACAGACTCTATTATCAAGTTTCTCTCTTTCAGTCCTAAAAATGAATAAATTGCTCTCCCTCCAGCCCAACTGTATGTCTCACTTCTGTTCTTGACTTGTTTCTTTGATTTTTTTTGTTTTGTTTCTTAAGAAAGTTTTTTGTTTTGTTTGTTGAGGGGGAGAAGGGGGGGGAGAGAGAGAGAGAGGAGAGAGAATGTTAAGCAGGCTCCACACTCGGTGCAGAGCCAGACACACAGCTCAAGCCCATGACCCCTGGATCATGACCTGAGTGAAAATCAAGAGTTGGACGCTCAACCAACTGACACACCGAGGCACCCACCTAAGTTTTTTTTAGAAACAGATTTTATGACCAATCTTTTTATTATTACTGCCAAGTGAGGACCTGAGTTGGAACTGTCTGAATCCTAAGCCCTACTAATGGATTTAAAATTTATTGTTCCTCCTTTATTATCTCTTAAAGATGATTAAATTATATTTGGCTGTTATTTCATAAGGGGTAGGATTTGGAAAGAAGATATATTGACAGACTATGGGAAATAAATTTACATACCTTTGATTTCTAAGATAAACTGTAAAAAGCAAATGGCACCCCTTTTTTATTTGAATAAGACACTATGTAGGGGCACCTGGGTGGCTCAGTCGGGTAAGCCTCTGACTTCGGCTCAGGTCATGATCTCACAGTTCGTAGGTTCGAGCCCTGTGTCGGACTCTGTGCTGAGAGCTCGGAGCCTAGAGCCTGCTTCAGATTCTGAGTCCCCTCTCTCTCTGACCCTCCCCTGCTCGCTCTCTCTCTCTCTCTCTCTCAAACAAAAAAACAAAGACTGATAAATTTTTTGTCCTACACACATCTAATGAAATATATTAACATATGTTGAAAAATACAATTAATCCTTATTTATTGATGATCTTTCAGAGCATTTAATCTCTCAAAAAGGTCACTATGTGTGCCTTTCTATTTTTGGCTATCCTTTTCCTTTTGTCTTCCCTGGGAAACTGTCAGCCTGCACTCTGAAACTATTCTCTGACAGTATGAGGCATCATCAACTCAAATTTATTAAGGCCACAAAGACACTGTCCTCTAGTGGCATTTAGTCAAACAATTACTTTAAAGCCCAAATACCTTTCAAGAAGTACTGTGGCTGATGGCTGACATTTTAACATCTCAAGTCAAATTAGACCATTAGTTCCAATTCCATGAATGTTCTCCTCTACCTCTTTACGTGTGCTTCTTTCCTCTCTTTCGTATAATTTTCCCTCATCCTTCAGGTATCAACCTCACCAGAATGGTGGCTTATGATAACTCCAAAACACGGGGGAAATACCTCTCCTTTGTGCTCCTGGTAAATATCCTGTCTTTAGACCAAACCCCCATGGTGAGCGTCAGATTAAATAAAGTCACTGCTTGTTTACCATTTCCAAAGTTGGAGGATAAGATTGTGGAGAAGGCTGTGTCTAACTCATCATTATAATTCCATTGCCTGTCAGTGCCTGGAACACAATGTGCCCTCAAAAATATTTGTTGAATAAACGATTAAAAAAAGTAGGAAATGAGAAAACCAGCAGCCCTGATACCTAGATGCCTATACTAAATAATTCAGCATGTAAATATGGTCCAAATATATTTAACAGTTGTGTGTTTTATTCTGTATCTCTATGTGTACTTCGCGTTTACTAGAGCTGCTGAAGTTCGTGATTTTTTAAACTGATTTTCAGTAAAACATAAACTATCTAAATCTGAGAATATAACTGCTTTTCTGTTGCTTTTTCTTTTGTTTCTGAGTTGCTGCTGAACTTGAATCTGGATTCTGTAAAACTCCTCTAGGATTTATTGTTGTGTATTAGAAATGGAAGGAGTCAATTGAAAGAGGTCAAAAGACACAAACTTCTAGATATAAAATAAATAAATCCTGAGGATATAATGTATAACATGGTGACAATAGTTAATAATATTGGATATTTGAAAGTTGCTAAGAGAGTACAAGAGAGCACATCTTAAAAGTTCTTACACTGTCTTGATACTATAGCTTTATTTTATTTTATTTTTTTTAAATGTTTTATTTATTTCTAGGAGAGAGAGAGAGAGACAGCGTGAGCAGGGGAGGGTCAGAGAGAGAGGGAGTCACAGACTGAAACAGGCTCCAGGCTCTGAGCTGGCAGTCATCACAGAGCCCTACGCGGGGCCCGAACCCACGAACCGCGAGATCATGACCCAAGCGAAAGTCGGCCGCTTAACCAACTAAGCCACCCAGGCGCCCCGATACTATAGCTTTAATGTAAATTTTGAAATCAGGTAGTAGGAGTATTTTTCCTTTAGGTAATTGCTTCACTTTGCGTTCCATATAAGGATTAATTTATCAATTTCTACAAAAAGTCCTGCTAAGGGGCACCTAAGGGGCGCCTGGGCAGCTCAGTCAGTTAAGTGTCCAACTCTTGGGTTCAGCTCAGGTCATGACCTCGTGGTTTGTGAGTTCGAGCCCTGTGTCAAGCTCTGTGCTGGCAGTGTGGAGCCTGCTTGGGTTTCTCTCTGTCTCTCCCTCTCTCTCTGCTCCTTCTGCACATACACTCTCTCTCAAAATAAATAAATAAACACTGAAATATTCCTGCTAAGATTTTTGTAGGGATTATTGAATTTATGGAGCAAATTGAGTAGAATTACTATCTGGACAATATGGAGTTTATCAATACATGAATATGCAATGTCCTTCCATTTATTTATGTTTCCTTTAAGTTTTCTCAGCAATGTTTTATACTTTTTAGAATACAAGTCTTGAACTTCTTTTGTTAATTTCCCCCCAGATATTTTATTCTTTCTGTTGCTATTGCAAATGGAACCATCCTCAATTTAATTTTGATTGTCCATTGATAGAAATACCATTGATTTTTATATGGATCTTGTATCTTGAGACCTTGCTACATTGATTTATTAGTTTTAGAATTTTTTGAGAATTCCTTGAAATTTTCTATAAGTCCTCTGTGAATAAAAATACTTCTACTCCATCCTCTCCAATTTGGATGATATTATTATTTATTATTATTATTATTATTTACTTTATCACATTGGCTGGAACCTTCAGTAAAATATTGAATAGAATTGATGAGAATAGGCAGCATTAATTTGTTTTCAGTCTTAGGAAGAAAGCATCAGGGGCGCCTGGGTGGCTCAGTCGGTTAAGCATCTGACTTCGGCTCAGGTCATGATCTCATGGTTTGTGGGTTCCAGCCCCGTGTCGGGCTCTGTGCTGACAGCCAGCTCAGAGCCTGGAGCCTGCTTCAGATTCTGTGTCTCCCTCTCTCTGACCCTCCCCTGCTCACGCTGTCTCTCTCTCTCTCTCTCTCTCTCTCAGAAATAAATAAAACATTAAAAAAAAAAAGGAAGAAAGCATCAGTCTTTCATAATTAAGTATGAAGTGAGCTATGGGTTTTCTGTAGATTCCCTTTATCAGATTGAGGATATTCCCTTCAGTCCCTACTTTGTTAAAAGTTTTTTTTTTTATTGTAAATGGGTGTTGGATTTTGTTAAAATCTTTTTGTTATCAAAAAATGTTTATCTTTCAAGATTATCATGTATTTTTAAACCTTTATTCTGTTAACATGGTATATTACAGTCATTGGTTTTTGAATGTTAAAGCAACCTTTCATTCCTGGGATAAATCCCATTTGATTATGGTATTTAATCTTTTTTATATATTGCTGACTTGATTTGCAAATATTCTGTTATGGATTACAGACTGATAGGATCTATCACTTTCTAGAATAAAAATAGTTAAAAGTTGAATTGTTAGTAAGTTCAGTGAAGGCCTGGAATTGGGGCAGAGAGAGGATTAGAAGAGCCTAAATTATAGAAAGAGCAAAAGAGCAGGACCTCTAACAAGAATGATAAAGGCAGGAAACCAGAAGCAGGTCAGGGTTTAATGACGTTTGAGATCATCCATAGTAAGTAATGATGTTGGGGAGAGTGACAGGGACCAGATTACAGATTGTCTTGTAATCGATATGTATTAAACGGCATAAAGTTTCTTCTGTAGATGCCAGCAAGTTTGTGGAGGGGTTTATTTATTTATTTTTAATAGTTTATTGTCAAGTTGGTTTCCATGTATCACCCAGTGCTCATCCCCACAAGTGCCCTTGTGGAGGGTTTTAAGTAAAGAAGTGGAATGGGCCAGGTTAATAATCTACAAAGGTCATAGTGGACCGACATGGATAAAGGGAGTCCAGTACAAGCAGTGGTGGCAGTTCCAGTGAGAGATATAAAGCTTAGATAAGAACAGAAGTGGTAGAATGGGATAGAGAAGAGGAAATTGAATGGAGAATTATTTAAGAGATAAAATAGAATATAATGATTGATCAGATATGTGTATGTGTTTGGGTAGAAGTGAGATGTGGGACTGGGTAATAAGCAGGGCTGATTTCTAAACTTTCTCCAGTGACTAACTGGATGGTTGATGGTATGGCCAGCTGAGGCAAAGGGTATAAAAGAATGAGCACAATTAGGTGTGGCTGCATATGACATAACCCCAAATATAGTAGTTTAAACAGCATGGTAGTTTAATTTTCTCTTGTATAAAAGAGATCCAGAGGAGGTGGTCCAGGGCATATATCATGCTTCAGGGGCTCTATTCCTTCTATCTTGCTGCTCTGCTATTCTTAGCATGTTGTTTTCTCCTCAAACCCCATCATGGATGCTCTAGCTTTTGGCCATCACATTTGAGTTCCAGGAATTAAGAAGAAAAGAAGCAATAAAAAATAGCATACCCTATCACTTTAAGGACATTTTTGTACTGGCCTATAGTCATATGGCCTCACAGTTTGCAAAGAAAGCTGGAAAATGTACTCTTTATTCTGGAAAGTCACATGCCCAGGTAAGGAAGTGCCCCCACATTCTGATGTTATAGAATGGGAGATAAGGAAGATCCAGGAGAGAAGACAGAGAAGCAAGAGGAAACCAGGAGGGTGTGATGTCATGGAAGATAAGCATGCTAATGATAAGTCATACCAGATGTAGATGTAGAATGGACACATACTTAGCAATGTAGAGGGTGCTGTGGCTTTACTGAGAATCTTGGTGTAGTGATGGGATGGATTGGAATGAAAATCCCATTGGAGGAGAGAAATCAGAGGAGAGAGATTAAGAAAATTAGACTAGTTTTTGTTTTTGTTTTTTTTTTTTTTTTAAGGAAAGAAAAGATTGGGACAGTGCCTGTAGAGGGAAGTGAAGTAAAGGGAATTTTAGTTTTTAGGAAGAAAGAAATAACAGCATATTTATATGTTGATGAGAAGGATTAAGTTGAGAAATAAGAGTGATGCTGGTAGAGAAAGGAAAGCCTTTTTGGAATAATGGGATCTACAATTTATGTGGAGACGTGGCCTTTGCTAGGAGTATGGACAATTTATTTGTTGTGCCAGAAGTAATGGAACACAGGTCAGTTAGAGTTTGTGGTACTGGGAGCTTGTGGAAGTTCTCTTGTGATTGCTTCTCTTTTCCCAAGAAATGGAAGCAAAGTCACTGAGACCAAGGAGGTAGGAGGAGTTTTGAGATGGTAGGAGAAGATATGAATTAGCTTCTAGGAGAGTGGAAGTATGAATGGATTAGGGAACAATTGATAACCTGGCAGCATTGACTTCCCATATGAAGTTTCTGACTATGAATTTAAAATGCATAAGAATCGTAATAGGTGGCTGTGGCTTTTCTCTAATTACTTTCAGCTGCTTTTGGGTGAAGAGTTAGATTTTGCCAGGTTTGCAGTTTTACCATAGAAGGGCTATAATGTGGGAAAGAGGCAAGGGATTTGAGGGTTGTAATGATAGAGTTTAAGATACATTAAGGGGGTGACTGGGTGGCTAAGCCGGTTAAGCATCTGACTTCTGCTCAGGTCATGATCTCATGGTTTCTGGATTTGAGCCCCATGTTGGGCTTTGTGCTGGAAGCTTGTAGCCTGGATCCTTCTTCAGATTCTGTGTCTCTTTCTCTCTCTACCTTGCTCACACTCTGTCTCTGTCTCTTTCTCTCAAAAATAAACATTTAAAAGTTTTTTAAAAATTAAAAAAATATAAAAAGATAAATTAAGAGGAATGAGCAGCCATCAAGGAGCTAGAGGGAGCAAGCTGGAAAGATGAGTTAATGGTTAGTGATGTGGGAAATTTGAGATTATGATAGAGGTGCAGTTATTGTAATGATAAGGTCTGAGACATGACCATGGGAGTAAGTAAGGTAGAAGCCAAGATCATTGAAAAGGAGGAGGTCGAGGAATGATATTTTGGGTATTGAAGGGTCATTGACATGAATTCTGTAGTCTCATTGGGTTAAATTGTTTGTACTCAAAGATGGCTTAGTTAGAAATCCAGCTCCTCTTTCGTTGCTCAGCTCTATACTTCAGCTTTCATCTCATTCTCTTGGGCTTTCATCCTATCTGCTTTGCTGGATCTTCCTTCCCTTCCTGATCTCTAAAGGTTGGCACAGTTTGGGGCTGTTTTCTTTTCCATCTGTACTTGTACCCAACATGTTCTGACTAGTCCCACAGTTTCAAAAATTATTTGTATGCTAATGCATCCAAACTTCTTTCTCTGTGATCTTTTTCTATAGCCAGCTCCTACTACACAACTCTATTTGGAGGTATAATAGGCATATCATACTTAACTGTCCAAAACAGAACTCTTGATTTCCACTCCAACCAAACCCATTTCCCCAATCTAGTTGATGGAATCACCATTTGGTAGTTTGTTCAGGCCTTAGCATCATCTTTCCCTTGTCTTTTTCTCACCCTTTGCGATCATTTAGCAAGACCTGATGGCTCCAATTTCAGATTATATGTGGAATTTGGTCATTCTCCCCACCTTTACTGTTTCCATCTGAGTCCAACTCACCATTGTCCTTCTATATTGTGTGTCTGCTTTCATTCTTGCCCCTCTAAGGTCTCCATC
The DNA here is from genome assembly GCA_017311185.1 of Proteles cristata cristata. Lineage (NCBI taxonomy): Eukaryota > Metazoa > Chordata > Mammalia > Carnivora > Hyaenidae > Proteles > Proteles cristata. The sequence goes on from JAESUZ010005172.1 coordinate 90,391, forward strand.
CAGAGGCCAGGAGGCCTTTTAAGAAATGTAGATAAATTTGTTATTCCTAATCTGAAATGCAAATGTTACCGTGGCACTCCCTGGCTGTAAAAGCTTCAGAGTCTCCCTATATCCCTGGTGTTTTTGTCTTTCCTGCTAGGCAATAAGCTCTGGGTGGGCTGAATAGTATCTGGCATTTCTTGAATCAGAATGCATTGATTTGTTGAAATATTCTGGAGTCATTACAAATTGTCTATTATTTGATGTAGCAACATGGGATTTATCCTGATGAAATAAGCAGCTTCTACTATTACTTTTACACTATGATGTCTGAATAAATTGTGCGTGCTATGTGTGCACATGATTATAGCCTGGAAGTGGATAAGAAAAAATGAAAACATATGTCACAATCATGGAGTTATAAGTGATTATTTCTTTTAAACATTTAGTTCAATCATGTTATTTATTATTTTTAAAAAAATTTTTAAATGTTTTATTTATTTCTAGGAGAGAGAGAGAGAGAGAGACAGCGTGAGCAGGGGAGGGTCAGAGAGAGGAGTCACAGACTGAAACAGGCTCCAGGCTCTGAGCTGGCAGTCAGCACAGAGCCCGACGCGGGGCTCGAACCCACGAACCGCGAGATCATGACCCAAGCGAAAGTCGGACGCTTAACCGACTAAGCCACCCAGGCGCCCCTCAATCATGTTATTTAAAAAAAAACAAAAAACAAACTCAAACCTTTTTCTTTTTTTCTTTCTTTTTTTTTTTTTTTTAAGGAATTGTCCTGCTCTCCAGTCTGCAGTCACGTCCCTCCACACATCCCCTCCCCCCTCCGGGTATAAGTTAGCATTGGGCCCTCCGGGCCACCGTTCACAGGCCGGGTCCGCCCAACGCTTGCTGGAGACGCGAGGAGCCACTCCCTCAGCTGTCTGCGCTCCCTCCGCCCGACTTCCTTCCTCCAGGCCCCGCCCCGCGCCGGTGCGCCTGCGCACAGACGAACACGTGGCTGCCGCGGAGCCAGGGCAGCAATGGCGGCGGGCGGCGGTGGTGTTGCCGACCCCCTGTCCCCGGCAGGGGTTCCCTGCGCCTTCTCCCCATTGAACCAGGCCTACTTCGCTTTGGCGTCTGCCGACGGTCATTTGCGAGTGTGGGAGACAGCCAACAATAGGCTGCACCAAGAGTACGTGCCTTCCGCGCACCTCAGCGGTACCTGCACCTGCCTGGCCTGGGCGCCAGCGCGGCTGCAGGCCAAGGTAAAGCAGGCGGGACGGTGGGGGGCGGGCGTCCACACGGGCTCAGCCTCAGCGCACCCCCGGTCCGGCGGCGCGTGGCCCAGCATCCCGCGCGGCCCTGCGAGGCCCGGGGCGAGGAGGCACAGAGCGCGGCGGCGGCGCGGACTCCATCCACTTTGCCAGTCCCATGTGCGGCCTGCCCGCGGGGTAGCGAAAGAGGGCGCGGCTGGATCCGACGGGTCGTAGACTGGAGTCCTACCGACTGGCTCCCTGCGGTTTGGGCCCCGCGCCCTGCTGTCGCCGGGGCCGCCATGTTCGCGTAGGCCCCCGGTCCCCCAGGGCGGTTTCCTTCTGCCAAGTCTCTTGCATCAACATGTGCTCTTCAGTGTCCTGGCTTTTGACAGAGCCCCCCCCTTGGGACTGTACATACTACTCTTCCGATTCCTCTAGCCCATCGGCTTTGCCTTAGGCAGTTGGAAGGACTAAGTCTGTTTCCTTGTTTCCGGACACCCCCCGCCCCCCCCCCCACCTTTGGGTGCAGGCTCACCACGTGTTCTCTTTCACGTCCAGTGTGTGGGACTCTCTTGAAACTCTTGACTTTCCCAGGCTTGTTTCCATTCTCAGTAGTTTGAAACTGTATGCTTTTTATTTTTAACACCTCAGTTCTCCCCTTCATACACCCCTTTTTAATCAAGTCTGAAGTCTTTTATAAGATGTGGAGGTAAATTGAAGTGGCCGGTTTAGTTTAATGAATGTGAATCCAGGTGAACTTTTTCTTAGATGGGACACTGACGAGTTAGGGAAGGTTTTTCCACTGTTAGGGCCCCAATTCAGGTAAGATGCCACTCACCGTTGAGTCACTAGCCTACGTCTACTCTAACTCACATGCACGTGGGTACTGCAGGAATAGAGTAGTCAAACCGAATCGTTTTAATGTGATTTGGAAGCCTCAGGTATCGTGTTTCGCTGACACTATGTGTAAAACTTCAAAAGCCAGTATTTAAGACAGATTTTTAGCTCCATCTGACTACCGTGGAGGAACTTTCTGCTAAATTTTTAGGTTGAAAGTAGGGGTATATCTAACGATGTTTTGGATGAGTATGTTTGGGTATTTTTCAGATCTTAAGATAGCTTTTCAGAGTTAATAGATGAAGTGTCTTTTAGTTGCTTATTGAAATCTTTTTAGAGCTCTTAAGGTGAACTCGGACTCTTAAAAAAATCATAGTCGTCATTGTTAAAGTTACAGCAGTCTGTTTAATTTTCAAAATTATTTCCTGTATTTCTATTTTAACGGTCCTATAAAGAGATGATAGTATTGATGCTGAGGGAGAATCTGGAGCAACGATTGGATGCATGGATCCAAGCTCTACTGCTTACATATAATCTAGGTTTGGCTTCATAGTAATTCAGTAGTCATTATACCTCTGGTTCCTCATTGGTAAAACAGGGGTGACAGTACCCCATCTCATAGAATGGTTATGAAGGTGAACATGTTTAATAACACATAAGCATTTAGAATAGTGTAAGTGCTGAAACCACTGGTTATTATTAATATCTCATGTTTGTATAGTTAGCGCTGGCAGGTAAAGACTAACTTTGCCTTGGTTGTGAAGAAAAAAACTGAGGCTCTGGAAAATTAAGCAACTTGCAAAAAACCAAAAGCAGAACTAGAACTTGGGTATTTAGAGCGTAGTTCACCATTATCTACAACAAATAGTTAATATTAGGTTGGCAAAAATTTGCTGTCCCCCCCCCCCTTTTGCTTTTCTGTTGTTTTAAGTCACATCCTATGCCTCAGGAATAAAACTTGGGCATAGTTGTAAGTTTCCTGTTGAAAGTCATAGTTTTAGAGTATGTATACCACTCTGAAGTAGAACAATATCTGGATTTGGTTTCATATCCAGGACTCAACTTGAACATGGCTTTGGTCACATTGACCAGGTCACTAATTTGGAAGAATTCATTGAAAAATGAGAGATTGGCTACTTACGAGTTTTTATAGGTTTCAGTATCCTTTTATCTGTATGCTCTTGTTTTAGCCACACAACTTTATGAAATGTGTTGAAATAAAAATTTTTAAACTCGAATGAGAACTAAGAAAATTCAAGTGTCTTCACCAAAGCTTTAATAACCAAAGAAGAGATGGTGGCCACTAGAGTTGAGGGACTCCGATTCCTGGTCCACTTTTCTTGCACGGTACCCCTGTATCCTGAGTTGTGGAATTGAGAACTGGGAGGAATGTAGAGACATCTAGTCCTTATCATATTGGGAATGCATCCTTCTGGAACATCAATTGTACTTGAAGATTAAAGGGGAGAAGCAGTTTTCTTGAATATGCACATATATTTTGAGATACAATGATAAAGTCACATGATTTTTTAAAGCTAGAAAAATGGAGAGTGATTCGTAGCAGTTGCTTCAGTCTCTGCTCCCAGAACCTTGGGTTATGATCTTTGTCCCTTAAGTTTTAAGATACTCACATCATAATAAACCCTTCTATCTTATGTCTTTGAGGACTAGTGTATGAGGCTTGAAATGGATGCTGTTCTGAAGCCAGTGTTCCCAGCACCTTAACATTTTTGGTACCCAAAGCTTAGGTGGGGATTATGCTAAACATCTTTCAGAGTCTTCAGAGAATTCGATGACTGCTCTAGTATGTGCTCAGTAAATGTTAATTGTTATTATTGAATGATTCAGTTTGCATAATCTTTGGGCCCATTTTATGATTTACTGCTACCATTCCTCAGTGCAAGTTATTTTGTAAGAGTATCCTGTACCCAGTTCAGTAATTGGCAGTTTGCCACCTAAAGACAAAGTTTGGTGATATTACTGCTATGAGTGGAGAAAAATGAGTTGGTGCTGGGTTGCTTGGGTAACAAGAGTTAAAGCTGTATTTCTTAAGTGTTTAGAAAAATTAGATTGCTGTTTCTTGTTCTTGGTCACATGATTCTAATACTTCACATTTATGCCACAGTAGTTTTTGGGGGTTTTTTGTAGATGTTATGTAGCTGAGAATTTCATTCGGTTGATGAAGCCTGGGGGAAGAGGACCTCTAAGGATGATAAGAAAAGTGCAAGAAAACAGACTATTGGACTATAGCTGGGTGCTGTTTTTACAGCTCCTCAGGTGTATGTGTGTACACTGAGGCTGAGATGTTATGCCAAAGCCACAGAGGAAGTGGCTGAGCCACCTAGTAACTGACCCTGCTATTTTATTGCCCCCTTAAATCTCTCAAACTACTCTACTTTTCCTTCCCTAGCTGGTGTACAGCCCTGAAGAAACAGACCGTGTTGACTATTAGCTACCATAGGAAATGTATTTATGCTACTTTGCTATCTCTGCAGTTAAAATGATCTCACACAGCTTAGTGCTTGTTGAACAAAACACATGGATTTCAGCCATTAGACGGGGCAAGCACAGTAGCATTAAGAACGTTTCTAGCAAGAATCTGAGCTGAGTATTCCCATTCTCATCCCTTGGAGATGGTAGTACAGTCTGGTTGTGTTCCTGTATGATACTCTATCTTAGGGTCTCTCCGTATTTAAACTTGAAAAAAAAAAGGTAAAGTTTGCAGATTAGAACCTGTTGACAGGAATAGAAGTTCCTGTGTATTAGAATTTAAGTGTTTTTGATATAAGGACTGCATATAATTACATGTAAAATGCACACATTTTGTTCACTGTTATCCATGAAACATAAACATTTGCCAGAGAAATGTTGTTAAGATAGGCCAAGAAAAGGTATAGGAGACTAAGCAGAATGAAAGTTGAAACTTTGGCATAATTTTCAATGTTTGGAGGTCAGAATTTTTCAAAAATAGTTTTGATCCATTAGTGGGTTGTGATAGTGCTAAAAAAATGAAATAGACCATCAGAGTGTATTTTGCATGGGAAAGGATAAGTTTTTTCTGAAACTTGTTTCACTGGCATATATGTATTTTATGAGTGTGCGTACTGGCTGTCTGTGTAAGGTCTTCTTACCCTAGGATCTCTGTCTAAAAAGTCATTGCTTAATTGATCAAATTCAGACTTCTCATCAATAGATGTGCTTTTTTCCCTCTGTTTTCACATCTGCCCTGCCTTGATTTTATAAATCATGCACATAAACTGTTGACATTCTCACCCAGTGTTTTTATTGCCTTGTGGATCAAATGCTGATAAACTTTTTTAGACTGCTGCTGCTCTTTATTGTTTACTCAGTCAGACATTCATATTGAAAAAGACTGTAAGAAATCACATATTTTGGGTCTTCACTCCTGGTATCTCTAGGAACTCCAATTTTCCAATCTCAAATATGAATTAAAGTTTTAGCTTACTCTTTTCATTACTTTATATAATTATATGTATAATGAATGTGCATATGACATTGTGTTAGGCACTTTAGAGGAAGTAAAACTGAGTATGACTGAGACATCAGGGAAGAAATGGACATTTCAGATGTACAGTGTCTGTAATGCAGAGCACAGTATGATGTGGGCCTTAAGGGAAAGAAGAGATTTTTGTGTAGAGATGAGAGTTGAGGTGGACCTTGAAGCATGGATAGATTTTTAACCAGGTGAAAATTGAAGTGAGCAGAAACAGACCCCTCCCAAGTTCAGGGGAAAAACAGAAACAAAATGGGAAAGCGTTAATGATTAGTGTAATGTAAAGAGGGAACTGGAAATAAGTTTGGAAAAGGCTTGGAGGCAAATTGCAGATGGCTTTTGAATGCCAGAGTTGTTTATATTGATTTCTCTGGCAAGTCATTGAAGTTTTTGATCACAGGAGCAACAAGTTCAGAAAGAAAATACTGACAAAGGTTTATCATAATCTGTAAATATTAGCTTTAAATTCTTGGTTTCAGGAATATTTGGTCATGGGGTAATATTTAAAATAGTAGATTTCACTAAAATGCACATTGCTTATATAAACTTATCTGGTTGACTTGTTCAGACATGCTCATCCTGCTAACTTGGAAGTGAGTTTTTAAAAAGATCGTCCAACTCAGAGAAAATATGCATGAGTCAGTAGTTCTTTGAGATGTGTTACTTGTGTTATTGTTTAGGTTTAGACCAGTAGTCCTCAAAATTGGGCATAGGTTCTGTGGATGCTTCTCCACTTGCCTCTGCTTGCTTCTCCGCCAAAACAGATTTTGTTGATAGGGGAATTAGGGCCTTGACTATGTCAGTGTTTAATTTCTAAAACTTCTTTGTGCTTTTTGGTGCAAATTCATAAATGCAAAAAAATGTGCATATTGGGACCAGCATATACTTCATACAGTAGAAACCTCAGTGTGGATAATTTTGAGTTGATTTGGGAAAACCAAGAGTTGGAGAAATAAGTTGTAGAATCTTTCAGAGAAGAGTTTTTCTGATGAGAGGTTAGTATACTATCTGCAGTATACCCCACTGCCCCTGCCTGAAATAGGTGTTTGTGTTCATAACCTTGTACAGAAACCATATCTGCCTTGTGGGATCTTTCAGACTTGGCTTTAGACATTTAACTGAAGGTAGGACCTAGGACAACTCTTGTACTAAGGTTTCAATGTTTGAAGCAAATTAAATATTACTGATGAGGCCATCAGACTTTTTTATACTTTGGCTTTTAAATGTAACTTATTTTTTGGGCTTATTAATGTAGACATGTTTCTCAGGACTTGCAAAAAGTACTATTTTTTTTTTCTATACATAAAATGTTACTTTGCTTTTTGTTGACCTAAGTGTTCAAATGAATAAAATTCTTCAAATATAGTATCCCCATAAGATAACTAAAAGAAAAAAAGGGAAAGTGCTTTATAAATGTACTCCTTGATATTTTTTATGTATTTGTAACATCATAGTTTACGTTGGTGGTTTTCGGGGCAAATTTTTATGTATCCTGGGCTGCTGCTTTTTGTTGCAGAGCAAAGATCTTGCATTGTTGAGAAAATGTTTTTTTCCCAGTTGTAGTGGTTTATATTAAAACAATGTTTTATATTAAGTGGCTTTCTCAGCATTTTATGCTAAAGTACAGGTAAGCTTTAATTTAAAGAACATATGGAAGAGAAGTTCTGAAATAAATTTTCAGCATTATAGATATACTTTGATGTGAAGTATTCATTGATTTTCTTTGACAGATGGGAGTATTAGTATTATTTTTGAAGTAAATCAAAGAAGTCTTGTGTCATTAGACATTAGATTGAAAGTTGTGCCTCTAGGATCACCAAGACTGCATGGAACTTTTAGACTAACCCTAATTCTCACACACTAGAACAACTTCTGGTATGAGCTACTCATTAGTTAATAACGATTTTTTTGACTGGAACTGAAGTGTTTGTTTATAAAACCATTAGAGTGCCTTCCTGGGAATGAAGCTGGAACACAAGGAAAGATGAGGGAAAAAGGGGAAGTGTTGGTTGCTCGGGAGTGGATCTGTAATCTCTGCTTGGATCTGTCAGGAGTGGGTTCATTTCTGAGAAGTGAAAGCAGCAGTGAGGCTATGTGGACCTTCTAGAGAATACCAAGAGCATACCAAGTTGTCTTATTTGCTCCTTTCCTTCCAGAGAGGTAGGGGGCAGGGACAGAGAATTACAAGCTCTTCTTTCTGTTGTAATAGTTTTTTCCCTAAATGGTGAGAAAGCATTTAAGAATGAATCGCCTCCCCCACATCTTTAAGTAAAGTGTCATTTGGTAGCAGTCCTATATCATTTGTGGGCTAGTGGCCATTTGTGTTTATCCATTAATGATGCTTGTTTTGAAATACAAAATTGTTTTTTCTTTTTTTTCTCCCCAGGAAAGTCCCCAGAGGAAAAAAAGGAAATCAGAAGCTATAGGAACGAGTAACCAGATTGACTTGTTGGCTCTTGGTACAGCAGTTGGTAGTATTTTATTATACAGTACAGTAAAAGGAGAATTACACAGTAAATTGATAGTAAGTATAGATATGTGTATTTGCGTGAACATATATATAAAAGATGATGGAGAAACTATTAGAGATTTATTAAAAACAAAACAGTTCAGAATAATGCAATAGGATCTGTACTGTAGGGACATTTTTCTGCCCTCACATTTAAAGTTGTGAACAGTGATATTCGCTAATGGCCGTAACAGGTAACGTAAACTTCATTATACGTCCGAATACGAAGAACCGTTGACTAGTTTTAAAATAAAGGTAAAAAAGTTCGAGGTATCACAGATAGTGACTGCAGGAAAGAACTTACCGCTTCCAGGGCCAGAGGACAAAGGAGGCAGTGGGATTATTGCTGCAACTCAGACCTTTAAGGAGCAGGTATTGCTCTCTTTGCTGCTGTCTATTGAGGAGGAGTGGCTTCATGGACTTGGGATACAGATCTCTGAGGACAGGATCTCTGAAAGGAGGGGAGGAGACTAGATTTCCAGGGGTTGGAAAAATTGCATATTGTGTTCAGCTGCTGCCAAAAGGATTGTCCTGTCCAGGGGTAAAGATTTGCTGGGCTGATGTATTCTAGGAGACAGGAAGGAACAAGTCCCTTGTTCTTCCTCCAGCCTTGTCTCCCTCTGGCTTATTGGTGGAGCCTACTGGCCATGCAGCTGGCAAAGCAAGAATGTGGTCTCTGGAGTCCCAGCCCCAGTATCACAGAGCAAAGTTAAGAGGTTGGCACTACAGGACAGTGAGTTAGCGTACTTTGTTTCAGACATCATCTATTACATTATGTTTTTGGTGTTCTCTGAACTTTCCTCTTTCTATAGGAATGCTTTCTGTATATGTGAATCAAACAGTGTTTTTTCTTTTTTTGACCTAATTTTGCTTTTCTAAAGTCTGTTTATTTTGAGAGAAAGTGTGAGTGTGTGTGAGTGGGGGAGGGGCAGAGACAGAGGGGGAGAGAATCCCAAGCAGGCTCCCTGCTGTCAGTCGAGAACCTGACTTGAGGTTCATGAACCTGAGCTGAAATCAGGAGTTGGATGCTTAACTGACTTAACCACTCTGGCGCTCTTGTTTTCTCTTTAATGTTTTTTGGTTGTTTTTGTTTTTGTTTTTTGAGAAAGAGAGAGAATCTCTTAAACAGACGCCACGCTCAGCATAGAGTCCAACCAGGGGGTTGAGCTTAATGCCTGTGAGATCATGACCTGAGCTGAAATTAAAAGTTGAACACTTAACTGACTGAGCCACCTAGGCACCCTCCTTTCTCTTTTGAGTAAAGTGCTCCACAGGTAATTTGGGACTACATTACATTCAGAAGAGAAAAAGAAAATTACTCTTATATCTAACACTGAGAGATGCTTAATAGATTGTGTATTTCTTTTTATGTATGTGTTTAAGAAATATAGTTGAGTTCTGCTTATTTATTTCGTATCCTGATATTTCCCATTAAATTACAATGTGAGCAGGGCACTGGGGTGGCTTAGTCAGTTAAGTGTCTGACTTCAGATCAGGTTATGGTCTTGTAGTTCCTGAGTTCGAGCCCTGCCTTGGGCTCTTTGCTGACATCTCAGAGCCTGGAGCCTGCTTCGGATTCTGTGTCTCCCTTTCTCTCTGCCCTTCCCTTGCTATGCTCTCTCTCAAAAAAATTAATAAACATTAAAACATTTTTTAAAAATTACAACATTTTTCATATTTTTCATATTTTCAAATTACAGCAATTTTCATATTTGTCAAGAACTAGTTACAAACATTTTCAGTGACTGCCTAAAATCCCATTAAATTGGAAAGCCCATTGGCAATTTAGCTATTACTGACTGTTAAGGTGGCATCTAATACTTTTTTTTAAATTTGTTTACATGATTCCATTCCCAGAATTACCTGTAATTAATGAGTCAAAGGGTTTTAATGTTAAGGCTTTTTATGCATAGTATATACCTTTCTAGAAGAGTTTTTCTAATTTTACTTGTATCAGCAGTGAAAAGACTGTGCCTGTATTCCAATAGCATTATTTCCATCACTGAATATTCCTATTAAAACAGCAGTAACATCAGGACACCTGGGTGGCTCTGTTAAGTGTCCAACTCTTGGTTTCGGCTTAGGTTATGATCTCGTGGTTTCATGAGTTCAGACCCCACATCTGGGCTCTGCACTGGCAGCATGGAACCTGCTTGGGATTCTCTCTCATCCTCTCTACCCCTCTCCCAATTGTGCTGTGTCTTTCTCTCTCAAAATAAATAAAATTAAAAAAAAATTAAAAAATAATCCAGCAGTAACATGAACAAAAACCCAGCTGATTTGATAGATAAAAACATTTTGTCTGATTTTAAATCTGCATTTAAAAGTATGTTACTTATTTTCATATTAAAGATTATAAAAACATGGGGTGCCTGGGTGGCTCAGTCGGTTAAGCGTCTGACTTCAGCTCAGGTCATGATCTCACGGTTTGTGGGTTCAAGCCCTGCGTTGGGCTCTGTGTTGACAGCTAGCTCGGAGCCTGGAGCCTGTTCAGATTCTGTAACTCCCTCTCTGACCCTCCCCTGCTCATGCTACCTTTCTCTCTCTCTCTCTCTCTCTCTCTCTCAGAAGTAAAGAAAAACATTAAAAAAAAAAGATTATGGGGGAGGGGGGATGGGCATGGAGGAGGGCACTTGTGGGGATGAGTACTGGGTGTTATGTGCAAACTAATTTGACAATAAACTATTCGTAAAAAAAAGAAAAAGATTATAAAAACACAACCGTAAAACAAATTAAAGCAGTTAAAGCATTTAGAAGCATAATTAGTAAGAAGGGCATCTCCCTTATCTCCTGCCTCCTTTTCAAGTCAAGTGTGATCTTCATAGGCTTTTACCCTGCTTTAGTTGGGAGCCCGTCCTTTGATTTGATCAATCTTGTGAGCAGGTCCCTAGCCACCTGTGCAGTGTGATGGTTGCTTTACTCAGCTGCTGTGGTTGTGGACATAACGCTGATGGAGCCGACAACTCCTTTTTAGATCATTTTGGTATCTCATGGGATTATACATAAATCTTTTTTTCATAGTTTATTTTTCAGAGAGGGAGAGAGTGTAGGCGTGTGTAGTGGAGGGAAGGGCAGAGAGAGAGAGAGAGAGAGAATCCCAAACTGGCCCCATGCTGTCAGTGCAGAGCCTGATGTGGGGCTCAGTCCCATAATACATGAGATCATGACCTGAGCCGAAATCAGGAGTCAGAAGTTTAACGGACCAAGTCACCCAGGAACCTCTCTACAACTTTACCAGGGAATGGGTTTATTAAAAAGTAAGCAAGTAGGTCAGAGTAAGAGTTTTGGGATGATACGGTAAAGTAGAAAGGGATCAGGCTTTGGACCTAGTCTGTCTTTTTTTTTTTTTTTAATGTTTTATTTAGTTCTGAGAGAGAGACAGTGTGAGAAGGGGAGGTCAGAGAGAGAGGGAGACACAGAATCTGAAACAGGCTCCCGGCTCTGAGCTGTCTGTCAGCACAGAGCCCGACATGGGGCTCGAACCACAAACCGTGAGATCATGACCTGAGCCGAAGTCGGACGCTTAACTGACTGAGCCACCCAGGCACCCCCAGGACCTAGTCTGTCTTGAGGTTGAATCCTTCTAGTTACATGGTCAGGGATAAGTAGTTTAACTTCTCATTTCTTAAAAGGGTATTCTATAACCTATCTTGCATGCTTTTATTAGGATTTAAATGTAATAGTATATTGTAAGTGTTTAATGCAGTGCCTGGCATGTAATTGGTATTGTGTAAATGTTGAATATGTAAGTGAATGAACAAATGTACAGTTACTAGATTGTTTTTCAAAAGGGTGTACTAGCTCCTATCAATGTATGATAGTGCCATTTTTTTCTGTGACCTTATTAGTATGGGTATTACAATGCTAAACAAATTGCTAGATGGACAGATTGAAAATGTTAGTTTGTTTTGCTTTATATCTCTTGGATTATTAAATTTGAAAACTTTATTTTCTTAAAAAAAATTTTTTAATGTTTATTTTGAGAGAGAAAGAGAGAACAAGTGGGGGATGGGCAGAGAGAAGGAGAGACAGAATCCCAAGCAGGCTCCATGTCATCAGTGCAGAGCTCAATGTGGGGCTCAAACTCATGAACTGTGAGATCATGTCCTGAGATGAGATCAAGAGTTGGACACTTAACCAGTTCTTTGTGTATGTGTCTGTGGTATAGAACTTAGTTCTTTGAGGGGCACCTGGGTGTCTTAGTCGGTTAAGTGTCCGACTTTCGCTTAGGTCATGATCTCGCGGTTCGTGGGTTCGAGCCCCACGTCGGGCTCTGTGCTGACTGCCAGCTCAGAGCCTGGAGCCAATTTCAGAGTCTGTATCTCCCTCTCTCTCTGACCCTCCCCTGCTCACGCTGTCTCTCTCTCTCTCCTAGAAATAAATAAAAAATATTAAAAAAAAAAAAAAGAGCTTAGTTCTTTGAGTGGATAGTTCATATTAGTGAAGGTAAGTATTTGAATTTAATATTTATTTGAGGTTATTTATTTTGAGAGAGAAGGTGCCTGTGCATGAGCAGGGGAAGGGCAGAAAGAGAAGGAGAGAACCCCAAGCAGGCTCTGTGGCATCAGTGTAGAGCCTGTGGAGCCTGACGTGGGGCTCAGTCCCATGAACTGTGAGATCATGACCTGAGCCAAATTTAAGAGTCAGTCACTTAACTGATTAGGTCACCCAAGTGCCATTGAACTTAACATTTAAAACTATTTTTCTTTTGAGGTAGGAGCAATCGATTGTAATAGAAATAGTGATTTTGAGTTTTATCCTTAGCTTACATTTGTATGTGATGGTGATTCGTGTATTCGTTTAAATGATGTGAATTCAAGTAGAGTGAAAGTCGTAATTGGTTACAGTGTACATGATTTAGCACCTTATTCTGCTGAATGAGTTTGTCCTGGAATGTGTGTAAAGTGAGTGGGAGAGTTGAACTTGCTCTTCCCTAGTTGATGTGACCATTCCTGGAGCTTCTAAGTGAACGAGCATCTTGCTATGCTGAGTATGTTTAAACTCTTGTTTGTATAGTATCTTCCTTAACACAAAGAGATATTTAGTGTTTACATGAAGAAACAATGATTTCTTTATTGAGAGATGGTTTTGATAGTTTTTTAAAAAGGGATTTTTAAGGATAGTTTTGACTAGATGTGATTTTTACCTGAAGTAAACTTTTTGCCACTCTACATGTAGTATTTTATCTTGCCGTAGTGCTGACATTCTTGTGAAAGGCAAGTGGCGTTTAGGACTAACATCCTTTTTTGACTTAAGATGTGAAAGTATATTTTTCCAGCAGAGAAAGGAAAGTTAACATTTGATGAATTTATAGCTGATTTATCTCATTTTTGATGTTGGAAATAGATAGATGTAGGTTAGGGTGTTTTTAGTTAGGTTAACATCTGTCTTTTCTGTTAACTATTAGTAATGATTCCAGGATGTAATTATGTTCTATCAGATGAGGTTTTTTTCTTTTAATTTTTTTCTTTTTTTTTGATCCATAGAGTGGTGGACATGACAACAAGGTCAATTGCATACAGTGGCATCAAGACAATGGCTGTTTGTATAGTTGTTCAGATGATAAACATATTGTGGAGTGGAATACACAGACATGCAAAGTAAAGTGGTGAGTAACATTGATGGTTCCATGGTATTGGAGGGGTGACTTGGTTACTGTTGGAAATACAGTAGAGTTTGATAAATCAAGACTGTGTTCTTGGCTGTAGGTAAAGTCTGATATTGGACACAGGGAATGTAGATACCAATGACCAATACGAAGTGTAGACTTTTCAAGGAACTTTAAATCAAATCAGGCATGCAAGATTTAGTACATAAACATTAAATGATACAAGAGTAAAATAAGTGCACAAGAGAAAACATAAGGTAGCAAGTATTACTGGTCACATGAGGTGAATAGTGTTTGCAAGGCCTGGTGAAAGAGAAGGGATTTCAGTTGGGCCTTCTGGGAGAGGTAAGATTTGAATAGAAGAGGGTGGGGAAGGGAAGCTGGGGAGATGGCAAGACCAGAGGTTGGGGAAAGAGAAGTGGAAGGTGGGATTTATTTACTAGGGAACAATGAGTAGAGGATATGGGCCAAATTATCTTAAGAGTCTGGGCTTAGCTGTTATAGATAAAAATCTCAACCAACTCTTCTAGTTCAAGCACCTAATCCTGTGATAGGCTTTATAGTAGGTGTTCAGTAAGTGTTAAATTAGTTCAGCTTGTGCAGATGAGGACCCTAAGAAGGATAATGATGGCTGTGGCCTTACAGCTAATAAGTGGCAGGGCAGGGGTTCTTATCCTGCTGTCTTGAATTCTGGTGCAGTGCTTTTCTACTATATTAAAACTACTTTTTTGGAATTTTGGGTTCTATGTTGTAAGCAGGAGAGATCCACTGAAGGTCGTGTCTTGGGAATACAGTCACCAAGATAATGCTTAAGGAAAAGGTGATCTGCCAGCACTGAGCAGAGTATATGGAAAGGAGCAGGTTCAAATGCACAGAAGCAAGATTGTAGGTGGTTGTGGTAGTTCAAGTGTAGGATGTGGGAAGTAAGAATGAAGAAGATAGCAACTAAGAACATTTGGGGACCCTGGAGGGGGGTGTTAAGTGACACAAAGGAGTTAAATGTAACTGTCTTCCGTTTTGTGAATTTACTAGGCAAGTAGTGTGATACAATTCATAGAAATCATAGCCAGAAGAGGGAAATGGTTTTTGAGTTTTTAAACAAGTTGAATTTGAAATAATGTATGAAAGGCAAGACCTAGTAGATGGGGTGTGAATAGAGATTTAGAATTTGAAGGAAGGTTTGGGATGGGTGGTGCAGATGAATAGGTCATCTGCCTAGAGGTTCCGTGTTTGTCTCCATTTACCTGTGGCAGCAGTTCCCCCCTCCCCGATGACTGTCAGAAACACCTGTGGATATTCTCATCCACTTGGCCTGGGGTGAGGGCCCACACAACTGTATTTTTAAAATGCTGCCTGGATGAAAGTTCACTATGTCAGGGGCTTCATGTAGGAACTCCTAATGTTTAAGGCTCTGTTCAGTGCATTCTACCCAGTTTTGTGTTTAATGATAGCATTGTGAGGTGGGCTCTATTCTTGTTTTACAGACAAGAAATAGGTTGGGTCAGAGCCTGAGCTCTCATGCACACTACAGTCTCCTACAGTATTGTGCTCCCAGCTTCATTCTTGGCTTTCCTTTGCTGCTGTTGATGGAGTCTGTGTACCATCTTAGGGACCATGTGTTGACTTCTGCTGTGGAAGATGAGGATTTAGTTCTTGCCTTCTCCCCTTTCCCCTCTCCATTTTCCCAATATTGTTACATCACAGTTTTGGGTTTTTTTTTTTTTTTTTTAATGGTTTGTTTATTTTTGAGAGGGCAGGAGCCAGGGAGGGGCAGAGAGAGGGAGACATAAATCCGAAGCAGGCTCTAGGCTGTGAGCTGTCAGCACAGTTGACACAGTTCGGGGCTCGAACTCACAAACTGTGAGACCATGACCTGAGCTGAAGTCGGACCCTCAATGACTGAGCCATCCAGGTGCCCCATCACAGTTTTTGATGAAGGGCTATTCCTTGTTTGCATTATGAATACTTAAATGTTATTACAGATGATCCTTGTGCTCTGCTCTACTAGGTTTTTTATTATTTTTTTGGAACAAAACTTGGATTTATAGTTTCCTTGTTCATTTGCTTATAGTTTTGTATATACCTGTTGTTAGCTCGTTTGACCCTCACAGTAGCTTGTTATTTTGGACACATCAGTTATTCTGTTATATTTATTTCTTGGAGGACTTCTCAGCCACTTTTCAAGGTCTGCTGAACAGCGAGGATCCTGGGATTTTCTTGCATTATCATCCTGAAAATTCTCTCGCCAGATGGAACCCCTATTCCCTAGGTCCCATTTTTGTCTTTGTCGGGTTGCTCTCCTCTTTTTGTGAAACACACATATTGGTGTCTTCCTAAGAAAAATGTGTGATGGTAAATTTACTGAGATTTTGCTTGTCCACCAGCACCTTTATTGTATCCTCACAGTTAATTTATAGCTTGACCATAGGGAATTTTAGGTTGAAAGTAGCTCTCCCTCAGGATTTTGAAGCATTGGTTCATTGGCTATTTATTTTTTCTTCATTTTTGAAGAAAATGTTCCTTTTTTTTTTTTAATACTTTATTTTGAGAGACTGTGAGCAAGGCCGGGTGGCGCGGGGGTGGGGAGGTGGGGGGGTGGGGGGAGGACTGAGACTCTCAAGCCAGTCTCCCTGCCCTCAGTGCAAGTCCTGGGCTGGAGAGGGGAGAGGGGCTGTATTTCACAAACCCCGAGATCAAGAGTCGATGCTTAACCAACTGAGCCACCCAGGCACTCCTTCGTTTTTCTTGTAGCATGTGTTTGATAATTTGATCTTTTGTTTTTTTGATCTTTCTCTAGTACAGTCTGTTGTTACTTAGATGTTGCATCTCCTGGACGGATTCTCTAGGTTTCTTTGTTTTCTCTTATTTTCCCTTGGTTATCAGGGAGATTGCCTCAGTTTTACCTTCCAAATCTTCTATTGAAATTTTACATTTTTCTGGCCATATTTTTAATTTTTGGGAACTTTGTTTTTGTTCTCTTAATATTTCTTTTTGTTGCATCATGTTTCTTTCATGGATATAATATTTTCTAACTCTCTGAAGATAATAATTACAGGATTTTAAAGTATTTTTCTTTTGTTCCTTACATCATACCCCTCTTGAGGATGTGTTTTGATTTTTGTTTGATTTTAGCTTCTCTTTTATGTTAGTTAAAGGCATTCTTCAAATGACTGGAGATCTGTGGCTGCCTGTTGCTATTTGAAAATAAAACATGAAAAAGCTGATTGGAAGGCCTGTGTAGGTGGTGGCTCAATTGCTGGGCTTCATTTGTGGAATGATGGGGAAGCCTTCAAATGTCAGTATGTGTGGGTCATTACCCTGGCACCAGTCACCTTTCCTAGAGAGAAATCTTCCTCATCTAGTGCTTTTCAGGCTCTGATGTGCATGTGAATTACCTGTGCAGACAGAGCTGCTTTAGTAGGTCTAGGTGGGGCTTGGGAGTTGAAATCTTAGCAAGTTCCCAAGTGATGCCCCTGAGGACATTACACTTTGAGTTGCTAAGCTCTTAATGGGGGCTGGGAGGGAACTTGGCAGTTGGGTGTTAGTTCTTTGCTAGCATTTTCAGTGCTGAGTGAGGTGGTAGATTCAGAGAAGCTTGTCAGGGTGGTGATCACATCTTTTTTTATATGTATATTAAGTGAATAGGTGTTGAATAATGAGTATAAAATGTTGAAGCTGTGGGAATTGTTGAGAAATTGTCAAAAATGTCAGGAGCTGAAAAGGGTAAAGGAAAAAGTGTCCTGGATTATTGCTGCATTTCCTTGATCACTAGTGAAGGGCAGAGTTTTAGGTTTATTGACAATTTGTATTTCTTCTGTGAATTGCCTGTTTATATCTTCTGTGTGTTTTTATTTTGAGTTCTTTTTTCCCCCCAAACCTAATCTATATCTTGAATATAAAGAGCTGTTTATGTATTCTTAGTACTAACCCTTTTCCTGTAGTATATATTTTTTTACATTTTCTAGATTTTTGGTTTTAAATTTTTGACTTGTTTTATGGTACAGAAGTTTTACTTATTTAAATCAGGTTATTTTTCCCATTATGATTCCTGGTTTGTAATTGTTTTGGAAGGTCTTTCCTAAACCAGGATTATAAAAATACTCTCCTGTGTACTTTTTATACTTATTTTTAATCTGTTAGTTTTAGTTTAATCAGTCAAATTTTTGTGTGTTTAGTATAAGAGAGAAATCTACTTTTGTTTTTCCATATGAGTAGTTCGATATACTCCAATGTGACTGTCAGAGCAGTGTGTTTTCTTTTACTTTATAATTAACGTCTTTTGGTAAGAGGATTGCTGCTGTTACTTCGTGATTTTTATAAGTGAATAACCAAGCCTCTTGTTTATAAAAATATTAATGTGTGCAACAAAGCACAGAGACTCATGCTGCAAGTCATATTTCAGGTATTAGAAGGGGATCATCTATACTTGATTTACTTTATTCTATCAGATGGGAGTGAACCTATGTTGATTTGAGATAGAAATAACCTTTTTGGACTATAGCTTGAGAAGTAATTTGTGTTGCTACATAAATTAAAGGTCAAGCTGCCACACAGTGCGGGCACCGTGATGGGGATAGGACAGACTTGGGGAGGTCCAGCCAGCCCGGTCGATTCCTGGGCATTGACAAACTCCACCTCATATACAGGATACACAGCTACCCATTTTTCATTCTTAAATCTCTTACTCATCCACTTTCTGGTACCTCTTGAAAAATCTCTGGGCAGGCTGTACCTTAGTGTTATGTCCAAGGTTAGTCACCTTACACAGGCTTTTTGGGAATAATTGCATAGAACCTTAAGTGATATTTTTAATCCCCGATTTGTTTTTTGCTGTTTTTTTGCTATCAGTAAAGTTTCCTCTGCATTCATTGAGATGTTTTTGTTTCTCTTCACTTTACAGCAAATGGAAAGGTGACAATAGCAGCGTCAGTTCCCTGTGTATTAGCCCAGATGGAAAGATGTTGCTTTCAGCTGGTCGAACAATCAAACTATGGGTTTTGGAGACCAAAGAAATCTACAGAGTGAGTGAATCAAATTAGTGTAAGCCTAACAGTCATCTAGTGTAAGTATGGAGAAGGGCAGAAAGTCTGAGCCGTAGAATATTGTTTAAAAAACGAGTACAGGTTTGTTATTTCAGGCATATTAAATAGTAGAATCGGTAGTTTAAGTTAGCTTCCAAATCTGGTGTGTTGATATTTAATAGGTTAGATGTGTCCATTTCACATGCATTTGAGAAATGAATAGAACAAATAAGTAGAATTTCAATTAAAAATCATTTACTCTGCTATATGTGATACAGTAGGTTTGATTTCTACCTTAAATTTTGTGTTTAGTACATTTGCAGTATTTGACTATGGGGATACGTAGTATTTTTGAGTGTGTTGGGGGTGTACATTTGGTGCTGTGATGATGCAGTAAGATTGTGGTTTCGACTCACTGAGAGTAAAATGAGGACCTACAATTCCTTGGCTGTGTCTGAGCACCCAGGCACCCCTTTAAACACTGATAGAATTAAGTGGATCTTTAATGCAGAATGGGAAAAATAAAGATTGTGGGTAGGGCCATGGGAGTTCTAAGGGAATGGTGATTTTTCAGTATTTTCAGATGGAGTTTTAAAATTTTTTTTATTAAAAATATTTTTAATGTTTATTTTTGAGAGAGAGAGAGAGCGAGAGAGCACGAGCAGAGGAGAAACAGAGAGAGAGGGAGACACAGAATCTGAATTAGGTTCACGGCTCTGAGCTGTCAGCACAGAGCCTGGCACGGGACTCTAACCCGTGAACCACAAAATCATGACCTGAGCTGAAGTTGGAGGCTTAACCGACTGAGCCACTCAGGCACCCCTCAGGTGGAGTTTTTAAAAGTACATGGAATGTAGCACAAATAATCTTGGTTACTTACAATTTAGCTGTTACCTTTAGTCTGGACTTCTGATTTCAGATATGGATCATCTGTATTGTTTATGGTCCATATGGACTCTTCACTTTTGTCGCTGTTCTGTGTCCTCTCCTAAATGAGACTGAACTTTCTCTAGCATTTCACAGGACACGCGACGCCTGTTTCCTCACTCCTGTTCACTACTGTCAGACCTCCTAGTGAGAGCCAGCCCTTTGATGGGGTCACCGGCCTTTATTTCCTGTCGGGAGCAGTGCATGACCGGCTACTTAATGTCTGGTATGTAGTCCTGAGCCTGGGTGGTAGTGGTGCCTAGAAGGAATCTGTCACGGCTTATGTGGTTGATACAAATGATCAATGTGAGACTTGCTTTATTGTATTTAAAAAAAGATTTTGGGGAACATTATATAACAGTACCACATCCTTGCTTGCTCAAATTTTTTTTTTATGTTTTATTTATTTCTGAGAGAAAGAGTGAGAGAGAGAGTGCGACAGCATGAGCAGGGGAGGTCAGAGAGAGAGGGAGATACGGAATCTGAAACAGACTCCAGGCTCTGGGCTGTCAGCACAGAGCCTGACGTGGGCTCGAACCCATGAACTGTGAGATCATGGCCTGAGCCGAAGTAGGATGCTTAACTGACTGAGCCACCCAGGCGTCCCCTTGCTTGCTTAGAGGTAGAGGGGTCTGAATATGATTGTGACTGGGCAAGTTATAAATAACCTTCTTAAAAAAATTTAGGATAATGGCTGATTTTCTTGAAAAAGAATTATTGGGTTAGTGCAGTAATGTCTATTTACTGATGTTTTACTGAGAACATTTAATTCCTTGGATATGTCTGACAATGTCCAGTAGCTTTTTTTTTTCCTTCCCCTTTTCTTTTTTCCCTTTTTTGTAATTTTCTTTGGAATTCCTTTTTTTTTTGTTTTGTAATTTTTACTTTTATTTTAGAGAGAACGAGTGAGGGAGAGAATCTTAAGCAGGCTCCATGCTCAGTGCAGAACCTGACATGGGCTTGATTTCATAACCCTGGGATCATGACCTGAGCTGAAAGCAAGAGTCAGATGCTTAACTGACTGAGCCACCCAGCTGCCCGTTTAAGATTTTATTTTTAAGTAGTCTCTACAGCCAATATGGGGCTTGAACTTACAACCCTAAAATCAAGAGTTGCATGCTCTACTGACCAAGCTGGCCAGGTACCCCTGGAACTACTATTAAAAGTAAAAATTAATTTGGTATTAAATGGCCATCAATTAGTTTTTAAATTTAAGAAAATTAAAGAGAGTTGTTTTGGATTTTATGAGAGCTGATGGTGAAACTAACTTTTTTTAAACACCTGCTGTTCAGATAAAATAAGTGGAGATTTAAACGAAGTTTCGGGCGCCTGGGTGGCTCAGTTGGTTAAGCGTCAGACTTTGGCTCAGGTCCTGATCTTACGGTTTGTGGGTTCGAGTCCTGCGTCGGGCTCTGTGTGGACAGCTAGCTCAGAGCCTGGAGCCTGCTTCAGATTCTGTGTTTCCTTCTCTCTTTGACCCTCCCCTGATCACGCTGTCTCTCTCTCTCTCCCTCTCTCTAACAAATAAGTAAAACATTAAAAAAAAAAAAAAACCAAGTAGTTTCTCATTCTAGTAATCAATTAGTTGAGCATGTTCTTGACCATATATAGTTACTATGAATTTATACCAAATAATACTCAGATAGAAGTGGGGATCATCATTACAAGATATGTAATTCTTGATGTAGTTGGGTTGGGAAAGGTTCATAAGGCCTAATGTGGACCTCTGTTCACCTTCAAGCCATCAAGTGAGCCATAGTTCCTAATTATCCATTCATAATCACAGTGTGTTGGTTTTTGAGGTGTGCCTGCTGGGATAATTCAGTTCTATAAGGTTTAACACTTACATAAGAAATTAGTAATTCCAGAAAGTTATAATCTGCCACCAAATCATCCTGACATTACATGGATGTTTCATTCTTAAAAATGCTTCATCTGTTTGGCTCCCTAGATATAGGGGTCTCTAGCTACAAACTTTCTTCTTTTTCTTTTTTAAAAATTTTAATTTTTTTTAATGTTTAATTTTGAGAGAGACAGAGTGTGAATGGGGGAGGGGCAGAGAGAGACAGAGAGAGAGAGAGAATCCAAAGCAGGTTCCAGGCTCTGAGCTATCAGCATAGAGCTCAGTGTGGGGCTCGAACCCACAAGATGTGAGATAATGACCTGAGCCGAAGTTGGATGCTCAACTGACTGAACCACCCAGGCTCCCATACAAAATTTCTTCTGTAAAGGAGAAATTGATTTCTGTTGTCTTAACATCCCTTAAATAGAATGCATATGCCTGTGGGCTTCCTAGTAACAGAAGAATAAACTTGAAAAATTAAAAACTCATTTTAAAAGACTGCCTCCAAAGGCCATTTATGGAAAACTTTTGTGTTTTGGTAGGTAGAACAAGCCTAAGGTTCCCTGGTAGTTATCTTTGAAAGACACATTTCTGTTAGGAAATAACATTTGAAGGCTTCTTGCTGCTTAAGTGAAAATTAAGCAAAACAACAAAAACCAAAAACCACTTTTATATTACTATAAGAACAGTACTATCTCCTGTTTTGAGCTTAGATACTAGTTTCTTTGGTATAAAGTCTGATGGCAGTGATTTTGAACATGTATGGTATAAATGGCTTCAAGTTACAATTAGTATTGTTTTATGAAGAATTCATAAATGGGAATGCTTAGAATAATGATCAGATAAAATTCTCAAGTTTCTTCTAGACATAAAAATATTGAGTGTTTACAGGTGGATGTGTGTGTGTGTGTGTGTGTGTGTGTATATTTAATGTTTATTTTTGAAGGAGAGAGTGTGCTTGCATGTATGAACAGGGGAAGGGCAGAAAGAGAGGGAGACATAGAATCTGAAGAAGAGCCTGACATGGGGCTCGAACTCACAAGAACTCACAAGCTGTGAGATTATGACCTGAGCCGAGGTCGGCTGCATGCGGAACTGACTGAGCCACTCAAGCACCTTTGTTTACTGCTGAATGTATAAAGTCTCACTGGTTGATAAAAAGAAACTGATTTTGAATTGTGTTTGCAAATCATGTTTTTTACTGTTTCTCAGTCTTTTTTTTAAAAATTTGTGCCTTAGGTTTTTAAAATACCTTTATTGAGGTATAATTGATGTATAATAAACTGCACGTGTTCTTTCTCTTTTTTTTTTACCATTATCTCAATTTTGTTTATTTTTTTCAACTTTATTGAGGTGTAGAGTTGACCTATAACATTGTGTAAGTTTAAGTTGTACAGTGTGATGATTTGTTACACATTTTTTTGGATACACATTTTTATTACAGAGTGATTATCAGGGTTAATTACTATCTTCATCACCTCATATAATTTCCATTTCCTTTTTTATGGCGAGAATAAAATCTGTTCTTTTAGTAACTTTGAAGTATATAATACAGTATTGTTAATTATATATAGCTGGCAGTCAGCCAAGAGCCCGACGCGGGGCTCGAACCCATGAACCGTGAGATCATGACCTAAGCGAAAGTCCGACGCTTAACCGACTAAGCCACCCAGGCGCCCCTATCTGGATATGTTTCTTGATGAAAGTGTCTATTCATATGTTTGTCCTATTTTTTTATTTTGTTTTCTTACTGAGTTTGGAAAATTCTGTGTATATCCTGATTATACACCCATTATCAAGTATATGCTTTGCAAATATTTTCTCCTAGTATGTGCCTTGTCTTTTTGAAGCAAAGAAGTTTTTAATTTTGATGAAGTCCAGGTCATGTTTAGAGATCTTTCCTTAATTAATCTAAGGTCACAAAGGTTTTCTCCTAAAAGATTTAGTTTTAAGGCTTGCATTTGGTTCTGTGGTCTGTTTTTAGTTAATTTGTGTATATGGTATAAGGGATGGATAGCAAATTTTTAAAAATTTTTATCTAAATTCCAGTTAGTACATAGTGTAATATTAATTTCAGGTGTACAGTATGGTGATTTAGCACTGCCATACAATATCCAGTGCTTATCACAAGTATACTCCTTAATCTCCATCACCTATTTACTCCATCCCCCCCAACCACTAGTTCTCTATAGTTAAGAGTCTGTTTCTTGGTTTTCCCCTCTTTGTTTCTTAAATATAGTATTTGTCTTTCACTGACTTATTTCACGTAGTATAATACTTTCTAGTTCAACCCATGTCACTGCAAATGGCAAGATTTCACTTTTTTTTTTATGGCTGAGTAATATTCCAGTGTGTGTGTGTGTGTGTGTGTGTGTGTGTGTGTGTGTGTGTGGTGTCTATCACATCTTTATCCATTCATCAATGGGCTGTTTCCATTATTTGACTATTGTAGGTATTTGGTATTGTAGAAATATCAGGATGCATGTATCCCTTTGGATTAGTAGTTTTGTATTTGAATAAATACTTAGTCATGCTATTGCTAGATTATAGGACAGTTCTGTTTTTTTACATTTATTTGTTTATTTAGAGCAAGCCAGTGGGAGAGGGGCAGAGAGAGAATTCCAAGCATGCTCTGTGCTGCCAGTGAAGAGCCTGATGTGGGACTTGATCCCACAGACTGCCGGATCATACCTGGGCCAAAATCAAGAGTCAGATGCCCAGTGACTGAGCCACTCAGGCACCGCTGTTTTTAACTTTTTCGTTAAATGTCTATTTAGCAGAGAGTGTGAATGGAGGAGGGGCAGAGCGAGAAGGTTACAGGGGATCTGAAGCAGGCTCTGCACTGATAGCAGCGAGCCCAGTGTGTGGCTCGCACTCACCAACTGGGTGATCGTGACCTGTGCCCAAGTTGGATGCTCAACTGACTGAGCCATCCAGGCACCCCCCTATTTTTTACTTTCTGAGAAAACTTCGTAACTGCTTGCCAGAGTGGCTGCACCAGTTTGCATTCCTGAACGGATGGAAATTTATGTTTTTGTGTTGAACAGACTATTTCCAGTGAACTGATTTTGCATACATGTATGGATATTCACATACAATTGGTTCTTCTTCTTTGGAGTTGTTATATATGAAGTCCTTGAGTAAACTGAGTTAGTGATACTGAATGATGATTCCTCTGGGAAATACAAGTTTAGGTTTCTGCAAGCCTTGTTGGTCATGTTTTTGTCATCTAAGCAATATATAGCCTTGTTTTATGTGTGTTTCTGATTAAAAATACTTGATGTATATAGTTGATTAACTCCTGTCAGAACAAAGTTTATTTAACAAATATTTTTTTCCTATAAGGCATATCACAACTATTTTTTTTTTTGCTCTTAGGTAACATGAGACAGCAGTTTAGCACTATACTTAGGGCACTCTTTATTTTTATTTTTAGAGAGGGCATAAGTGAGTGAGGGACAGAGAGAAAGAGAGAGAGAGAAGTGGTGCTCACCCGAATTTGGGCTTGAACTCCATTGAAGCAGGGTGTGAGGCTCATGTTAACCTGATGGAGGGCTTGAACTCACAAACCGTGAGATCATGACCTGAGCCAGAGTCTGGTGCTTAACTTACTGAGCCATTCAAGCACCCCCTTAAGGGACATTTTAAGCAGTGAAATCACCAACAAAAAGCATGAAAGCAAAAAAAGTGGCACTAAGAAACACTTTTTAGTGTTCTAAATAATACAGATGATAATAAATAGTACTGATAATACTTCTGTAGTGTGAGAGCTGAAGTAGGAAGTCAGAGCATAGTCTTGTTTAACATTGTGGGAAACTCTTATTATTTTTCACTGCTCTGAGCATTTTTCACTGTTCTGTTCAAGACCATGGAAGTTCCACAAATACTATCAGAGGCTGACAAATTTTAGCAAGTAGGCAAATTCTCAGAGAAGGAATCCACAAATAATGAGGATCATTTGGGTTAAATGTATGCATTTAACTATTTTGGACTCTTGTTTGTCTTGCTATTGTGTGAATTTTCAGATTAATCTATAGATTTAGTATAAACCCAGTCAAAATCCCAGCAGACTCTTTTGTAGAAATTGACCATCTGATTTTAAAATTCAAAGAGAAATGCAAAGGACATAGAATAGCCAAAACAACATTGAAAAAGCAGAAAAAAGTGTCTGATTTCTGGACTTGTCAAGCTACAATAATCAAAACAGTGTGGTACTGGCATCAAGATAAACAAATAGATTAGTGGAAAAGAATAGAGAACGTTATTCATGGTTTAAATCTGCATAAAGGGCATTAGTGCTTTCTCTTTTCCCTGTAACCATGTTAAATGGCAATGACACAGATGGGTCCAAGATTAATCTGTAGTCACTTTATTTAGCTTTCAAAAGATGCAAAAGCTATTGGGAATCTAATACTGTTCCTCCGTTTAGGTGCTCGTCTTTTTTTTTGTTATTAAATTTCTTATAACCTAATCACGGGTTTTGTTATCTAGGCAGGTCCGATCAGAAAACAAAGAAAAGAATGCAGTGATGTCTTTTACAGTTACAGATGAACCTGTCTATATTGACTTGACGTTGTCAGAAAATAAAGAAGAGGTAAATGGCTCAATTTTTGAGAATTTGTTTTTGGATTTCACAAAGTATATTTTTAAAGTTAGTGTTTTGATGATTTAATGATTTGGGAAAGAAGGGGATGTGAGGGATGAAAGAACAAAATAAAACAAGAATCTTAGAATGTCCAGAGTAATCATTAAATAAATCACTATGGTGTACACTTATGAGCAGGGGGACCGTGCCCAGTGGCATTTTCAGGAATCTATTTTTTAATAGTTTTTAACTTTTATTTATTTTTGAGAGAGCATAAGAAGGGGAGGTGCAGAGAAAGAGGGAGACACAGAATGAAGCAGCTCTAGGCTGTGAGCTGTCAGTGCAGAGCCCGATGCGGAGCTTGGACCCACAGTCTGCAAGATCATGACCTGAGCTGAAGTGGGATGCTTAACTGACTGAGCTACCCAGGCGCCCCTGTTTTCAGGGATCTGACTGCTCTGACACGGGGGCCTGCCAGTTTCTTTTGTCAGTGACTTTGTACTTGGTAGTGACTTTGCTCCTGTAGCTTCCAGGCTGCATTCTCCTCATTATCTTTTTGGCTTAAACTTTTATTTCTATGCTTGACAACAACTCCAGTTGTTGTCTAGATGACAGTAGTGGATTTTAAATACAAGAGGTGTGCAACCTTGGTCTTCTAACTTTTTCTTTGGTTATTTAAAGGGGTGGGGAGGACAGTTGAAGTTTCATAAGTATATTATGAAAGCTCTTCTCCATTAATCAGTTTAATCTTTCCTTTAGCCTGTCAAGTTAGCTGTTGTTTGCAAAGATGGTCAAGTTCATCTTTTTGAACACATACTAAATGGGTAAGTAAGAAATTTCTCAAGTCAAATTCATTTTCTTTCCCCAACTTGTTTTTCTTTTCTACTCCTACCTCAGTATTCTTTGCCCTATATTACTTTTCAGTTAGATTGTTTTGAAAGCATTATTAATTCTTTATCCATATGAATATACATTCCCAGTCAGAATTCAAGTTTTTGGAGTTGTGTCCCATTTCTTCATATTTGTGGGTAGTAAAGTAGTTTTATGATACATGCTTATTAAATGTTGGCAGTTCTAGTGGTACATTTTGTTTGTGTTCTTAAAAGTTTATTTATATTTATTTCAAGAGAGAGAAAGTATGCATGTGTGCATGAGAGGTAGAGGGGCAGGGACAGAGGAGAGAGAGAATCCCAAGCAGGCTCTAAGCTATCAGCTTAGAGCCTGATGTGGGGCTTGATTTCACGAACTGTGAGGTCATAACCTGAGCCGAAATCAAGACTTGGAGGCTTAGCCAACTTAGCCACCTAGGTGCCCCTCTAGTGGTACATTAAAAAAAAAAATTTTTTTTAACGTTTATTTATTTTTGAGAGACAGAGAATGAGCAAGGGAGGGCCAAAGAGAGAGGGAGACATAATCCGAAGCAGGCTCCAGCTTCGAGCTGTCTGCATGGGGCCCAATGCGAGGCTCGAACCCACAAACCTTGACGTCATGACCTGAGCTGAAGTTAGGAGCTTAACTGACTGAGCCACCCGGGCACCCTTCTAGTGATAGATTTTAAAAGAAAGGGGTTCTGTTGGAAAACTGCTTGTGAGCTTGGTAAAACCTTAATTTCTAACTTTGATAATAATTTCCCTTGCCATGCATATGTGGATCAATGAAGCATGGCAATGCTATTGTTTTGGTGGATGGGGGGGTGGGGGTGTTGCTGTTAGCATGTGTAGTAATCATAGACCAAGGATCAGTAAATTATGATCTGTGGGTTAAATCCAGTATTACCATATGTGGTCCCCCCAAACTAAAGTATTTAATATCTGCTCATTATAGAAAGCTTGGCAACCTTTGCCATGCTCTGTAAACATGGTCTGAGACTCAATCATGTAAACTTCAAGGTAGTTTCAACTTTTTGTCAGTTGGTGGTATTCTTACAATCCTACTGTAGGAATTTATTTAAATATGAAATTGTTATGAAAGCATAAAACATTTTAAAACATTTAGGATGTGTAGACACTAGATTGTAAAGTTTAATTCTTCCTGCATTGAGTCCTACTCCCTAGAGGTAATTGTTAACATTTCGATGTGTAACACTTGAGACCTTTATTGATCTAGTCATACACGTATGTGGAATGTATAACTAAGGGCCCAGAGATGGTAGGCTGCCGTGAGGACTTGAGCAATAGTAAGCCATTGCTTTTTATGCAGAAGATTGATGAGGTTAGACCTCATCAAGTGTCGAGTGTTTTAAGACATTGAGCTTCGAGTCATTCTGTCAGATGTGTTGAGAATAGACTACAGAGGGGTAGAAGGCCAGAAATCCTGGACAGAGATGGTTTTGGAGCCAGGATAAGCAGGAGGCGTGAGCTGGAAGGATGGTGTGGAGCACTTGTTGGGAATGAGATGTCTGCAGTGTGAGGAGTGAGAGGCCGAGACACAGTGAAGGGCAGGGCTGTTGGAGGTGGGAGGGGACAGAGCTGGGAGGACAGTGTGTCAGAAGCATCATCAGCCTCCATGGCGGATACAGAGACCGCTAAGAGAGGAATTCCTCAGGAGTAGTGTTAGACAGAATGACAGCCACTAGAATCTTGAAGAAATCATTGGATGACAGCAGGAGAGGTAGGTAGCTGGTATCTGGTAACAACACTTTCCAAGGTTTTAGGAAAAAGAAACTGCTTATCTTAATGTTCGTGAAGAGCAGGGGACACACTTAACTCCTGTCCAAGGCTTCTGACACAAAGGGTGCGGAAAGCAAACAGCTGTAACCTGGGAGATGTGCCCTGATGAGGCAGTCTAGAGCAAGAAGGTGAGGAAGGCCCCAGGAGAAAGAAAGCCATGATGGAATTTTGTCAGTTATATTAGATGATGGAATTTTGTTGATTAGATTTTACTGATAATTTTGTTCCTGGAACTGCCTTGCAGACAAGGTCATGGTGAGGCTTTTGGGGGTTGGAAAGAACTGGAGCTGGGGCTGATTGGAACAGGGCATGTACAGAGAGTCCTCCAGGGCTGAAGCTCAAGGTGGTGAGAGAGCACCTGGGAGCCTGGAGCCCCTTGAGGGGCTTGCCAGCGTGATGGAAGGGCACGCAGGTGTCCAGGCAGATGTGGTGGCGAGGTCTTGCTAGATGAGGTCTTGATAGCAACAGCAGTGCTGTGGGGACCCTGGTGGCTCTGGTGATAGTGTGGAGGCCACAGGAGCATTACATTTCTTGACTTGATGCTTCAAAGCATTCACATGAGACATTGTTTCCAATTTTCTAATGTATTTTTTTTTTTTTCCCATTTCTAGGTACTGCAAAAAGCCTTTGACTTCAAATTGCACAATTCAGATAGTGACACCTGGGAAAGGCAAGAAATCAACACCAAAACCCATTCCTATTCTAGCAGCTGGGTTTTGCTCAGACAAAATGTCATTGTTGCTTGTATATGGCAATTGGTTTCAGCCTACCATTGAGCGAGTGGTACGTAGATACTTCTCTGGAGTAAAGCAATATAGCATCAACATGGACATGAAAAAAAAAAGATTTTGGAGTGATTCATTGGTCTGCTTATTTGAATATTTAAAAAGAAGTCATGTATTTTCCTGTAACTGAAGGACCTTTCACTGGGTCCTATTATATATATAGTTATATATATGTAACTATATGTTATATATATATGTATGTAGTTTTACTTAACCTAGTATATCCAAGATAATTTCAATCCTTCGTATGAAAATTATTTGAGGTGTTTTATTCCCCTTCTTCCTTTACTTGGTATTGTGTCTTTGAAA
This sequence comes from Proteles cristata cristata, assembly GCA_017311185.1. NCBI lineage: Eukaryota > Metazoa > Chordata > Mammalia > Carnivora > Hyaenidae > Proteles > Proteles cristata. The sequence continues at coordinate 120,221 of JAESUZ010005172.1, forward strand.
ATATGTGTCTGGTACATATTTTCACTTACGAGCACACCTCAGTTCGGAAGAGCCACATTTCAAGTTCTCAGTAGACCTACATCTCCAGTGGCTAACATTTTGGTAGCACAGGTATGAATGAATTTTACCCAATTACCCAAAAGATAAATCTTAATAGAAGAGCTCTTAGTAACAGTACTCATTGAGTTTTCCAAGTGGAAATGTAATGGGTGGTACAATACTTAACTCTTTTGAAGGTTTCTTTGAAGACTTTTGGTGATTATGAAGGTGTCCAGTAGGTGATTTCTTCATCTTGCATTTATACTTCATACAGTAAGGCCTTCTGGGAGATGCTGAGTGGAATACTACATGCCCAAGCAAACTCTTGTGGAGTTTATTTTATTACTTTTTAAGACTTTAACACATGGATTTGGTTTAGTAAAAACAGGAGAAAGGTGTTAAGCAGTAAACCTAATAACTCCCCTTGCTGTACCTGGACCTCCTAACCATCCTTTGCAGATGCAGCCATTGTTTCCTGTTCTGTGTCCTTCCTGATGCTGATTAATTATATGGGCACAGAGAATTACATAAAACCGTAAAGCCTTATGGGTAACATGTACTTTGGTGTATTTGATTGTCCTTCTCTTGTAATGGCATATCAGGGTTAGAGATCCACCTTAGAGCAATTTGTTCATCAGCAGTGCTGTCTTTGACTTGCTTGTGGAAGTATAGCGGGGGGACCCTAAATAGCCCTGAGTGTTCTTTACAAGGGTGGCAAACTGGAATGTTTAAAAATCTGTTATAGTTTAAAAACCTGTTGATATTTTAAAACTATACATGTGAAAAATTAGAGCAGTTCATAACCGAAGAAAGTTCACATTATGCTTAGTATCTTCACAGTTGACCCACTTTTCTCTGCTGCCATCAGTCTGAGTGGCTCAGTTTTGTGGGGAAGCTTTCTATACTTTTTTGTATTCTTATGAAAATGCACAGGTAGACATTGGCTTTTCATGTTATTCTTATTCCCAGTTGCTTTGTTTGACATTTTCCCCCTTCGTTCTCTCCCCCTAAAATTATATTCTTAGGCTTTAAGTTCCAAAGAGCCTCACATGTGTTTAGTAAGAGATATTTCAAACTGCTGGGCTCCCAAAGTAGAGACGGCTATAACAAAGGTGAGTGCATTTCATGTTAGAAGTTGAGAAAAAAGAGATTTGGGTGCACTGAATTGTTATATGATGTTTAGAGACTTTAATATCCTCCTTATGATCTTAACAAATTTGTGGGATTAAGTTTTAGGTAACAAGATTGTACAGCTTTCCTGTGCTTTTGATTTGTTGAATGAATGAGTGAATAGACAACTAAAAGTTAAAAACCTTCAGGAGTTAGTCCCTCACCCCTGTCTGATCATTAACTAAATACCACATTTATCAATAACTTATTTTGCTGATTTCAGCATTTAAAGGAGGGATCCTGTATTTAAGGATATAAAGCCCAAAATGATGGGTCTGGAATTTAATACCATATTTATTTAAGCATTGTGATGCTTTATTTTGATAACATGGCGTGTAGATACATGTTTGGCAGTTTAATGAGAAAAGAAAAGCCAAGACCTGCTATGATGACATCCATCTATGGTTTCGCTTCTGGCTGAGTTTCAGAGATGACACCTTTCTCTTGGCTGTCTGAGCGTTCCTGGCAAAGCTGGATCACTAGATGGGGTCGTAAAATGTACAACTTCACTGTTTTTAAGTAATCTGTAAATTGTTTTTCCTGGTTTTTATTCCTGTGCTATGAAAGCTTTAAAACTATAAACTTTCAAATTATAATTTAGAAACTTGACTAACATTCCATTAAAATTTGTCTGTAATTCTTATCATATTAAGTTAATTATATTAAGATTTTCCAATAGAAAAACCTTTTAAAAGCTGTTAGTTTTCTCATTGGGGCTAAATCTTACAAGGACTAAGGCATAATTCCCTTTGTCACCTGCTGGCTGTTCCTTTCTAACAGGTGAGAACACCAGTGATGAATTCTGAAGCAAAAGTTCTGGTACCTGGCATACCTGGGCATCATGCAGCTATCAAGCCTGCTCCTCCACAAACCGAGGAAGTAGAGACCAAAAGGAAATTAGGGGAAAATGAGGTAATACAATCACTGTGACCATTTTTGAGTTTGAACTGTAAGATGACTCATGAGACTAACAAATCTATTGGATAGAGCCAGACTCGAAACTTCTGCACCTTAACTGAGGATGCTGCTAGTTCCCTCTCTCATCCCCAGCATCATAGGTTCCAAAATTCCAGATTGCTACCTGAGACTTCTACTTGGCCACTGTTAATGGAGAAGACAGACCCTTACTAACTAAAGAGGGTGCTGTCTGGGCCATTGCTAGCAGTCAGCTGGGTCACATAATTGATACAGTACCTTAAGCCAGGACTTGCTGTGATGATTTCCATTGGGTTTCGCATGTTGCTGAGTTCCAGTGATGCCTTTTCTCTTGGCTGTCTGAGCAGTCCTGGCTAGTTTAGTGAGTATTGGCCTTTAAAAGTGGTCATCACTATAACCTCTTCAAGTGCTTATAAACTTCATTTTTCCTCAGCTCCCTAGACCTTCCTGTGGTTACTGTACTTTTTTTTTTTAATAGTATATTGTCAAGTTGGTTTACATATAACACCCAATGCTCATCCCAACAAGTGCCCTCCTCCATGCCCATCACCCCCCTTCCCCTCTCCCCCACACCCATCAGTCCTCAGTTTGTTTTCAGCATTCAGGTCTCTTGTGGTTTGCCTCCCTCCCTCTCCCCCCACTCTTTTTCCCCTTCTCCCCCATGGTCCTCCGTTAAGTTCCTCCTAATCCATCTATATGTGTAAACATATGGTATTTGTCCTTCTCTGCCTGACTTATTTCACTCAGCATAACACTCTCAAGTTCCATCCATGTTGCTACACATGGCCAGATTTCATTCTTTCTCATTGCCTTGTAGTATTCCATCATATAGATAAACCACATCTTCTTGATCCATTCATCAGTTGATGGACACTTAGGTTCTTTTCATGTTTTGGCTATTGTTGAACATTTTTCACAGCAGCACTCTCAACAATGTACTTGTTTCTTTTTATGTGTCACCCTAAGTGATCTAGAATTTTAACTGTTTTATCATTAGAGAAAGATTATGTTTCTTTACCTGATTTTAAATGTCTTTCTTTATAGGATAGGGTGTGTGTGGGGGGGGGAGGTTGGGTCTAAGTAGCTGTTCATAAAAATTATTCCTTAGTAACATGGTATCTGTATTTAAAAATAACGTGCCAACTTTTTTAGCTTGACCTAGATCCACTTCTTTAATTTCTTCCTGCCTTTTTTGTTTTTTTATGTTAAGATCACCTCAATAGGAAGCTTTGCCAGAGCAAATCTATTTGCCGTGGTAGTCAGAACACTTGTATTTTGATTTAGTTACTAAGAGGCTGGCAGAACATGGTTATTAGACTTGTTTAAATAAGAGATCAGTTTTCTACAATTGAATATTTGTGTAGCAAATTGCATCATGTTTATTTACCCTTAAATTTTAGATTCTTTTATGAGGGAAACTTAGTTGTAGTAGAGCATCTCTAGAAAATAAATCATCATTTGAAATTAATAAAAAGAAAAATAGGAAAAGACATTTTAAAAATTGTTTTGGCAACATAGTTGTCTTTAGTTTTAATTTTCTTTTGATAATACCTGTTTCTTTTTTATAGATCTGAGGGTGATGACCAGGGATAGTTCTAGAAGGGAAAGTTCCTTTGCTACTAGGTCTTTTCTTGTGCTTTAATAATCAGACGCCAGATCTGTGTATTTTTTCAGTCTTTTTTAGAGCGATGTTTTTATGAATTACATTTTCAAATCATGACTTCTTGGATACTTCCAGATCACCAGGATCTGGAAGCTTGGATTGCAGATAATACATTCGTCTTCATTATTGGCTTCTTGGTATAAGATTCTGTTGGAATGAGTAAGAGCCCATTTATGTTTTTCAGTGTGAACCAGTCAGTGCTTTTGCTTTTTCAGACATGGGAACAAAGTAATTCAACCAAACTACTTTAGGCCTTGTCTAGGTTAACATTAACAGGTCATTTCTGTTCTGCAGATTAGCATTGAAGAGCGCCTGGGAGCACTGGATATAGATGCAAAGAAAGAGAAGGATGACCTTCCACAGACAAATAGCTTTCCAGTTCTTCTCACACAGGGTTTAGAAAGTAATGATTTCGAAATGCTAAATGTAAGTATTAATAGCAGTTTTAAAATGAATTAAGATAGTTAATTTTTCTTAGAAAGTGACTGACCTAGCACACTCAGACTGACTAGTCATGTGATAAAGCTGTTCTGAATTTAATACTTCGTGAGTTTAGTCAAATGCATATCACCTGGTGGCACTATACAGACAGTCACCAACCTACAAAGGCATTGTATTAAATTATTTTGAACCTGGAATGCATTTTCTCATAGAAATATTGTTCTGAATTGTTATTAGGTCTTAGGCTTTAGTTCACAAAAGCCTTTATAAACATAGTGTAGCTGAATTTTAATACTCAGCATTCTAGATCACAATTTATATTTTTTTCTGTAGGAAAATGCGTTCCTGAGTTTTTACTCTGGATTCCAGAAACTTATTTCCCCCTGGCCGTGAGAGGGGGCGGTGAGGTGGAACCTTGGCAATGGGTAGGAGGTTTTGGGGAAAAATTCGAGAGGGTTGGGGGTTATCTTGTGAAGTATTTAGAGGTAAAAGTACTAGAAATTTATATAAGGGAGGCATTTATTATTTGTGTGTTTGTAAGTTGGTGACTGCTTGTATGAAGTGACTTAACTAGGTCCTCTTAATTTCCAGAATGAAGCATTGGTCTGTACAGAAAATTTAAGTATAAAAATTGGATTTCAGCACTGCCTAATTAGGTTAAAGCAGTACATTTTCTTAAGTGCATTTGTTTTTAGTGACTCAGCAATATTATGGTGCCACTTAGTATTGATACACCTTTTAATATGTAGTCTGTGAATAGCATCTTTATGATTTATATTTCGATCTAAATGGGAATATCTTATATTTGTAAAGGTGATTTTGCATAATTAAAGGGGAAACCACATCCTAAAACCTAAAATTACTTGTAAAATAGTTTGTAAGTGTATAATTTGAAAGTTGGCTTTTAGTTTAATATAACATAGAAATCTAAGTGGAAAACAAGCTATAGAAAACAACTGACAATGTTTTTAAAATACAGTGTAACATTTTTCATTATTGCCTCCTTAAATGTGCTTTGAAACCTTCCTCAGTAGTATAACTAAATCAGTTACCTTTTTTTTTTTTTTAAAGAAACATTTCAAAACGTTTAAAATTTATTACACTGGACTGCCAAGGCTTCCCCGCTCAGTTTCAGAAATGATCAGCACTAGTCAGTCAGTGTGATGGTTTCAACTGTCTGCCCACGTGCCTCCCCACGTTATAGTGAAGCATATCTTTTAGAGGCATCATTTTATCCATAAATAATCCCTTTTCAACTGACAACAAGTCCTTTTAAAAACAACCACAATCCGTTAACACACATAAAAAAGTAAACCGTAGTTACTTAAAATCATCAAATACCTCTGACTGTCTCCTAAACTTCTTTAGTTTTTATTTTTGCTTTCTTCAAAACAGGATCCCTGTGAAGTCCACACAGTATTGGGTAGATAGATGCCTCTTCTGTCTCTTGCAGTTAATTTTTTTAGAGAAGCTGAGTTATTTGCCCTATGGAGGTTTTACATTCTGTATTTTGCCTCCTGCAAAACTCCATTTTATTGGGTTATGTAATCTAATAAATGGTATCATTTAACATGTTCTTCTATCGTATTTTGTATACACTGGTAGTTGGATTCAGAAACTTGTAGAGATGCAGGTTAGAATCTTTTTGGCACTTCAAAGGTGACAGTGTGTCCTTTTATTAGGTGTCACAGAGATTTTGGGACAAATGAAATGATGTTTAGGAAGCACTTCTTAAATTGTGAAGTATTGTACACATAAGACTTTTTCATTATTGCATTACTTAAGTAGAAGTAATTAGAAACTAGAATCCTGAAAAATTGTGTGCTGTAAAAGACTTGTAAATGTTGTAGTGAGTAGTGGGGGCTTAAAATAAGCCTTAAAAAAGTATAGAGATGTTCCCATACTGTATTACCTGGGAGATGATGCATTCACATATTCTGTACTTCTCTCTAAAATAAAAAGCAAGACAAGTAAAAACAAATACTTGTTTCTCCTAAAAATAAATCTTCCCCATTCCCAAAAGTGACCTTATGAGGATACATGAAATATAGTAGGAGGACTTTAAGAATGAAAGAGGGAATGAGCAATGGCAGGGATACACCACATGACTAAAAGTGAGGTTAAGAATCCCTACCAAGGAGGGGCATCTGAGTGGCTCAGTCGGTTAAATGCCAACTTTGGCTCAGGTTATGATCTCACGGTTCGTCATTTCAACCCCCATGTCGGGCTCTGTGCTGACAGCTCAGAGCCTGGAGCCTGCTTTGGATCCTGTGTCTCTCTAATATAGAAAACTTGACACTAAATTTGTGGCTTTAGGAAGGTAGAAATTTGATTCAAAAGAAAAAGTCTATAGCTTAGGAGAAGAAGCCAAGTTATTGGCACCCACAGAAGATAGAGAGTTTAAGATTTTTAAAAATTTATTTAAGTAATTTTTGAAAATGCCATTTGTAGTAGTACCAAAAAGTTAGGATAAATGTATAAAAGATGATTCTCCCCCTTCATTGAAAATTACAGAAATTGAGAGAAATTAACAAAGATCTATTATATAGATATCTAAACGTTTGTGGATTGAAAGATTTAATATTGTTAAAATAAGGAATTTCATCCATATTTATCTCTGTTTTTAGTACATTCCCAATTAAAGTTCAGCAACATCTCCAAGTAAAATTGGAGGATTTAGCCTACTTGATTTCAAGGTAAAGTTAAAATAATGAAGATCGTTTGGTATTGGTGAAATAAATTAAGGAACCAAAATAGAGAGTCCAGAAAAAGACCACACACAGTTGATTTTCAGTAAAGGTACTAAGTTGAGTTAACTGAGAAAGTAAACTCTTTCCAGCAATTGGTCCTGAACCAATCAAATATCTATATGGGGAAAAAAAAATGCATCTCAACTCTTACTTCACAAAAGTGGACACAAAATAGATAAATGTAAAATCGATAACCTGCAAAACTTGTAGAAGAAAACAGGATAAAATCTATACAAACGTTTGTAGATAAAGTCTTTTTAGATGGCATCCCAACAAGTGTTCTGCGTCACAGGAGAAAATGGTCATTTGGACTTCATGAAAGTTGAAATCTTTTGCTCTTAAAATGACACTGTTAAGAGAGTGGGAGAAGGGAAGCTGCAGGCTGGGAAAAATGTTTGCAGCTCCTATATCAGACAGGATTCATATCCAGATTACACAAACACCTGAATAATGAGACTCAAGACAAAAAACCATTGGTAAAGGTGTGAACAGAACTTCACAAAAGAATGGCCGGTCCGTGCATGTAAAGGTGTTCTGTGTCATTAGTCATCCCAGATGCAGACTAAAGTGACAGTGAGGTGACACCGCATACCCAGTATAGATTGATTCAGATAGAAAAGACAGTTCCTTGTGTTGGGAGGGTGTGGTGCAGCTTGAATGTCCTGTGGTGGCGGTGGGGGTGTCAAATGGTTCATCTCCTTTGGAAAACAGTTTGGCGAGTTCATAAAAGTTAAGGATTCATTTACCTTAAAACCTAGTTATTCTACTAGGTATTTACCTGGAGAATCAAAAGTATCTTCGTATGGAGACTTGTACATGAATGGTCATAGCTATTTTATTTTTTAATAGCCAGAAACTAGAGAGAACCTATCTTTTGATTGGCTTAAAATCTTACCAAAAGTTGACAATTTTAAAAGTTCTGTTGCTTTCTAAGTGTGATTTTAGTATGTTTTGCTCACTCTTATGTGGATATAACTCTGATTTTATATAATGACAGTTCAACAGCTTCTCTAAAGTGGCATGATCCGTATTTAAATGTATAGAGGTGTTTTGTATTATGTAAAAATTTGTTCATGAAGTTTAGAGTTTGTAGAGAAGAAATGTATGTATCAAATGTCCTGATTCCTAAAGCTTATACTTGCCTGATAGCCATACACATTAACAAGACGTTTTCCAAAAAGTCCCTCCAGCAGCCTTCATTCAGCAAAATTCAGTTGGTAGTTTATTGTTGGGTTTTTAAAGTCATTTTTATTGATAGTTTTTCCTGTAGTGTCCTTAGCTTCTGAATATGCTTATCTTTATATTTTTTTAATTTTCTCACAGAAAGTACTTCAGACTAGGAATTTAAACCTAATTAAGAGGACTGTATTAAGGATGCCCCTGCATGCTGTTATTCCATTGTTGCAAGAGGTAATGGAGTATTCTTTTCATTTTACGGTCCTTACACTATAAATTAAAGCAAGAATCTGTTTAGAGAAATGGATTTGCAGTATGTAAAGAAGCAGAGTATTGAGAGTAGATGAAAAGATCTCGTTAAACAAGATTTACCTAATTCATTTTTTGTGTATTTTTTCGTTGAGATATAATTTATATACCATAAAATTAATCCCTTTGATGTATACAATTCAGTGTTTTTTAATATATTCACAGATTGTGTAGTTCACACACACACACACACACACACACACACACACACACACACACAGAGTTCCTGTACCAGTTAGCCACTCCTCATTCTCCCTTACCCTCAGTTTCTGGCAACCATATATTATTTTCTCTCCCTGGATTCACCTGTTCTGAACACTCATTCATATAAATCCTAGCCTAGATTTTTATCAGGTAGTTACCCTTACTGTGGGAATGTATTTCTAGATTATATTTGTTGAACATTGAGGAATTAGGAAATTTAGAAATAGAGATATTTGATAGTCTTTTCTATATTTTCTTTGTTCTTCTGGATATTATAAATTGTGGGAATTGGCGCCAATTTGCTGCCTCTGAGGTGCTGTTGCTAATACTGTTTTTCTCCCCTCTCAGCTTACAAAAAGATTGCAGGGACATCCTAATAGGTAAGATCACTTAGGCAACTTAAATTGCTTTGATTTTATAAATATTTTAAAGGTGATTGTTAAAAACAGCAGTTTCTGACAGCATGAAATTACATAGTGGATAGCCCCAGATTCTAAAAGGGGTCAGACATTGTTCTTCCTACTTACTTAACTTGAAGGATTCTATTCCCAAGATTTTAGTCTAGCTTTCTGCTTTCTTTTAGAAAACTCTTGTTTGGTTTTTTAAGTTTTATTATCAGGTCATATAATGAATTAGTCTTATTTAAGATTTTGTCCTAATCATATATAAAACTGCCATTTGTAGAATTCTCCTTACCTAAAACATTATAAGGAAGTATTTTATATGACTGAATTTTCTGGGTCTTTCTTGTTAATAATTTGATGATTAAGTATGTAAATAGAAAGTTGGTATGTCAAAGATCCTAAGTTTTCAGTGTAATATTTTCAGTGCTGCAGTATATAGTTTTTCTTTTTTAAGTTCTTTTTCCCCCTCATAGACTCCAGTAGTGTTTGGAGCTCACAAAGAAAAGCCAAATAATTCATTGATTAGGCCTAGCTTATACATGCTTTTGGGTCTGTATTTGTCTGTTAATGTGGCATGGAAATCTCTTGCTATTTGTACCTGATGGTGAGTAGATGTTGGGGGTAAAATGCAAAGTCGGTTGAGTCCAGTTTACTGAGCCCATAATTACTATCAGTTAATTACAAAGTAAAGCATGGGCTTTATTCTTTAATTGTTTTGGAGGGAAGGGAATTTTGTCCCCCTCCGGTCCATGTAACTCTCTCCCCTCCCAAGAGGTAAGTATATTTCACAGATCTCTGATAGACTTGGGAAGGGATGAGAAGACTGTCACAGCCAGTGGTTTGCTCAGTAGTGTCCTTTTCACAGGACGCAGTTTATGGATCTTCACTTGACCTGAGTTCTTCTAATATTACAACTCACTTGTATTTAATTTTGAATTTGTGAGTATTTGTTTACTTGGATTTTCTTTTTCTTTTTTTCAGTGCTGTTTTAATGGTTCAGTGGCTAAAATGTGTGTTAACAGTCCATGCATCCTACTTATCCACAGTAAGTTTACAGCTCTCTTCTGGCTTTGATAAGGATTATAAACTGAGGAGTTAACTCCAACTCCAGCTGCCCTTCAGCCATGAGCTGCTGCTTTTAAAGATTTTATTTTTTCCCAGGTGTGCAGTGTAATAATGTCACCGTTGTTGCCTTTTGTAAATTGGCCTCTTTTTCTTGCCCTGGATTTTAAAAATAATATATAATCTATAGAGAACTTTGAAAAAATACAGAAAGGCGAAAAGTAACATACTGACTTATTAGCCTTTAGATGTTTTTCTATGTATATGACCTGTTTTGCCAAGTTAGTTTTACATTGTGTGTATCTCTCTGTATTGTTCATACATGCATGCGGTCTCTCATTGTATGTCTCCCATGTCCTGCCTTGTCCCAGGACATTGACAGCTTGTGATAAAAATGAAATTAAATATTTAACACATGTCATTTTGTGGGGCTGCTGTAAGTTCTTGATTATCTACGCAAATAGAAGGGAGGGAACATAAAACCTTAAAGTAACACCAGAAAAAAACAGTTTATGTCATAATATGAGTTGCGTTCTTTGCCACATCATCAAATCAGTTATATTTTAAGCTAGAAATAAAATTATCCAATTTACTTTCTTCTCTAATTTTATTATTTAGCACCATATAGTAGGTTTTCTTAAAAGGTTACAGTGGGTAGTTGAAGAAAATTCTTAATTTTACTCTTCTTTTTTAAGAATTTTAACAATTTTTAAAAATGTTTATTTTTGTGAGAGAATGTATGTGAGTGGGGGACGGGCAGTGAGAGACAGAATCCGAAGGAGTCCCCGGGCTCCAAAACTGTCATTGCAGAACCCAGCGAGAAGCTAGCACTCATGAACTGTGACACCATGACCTGAGTCACAGTCGGGATGCTTGACTGACTGAACCACCCAGGCGCCCCTGTTCTTCCTTTCGTAACACAGTTTCATCCAACTCTACTTTGTCTCTTTCCCTTGTTCTGTCTCAGGCTCCTTCCTTTTCCCTTCATTAGTTTGAAATTGGGGAAACAATTGGAATAACCAGTGGTTTGTTTTTTGTGTCTGGGGAGAGTTCACCAGGAGGCTAGAACGGGGAGGAGGAGGTACACTGTTTGTTTTCCCAGCTTGCAGAATCTTGGGAGGGCAATTGAGGGCAGTGGTGAGTGGAGTTGCTCATTGGCATCTGATGGGCAGGGACAGAGTCCCACAAACATCAAGACTTGGGACTCTGTCTGGTAAAGCGGGCAGGACTTATTTTGTGACCTCATTTACTTGTTCAAAAGTGAAAAGAGCCCTAGGAGGCCTTATAGTGAAATTCCTTCCAGAATCAACTCCTCAGGTTGAAGTGCTGGAGTAGTAGTAGTTGTGTCGTGTTCATGGTCATGACAAAACAGACCAAAGAAGCATGGTATAGAGAGGACTTGATGGCCAAGAGTTCTCTCACTGCAGGAAACAGTGCTTTTCCTTCCTTATCAGTATCTTTACTTTCCAAGTTGAGGGGCTGTGCTAGTCATGGGGCTTAAGTAATGGACAAGGTACTCTGATACCCATGTTCCTACAGCTTACCTTCTGAATGGGAACAAATAAGAGATGATGGTAATTGGAATATGATCACGTTAAACTTTGTTTATTCTTTTTGTGTCTGTTTGCCACTTAACATTTGAATGAAACTCTTATTTATGCTAAATTTTCAGTGATAGGAGAACAAGTAAAGGCTAATTAAAGGACAGAGTGGGTTCATTTTTTGTCCCTGTGGAGGGACAGATTCTTTGCTTTAATTTGTGATTTAATTCCTTAAGCATGGTTCATAGGATTCATTAATAGGGAGTATGTTTGAAATACGAGAAGGTCAGCTTCATACTTCCTTGCTCTGTTGTGCTGGTCTCTTGTCTCTGGAAGCTATGAAGAGCTTCCTTCAGCCTGCTGGGACCTTATGGTAGAGGTAGATAATGTGATACAGTCAGAGAGTAAGTTTCAGAGGAAAGCCCTCTTTAGGCCGGAGATACATGGTAGGAATATTTTTTATTCGGTGTTTCATTTACATGATCTTCTCTAAAACTCGTGATCAGCACAAAGAACAGCGCTCTCCCCCTGCTTTTTCTTGAATTTCCTTGAAGTTTCTTCTGACCCTGTACCATTACTTAAAATAACTCCATTGTTTTTTGTCATGAGGACATTGACGGCCTACAGAATGAGATGTTGTTAGGCTGTGTCCCAAGCAGCTACTGCCACTGGGTGTGTAAGCAGATACTTGTGGTGCAGTGGCTGCATACTTGGGTGTGTCTGAGCATGATTTGTATGTTTGTTATCTGTACTTTGTCATGATGGTATGATATCATCTTTTTCAGTTGCCTGATCTGGTACCCCAGCTGGGGACACTATACCAATTAATGGAAAGCAGAGTAAAAACTTTTCAGAAACTCTCCCACCTTCATGGAAAGCTTATTCTTCTGGTCACTCAAGTGAGTAAATCAAATTGTTTTGTACTAAACTTTGGATGTGATAGGAATACAGAGGAATAAGAATCATTTACCTGGACATTGAAAGCCCCGTGTTTTAGCAAGAAATTGATAAATGTTAATACCCTGGAAATACTTGATCATAAGTAAACCTAGTTGTGTGTGTTCCAGCTTTTCTGGAGGGGTTCTCACCATCCTTTTTCAGTTGTTAATATGGTTGGGACGGTTTTGATGCTATGACCCACTTCCAGGCACAGAAAGAGATTCTGATCACCTTACAGTTTTTCAACTTTTACAGAGTAATTCTTTATCGTGTTTGGCAAATTTGCTTTTTGCTCTGTATTTGACCTGTATCATATTAAGGTCATCCATTGCAGTGGTTGAGGGCAAGTTCACTGTGGGAAAGGAGGATTGTGGTGAGGGTTGTGATACTTGAAATAATCTTATACTCTGTTTTGTAATAAAACCGTATTGTCTTTCAGGTCACAGCCTCAGAGAAATCAAAAGGAATGCCTTCTCCTGAACAAAAGGCAAAATTGGTATATGAGGAAGGTAAGGTTTGGAGGCAGTATAGAGTTTAGAACTGGAACATTCATCTTTTAACATTGAATTTTGTTACCTTATTTTGAAGAACATGAGTGTGAATAAGATCATGTTTGGTACATCTTCTGTGGCAAAATACTATCAAATTAGAAAAGAGAAAACACAAATAGAGTAACAAAAAAAAAAGGGCAGTAGGTATGGAAGAGACGAACAGAAGGAGAACACTGTGAGCAAACTTTAGGCCAGCACATTGTGACCCTAGATGATAGTAGGTAATTTCTTAGGAAACATTAATGATCAAAATTGACTTTAAAATAAGAAGAACTAGAAAGCTTGAATAAACCTATGGTCCTAAAATTGATTTAACCACAGACTTTGTTCAAAGATGCCAGGCTGAGTGTTTATAGGTAACTTTAGTCTTTAGAGGAGCAAGTCATTTTCGTTATATATAAACAATTTTGGCATTTTATGAGCCAAAACCAGATAAGAATAGTTAAGAAAACAACATTTTAGACCATCTTCAAATATCCTGAGTACCAAATTGATTGGTTAAGCAAAGTGCTTAACCAAAATAATATGTCATTCCAAGTAGAATTTATTTAAAGATTATAAGACAATTTAGCATCAAGGATTTAATGTAGTTACCACATTAACTGATTAACAGAACAGTATATATGAATAGATCTAGAAAAAGAATTCCATAAAATTTAGTTTTTATGTCATTACTGATAATCTAAGCAATTTACAAATTTAAAGGCATCCCCTTAATCTGTCTCCAGACAGAGTTTAGAAGTTTTCCCATAAAGTCAGGAACTGGACAATAATGTACTTTTTATTGCTTCTGGATATCCTGCTTAGTACTGTATGAAAGAAGTGAATTTTAGAACATTGGACTTGGCAGTTGTTAACCATCATAGCTTAGAAAATGCAGCAGAATCTACAGTTTTACCATCATGAATGAGGTAAGGAAGTAAGCAAGTTTACTGGATTCCAAGATCAGCAAAAAGGAATCAGTAGCATTGTAATGTTTCAGTAATGGATTGTATATCTACTAATATCTGTCTTAGTTAGAAAATTTATTGGAAAAAAGATCTCATTCACAGCAGCATTCAAAATTACGAAGTACCTAGAAATATATCTAAAAAATGAAACCTTTATTAGGGGTACCTGGGGTGGCTCAGTGGGTTGAGCATCCAACTTTGGCTCAGGTCATGATCTCATGGTTCATGGGTTCGAGCCCCGCATCGGGCTCTGTGCTGACAACTCAGAGCCTGGAGCCTATTTCGGATTCTGTGTCTCCCTTTCTCTCTGCCCCTCCCCGACTCGTGCTGTGTTTCTCTCTCTCAATAATAAACATTAAAAAAAATTAAAAAAAAAAAAAAAAGAAACCTTTATAGAGAAAATTATAAAACATAATTGAAGGACATAAAAGCATACCCGAATTAAATGATTAATTAATTAGGCTTTATCTGCATTTTTCCAAGTTTTATTGAGATACAGTTTACCCATGACATTGTATTTTTTTAGGTGTGCATAATGATTTGATATGTGTATATATTGCAACATGATCACCATAATACGTTTAATTAACATCCATCACCACACATTATTGTATTTCTCCCCCCAATGATGAAAACTTTTTTTTTTTTTACTCTTAGCAGCTTTCAAATATCACATACGATATTGTTAACTGTGGTCACCGTGCTGTACATTATATCCACAGGACTTCCTTATAATTGGACGTTTTTACCTTTTGATTTTCACTCATTTCCCCCACCCTCCATTCCCCACATCTGGCAACCACCAGTCTCTTCTCTGTAAGTTTGGTGTTGTTTAGATCGCACACATAAGTGAGATCATACAGTATTTATCTTTTTCTATCAGACTTACTGCACCTAGCACTGTGCCCTCAGAGTCCATCCATGTTGTCATAAATAGGATGATTTCCTTTTTTAAGTAGCTGAATGATATTTAATAGCGGAGTTCAGTGGCTGAATGTACCACATTTTCTTTAACCGTCCATCCAGTCCATCAGTGGACTCTTAAGTTGTTTCCATGTTGTGGCTGTTGTAAATAATGCTACAGTGAACATGGGGGTGCAGGTATTTCTTTGAGATCCAGATTTTGTCTCCTTCAACATCTACCCAGCAGCAGAATTGATGGGTCATCTGGTAGTTTTATTTTTAATTTCTTGGAGAGTCTCCGTCCTGTTTTCGGTAATGCCTGCACCAGTTTGCATGTCTACCGATAGCACATGAGGGTTCCCTTTCCTCCGCATCCTTGGCTTAAGTTTTTAAGGATGGATTTTGTTAAGGTTTTGGTACTTTGTCCTATTCAGTTAGATATCTGTCGGTGGAATAAAACCGTAAATGTACTTTTACCCAAATAAGAATATTACTTTAATATTACTTCTTAGATGGATCATAGCTGAATATATTTCTAAAAGTAAACTCAGGAATCTGATTCTGTTCAGTTTTTAGGGCTCTGCCCCCTACTTGTTGATATAAATTTAAAGCTGGGTTTTCTCCCCCTTGCAGAATCTTCTGAAGAGGAATCAGATGATGAAATAGAGAAGGATTCTGATGTGAGTGATTTGTTTCCTGTTACATAAATCTGCTTTTATATCCGTGTGTTCTGTAAAAACAAGGACTTAATGAATCTTCCCTTCATGTATTTCTACCAGGATAACTGGGATGAAGATGAGGAAAGTAAAGAAAGTGAAAAAGATGAGGATATTGATGAAGAGGAGGAAGAGGAAGATGCTGAAGAAAAAGACGAGGAAAATGGTGAGGACAGAGATGTGGCAAGTGAGAAGGAATTAAATGGAGATTCTGATTTAGATCCTGAAAATGAAAGTGAAGAAGAATGAAGCTGGAAAAGAAGCCAATGGAACTATATAACCTCTGGCTCACCTTTACCCAGTGCTGCCGAGTTCTCCTGGGAGGGTTGTATCTGGGACAGGTGCCAAGGACCGTTGCACATTTCCAAATTCCTCCTGGTGGTTCCCATGCCATCTCGCTGTCCTGAGCACCCCAGACTTAGCTGTGTAAATAAGAGTGTTTCATTCAAATGTTAATAAACTTTACACAGTAAATAGACACATTTTCTGCAATGTACTGACATGAGTGTCCAATATATGGTATATTTTTATAATATAATATCCTAGTATGGTTGGTTATACCAAGAATTGACAGGAGTGAAGATGAAGACCTTTCCCACGTCGGGTTTCAAGAACTGGACTTCTGTGAAGGAGTCAGCTCTTATCTCAGGTCGGTATCTCGTCAAATCCAGACACGAAGCAGCACTAGTGAAAACAATTTTTAATTTGGTACATTTTCATAAAATATGAAGGGATAACTAAAGATTCATAGTAAAAACGGTTGTGATTTTAAAAATTAAATACCAATTTCCCTAGCTTGTCTTTGAATGGTGGTGATCTGATTTGAGTCAGGTTGAATATTTGGAGTGCTTCCCCTAAACAGCCATTTATTTTTTAAGCTGTCATGTGGAATATTTTTTTAAAACACACAAAAAATTATGGTAATTAAAAACTAAAGAATTAGCCATATTAAGGATTTTTCTTGACTGCAAGTTGCCTGTAAAGAATCATCAGTGTATAGATCTAGAAGTACCCATTACCTGCAACTTTTTAAGAAATTCAGTTAGAGCTGCTTTTGAAGAGGTTTTCACTTTTATTTAAATTACTAATGGATCAAAGAACAATTGTTTATTTTTTTCTCTTTGGTTTTAGATATTAATGATAACCTTGTTGGAATTTTTTTCCAAAGAAAATATTTTTATAATTCAGTAATTTAATGTTTTCCTTCCTTTTCATTACCCACTCTTGGCAGTGTTAGGGTGTCTGTTTACCTTTAAAACAATAAATCTGACTCAAGATTTTTTTATGTATGTATAAATAAGTATTTTGGTGTGCAACAGAAGCCTTTTCAAATTATCAGTACTTTTTTTTTTTTTTTTAAAGAATGAGCCAGTATTTAGTGCTCTCTAGGGAACATGCAGATGGAAACTCAACTCTGAGGGAGGGCTGGGGGAGATGGGTTTATTTTTACCACCTGTGAATATGTAAAACACAAAGCCGTGATCTCTGAGGGACTTCTTAACATCAGTGGCGGAACAGAGATTTCTGTGCTCAACTAAACGGCGCTGGAGCCGTGAGGCACCTTGGGAAGCACGTTTGAGCTAGCTACTGGTGTGATGTACAGTTATATTTGTCTATAAATGGAACTGTTTATGGCAATTTAATACCATTCTCTTTGTAAAGTGAATAAATATTCATCTTTACCCAGTGCTTGTCTTGTGGTATATGTAGAGGAACAGAGCCACCCGTTTGGGCTTCTGTGAAGGTTTCAAGAAGGTGATCCTCCTTCACTAGCATTAATAGGTCAACTCTCTCAGGCTTTGTTGGGACATCTATTATTTGTAACACAGTGAAAGAACCAGGAACTTGATCTGAATTGGGATGTGGCACCGCCCCCCGCCCCCCGTGGTTTCCCTGCACCTGACTCCTGAAAGAAGTAAAGGACCACAGTGTGTAGTGATTGCTTACTATTTTTTGGGTTAGACAAATCTGGGGCTTAATTAGGCTTGTTTCAAAGACCTTTCTAGTCTCAGGGTATTTTTCACCATGTCATTCTACTCCTAATCCCAGCAACAGTGTTTTGTGTGTATCTCTTTTCTGAGATTAATTTTTCCTCCCAGACTTTTATTTTGAAAAATTAACCCTACATTCGTGATCAAGGATTAACACATTGTATTTGGTTGTGTTACTGCTCTGTTAATCCAGAGTTCTCCCCCTTTGTGTGTGTGTTTCATGATTTTGATGTTTAAATGGTTCCACATAAATTAAGGTGTGTTGGAGAAATGTCTTACCATCTGGATTAGGCTGATTGTTTCCAGTAGTGTTTGGAGCTCACAAAGAAAAGCCAAATAATTCATTGATTAGGCCTAGCTTATACATGTTTTTGGGTCTGTATTCATCTGTTAATGTGGCATGGAAATCTCTTGCTGTTGTACCTGATGGTGAGTAGGTGTTGTGGGTAAAATGCAAAGTCAGTTGAGTCTAGTTTACTGAGCCCTCAGATTTTGATTTAAATGTTATTTGCAAGAATACTAAATGGGTAGTGGTTTCACTAATTTGTAATTTGTAAAAAATTCTTTGAGTATAGATGAATAATCAGCATATGTTTCGACAGAAGTAGGTGTCAAGCTTTTAGGTTTGGAACTTTTGAAGTTTAAGTGTGGTGGGGATCAGAAATGCGATCTTGGTAGTAAGAACACTGGGTATATTGATTGATGTAAGGCTTTTCCCTATGGAAATTAACTCAGCATTGTACATTCATTTGACAAATATTTATTGATTGTGCCTACTCTGTGCCAGAGATTATGCAGTTGCTTGGTATACATCACTGAATTCTGTCCTGAGAAGCTGACCTTCTACCAGAGACAGGCAAAAAAAACAATGTATAAGAGCAAGTAAATTCTGTGTAGTATGTTAGATGGTAACTTACTGGAAGGACTTGTGGTGCGAAAGTGTAGGTGGCAGAATTAAATACACAGTTGGGGTAGGATTTGTTGAGCAAGTGAGGTTTGAACAGACTAGGAGGTGTAAGGGAGTTCACAGGTGAGTATCTGGGGAAGAGTGTTGTAGGTGAGGAAACTGATCAAAAGCCCTGTGGCCAGCACCTGCCTGTGATTGTGTTGTAGCAAGGTGGTCAATGAGACAAAGAGAAAGGGAGAAGTCAGGAGGGTTAGCAGAGGCAATGAGCAGTCAGGTTGCATAGGGTCTCGCAGGCCATTGTTGCTACTGGTTATGCTCTCACGGAAACAGTTGCAGTGTTTGAGCAGAGGAGTGCCTCTGGCTTCCATGTTGAGAATTTTGTATCACTCTGATGCTATGTTGGGAAGTTGAAGGACTGTATCCTAATAGGCAGAAGCCCAGAGGATCCTTTGGCAGTAATCCAACTAAGAGGTGATGGCGATTTAGACCACAGTGATAGTCATGGAGTTTGGCTGATTCTTGGAATTGTTGTAAAATTAGAGCTAATTGGATTTCCTGTGAAGTATGAGAGAGGACAAGTCATGGAAGACTCCCAAGTGATTTTTGCTAGAGCATCTGAATGATGCTCTTGGTGGAAGCAAGTTTAGAAAAGTGAATCAGGAATTGAGTTTTGGACATGTTGAGTTCTAGATACATCATTACGAATGTTAAGCGTCTGACTTCGGCTCAGGTAGTGATCTCGCGGATGGTGGGTTTGAGCCCCGCATGGGGCTCTGTGTTGACAGCTGAGAGCCTGGAGCCTGCTTCGGATTCTGTGATTCCCTCTCTGCCCCTCCCCCCATTCATGCTCTGTTTCTCTCTCTGTAATTAGTAATCTTTAAAAAAAAAAAAAATGCAAATACACGCCCAGTTGACTTGGGGAAAGGTGAGCTGGAAGCGGAGGTTTGGTATTGACATGTACGTGACAGTTAAGCCCCGAGGCTGGATGAGCTTCCCACAGAGCGATTGTGCATCATCGGAAGCAACACCCATGCCTGGGCTTCAGCACTGGAGTAAGAGAAGAGAACCCTTGAGGGACACATCCAAGAAAGCATGACCATGGAGTAGGAGGGATTGATGTTCGTTTACTCTTAACTCTTTGGAAATCTGAATTCATGACAGCCTTCAGCTGTGAGTTCTTTCAGCCGTAGGTGATACCACTGGTATGCCCTCCCAGGCCACAGTGCTTTTTATGATGCCCTTCATGTAATCATTTGTTGAGCCCTCTGAAAGCAACTCAGGTGTACAATTTTTTTTGAATGAAAGAAATACATATTTTTTAAGTTTGTTTATTTCGAGAGAGTGTGAGGGAGGTGAGTGCAGAGAGAAGGAGAAAGAATTCCAAGCAGGCTCCATGCTGTCAGGACAGATTCCCCAAGGTGGTGGGGGCGGGATGGGGGTTGTCTCAAACTCATAAATTGTGAGATCATGATCTGCGCTGAAATCAAGAGTTGGATGCTTAACCAACTGAGCTACCCAGGCACCCCTCAACTTTTATTTATTTAAAACAAATTGAAACTTTTTAATGTTTACTTTTGAAAGAGACAGAGTGTGAGCAGGGGAGAGGCAGAGAGAGAGGGAGACACAGAGTCCAAAGCAGGCTTCAGGCTCTGAGCTGTCAGCACAGAGCCTGACATGGGGCTGGAACCCACAGAGCATGAGATCATGACCTGAGCTGGCTGACTGAGGCACCCAGGCCCTCCCCCCCAAATTTGCTTTTTAAATATAATGTTGTGGTCTTCACTTTATGGTACCTCAGCACTGTCCCTTGTGCTGACCCACTATGTGTCCAGTTTGTATACCGGATCAGAAAATGCAGGACGAGAGTCTGTAGCCGTGTAGACAGATTAGCAGGCACAGTCGGGCAGAAGTGCAGGATAGATGGTGTTTTCTCTTTGTGCAGTGCTGGCTGACTTGCTGTGAGAAAATCAGAGTGTCCTTGGCGGTGCTTTGTGGCTAGTTTTTAATAGGAAGGTAGTTCTGAAAAGAACAAGGCAATTATAACTGCACGTGAGGAATGTCACATGAAAAACCCCAAAGTTGAAAATCACCACTTTACAAGTTGCCTGGCATATTCTTTGTAGGTAATGATAGCTCGAAGGGGGAGGAAATAACTATACTTAACTGGCTGCCGAAGTGAAAGGATTTCCTGGTGGAAGTAAGTAGGTATGAAAGCATTTCTTTCGTTAGACCCTGGGCCACACTGTAGTCTGTGTTTTTCCAGTTAGAAAGAGGAGATGGGGCATAGTTGCCTGGCTATGCAGTCACCGGACTGAGGCCACTTGGCAGCTCACTAGGGGCCTTAGCTGGCCCTGTGTGGTCATGATGTTGCAAAATGGGGCCAAAGCTTCGCACATTCAGAAACTGATTGTCTTTGTCCTTAAAGGTGATGCAATTTCATGTAGTGAGATAATTAGCAAGGCTTCTAAAAAACTTGGTATTTAAATGGTGTATTTACAGTGAGAAGTAGATCTCTCAAGTGGAGCAGAGTGTTCATATTTGGTGGAGACCCATCTTTCTGCACAGGAAAGCCACAGAGGAAACCGGCTTTATAATTGGAGGATTGTCTTTGAACCGGAGTGTGGAATTGAAGAAGAGATGAATTGGATGGTCTTATTAGCTGCTGTTACGGGCAGTGCGTGGTCTGCATTGTGAAGGGGTTGGAATTCTAGGCTTTCCTACACGTTGCCCTGGACCCTCTCACTTCATACTGATGCTGCTTTTAATGGGACAGTTACTTTGGTTGGAATGCAGGTGTGCTGGGTCTCCTCAGGCACCCACTGAGGACAGCTGGTTAGGGTACGTTCTAATAATTCAGTGGACAGCTTCCTCCTTCCTGACCATGGGTACCATCACCATGCCGGTACACCTAAGAAATAAACTTGCTATTTTCAGCCAAACTTTGACCTTGTTAAGTACTTTCAACCTAGCAAAGTCTGCCTCCCCTTTTAAACTGTGGTAAAATATACATAAAATGGACGATTTTAACTGATTTTTTTTGTTTTGGTTTTTGAGAGAGAGAGAGAGAGCACGAGTAGGAGAGAGGGGCAGAGGGAGAGAGAATCCCAAGCAGGCTTTACACTGTCAGTGCACAGAGCTCTGTCTCAGGAGCCATGAGATCATGACCTGAGCTGAGATTAAGAGTCATTTAATGGACTGAGCTACCCAGGCACCCCTCACCCCCTTTTCTTTGATGTATGTTTAAACTCTATTGTTTTAAAAGCAATGGCATCCAATGAGTAAATTTTGGAAAATGCTGAAAAGCATAAAGAAGGAAAATAAAATTATATTAACAGATAACCGTTTATACTGTTTTGGAGTATCTGCTTTAAATTTTTTTCTCTTTGCATGAGTGCACACACATTTTTCTTATGAAATTGGAATCCTAGCATCTGTTCATTTTTTCCTTTGTCACATTAATACCATTAATTACCATTTGAAATAACGCTATCTGTGGTTTTTAGTATTCCATCATGTTCTACTTTTTAACTAAATTTGTTGTAAGTAATGCTACAGTGAACATTTACCCATGTTCTATTTCTTTTTAAATGTTTCCTTCTGAAGTATTCTTAGTAGCATTAGTTAATAAAATACATGAATATTCTCTTCAGACAAGAAATTTGCTAAATCCTTTTCTGGAAAGGTAATTGATTTTTCTTTAGAATATTTATTTCTTTAGAGTATTGAAAGTTCAGGTCCTTGTCTTTGCTTAAAGGGATTGTCTTATTTATCTATAAAGGCTTTTTATTTATTAAAGATATTCATCCATTGCCAAACATGCCATAAATATTTCCGCCAATTTGCCTTTTCATTTTCGTTTGATATTATTTTCCTTTATAGTTTTCGTATTTTTAAGCTTAAAAAACCTTTCCCCTAGGAAGATATTCTTTGTATTTTGTTTTGGTTCTTTTATATCTTTATCTTTTTTTCTCCAACATTTACCTTTCTAGTAACTGGTTGTGATTTATCAGTCCATGTGAAATAAAGTTGGCTGCAACCACCATTTTTCAAAGTAGAAAAAATATTTACTGTAAAACATACCAGCGTGTTACATGTGGACGAGAGTGGTTGTTTTAGAGGGGTGTATATGTTAGGTTGCAACATAAAATGTGTTTTGTGGGTAAGACACTTGAAAGTTGCTGTTGTAATCCATTTTGGATTATTTTCAGTGTATCTGTGAGATGAGGGAGAATCTAGTTTTCCTTCCACACACCCCAGTTTTCTCCACACTATTGGATACTATTAGCACTGGACTGAATTTGTGTCCTCCCAAATTCTTATGTTGAACCCCTAATCCCTGATGTGACGGTATTTGGAGATGTGACATTTGGGAGGAGATCAAGCCCTTAGAGTGGAGTTCTCATGGTGGGGTCCGTGCCTTTCTATAGAAGACCCGAGGGTGTAACTTCTCGCTCTGCTCTCTCCATGTGAGTGCCATCCGCCAACCAACCAGGAAGCAGCTTCTCCCCAGGAGCCTGGTCGCTGCCTTGATCTTGGGCTTCCCAGGCTTCAGAACAGTGAGAGAGAAATGTTTGCTGTCCGAGGCTCCCAGTCTGTGGTAATTGTTCAGCAGCCCGAGCGGACAGAGACACGCTTTCTCTGTCCTGTAGATGCATGCTCGTGGCAGGTTCGTTTCAGTGCCAACCTTTCTATTCATTGTTCTCTTCTCTTGTGCCACTGCTACATTGGTGTGAACTGGGGTCACTTTATCTCGATACCTATACATGTTCCCTAAATATTTTTTTCATTCTTCCGTATTGTTAAGTAAATATTCTTTGGCTGTACTAAACAAGAACATGACCGGAGGCAGCTGAAGCAAAACAAACGTATTAGAATCTCAGACTCTCCATGCTCAGAACCATCTGGGCCTCGGGAAGGGATTACAGGTGAGAGGGGGAGGAGCCGCCAGGGTCCCTTATCTGTTACCCTCTGCCGCTTCTGTCCCCAAGTTTCTGATTTAGCCACTGCGGACTCTCCGGAGAGCTGGGGATTCTCTGCCTCCCCAGATCCACGGTCCTGCCTTCTCCATCTGCTCCATGGCCTAGGAGGCCGGGTTTTATAAACTGCATCAGCCAGGCCCCTGGGCTGGCCGCTGGTTGGGACCAGCCAGCAGGCAAGGGACTGGCGGCCGGGAGGGTGGGAGGCAGGGAGGGCGTTGTTTGTTGGCCTGGGGCTGGCGAGCTCTCCGGCTGGCTGTGGGGTGGCAGGGGCTTAGCTCGGCTGGAGTCCAGAAACAACCCCACTTTGCTCTTCCGTGGCTACAGTTTAAAGTTCGCTTTGCTTTCTTGCCCATTTTTCTCAATGACTCCCCCTCCCCAGCCAATTTCCCCTAACCCTGCCCACACCTTTACAAAATGCATCAAACACCGTGTTCCCTGTTTTCCTCCTGGGAGCCTGAGCCAGTCTAAATGGCCTGTTTCTGGGAGAGAGTGGTTTCGTTGTGGTTCAGGTATCGTCACATCCCGTCACCCATGCCTGGGCAGTGTCACGTCACAGTGGTGAAGGGGGCCATCTCCTGCCCAAAGCCAGGTTGATTGCGAACTGAGCCGTTGTCTACCTCACAGAGACTTTAAGCATTTAAAAACACATTAAAAATGTTTAAGTTGTGGTAAAATACACATAATATAAAATTTACCATCTCAATGGCATTACTTACATTCACAACCATCACCACTATCGTCTCCAGAACCTTGTCATCCTCTCAGATTGACACCACGCTCTAAACACTGGCTCTTGGGACACCTGGGTAGCTCGGGTAAGTGTTCAACTTCGGCTCAGGTCATGATCTCACGGTTTGTGGGTTCGAGCCCTGCGTCGGGCTCTGTGCTGCCAGCTCAGAGCCTGGAGCCTGTTTCGGATTCTGTATCTCCCTCTCTCTCTGACCCTCCCCTGCTCACACTGTCTCTCTGTCTCTTAGAAAAACAAACAAACACTGACTCTTCTTCTCCCCTTCACCATAGCCCTTGGCAACCACTGTTCTCCCTTCTGCCTCTGCATCTGATTACTCCAGGTACCTCATTAAAAAAAAATAAATCTTAGACAAGTAATACAGAAATACATTCTTGTAAGAACGGATGAAAACGTGTGTAAGGCTGCATTAAGTCCACCCACCAACTCACATCCCCTTCCTCACCACTCGCAGCGGTTAAATGTAGAGGTGAGCATGGTTATTTTAGAGTCTGGGTCCCTCTGCATCTTTTCCTGTGCCTTTGCATACATACATGTGCTCTGAGAACATAAGTCGTTTCTTCTTTTCTCACGTAAATGGTATACTGTATATAGCTTTTTGCAACTAGAACTCACTTTTTATTACCCAGCATATGTTGGAAGACTTTCCAAGTTTGTAAGAACTTTCTCATTCCTTTAAACTACCTCAGAACCAATTGGCGTGGCTTGGGGTAGACCAATAGCTTAAGAGAATTGATTCCATTGTGGAATGTTATAACATTAAAATTTATTTTTCCCATTTGATAGGGATATCAGATGATTTTTTTTTTTTTAATTGGGAAATGGTGCCTCTTGCGTCTCCCTCCTCAGGCTGGGGTAATTGCATTGGAAGAAATAATCTAATTGTCTCTTTGGGAGTGATTGTGGCTGAACATTCCAGTTTGGGCAAAGTAAGTAAGATTCCTGCACGTCATATTCATCAGGCTCTTACCTCAGGACGGAATGATTTTGTGTGTTTACTTAGGACTCCAGAAGGATAGGGGAGGCACTGGGATTCTGCATAGGAGGGAATCTTTTCATCAGGAAGGGTTTTTTAGGTTTTTAGTTTTTTTGCCTCTCTTTTTTCACAGCTGGGTGCTCAGTGCTTTGCACACAGTTGATTGCATTTGACACAGCATTGGAATGTCCCTGGGATTGTGGCTTTATGATACTTATAACTTAGGAGTGGGCATGAGGGGAGACAGAGTTGAACAACTAGTTAGAAAGCAAGGTAGAATGAAGTAAGTGTCATTTATTTTTACAAGACAGGTGCCGTGGAAGCCATGAGAAAGGGGAGACCAATCTACTCCCAACCAGGGATCAGAATGTCAAAGAACAAAAGTGAGGAGCAAATAGAGGCCTAAGAGGTACGTTCAAGAAACTTAAAACATGAACACCTTAGACCTGAGATCCTTGACCAGTGAAGTGCGGAAGACCATCTAGGTTCAGGAAACCAAAATGAGTTTTGACGAACGGGGAAGAAAGAGCCTATGGCAAAATGTTCTCAGGTAGACCCAGATGGTTCTCTCTCCCTCACTGGACATTCAGTGTCCAGTTTAGAGCGCACATGCATGTTGCTTTTTGCTCTTGCTTGAATTTTCTCTGGGCGTTGAATTTTCTCCCATCCTCCCCAGGTTGCCCTGGTTACTTTCTCAGGCTGCAAGGACAGCATCCATATAAAAACAACCACTAGGTGCCATCCTTGCTTTGTGCAAGTTTGTGCTTTTGGGCGGCTTGAAGAAAAGCTGCTAGTTCTGACCTCTTCACGGGGCTATGTCTTCTGCACACCCTACCTTCTGGGGTTGCCCCAGAGAAACTGTGAGGTGCTCCCAACTCTGTTTTCTGCTGTCCAGGTCCTAAAACAGCCTGAGTGTCTCAAGCCCAGCAACACGCATTGTGAGAGGGACCCAGAGGTGAACCCCTATTTAGAGGAGGGTGAGTGTCCAGGTGATTGGCCCATTCAGAGTGGCTGTTGGACTGTCTGTGCCTTTCCCAGACCTGCTTGCCACCACCACCCCGTCCCCCCATTGGAGGCCAAGCACCTACCCGATGAAATGCCTAGCTGCCAGGAGTCGTCCGGCACAGGCAGCTTGAACGGATGTTCCCCTTTCTGCATTTCCTTCAGAAGTAAATAATAATAAAGCCCGAATCAGAGAAAAATCACACATACCATCCATCAACTGCATCAGGTTCCTCTGTAGAGCCTTGTCCGTGGAAACCATGATTTTGCGCTATGGCAATAATAGGAGGGCCATAGAATATTTTTTCCACTTCTTTTCCCAACTTATAATAATTTCAAATATACAGAAAAGTTAGAAGAATAGTGTAATTATCTGTATGCATACCACTTACATTAAATCATTGTTAATATTTCATTTCACTTCATCTATATTTGTGTACATGTTTATTTTTGCTCATCTTTTAGAAAGTGCATTGGAGATGTCATAAAACTTACTTCTAAATACTTCGTTGTGAAGTTCCTAAAAATTGTGACCTCCAACATAATCACAGTACCAATATTATGCTAAAAAAATCAAATAGCAATTTCCTAATGTTATCTGATGTCCAGTTCATATTTAATTTTCCAACTGTCCCCCAAATGTATGTATGTATTTATGTATGTATGTATGTATGTATGTATTTAATGTTTTATTTAGTTTTTAAGAGAGAGAGACAGAGAGAGAGAGAGCGTGAGCAGGGGAGGATCAGAGAGAGAGACACAGAATCAGAAACAGTCTCCAGTCTCTGAGCTGGCTGTCAGCACACAGCCTGGTGCAGGGCTTGAACCCATGAACTGTGAGATCATGACCTGAGCTGAAGTCAGACACCCAATAGACTGAGCCACTCAGGTGCCCCTGTATTTTATTTTTTATAGCTGTCATTTTCAATCCAGGATCTAGTCAAGGTTCACTCATTGGATCTGGTTATGTCTTCTTTAGTCACTTGTGCTCTAAAACAGTCTTTCCTACTTTCCTTCCTTAGTTTTTTCTATGCCATTAACACGTTGAAGAGACCAAGCCACTTGTCTTATAGAATGAGCCACATGCTGGATGTGATTGTTTCCCTGTTGTGGATATAATTCATTCTATCCCCTGTGTTTTCTATAATTGGGATGTTACATGTCAGTAGTATCCAATAGAATTTTCTGTGATGATGGAAACGTTCTCTGAGATGTCCAATATGGTAATCGCCACCCACATGTGGTCACTGAGCACTTAGAACGTAGGCAGCATGGCTGGATAACCAAATTTTAAATTTTATTTAATTTTCATTCATTAATATACACTGAAATAGCTGCATGTGGCTAGTGGCTGTGGTACGGAACAGCACAGCTCTTACAGCTTAATTAGATTTGGGTTTAATGGTTTTGATAAGATATTAAAGATGACACTGTATACTTCATATTGTAACACCTCAGGCGGTGAGATAATGACACACTGTCCCACTATTTGTGATGCTAGTTAAAAAAAAAATCTTTATTGAGGTATAATTTACAATCAATAACAGCATACTTTTAAGTATATAGGTCAATGTGTTTCAACAAATCTTTTTTTTGATGTTTATTTATTTTTGAGAGAGAGACAGAGACAGAGAGAGAGGGAGAGAGGCAGAGAGAGAGGGAGACACAGAATCTGAAGCAGGCTCCAGGCTCTGAGCTGTCAGCACAGAGTCTAACTTGGGGCTTGAACTCACAAACTGTGAGATCATGACCAGAGCTGAAGTTAGACACTTATCTGACTGAGCTACTCAGGTGCCCCTCAACAAATCTTTATACTTGTATTAACCATGGCATGATCCAGACACAGGAAATTTCGATCAACCCTAGTTTCGCTGGTGCATCTTCCTACTTAATCCCAAATGTCTCCCTCCCTCTAAGTCTGAGGCAACCACTGATATGTCCTCTGTCACCATGGGATAGACACCTTTCTTTTTTGTTCTTTCTTTTTTTATTATTTTTTGTTCCAAGTTTCCAATGAAGGATACTCAACATAATGTTATTGAGATTCATTGATGTTGTTGCGTGGATCTATAGCTTGTTCTTTTTTTTTTTTTTTAATGTTTTATTTATTTCTAGGAGAGAGAGACAGCGTGAGCAGGGGAGAGTCAGAGAGAGAGGGAGTCACAGACTGAAACAGGCTCCAGGCTCTGAGCTGGCTCGAACCCACGAACTGCGAGATCATGACCTAAGCAAAAGTCGGACGCTTAACTGACTAAGCCACCCAAGTGCCCCTATAGCTTCTTCTTTTATTGTCAAGTGACGTTCTATTGCATGGGTATGCCATAATTTGTTGATTCCTTCTGTTAATGGAAATTGTTTCCGGTTTAGCATTTATTTTTCATTAAAGAAAATTTTTTTAGGGGCGCCTGGGTGGCTTAGTCGGTTAAGCGTCCGACTTTCGCTTGGGTCATGATCTCGCGGTTCGTGGGTTCGAGCCCCGCGTCGGGCTCTGTGCTGACTGCCAGCTCAGAGCCTGGAGCCTGTTTCAGTCTGTGACTCCCTCCTCTCTGACCCTCCCCTGCTCACGCTGTCTCTCTCTCTGTCTCCTAGAAATAAATAAACATTAAAAAAAAAAGTTTTTTTTTAAATGTTTCATTTTGAGAGAGAAAGAGTGAGCAGGGGAGGGGCAGAGAAAGAGGGAGATACAGAATCAGAAATGGGCTCCAAGCTCTGAGCTGTCAGCACAGAGCCTGATCCAGGGCTCAAACTCACAAACTGTGAGATCATGACCAGAGCTGAAGTCAGATGCTTAACCAACTGAGCCACCCAGGCACCCTCCAGTGTAGCATTTAAAGACAAACTTTCTCTTTGCTGCAACCCACAAACTTTGATAGGCTGTATTTTCATTTTTATTCAGTACAAAACATTCTCTCATTTCTCTTTTCTGAGATCTCCTTTGACTCATGGATTATTTAGAAGTGTGATTTCTTTCATTTCCAAATATGTGGGGATTTCCTGAAGATCTTTCTATTATTACTTTCTAATTTAATTCTGCTATGGTAAGAGAACATCCTCTGTATGACTTACTTCTTTATACCTACTGAGGCTTATTTTATGGCCCAGTATATAATCTAGCTCAGTGAATGTTTCTCATGCACTAGAAAAGAATGGGTGTCTGCTATTGTCTGGTAAAATGTTCTGTGAATATTAGGTCAAGTTGTTTGATGGTGTTGTCCAGGTTTCCCACTTTTTGTGTCTACTTATCCTATCCATTATTGAAAGCGGTCTACTGAAGTATTCAACTATAAACGTGAGTTTGTCTGTTTTTCCTTGAGTTCTGCCAGTTTGTACTTCCTGTATGTTAAGCTTCGTTGCTGGGCACACCCACATTTAGGATTGCTGTGTCTTCTTGATGAATTGGCCTCTTTGTCATTGCAGAATATCCCTCTTTATACCTGGTAGTAGCTATTGTCCTAAGGTCTGCGTTGTCTAATATTAACGTAGCTGCTCCGCTTTCCTTATACATATTGTTTGCATGATATAAATCTCTTTCCATCTTTTTACTTTTCGCCTGTGTTTTGAATTTTAAAGTGTATGTCTTGTAAGCAGCATATAGTAGGGTCTTGTTTTTGCCCAGTCTGACTCTCTCCTCCTTGAACGTTTAGACCATGTCCATTTATTGTAGTTATTAGTATGATTGGGATTAAGTGTGCTATTAGTTTCCTGTGTTTCTCCTCTGGCCTTTGTTCCCTCTTTCCCCTTCTTTTTTAAAAATAAACACTTGGAGGCTTCTTTTTTATTTTTTAATGTTTATTTATTTTTGAGAGAGAGACAGAAAAAGAGAGAGAGAGATTGAGTGCATGCACAAGTGGGGAAGGGGCAGAGAGAGAGAGGGAGACACAGAATCCAAAGCAGGCTCTAGTCTCTGAGCGGTCAGTGGAGAGGCCAACGTGGGGCTCGAACCCACGAACTGTGAGATCATGAATTGAGATGAAGTCAGATGCTTAACTGACTGAGCCACTCACACACCCTTTGCCTTCTTTTTGTGACTTTTGAATGAATACTTTTAAAAATTCCACTGTAGGGGCACCTGGGTGCTCAGTTGGTTAAATGGATCTGATTCTTGATTTAGGCTCAGGTCATGATCTCATGGTGGGTTGTGAAATCCAGACCCACTTTGGGTGTGGTGTTCGGCATGGAGGTTGCTTAAGATTCTCTCTGTCCCCTTCTTTCTCTCCCCCACCTTCGCTCACACACACTCTCTCTCTCTCTCAAAATAATTCCATTTTATCCTCACCATTGTCTTATTTGCTCTACTTTTTTGTTTTATTGATGGCTCTAGGTTTCCATATGCATCACAATATGCATGACCCTATGGGTCCCTAGTGAACTCCCTGAGTTATCAACATGGACTCTCCACTCTGGCTAGTTGGAATGCTAGTTAAATGCTGTTTGAGTTCTGGGGACTGCTCCGCTCACTGCTTCTCCATAGCTCTTTGTCTGACCTCCTGGAATTTCCCTCTACCCATGAGCATCTCAGTATTCAGGAAGACTCAAGGGCACACCCAGGCAGACTTTTCTGGAGCCATATTTTCCATCCACCTCCCTCTCCACCAGAGCTCTGTCTCGTAACTTCCAGCTGCCTCCGCTCCTCTGAACCCCATCTCTGTCTCCTCCACACAGCCAGATTGGGGACCCCTTCCCTGCTCTGTGGTCTGGAATGTGCCTCCAAGCAGAAAGCCAGAACTCTTTCCGGCCTCACTGTATCTGTTTCCTTTCCCTCAGGAATCACAGTGCTGCCTGTTGTCCAGTGTCTGAAAATAATGGTTTCTATATTCTGTCTGTTTCTCGAATTGTCTATCACGGGAGGGTAAATCCGGTCTATGTCATTCCATCATGTCAGAAGGAGACGTTTCATTTAACTTGTGATTATTGATCTTTTTTATGTGGCTACATAGCCTTTATTACAGTAATTTAAAAATGCATATAAATAATCTATGCTCATAGTAGAAAACCTTGAAACACCAATTGAAAGAAAAATCATCCATAATCCCCTCCATCATGAAGTAAGCAGAAATAATGTTTTAGCATATATCCTTCCAGACTTTTCTATGAGCATGCATATCTATAAATATAAAACTAAGACCATAGTATCCCCACCACGACTTGGTTTATAACAGCTGCCTACTCCCAAAGAACGCAGGAGAAATGGCGTCCATTTTTCCTCTGCATTATGCCAGCTCGTGGGTTTCTCAGGAGAGCCTACTGCATTTCAGAGACATTTACAAGACTCTGGACTTGACAACTTTCATGTGTACAAGTAAATGATATTTGCTTTTTGTTTCTTAAAGTCTGCCAGTTTGCAAATGTAAGCCTTTATGAGAGGAATTTTTTTTTAATGTTTTATTTATTTCTGAGAGAGACAGTGTGAGCAGGGGAGGGTCAGAGAGAGGGAGACACAGAATCTGAAGCAGGCTCCAAGCTCTAAGCTAGCTGTCAGCACAGAGCCTGATGTGGGGCTCGAACCCACAAACCATGAGATCATGACCTGAGCCAAAGTCGGATGTTTAACCAACTGAGCTACCCAGGTGCCTCACGAGAGGAAGATTTTTATTTAATGAGAGAGAGAATGAAAGAGAGAGATGCAGTAGGTTTGACATTGCATTCTTAGACCCCCAAGGACATTTGAGACTTGTCCTCAAATGTACTGTTTGAGGGGGCAGAGACAGAATACTTTTTTATGGATTGTCAGAGTTCAAGAAATTTGCCCAAGTCTGGACTGTTTATTAATTTGGATCTTTTAAAGTTGAGAAAGAAAAAAGAAACCCAAATAGGCCACTCTGCTTCAAAACTGTACACGTTAAAACTCTGTGATTCTTATCTTAGGGTCTGCACGGGCCTTATCAGAGGTGGCCAGTGGCTGGCCTGGCGTGCCTTTCCCTATGAAGAAATCGAGTATGACAAAAGCGTTGGAGCAGAGTGCTGAGGGTCCAGACTCTAGCACTTCCCATGTGAGCTTTGGCAAGCCCTTACCTTCCCCGAGTGCTAAGGTCCTCATCCACAAAATCAGAGTACGGAGCATCTCGGAAGGTGGCTGTAAAGATGCAGCAAAATAAAGTCTCTGGTGTATCCAGGGGCCAGCAGCACACAAAGGTTCAGTAAGAAGCCTCAGAGATGTTACAAAATGAGCTGAAGGCCACAGAGGCAACAGAACATCAAGTACAAAACCGCTTCTTCCAACCCTTGGTATACTCATCCCTCTATCTTCATCTGTTTTCCAGTTAGGGCCTCTCTTTTTGTTTGTTTGTTTGTTTTTAATGTTTTATTTATTTTTAGGAGAGAGAGAGAGACAGCGCGAGCAGGGGAGGGTCAGAGAGAGAGGGAGACACAGAATCTGAAGCAGGCTCCAGGCTCTGAGCTGGCAGTCAGCGCTCGAACCCACGAACCCACGAACCCACGAACCACGAGATCATGACCTAAGCGAAAGTCGGACACTTAACCGACTAAGCCACCCAGGCGCCCCAAGGGCCTCTCTTTCTAAACAGTTTAAATTGTTAACGTTTCTCCCGTAACACAGCAAATTCTCCACGTGATCACCTTGGCTTCTAAACTCAGAGATGTGCTGTGCTGTTACAGGCATTCTCTTTTTGGCTCTCTCTGCCCTCTCTGAAGCTGTGTCCCCCACGCCCCACCCCACCGCGTCCGCCCTCTTTCTGTGTGCCTCTTTGGTGAGAGGAGGCCATCTTTGTCCTTTACACCTTTGCCCTCCTGTTCTGACCTGCACACATCCTAAGGATGTGTTTCTGGGGAAGCACTCCCCTCTTACCCACAGGCCGCTTCTGTCAAGGTCATAGCATTTCAGAGGGTCCCCCGAGCAGGCTCACCCTGCCGCTGGGATGGGGAAGCCATCTCTCCGCAGTCGTGTGAGCTCTGAGAAAACCAGCAAGAGAGAAATACAGGCTATTTGCTCTTTGGTCTCACTAGGACAATGTGCCATTCCTGTTTGCAGCAATAATGACAAATGTCCAACTGTGTTTTATGGTGAAGTTTTATGGCACACAGGCTACTGTGTGCACCGAGAGGTTTCTGGAAGATTCTAGCTGGGCTTTAGGAGTTTTGCAAGGTTTGCATTGCACTGCATGCCACTTCTAGGGGCTGAGAGTTGCCATGCAGCCTTCAGTTCAGCTTTTAGCCCCATTGAAAGGTGAGTGTATTGGGTCTGGAATTGCCTGGCAGGATGTGGGGCACAGTAGTGGGTGTCGCAGATGACTCAGAGGCAGGGGGTCTTGAGCGAGGGTGGCCACCTTTCCCACCTGCAGAAGTTGGAGGCCACAGCCTTTCTGTGTGCGGTGAGGCAGGACATACTCACACTGGTGGGGCAAATGAGGATTCTAGAAGACTAGAGTCCTAAGGGCACCTGGGTTATTAATGCTAGTGGGTTCTTTTTGTAACCGTGTTGGTATATAAAAACAAACTAGTGGCACCTGGACAGTTGAGCATCTGACTTCAGCTCAGGTCATGATCTCATGGTTCGTGAGTTTGAGCCCCGTGTCAGGCTCTGTGCTGACAGCTCAGAGCCAGCCTGGAGCCTGCTTCGGATTCTGTGTCTCCCTCTCTCTCTGCCCCTTCCCTCTGTCTCTCTCTGTCTTTCTCTGACTCTCTCGTTTCCCTTTCTCTCTCTCTCTCTGTCAAGAATAAACATTAAACAGGGCGCCTGGGTGGCTTAGTCGGTTAAGCATCCGACTTTCACTTAGGTCATGATCTCACGGTTCATGGATTTGAGCCCTGCGTGACTGCCAGCTCAGAGCCTGGAGCCTGTTTCAGTCTGTGACTCCCTCTCTCTCTGACCCTCCCCTGCTCACGCTGTCTCTCTCTCTCTAGAAATTAAAAAAAAAAAAAAAAAAAGAATAAACATTAAACAATTTTTTAAAAAATTTCAAAAATAAAAAATGGAAAGCATAAAAACAAAAGTTTTAGAACCAGATAGACCTCTTTTGAATTCAGACTCTTGGGCTTCCTGACTATGAGGTCTTTGACACATGGTTTTCTTACCTCTTTTGCAGAATTAGAGACAAGCTGTTATGTAAGAACCAGTGTAACTTCTCTGGCACATAGTAGGTGATTACTGAATGCTAATTTCCTTTCTTTTTCTCTTCCTTAAATTTGGATTAGCTTTGACATGATTCTTATCATAGTGCTGGGATGTAAGCAGGGAAAATATTTTTATTCCTGTTTTAGAGATGAGAAAATGGGGTACAGAGACATTCACTGATCTGCATCGGGCTACGGGGACAAGCTGGGTCTCCGAAGTCCTGACAGTATGCAAAAACTGCTAAGAAACTAGATAAGCTGTTTTTTGATCCTGGCCCTACTGCTGCTGGCTGGCTGATGTGGCTGTGCCTCAGTTTCCTTGTTTGAAAAGTGGAGGTAGTTAGAGTATGTACCCCCAAGGATTGTTGTGGGGATAAATGAGCAAAATGCTTAGACTGGCAACTAAGCGTGGTTCTGATTATTAAATACCCCAGGACCAGGTCTACCCTGGGAGGGTGTCCTTTAGAATTCTGGTTTCCTGCATATTAATGAGGTATAGAGGGAGTTAGTCAGCATCCTTCTACGTCACACTGCTTCTCCGTGAGGGCGTGTGTACTGTGAGCCCCGAGTGCCCATGTGAGTACCACGTTAGGACCCAGGGAGGGCTCTCTGCTGGCAGCCACTCCGGCAGCAGGTGCGTCTCTGCATGTCTGTGGTTCAGGGCGAGCTTGCTCTTTATTTTCAATTGGCAACTGACAAGCACCCCAAATTGATTCATATCCATGGTAACTGTCACCCGGGGGAACAGTGAGAAACAAGAGTCTTTTCTTTCCATCCTCGTCAAACAGAGCTGGTACCCAGAGACTCATCAGGCCTGCTGAGTCTCTTTGGAGAGATTGTGGGTGTCTCCTCCCCTTCGTCTCTCCCTCCTGGGGAGCCCTGGTCTCCAGCAGGCCTGGAAACTGTAGAGCTGGCCCAGGACTTCTCCCCTTTGAAAATGCCCCTGAAGCCTCGTGCCTCAGGTAATGGGTGGGCGGCTTGGGGAAGTGTTTGTCTGTTGTAGCCTGGAGGAGGCCGAAATTACTCAGAAAAGCTTGCATTTGTGGTAGTTGATCATTTTTAGAGAGAAGATGGGTGGTGGTGGTAGTTAGGGAGATCCTCGATTGACTGTATGATGGTGGGAAGACGCTCTCTATCTCTCCTTTATCTCTTCTCTGCGGTGTTTTTTTCTCTAAAGGGGTTTTTCTCCTCTTCTGCTTCTGATGACTTTTCTGGAGGGAAGTAATGGTGTCTTGGTACCAGCCGGCGAGGGAGATACACATCTTGACTTATCTGAACAACTTTCTTGAGATCTGATTTGTCTTGATGATTCCAAGAGGTAAAATATGATTTGCACTGAATTATAAGTGTGTTATTCAGTTGGGCTCAAGTTCTGGGCTAGTTGCCCTGCAAACTGAACTTTGAGACAGATCAAAACATTGGTTTGTAACATGTGGTCCTCAAAACTCTGGTCCTAGAACATATTTCATGAGCCAGTCTATGATCCATGGTCACATAGATCTAGAAATTGCTTCATATGGATGTATGGTCATATGTATTTGGAAGTCACTTCATTCTCTACCCTTTATTAGAGCATTACAACACATAAACCTATTAAAGGTCCTGAGACATAGTCTAGTTAAAAACTAGCTCTGCATTATCTGAGTTCACGTTTCCCGAACTACTGGAATTTTTATTTTTTATTTTTTATTTTTTTTGTGGAGGATAGCTGGGCTGACATTCCCTATAGAGTCCAGATTCATTGTACATTCCAGAATGTAGCTGGAATGAAATAGAATTCACCTGAAATGCAGGGGACTGCATCTCCCATTTCCCCACATTCCAGAACCACGGAGCTCTACTTGTTCTTAGTGGGGTTGGGGAATAGAAGGCTGGGTGGGGGGAGGCTGGACCCCTAGTAAGCATCCTAGAAGGATGCTATCTGGCTGCTGTCTCCTCACGCATCCCTAAGGACAGAGAGTTCACTGCTTCCTGGGGAAGCCATTTGTTAGCATGTCAGGAAGCACAGTGTCCTGCATGCATGTAAGTAGTGTCCTGGCTTGTGGAGCCATGCAGCCGAGCCCAGCTCACTGTGGTTTGCTATCCCTTAAGTGGCTCAATGGAGCCCTCACATTCCCCTCTGAGTCCATCTTTTCTCTGTCTTCACAGCTCCTTATGAGATGTCATGGCCTCGCGGTCACATTCTTGTTCCTCTGGATGGGTTGTGGTTTGCTGATACCCTTCCCACAGTGTGGTAAGGAGAAGCAGATCTGAACGCAGACTGAACATTCCCTTTCAGTCCCTAGAGCAGCGCCTGCTGTCAGTCCCTGGTGTAGAAGGGGTCAAGCTCTCACCTTCCTGCCTTTCTCCTAGGGCAGTAACTCTTACGTGTAGGTTCTTTGATTGGACTGTCCATACCACACAGGTCCACACCAAAGGTATAATTTGCATTCACATGGGCTGAATTAGGGGCCACCCTAGTGAGGAGGATTTGTCAAGACTTTCCATTTTAGTCATTCTGTTCTCAGCACAAGGGTCTTTGGATAGAAAATCCCAGCACACAAATTGCCTTGTGATTTAGGGAACTGTCACCTTCAAGTAATAGAAAACTCTCCTCAAAATGTCTTAAATAATAAAGGAATTTTACGAACACACTAGTTGGCATTTGGTAATAAGTCTTGCAGGTTGCTTGACCCAGTGTCTCAAAGTGCCTCAAACATACCTCTTGACTTTGTCCCTTGATTATGTCCAATTGTGTGAGCTG
Organism: Proteles cristata cristata; assembly: GCA_017311185.1. NCBI lineage: Eukaryota > Metazoa > Chordata > Mammalia > Carnivora > Hyaenidae > Proteles > Proteles cristata. The sequence goes on from JAESUZ010005172.1 coordinate 157,391, forward strand.
TGTGTGAAGGTTTTCAAGCATTTGGAACATTCCATTTCATTCTATGTGCCTGCCCTGCTCCAGGGAGAATGGCCCATTACATTTACCCATATTTTCACTCTTTCCTTGTTCTTTCTTCATTCCCGATGTTTCCACCTTCCTTCTTTTGTTATTTCCATTTTGTTTGAAGAACTTCCTTTAGCCATTCTTTTTGGGTAGTTCTGATGGTGGCGATTCTCTTCGTTTCATTTGTTTAAGGATGTCTTGATTTCAGTTTCATTCCCGAAGGATATTTTTGCTGGGTATAGAATTATGGGTTAACAGGGTTTTTTTTTTCTTTCAAAAAAAATTTTTTTTCTCTTTGTCTTTAGTTTTCTGAACTTTGATTGTGATATTTCCTGAGTAGATTTCTTTAGGTTTATTCTATTTGGAGTTTGCTCAATTCTTGAATCTGTAGATTAAAGTCTTTTACTATATTTGGGGAACTTTCAGACATTTTTCTTTGAATACTTTTTAGCTCCACACTCTTTAGCCCCCATACTCACTCCAGTAGAACAAAGGTTAGAGCTTTGGTTATAGTCCCACAAGTCCAGAGGCTCTATTCCTTTCTTTTCAGTTTGTTTTCTCTCTGTTATTCATAGTGGGTACTTCCTATTGTTCTCTCTTCAAGTTTATGGATTCTGCCCTCTGTCATAGTTATATTCACATTGAGTTGTTTATCTCAGTTCTATTTTTCAGTTATAAAATTTCCAATTGTTTCTTCTTTATATCTTCTATTTCCTTGCTGAGACTTTCTACTTTTCTGTGCGTTTCAAGCATGTTCATCAAAATATTTTATGATGGCTGCTCTAAAATCCTTGTTAGGTAATCTTAACAATCTGTATCATTTTGGTGTTGCATCACTGGTTGTCTTTTCTCATCTAAGTTGATAGTTTCCTTGTTCTTGTATGATGAGTAATTATCAGATGTATCTTGAACATTTGAGTGTTATGTGGTGAAACTGGAGATCCTATTCTGGCTCCTTTTCTATAGGCAATCACGCTATCTAGATGTAGCCCACAGATCCGGGTGGGGATGGATGTGCAATCTCCCACTGGGTCCCACTGGAACCATCCCAGCACAAGCAGAGCACTGCCCCACACTGTCATGCCTTGCCTCACCGCCAGTGGGGAGGGGAGGGAAGGTCCATTCCCCACTGCACCCTGTTGTGTGGAGCCTTAAAAAGAAAAACAAAAATGCAGAAATGTACACACATCTTAAGAATGGGATCATAAGCTGGATGAACTTTCACAAAGAGGAAATGTGGGGACATTTTAAGAATTTTCTTATCTCTTTGCATGTTGTTATAAAAATGTATCCAACTCTTTTTCTCTGTTAGCCCCCAGAATTATTTGCTTACTTATTCTTTCTCTCCTACCCTTTATCTCTCTCTCTAAAATTTTTTAAAATGTCTATTTATTTATTTTGAGAGAGAGACAGACAGACAGACAGACAGACATAGAGAAACTCTCAAGCTGGAGAGTGTGGAGTGTGGAGCCTGACATGGGGCTCGGTCCTATGAACCACAAGATCATGACCTAAGCTGAAATCAAGAGTTGGATGCTTAACTGACTGAGCCACCCAGGCACCCCATCTCTCTTTCTTTACATTCATTCTTTCATTTATTTATTTATTTATTTATTCACATATTAATTTTCCTTCCTCCTATCCCTTTCCCTCCTATCCATCCATCCATCCATCCATCCATCCATCCATCCATTACTGAAGGAACAAGTATCCTTGCTCATGTTCTTTCCTGTGGCTGTGGGGCAGTGAGCTTCTCTCCCCTAACACTCTATGTTCTCTCCTTCTGTGGGGGGAAGGCAGGAGGGGGCATGCCTCATGTGGGGTAAAGGGCTGGCTTATCTTGGGAGAAGTTCCTGAGGAGCTGGGCCAGAAGCAGCATAATCAGAAAGCTTCAGTCCATGCCCTGTTACTATAACTGATTTCCTTTGACACCCTCTGGGTCTCAGTTTCCCTCATCTGTAATATGAAGGGTTTGGCTTGTCCTCTCTTTGACCCTGTGGCTTAGGTTGCCTATACTATATTGGAGTGTCCCAGGAACTTCCCAGGGAATGAGACAGGCCACAGTGGGATGCCAGTCGAGTGGGACCTGTTCTGTGCCCTTGGCAGCGTCTGAGCACCTGCACCCAGCCTGCACTGCAGTCAGCATCTCCTAGGCTCTCATTGGCTGGGCTCTGAGGGGCAGGCTGGAGTGAGAAGAAACACGAGTGATGTTCTGGGAGGATGAGTCAGCCCAAGTGTCAGTCTAGAAAGGGGCCAACTTGCCTCCGTTGTTCTACTTCTCCATGTGGAAGTGTGTGGTATGTGGAAGGGAGGGAGAACTTGAGCCTTTCTCCTCAGCCTGGGGTGGGACCCAGGATACAGGGCATCTGAGTGCCTGAGGATACAGGGCCTCTGGCCTCCAGCCTCCACGATGGCCTGGACATCATCTAGTGCCTGATCCCCTTGTTTCACGGAGGATGGGGACTTGCCAGAAGTCACACAGTAAAGTTGATGACAGGGTCAGGGCTGGGACCAAGCCCCTTGTCTCCTTGTCTGGAATCCTTGGTCCAGTCACATGCTAATCATCAGTAGACTGGACTTGCTTTATCCGGAGAGGTGTGGACACAAGGCCCAGCCTGGGCTCCATCCCAACAGGGTCTCCACCAGGAGGGCCTTGCCCCACCTGCTGCCTGTGAGCTAACTTCTCTTTGTGGCTAGGATGGTGCTGTTTTCTTAAAAAAAATTTTTAATGTTTATTTGTTTCTGAGAGAGAGACAGAGTACAAGCAGGGGAAGGGCAGAGAGAGACAGAGAGAGAGACGGAAACTGAAGCAGGCTCCAGGCTCTGAGCTGTCAGCACAGAGACTGATGTGGGGCTCGAGAGATCATGACCTGAGCCAAGGTTGATGCTCAACCAACCGAGCCACCCAGGCACCCCAGTGCTGGTTTTTGATGGGGCAGTACCGTCCAAGGGGTTGCCCCAGAGCCCCCTTCCCCTCTTCCATACATTGTATGGTGCTCAAAATCTGGTCTGTAGCCTGGAGATAATGTTCCCAACGTCTGCTCTGGGGAAAAGCAGTGAATGTTGCAGGGAAAGGGAGTTCCATGCCACTAACTGTCCCATCTTCCACATTGCCAGGGTTCATATCACTTCCGTCACATAACTGAGGGTCTCCTGCTCACTCACTGGGGATAGGGGCTAGGGAGCTCACGGCCTAGGGTGCACGTGCAGCTGGCTGGGAGCAGGGGCGGGTGGACAATTGCAGCTGTGTGCTGAGTGGAGTTGCGACAGTACCGTGCAGGAGCTGGAGAAGCAGGGCAGATCCTGGGGGGTCAGGGAGGGCTCCTCGCAGGGGCGTGGGACTCTGCCAGGGGCAGTATGTGTAGGGGTAGGGGTGGGAGGAGGTTTGAGGGAGGCTTTTTCTCAGTTATGTATTTAGATGTTTATTTGCATATTTATTTAAACAAAATTTTTTTAACGTTTATTTATTTTTGAGACAGAGAAAGAGCACAAGCTGGGGAGGGGCAGAGAGAGAGGGAGACACAGAATCTAAAATAGGCTCCAGGCTCTGAGCTGCCAGCACAGAGCCCGACGCAGGACTCGAACCCACAGACCACGAGATCATGACCTGAGCCGAAGTCGGACACTCAACTGACTGAGCCATCCAGGTGCCCCTATTTGCATACTTAACCAGACGTCCAGATATTTTGCAGTGGGAAGTGTGTTCAGGGTATCTGGTCTTTTACATTGCTAGCAATAGAAGCAGTTTCATTTGTTAAGGGCCAACAGGACCTTCAGTGACATTTTCATTGAGGTAATAGGGTCAAAATGTCATCATCCGTTCACCAAATCATGTGTTGAAAGTTTTAGTGTATCGAGTTTTGAGATCTTGAGCTGGTAGCTGGGTAGACGAGGGCTGTCCTCTGTCGCTGTGGAGGGGACTGCTTATCTGCTCCGTACAAAAGCCCTTCTCCCGGCTTGTGAATCTGCAGTCTGTCAGACCATTTAATTAACTCATTTCAGATATTTATCCAGTGCCTTCTGGGGCGGGCCAAGCCTCGTGCCCCGTGTCAAGTGTGGAGAGACAATCAGTCATGGCCCTTGTGTTTGGGGATTCTCCCATCTGTATGGGTGGGGGATATAAGCTCTTCGGAGAGTCAGTGAGATGACAGGGAACATAGGGAACGACAGGGAACAGCCTTCTCAAATTGGGTGATCAGAGGGCTTCACGCAGGTGTGGGCAGGATGCCGAGAAACAGCAGGAAGCCCTGGGACTGACTGGTCACACTGGGCACCTGGACCACCCCTGGGCTTGAAGGGAGCCATTATAGGACCGCGGAAACTAGCGGGCTGCCTGTCAGGAGCTGTGACCTTCTGGTGAGGGCCACAGCCAGCCCAGCACGACTGCGAGGGAATAGGACCCTGGCCTCCTCCTCTGTCTTCCACTGGCCACACCCAAGGGAGCCAGAAGGCATGAGGCCTGGAGGTGGGCACAGAGCAGAGTGAAGGGGGAGAGAGGAGCCTGGGGAGGTTGGGGGGAAGATTTCCTGCACTCAGACTTGCTGGCGGGAGGGGAAGCTTCCCCCAGGGAGGGTGCTGGAGCTCTCTAGCAGTTTCCTGGGCCTGCTGTAAAAAGTCCCCCACACTGAGTGGCCGAGAATGATGGTAATTTATCGGCTCATCCTACTGGAGCCCAGAAGTCCAAAATCAAGCTGTTGGCAGGGCTAGGCCCGTCTGAAGATGCTAGGGAAGGATGTTCTAGGCCTTGCTCTTGGCTTCTGGTAGTTGCTTGGCTGTGGCAGCCTAACTCCAAACTTCCCACAGAATGCTCCCTGTGTGTGTGTGTGTGTGTGTGTGTGTGTGTGTGCGTGCCCGTGTGCACATGTGTATATATACATATGCGTGGGTGTATGGATAGGTGTGTATGTGTATATGCACGTGTGTTTGTGTGTGGTTGTGTATGCACACGCGTATGTGTGTGTCCATGCATGTGTGTATATACAAGTGTGTGTGTGTGCACATGTGTGGGTGTGTGTGTGGTCATGTGTGTGCTATGCAGGGGGAGCTATTAAGCAGAACCCAGAGGCCTGACAGAGTGTGTTTGGGGTCTTTCAGGTGGCTTAGCTGACGTTGAGATCTGGTGTCTCCTCCCTCACCCCTTTCCCCTGTGCCCCGCAGGCTCCCACCCCTGGAATTCGTCTGCCCGTGCCTGAACACCCTTCCATCAGGAGGGCGGGGCTTGGCGCTTGAACAATTTGGAGGCTTCATTAAAAAAGAACACAAAATTAGATCTGAAAGTATTGATTTAGGATGATTAAAGACATCAAGCCAAATTGCTGGGGCAGGGTATTCAAGCCGCTTTCTTCTGGGATCTCTTCCAACAAGTGACCAGAGAGCTTCTAGAAGACGGCCTGCCACCATGCTTCCCCTCGCCCATCCGGGCAACTCTGCTGGCTCCTAGGGCCCTGGGCTTGGGGTTCAGCAGCTCCAGCAGCTCCCGCCCCTGCTGGCACCTGGCCAGCTCCTTACCCTTCAGGCTTCAGGTTAACGCTACACCTCACCACACCCCCAGACTCACTCCCATCACGTGGTCATAGTGACAGTGAGTGTGTGACTCACTGAGTGCCTGCTCCCTGCCAGCCAGAGCCCGAGTGCTTTCTGAGAGTCAGACACACCAGGAGGGCAGAGCTGTGCTCCTCCCTGCTTGGCACGTGGGGAAACTGGGGCTCCGAGAGCTTGCTCCTTGTCCAAAGTGATTCGGTGGCTGGGATCAGATCCAGGCTGCCTCCAGGGCTGAGCCAAATGTGCCTCCTGTAGTGTAGGTAATGTAGGAATCCAGTGGGGGTCTCTCTCCGTGACTCAGCTCCTAAGGGCAAACTGTAGTCTCCCCTATTTCCAGCATCTGGCAGAGAGGGGGGTGTGAAACAGTCCTCAGGAGATACTTTATGCTGGACAGTCCAGAGGGGTCAGGGTAGAGAGCAAGAGGCACAGGAAGAGACGCGGCAGAAGGAAGACAGGTCGGGGGCCAGGTTGGAGGAGCTCGTTAGATGCGGTGCCAGGTGTGGCCTTGCCCCAGGGACTCTGGGAGCCGCGAGCGGTGTCCAGCTGGGGAGTGACTGTCGGATCTGTATTTTGGAGGGTCTGACTCTCAGGCCGTGATGTGAGGATGGGTTTGTGGGGAGGCGCCTACACGCCCCCTCCCAGCAGAGCTCGGGGACATGGGGGCCAGCCTGTCCCCCCCGCCCTGTCTGGCATTGCCACTGATGGTTCACTCTATGAAACTTGGGCCAGGGCTTACCTTGCGGGGCCTCAGTTTCCCCATCTGTAAACTCGGGTTTCTTCACACGTACCGTGAAGGGAGAATCCAGTGCAAAGCGCCTGGGAGCCCCTCCTGCTGCTGGTCCTGGTTTGGAGGAAGAGCCTCCTTCCTGGGGCCTCTGTTAAAGGGAGCTTGGAGCTCAGCTCACCGTGCCAGCTTGCCCCCCGAGGGGCTGTGGAGGGGAGCAGCCTCCCCATGGAACCCAGTGGGCCTGCCCTGGGGACTCTCCTCTGCGCTTACAGGCTGGCCCTCACGGGCCCTTCGTGGAACGTGGCTAATGAAAGCTGCTCCTTCCAGGGCCTCAGGAGAGGCCCCATGGGTCTGCCCTCACTGGTGTCTCAGAGAAGGGGAAAGAACCCAGGAAAGTGCTGGAAAGTCCGGGAGAGGGTTCCATCAGTAGGCCCTGGGCACGTGTGATTCAGTGGGCCGGGCCTCTGGACGTGCAAACAGCCTCCCGCCAGCCCTTCCTGCTCTGTTTCTGTGCACCTGCCTGTTTTCCTGTAAAGACCGTTGGAGATCTGCCTAGAAAACTTCGCAGTGTCTTGGGTGAGTGGCTCTTTGCCAGGCTGCATGAAGTCAGTGAGGCCTCTGGCTCCCTCTCCCCTCACCCCGCGCCCCTTGGATAGTGAGGGTTAGAAGCCAGTAGGGTGAAGGGCGGGAGCAAGTCTCATTCGAGGTAGGGCAATGGGAGCCTGGTGTTTCTGTCCAAGGGCAAGGGCCCAGTGCGGAAGCACACATGGGCTACTCAGGTTCACATTTTCCAAAAGCCTGGGCAGCGGAATCTGGCCGGAGAGGAGGCCACGGGCTTGCTGGTGTGCGTGTGTTTCTGAAGAAAGGCACTAACTCAGGTAGGGGACTTCTGATGGGCTGAACATAAGCGCAGCCTGTTACGCAAGCTGTGTAATTCGTGCAGCTACCCTGTCGAGTCTATGTTGTTACTTACCCCCATTTTACAGATGAGGAAACAGAAGCTCAGGGAGGTTCAGGGCTGGCCAGAGGTCACACAGCCGGAAGAGGCAGGATCAGGGATTCAAAGCCAGCTCTGCCTCTTGCCAAGGCCTGGATGCTCACACCACCTGCCCTTCTGCGCCCAAGAACAGCTTGCGAGCTGAACCGGAATGGGGCCCACGGGCCGCTGCAGCAAAACCAGCCAGCGCCTCCCGGCCCCAAGCCTGCCAGGCATTCCCCTGCTGCGGCAGGGCCTGGCTCTCCCCCCGCCCCACTCCCCGCCACGGCAGCCCCACAGGACAGGCTGGCATTTGGGAGGGCCCAGTGCCCGGCTGGGCCCCAGGGGGAATGAGGCCAAGGGGAAATGTCCCCTGGCTCCCTCTCTCCCTCTTGCAGGAGCTGTGGGCTCCTTCAGAGCAGCGGTTGCTATGCAGCCTTGTTTATTCGAGGAGAGCGTGGCAGAGGCCGGCAGCAGCGCACCAGCAGCAGGGCCAGGGGCCTGTCCTCCGGCCTGGGGCTGGCCAGGCGTGGGGCCGCCTCATCCTTGCCCCCTGGGGCCCCTGGGCCGCATCGGCCACGGAGAGACCACAGAGCCTGGATTCCTCCAGTGACAGGTGCTGGCCTCCACATGGAACGGTGAGGAGGGGTGCACGGGGGAGGGGAGTGGGGCGGGCCAGCCCGCCTGGAGTGCTTGGAGGGGTGTTGAGGACCTGACCTGGAGCCAGGACAAAGGGCACTGGTGGATAGAGGCTGTGGGGCTGTGGGGGCGGTCCCTTCCTCTCTGGAGCCTGCTGCTCTCTGAGCCTATGAGCCAAGAAACAGGGCTGCCCTTTCCTGCCGGCCATGGCTCCTGGAAGAGCTCCCATTTGGGGGTAAGCCTACTCCCGGGGGTGCTGAGAGTGATGCTGCCAGAGGGGGAAGGAAGGCTCTGTGTTAGGGGCCACCTCTCCAGGACAGAGGCCCACACCGGCTGGGGGCCTCGAAGAGCACTAGAAGGGACTGTACGGCCTGTGCTCTGTAGGTGCACTGTTAAGGGGGTCCCAGAGCACGGGGGCACCCAGCCCCACCAGGGAGGGTGTGTAGGGCTGTAACTGGGCTGATCTTTTTTGTTTTTTAAAGTTTATTTATTCCGAGAGAGAGAGAGAGAATCCCACACAGGCTCTGCACTGACAGTGCCGGGCTTGATCTTGTGAACCCTGAGATCATGACCTGACCCAAAATCAAGAATCAGAGGCTTGGGGCACCTGGGTCACTTGGTTAAGCATCGGACTCTTGATTTTGGCTCGGGTCATGATCCCAGGGTTGTGGGACACAGCTCTACTTGGGCTCCACACTCAGTGTGGAGCCTGCTTGGGATTCTCTCTCTTCCTCTGACCCTCTCCCTTGCTTGTGCTCTCTCTCTGTAAAATTAAAAAAGAAAAAAGATGTCTCTCAAGGTCGCCTGTTGTCCCCAGGGCCACCTCACAGGTGCCTAACTCTGTTCACCAGCATGGATGCTTGAAAGTTTATTACTTGTTTTATACTCAACCACTTGTCAACAGAAAAATGTATAAAACTCATGAACTGTTTAAGGTAGAATTATAGGGGCGCTTGGGTGGCTCAGTCATTTGAGTGTCCAACTCTTGATTACAGCTCAGGTCATGATCTCATGGTCATGGGATTGAGCCTCACATTGGGGTTCATGCTGAATGTGGAGCCTGCTTAGTATTCTCTCTCTCTCCCCCCCTCTCTCTGTCTCTCTGTCTCTCTCTGCTCCTCCCCTACTCATGCTCACCCTCTTTCTCTCTCTCTCTCAAGAAAAAAATATTTTTTTAAAGTACAATTTGTGAATGTGTAGCTACTACTGCCCAGGTCAAGAAATAGATGCCCACTAGAGAAGGACAAATATCATATGTGTGCACGTATAGGAGGATTAGGAGGAACTTAACAGAGGACCAAGGGGGAGAAGAAGGGCGGAAATGGTGGGGGAAAGGGAGAGAGGCAAACCATGAGAGACTCTTGAATGCTGACAAAAACTGAGGACTGATGGATGAGGGGGGGAGGAGGGGATGGGCATGGAGGAGGGCACTTGTGGGGATGAACACCGGGTGTTATGTGGAAACTAATTTGACAATAAACTATTTGTAAAAATAAATCAATAAATAAAAATAAATAAATATTAAAAAAAAAAAAAGAAATAGATGCCCACTGGGCAGCCTCCAGAAGCTTCCCCCACAGGCCCCTTCGTTAGGAAGCTGCCTCCCTTCCCCTAGGGTTAACTACACTCCTCACTCCCCTGGCTTTTCTATAGAGTTTTACCATCTTTGAGTGCATGTCTAAGGTGTTTCATTTGGTCTTTCTTTGAACTCCATAGAAACAGAATGGCACCCTATGGAATCTTCCATGCCTGGCTTTTCTCATTAAACATGACACCGTGGAGCCACCCAGGGCATTGAGGGGAGCAGTAGTTTGTTCGTTTTCATTGCCATGGAATATTCCATGGCATGAATACCCATCACTTTTTTCTCCAGTTTCCTGTTGGGCATTGGGATTATTTCCACATTTGGGCCATGGATAAGTCAGAGCTGCTATGAACGTTCTCATACTTCTTTCCTGGTTCACACATGCGAGGTTTTCTCTAGGCGAGGTGCCGAGGAGTTCTTTTGCTGGGCATTGGGCTTGCACATCTTTAGTAGCTTCCCCCACACCCCTCGTGGCCACGCCCATGTCCCCCTCACCCACTGTGCGTTGGAGCCCTGGCCTCTCTGGGTCTCACCAATACTTGGTGTCATTCAAAGTTGTGTTGATGATCTTGGCTGACTGGCGGGTGCATTTTGACTAACTTGCATTTCCCTGATCAGCAGGAATTGAGACCTGCCTTGCCTGTTTTTTCTCCCTGCTTTCCTCTCTTTGGGAGAGGCCCCTTTCCCCTGGGCCCATTGTTCAGGCTCCTGGTTGTGATCAGTTTACTGACCTCCATTTTTTCCCCTGTGCTCCAGGCCCGTCTGTCCCTGGACCCTAGACCGGGCTCCAAGGCAGCTGTCTGGAGGTCTGAGATTTCCACCATGTCTGTGCTTCCAAACCTCTGGTGTTTGGCCCAACTGGGACCCCTTCTTGGGCCTTGTCTTTCCCTCCAGTAAAGTAAGGACAGAAGAACATGGCCCTCCGCAGAAGCCATTTCAGTTTTCCAGGTAAAACCTGGCACACGTCCCAGAGAAGCCCATGTAAAGTTCGAGCTCTTGGTCAGGCCGAGTTGGCTTTCTCCTGGGGCCGGGGCCATTGGGAAAGGACAGAGCTAGTGGTCTGAAGCCTGCTGAGCTTCTTATAGGGAGACCTTTGTCAAGAGCCACTTCCTGGAATGTGAGGGGCGCCTGGGTGGCTTAGTCGGTTAAGCGTCCGACTTTCGCTTAGGTCATAATCTCGCAGTTCGTGGGTTCGAGCCCTGCGTCGGGCTCTGTGCTGACTGCCAGCTCAGAGCCTGGAGCCTGTTTCAGTCTGTGACTCCCTCTCTCTCTGACCCTCCCCTGCTCACGCTGTCTCTCTCTCTCCTAGAAATAAATAAAACATTGAAAAAAAAAAAAGAGCCACTTGCTGGAATGTGACAGGCATTTAGACGCTAGGCACGGCCAACACAAGTTTGCCAAGATGAGATGCTGATTGGAGAAAGTGTTTCTTCTCAGCCCTTTCTGGGCCTCTCGTACCTGTAAGTGCTCACAGGCTGCGGTTTGATGACTGGAGCTCCAGTACTGGGTGGGGGCCCCTGAGCCAGGAAACCTTGCAGAGAGCCTTCCCGGGGGTGGACCAGGCCACTTTGCATAGGGCTCCAGCACCAGGATCAGGCTCTTGGATGACTCGCACCTTGATGGTGGAAATGTCAGGGTGGGTGGGCAGAAGGTTCCAAATCTCAGCTGTGTGATTTTGGGCAGGATTGACACAGCAGCCCCCAGCCCCACCAGGAAACACAGTCCTCCTCAGGAACCCCTTGTCCTGGCCTCGACCAGGCACTGCTGTCTGAGGCACTACACCGACCGTTTTGGGGACGCTTTGGTGGGAGGGTGGAGGAGGATGCTGTGGATGCTTCCAGGGATATGGCCCAGTGGTAGGCTCAGGCTCCAGCCCCTGGTGGGTGTGTCATACAGCCAGGCCCCACATTAACCCCTTGTTTACCAGCCAAGAGACCAGCTGGCCTTTGAGGTCACTTACAGCTCACAATTCAGCGACAGAAGCAGATAGACAAAGGTACCTCTTGTCCGTACAATGCGAAGCTTCATTGAATTACTAACACGTGTTCTGATCTGTAATTTATATTTGCATCACGATGATACACAAAAGTGGGTCAGGCTCAGAAGATTTTGAATTTTGTAAATTTATGGATACATTACACACCCTTCTCACCAGGTCCACCACTTGCTCATAAGTGCCTTTGTGTGCATTAGAAAAAGACATCTCTTCATCAAGACACTTTACTTCTGTTCATCAGAGAAGGGCAATAAATGTGCAGATTTGTAGTGACTGCAGTGTAAATGGCGTCCCCTTAATTATGATGCCTTGTGCAGTGCCCAACCTGAACAACCACACAGGGCAGCCCTGCTTGTCACCAACCTATTGTCTTCCACACATAGCTTAAATAAAACTTTTTCTCACCCAAAGGCTTTCCCATGTCTGCTAGACCAATAATTCATATCAGAATTCCAGGGAGGTGGGGGCTGTTTTGAAAGTCACATCCCTAGATAGAAATGCTACTCTCCCCTTCCACTCATTGTGTCCCCTCACCCCCAACACACACAGTGAACTGTGTTGCAAATGGAAGGTGACATTCCTTGGCGGCATTGGGAATAAAAACGGCTGAGAAATTCTCTTGACCTTGAGACCATACTGTCCCAGAAAGTCATTAAGACGCGGGCAGTAACTGCCTCCGTAACAGACTCTGTCTGTTCTGGTGAGAAGGAATCTCTTGAAGCATTCCGCAGCAAGGTGATACTTGAGCTGCTCTTCTGCCCCAGCCTGTCCACAGAAAACTTACGGATGAAGACATCTACCAGGTGGCACCTCCATTTGCCTCTCAGCCTCAGGCAGGCCACTGTAGCTTCGTGCCCCAGAAACTTCCAGACAGGACATCTTCCCTCCCTTGTACATCATAACACACACACACACACACACACACACACACACACACACTAGAATAGTTATTAAACAATAATGTCAATAGCCACTGTGTGTTGAATGCTTGCTTAGGGACTGGATAGTATGAAATGCTTTCCATATTTCATTGAATACTCTCAGTAACCTTGTGAGACAGGCATTGCTATTTCCCTTTCGCAGTGAAGCGGAAGCTCGGAGGGGTTTAGGAATGCATTGTGTAAAGTCCTGCAGCTAGCAGGGGATGGACTTTAATGCAGGGCTGTGACTCCTGAGTGCATGCTGTGAAGTACCACGTTCTTCTGTCTCTGAGCAGAGAGCTTCAGCCCTGAGGCCTTCACTTACCTCAACCCAACTACCTAAGCTCTTTGAGCCTCAGTTTTCTTATGTGTAAAGCAAGGACAATGCCGTCTACCTTGTTGCTCTATTTCAAAAGTTAAATGGCATGACATTGGGCAGCCCTCAGCCCAGCGCCTGGTGCCTAACAACATGGAGCTAAGAAAGGCCAGCCTCCTTCCCTTGTTTCTTCTCAGTAAGACTGTCCATGAACTTGTGCTGTCATTTTGATTTTTTGATTCGTGCCTGCTGCCTACGGTTATGGAGCTCCTACTGTGTGCCAGGTGCTGTGTGCGGCGCTTTGTCTGCATTTCTTTACATTCCTGTGGGCCTGCTGGCTGACGCACCTGCTGCTGTCTGGAGACCGAGGGGTGCTGGAGTGCTGACCCCCCCTCACCACCTGATCCCATTACGGCAGGGAAGGGAGGCGGCATCTGCAGCCAGTGGGTGTAGCTTCAGAGCTGACCAAGGGGCCCAGGAAGAGGGCACTTACGGCAGGTGGGGGGCACGTCATCTGTGAACTGCCTTCCTGCTGGCCCATGTGCCTGTCGCGTCTGGAGGCAGGAGCCTAAGTGGGGGCCCTTGGGTGCCCCTCCCAGCATGTCTGGTGGGTGCCAGTATCGGTCTCTGGGTTTCGGTGCAGGTGGCATCGGGTAATGTCATTCCCCTCCTCAAAAAGTCTTCAGAGTTCCCATTGTAGAGCGACTCTGACAGAGCTCCGCAGGGGTCCCCACATCGGCCCTCATCTGCCGCCTTCTGGGCCTCAGGCCCTCTCGCCAAATCCCACACTCACGGCCCATTCCTCCGTGCTTTTGCTCAGACTGTTTTCTCAGCCCGGGAGGCCTCTTCCCTCTGCATCGGGACCCTCCCCCTGCCCCCCCTCCCCAGGGCCTGGCGAGGATGCTGCTTCCTGTGGAGGGTCTCCAGGACCCTAGTCGGACAGCTGGTCTCCCGGGTGCCCATCTCTGCCCAGGACCCACCCCTGGCATCGAAGTGGGTGCGGCTTCACAGCACAGCATCCCCTGGGAGAACTCAGGAGGGCCCGGCGGGGCTGGTGGGAACCGCTGCCTCTACAGTCACATGTGTCTCCTCCACCTGAGGGGCACACGTGTCACCTGGGTCTGTCTTGTAGGGACAGAGGCCTGGCCCATCATAATTTTATTAAAAAAATGTTTTTTAATGTTTTTTTTTTTTTGAGAGAGACAGAGCATGAGCAGGGGAGGGGCAGAGAGAGAGGGAGACACAGAATCTGAAGCAGCCTCCAGGCTCCGAGCTCTCAGCACAGAGCCTGTTGTGGGGCTCGAATTCATGAATCATGAGATCATGACCTGAGCTGAAGTCGGACGCTGAACCGACTGAGCCACCCACGGCCCCATCATAACTTTAAAGACGGCTTGTGGGCGGGGGAAGGGGAAGCAAGAGTTCACACCTGATGTTGCTGACTATCTACCAGCAATGGTGTTGATTTACTTTTGCACATGACTTCACTTAATCCTGACAGTTTTTGGTAGGACAGTTTTTCAGATGAAGAAACCAAAGCTCAGAGGAACTAAGGAACTTTTCCAAGTTAGTATGAGAAGGGCGAGGGCAGGGTTCCAACCCAGCTGTGTGTTCCCTCAAGGCCAAAGATCTAGGTGTCCCAAACTGGGTGTTCAGGGGCATACTAGGGTGGGGGGAGTGGGCTGGACGGGGTGCCTGTCTGAGGCTCCTCTGCAGAGAGAGAATGTTTCAGTGGGGGGCCTTTTTGGGGTTCAAAACCTAGCTTTGTTCGCTCTGCCGTCTCTCCCCTACTCCCCTTCTCTCCCCACCTTGACATACACCACCACTGTTCCCACCCAGCACGCCTGAGGAGGGGAGAAATCTGACTTATGGGAACCCATGTCTCTCAGAGGTCTCTAAAAGAAGAAGCGGGTAGTGTCATGGCCACACAAAGGAAGCTGCACGTGCGGCAGCCCCTGGGAGCGTGGATTGGTGGGGCTGCACCTCAAGATCGGGGGCCCCTCCCCTCCCCAGCCTCCCTGCTCTGACGCCTCCTCAGAGCCTCTCTTTTGCCCTCCTAAGTAAGTGCTGTCCTTCTGGGGACCCCCAGCTCCCTTGGGAGCCAAGCGGACGTGGAATGGGGCATTGGCTCCTGTGGGCTGTGCAGAGCACAGGGGTGATTGGGACTTTGTCCCTGGGGCTGACATTCTTTACTGGGCCAGCCCTTACTTTGGTTCCTCTCCACTTGAAACCCGAGTCCCTTCTGCCACCTTTCTTCATTCCTGTGGTGCCAGTCACCATGGAACCTCTATAGCCATAGCTTTAGTGGAAAGAGCGGACAACGGTCAGTTACCTTGGGCCACTCCATTCCCTGAGCTGGGAAACTGAGGTTGAGGGTGGAGGAGTCAGCCATCTTGGGCAATCCAAAGCCTCAGGGAGTGAGGACAGAATCCTGGTCCCCAGAGCCCACTGGCTATTAGCCCTTTAGGTCAGGAGTTGGCTGTTCCAATAAGGAATAGTCATTCTCGGTGCCCAGAACAGAGCAGTGCCAGGTGCAAATGTGGGCTCAGTGAATTGTGTCTTGGTCAGGTGCCAAGTACGGTCCATGCTACACCCAAAGGCTTTGTGTACATTAAGCTGGAGTTTCTGATCTTGGGTTTTATAGTTTGCGCGTGGATTTTCAAGTTCCCACCAGGTCATGGGTCTACACGATTTTCCTGGAGAGGGGCCACCCATGGTCCTCACATAAGACATAAGACATGGCTCTTTGTCCAGAGGCAGCTGTGGCCACCTCCCCCTGGGCAGGAGATCCTCATATAGACCCTGAGGGCCTAAGAGGTCCCACGTGTAGACACAGGCAGGGGCAGGCCTGAGGGGGAGCCTGCCTGCAGGGGTGATGTGGATACAGGTTTCCTTTCTAGACTGCCGGTGTCCCCCAGGGCACGGAGTAGTGTCGGCTGTCTTGGCCAGTGGCCATTCTGCCCGCTGAGGAGGTGGTGGCAAGTGGGGAGGGGAACTGTCTTTTTTTTTTTTTTAATGTTTTTTATTTATTTCTGAGAGACAGAGAGGCAGCGTGAGCAGGGGAGGGTCAGAGAGAGAGGGAAACACAGAATCCGAAACAGGCTCCAGGCTCTGAGCTGTCAACACACAGCCCGATACGGGGCTCGAACCCATGAACCGTGAGATCATGACCTGAGTCGAAGTCGGATGCTGAACCGAATGAGCCACCCAGGCGCCCCTGGAGGGGACTGTCTTGATCAGAATGTCCTTAGCAGTAGAGGTGGCCCCTGAAATTTTCTCGTCTGTACTCTCAGGCAGCTCCAAATCTTTAGCCTCTTAGTGAGTGATCCCTTTGGGGAAACTGAGGCAGCAATAATCACTTTGACAGTGTAAGGTGAGAAACAGGGCTGAGATCCCATCAGACAGTGTGAATCTGGGGGCCCCAGAGTGGCTCAGTCGGTTGAGCTTCTGACTCTTGATTTCAGTTCAGGTCATGATCTCACAGTTCATGTTCGAGCCTCGCATCAGGCTCTGCATTGACAGTGAGGAGGCTGCTTGAGATTCTCTCTCTCTGTCTCTCTCTGCCCTTCCCCTGCTTGCATGTGCTCTCCTCTCTCTCTCAAAATCAATAACCTTACAAAAAAAAAAAAAAGAAAGTGAATCTGAACTGTAGCCCAGTGGTTCTCAATCCTGTTTCAACCTTAAAATCACTCAGGAGTTAAGAAAAAGATACCGGTCAGATCCCTGAGGGCTGCTCCCTAGAAAACTAATTCAGCAGGAGCCAGAGGAATCTGTCATTTTATCAGTTCCCAGGCAATTCTGATTTGCAGCCAAGGTCAAGAACAAGGGTTGCAGCTAAAAACCACTTTTCTGCATAAATTCACCTCTGGTGTGGTGAGATATGGCAGCAGGAGTCTGTGGGGCCTGAGGCTCGCACCGTCCCCAGCACCCGAGCTCTAGCTTATTTGCTCTAATTCGGTTGTGGATGGTCTGTCCCCATCTGGAACATTCCTGCCAGGCTTTGCTGCCAATCTCTTGAGTGTGTCTTTTTGCCAGCTGGCTGGGGAGAGGGGCGGGGCGTGGAGACTGATGTCCACCATGTGCTCAGGAGTGTTGCATCTCACGGACGTTCCCAGCTACGTGCCACATCCTTGTGGCCAAACGCTTATCTTAGCAGTCAGCAGACAGGGAGTTGCGAGGACATTCCTCCTCAGAGCTTGAGGACGTAAGCAGGGAGACCAGGAGAGGCTGGGCTGGCACCTCTGTTTGGACAAGGAGCTGCTGTGTCCCTGGGGCCTGGGCGGGGCCGGTGGCAGGCTGGCTTCCAGAGGGAAGGCTGGTTTTCTCACTTCCTGAGTTGGGATTTGCTGCTCAGCAAAAGGAAGCTGGCACTGCGTCTTGCCCTGTCCCCAGATGATATCTCGAGGGAGCTACTCCAGAGTGGAGACGGGGACACGTGGCCTTTACCCCTGATTTTATCACTGATCAGCCCTGGCCATCTACCTCCCTGCCTGTTGGTCACCTTTTGCTCAGCAAAGACTGTAAACTTGCGTGAAGTGGCAGTCTGTGGTGAGACCCTTGTCTCCTGGAAAGAGAATGAAGTTAGGTCAAGAGCAAGAGTGGACGACTCACCCAGAGTTTGAGGGAGATTGAGAAGAGGCCTGAAGTGGTCAAGCAGTTGGCCACAGGACAGTGAAACGAGTCTGACAGAAGTTTGACTTGGTCAGTGAGGTGAGAATGAGGGCCAAGAACTGCATGCAGATGGAGACTGGCACATCCTGAGAGAACACTAGAGGGCCGATTTTTGGGGAGACCCCACCAGCTCTCTGAGGGATAAGCAGGGATGTAAAGCTTGACATCTGTCGTGAGCTTCTAACCCGGCTGGCGGAGACCGGAGAGAAGGAGTTTTGAAGAAAATAAAACTAATGGAGAAGGAAAGCGTCAGACTCCGCGTTGATAAATTCCACCTTCCCCGGAGACCCTCAGGTACCCCCGTCAAAGCCACAAGCGAATCCAAGTTCGTGGGTTTTGGTGACACTCTTCATAACCAACTTTGCTCACAGTCATGGAACTTGGAATGTTATGAATGTCTGAGAGAGTCAGAATGCCAGACAAGAGGTGTCCGTTGGTCCAGCAGCAGATTTCTTCAGTATAAGAGTATTTCAGTTCCTCATGGGCTTCCTGGAAAGTGATTTAATTTTCTTCCTGCAAATTTCTTATTTGGGTGGGGGCACCTGGGCGGCTCAGTCGATTAAGTGTGGGACTCGACTTAGGCTCAGGTCAGGATTTCACAGTTTGGGAGACTGAGCCCCACATCAGGCTCTGTGCTGGCACCATGCAGCCTCCTTGGAATTCTCTCTCTCCCTCTCTCTCTCAACATAAATAAACATTTTAAAAAATGTTTGTGAAAATGTTTGTTATTTGTACTGACTTTGCTCAGCCGCTCCCTACCCTAGGTCTCTGGATATTACAAGCTGTGGACTTCTGGACCCCCAAGGACTGTGCTCACAGCCTAGGAAGTAGTGGCTGCCCCTGGACAGTCTCCCAGGCACCTGCACCGATCAGGGCATGGGCACCCGTGATGCTGTCCCCCCAGGTGAGGGGCTGCACTCTGCCTGGGAGGGGTAGCCAGGCAGGTGGCCGTGCCTTCCCGCCCTGGCCCAGGCTCTCTGCCGGCTACGCTGGCCCTCTATGCTCAGTTTCTTGCCTGGGGCCTCTCTAGCCTGGGGAAAGGCTCAGAGAGTTCTAGAAACTTGTCTGAGCTCTGCCCCCACTCTGTGCTGGTGGGCTGGCTGACGAGCTGACCTGGTTTGTGGATGGAGCGCAGGATGGTCAGAGGACATGCGGTGGGGCCTCAGGGAAGGCTGGGTGTCTCTGTCCCCTCTGCTGACAGGGCAGGATAATGGAACAGTGTGGCCACTCAGCGTCAGGAGATGGGGTTCCAGGCCCACTGTGTGAGGGTGAGGGGATCCTCAGGTCCTACCATGGATGGATGGGATGCTGGTGAGGTGGAGAGCTGCTTTTCCCTGGGGGGTGGGGGGGTGGAACAGGGGCCTTGTGATGACTTGGGAGGAATGTGGAGGACCCCAGAATGTCAGAGTAGTTCAGGAAATAGGTCATGACCTAGGGGCAGAACAGCACCCTGGGGCTTTGCTATATTAATGTGAGAGCAAATGCATATTTTAGTGCCACCTTCAGATCCTGTCGGACATTAGATTCTTGTAGGGAAGTGGGAAGTACTGAAAACTTATGAAAAACCTAGAAATCTAGAAATAGAATGAAGATGTAACCGTATAAACCCATAGTCTTGTCCAACTCCTTTCTCTTACCAGTCTGGGAACTAAGACTCAGAGAGGCTAACTTATTTCCTCAAGGTCACACAGCAGACAGAATCGGGAAGGGAACAGATGCCTGTCTCCTGGTCTAGGACCTTCTACCCTAGGGGTGGGAGTGCTAGGTTGCACCTTAGTGAGGGCTTCTCCAGATGGTGGGTTAGGGCCCCGTGGATGGTCCTGCGGTGTGCTGGGAAAGGGGAGTCACGGGGGTGTAGGACTAACTAGCTTGTTGACATTTAAATGCCTCCTGAGTGCAGGTCCTTGAAAGATGAATAGGAAGTGGTCCCTGTGCCTGGGTGCAGCGAGGCTGGGAGGGGAGAGGCAAGGAGAGGGGTGGGTAAGATGGGGGCATGCCCCGGCTGCTGTGCAGGCGCAGAGGAGAGGCAAGACTTCTCAAAGTAGTGGGTGCTCAGCTGAGGCTCCCCTTCCTGCCTCTCAGCTCCGGATGCCTCCCTCTGGGCTCCAGGCCCCACATGGTCGCTCCTTGTTACTCATTGTCTCCCCCACCTGCCTTCAGGCCCCCTCCCTGGGCGACACAGTCCCTGACAGCGTTTGATGAGTATCCATTGTATGGATTAATAAAATCAATTTGCTGAGCGGGGGAAGTTTAGGAGAAGATGAGGGGTCAGTGCAGGACACCCTGATGAGGTGCTGGAGGACCCCCAGGAGAAGGTTGTTGAGCAGGTAATTGGATGTTCTGCTCTGCTACTGTGAGGAGAGGTCAGGGCCAAAGCCACGGGTCAGGGGGTTACCGCGTGAGGGTGACAGTTAAAGGCACGGCAGTGAGGAGTGGCCCATGAGAGCAGCTAGTGTGAGATGTGCCGTGGCCAGAGGCAGGGCGGGCTGTGGAGGAGGGGAGCCCACGAAGGAGGCGAAGGTGCGGAGTGGTCGGGTGGGGGTGGGGGCTGGAGCGAAGCTGGAGGGAGAAGACAGGTGAGTGTGAGACGGATCCAGGGCTGGGAAGAGTGCGGTGGTGGGGTTTGCTGGCGATCGTGGTATCCCGCCGCTGGCTGGGCATGGGGTGGCGGGCCCCCATCTGTGGGCCAGGCTCTGGAATGGGGGGATGGGCCACAGAGACCCCAAGGGACAGAGTGCTCCGACAGTCTGTTCCCCAGTCCCAGGCTCAGTGCACTCTAAGGTGACGCTCTTCCCGTGCTCTGTCCCCAGCCAAGGTTCTGGCCCCGGTGGCCGTGTACTGCGGGAGCGTCCCTCGGGCCAGTGCCGGGCCCCGCGCACTCCCGGGCAGAAGCGGTGACTCCAGGCTTGGAACTTACGGAGAAGGTAAGGTTGGCGGACTTGGCCTGTGACTCGGTCACTCCAAAGGGCCTTCCAGTGCCCTGAGTGGCATCTTTGGGGACTTGGGGCAGAGAACTAGACTTCCACCAGCAGCTGCCTGATGAGGACCGGTGACCAGAGAGCAGAGCGTGGGCCTCCTCCTGGAGAGAGGAAGGACACTGTTTAGATGTCTGGCTGTGTCCTCCAGCTCCTGAAAGGCTGTCTCTCTGCGGTCCTGGCTGCACATGCCCCTTGGTTTTAGGTGGATCCTTTCAATTCTGTGCTTCCGAGGATGAATGCACGGGGGGCGGGGGGCAGGGGCGGGGTGGGCACGGGAACAAGGAAGTGGGGATCTCAGCATGCCCCTCACTCTCCTCAGGACCCAGGGGAGCCCATGAGCCCCAGGAAGACTCGGCATGCAGGGCCGTGGTGGGGAGGTGAGAGCCTCTAGAGGGGCAGACGCCAGGGCGGTGAAGTTTTCAGGGCGCCCATTCAGATTCCCGGCCACTTTCTGCTCTAACTTCCAGCTGCAGACCCTCTTCTGTGCAGGGCTCCATTTCCAGGGTTCTAGACGGAGAGCTTACTTGTTCCACTTACTCGCCCTCTTTCAGGCTAGTCGCCTCGCAGGCCTGTGGCTCGCACCGACTTCAGCCTTTGCTGGGTCTGGTGCTGTCCAGTATCCATGGCTTCTTCTGTGGGTCTCGTGGCTTGTGTCAAGGCACTCTGAAAACTGCACTGTGGGTGGCAGAGATTCTAAAAAGTGGTCTCTGCTTGTTTTCCCCGTTCCTTCCACGGTCTAGGCTCTAAAGCTCAGTTCGAACACTACCACACACACACAAAGCATTCTGTTGATATCGCTGTTACGGCACATGCCACATTTTACCTTGTAATGGACCCATTTGGGAACAAATCTTATTTCTCTAATAGATTGAAAGTCCTTTAGTGATAACAGACACCTCTGTGCCTCCACTGCCTGGATGGTGCCTGACGAATACTAGATGCTCCCTGAGTGCTTGTTGAGTGAGTCATTGACAGAGTCTGCATGGAAACACGATCTGCTGAGTCACCTCAACTTCCCTTTTCATTCTGCATTTGGTAGAGTCAGGTGTATCGAGTGCATTGGTCGGGAGCCTGGAGATTGCCAGACGGTGGTCCCTGGGCAGGGGGCCAACCCTAAGTATTTATGGCCTCACATCTGTGCAGTGATAGGGCTGCATATCGAGTCCCCTTTTCTTCCCTCAAGTGGCTCATGACACAGGTCTTCACAGATACTGTTGAATGAATGAGCTGAGCCAAGGAGTGACGGTAACACTGAATGATTGGGGTCATGGGGCAAGTCCTGACTGCTCCAAGGAAGCACCAAAGGGTTTGCTGGTGCCTGGTGCCACCTTGGGCTCTGTGTGCCAAGCCACTCCTGCTTCTGTCTCCCCCAGCTGTCCTCCAGCCAGCTCCGAGGGTCCTGCTCGAGAAGCCACTGCAGCTCTTGTGTGGACAGGCAGACCCCGACAGCCTCAAGCTGGATGCCCCTCCGAAGGGCTTGCAGGCCAGGAATGGCCACCCCGGGAACACTGCCGCCTTCGCTCTGGGGCCCAAACCCCCGGCACACTTTCCTTCTCTGGAGTCCGAGGCCAACAGTGTGGCCCGGGACACCACCCAGATCAAGGACAAGCTCAAGAAAAGAAGGCTCTCGGAGGGCTTGGCATCGTCTTCCCAAGGTGAGCCCTGGGTCCTGCCCCCCTGCCACCCACCCAACCTGAGGCCAGGATGCCAGGCTACCTGGCTGTGAGGATCAGACGGCATGCAGCTGGCAGCCGGGTTCTCTTCAAGCTGCTCAGGGTGAACCCGAGAGCCTGTCAGCCGTCCGCCCTGGAATGTGTGGGCCCTGCCGCAGCCTCCCAGCTAACCTCCCCTTTTCCTCCCTCGCCTCCTGCTAGTCTCCTCTCCAGAGGGGTCCTTTAAATGAATTAATTGACTAATTTCCAAGTCATACCACTTCTGGAATCGCCAGACCAGTGACTCCCTCCCCGAGAGGTCTGAAGTCTTTTTCTAGGCGTGTCCTCTCTTTTCACCAAGTCCTGGTGGAGGAGAAAAAGAACGGGAGCTGTGCAGTGTGCAGGCGGGAAGTGATCTTGATTTATCAGGTCCCTCGGCAGGTGTGGTGTGACAGGGATCTCTAGTCCCCTGAGCAGGGCTGGGGCTGCCCTCGCCACTCTGGGTTGGGGCTATGTGGGCCTCTCTGCGCCACTGCCCAGGTAGGCATGCTGGTGGTGACGTCCCCACCTGGGTAGTGACCCCTCCTCACGTCCTTCCCCCCCAACAAACCGATGATAGGACAGGGCAGAGCCAGGCTGGGCAGGGGAGTAGAGAAGCTATTTTGACTTGGTTGTTTTGATGCAGCCACTTTGAAGGAGCTGGGACAAGGTGGCCCTCGAAAGCTCAATGCCAGGTGTTTTCACCACCACCAAAAAATTTGCAAAGACAGTCCTGAGCTCCTTACTGTAGGGATGGCAGGGGGTGGGGCAAGGTGCAGGGATGATGTCTGCGGGGCACAGGAGGTACTGATAGCAGGGCTGAAAGTGTAGCGGTCTGCTTGTAGACTAGGTCAGGGTGCCCCCCGCATCAGAACAGCTAACCCTCCACAGCGTTGGCTGAAAAGGAAGGGGGAACAGAAGAAATTTATGGGCACCTACTGTGTGCCAGGTACTTTCTTGGCGTTTTATGTAAGTTATGTCATTGAATGTTTGGACAACCCCGTGAGGTAACTACTTGCATCTTACGGAAGAGCAAATGGGGAGTCAGAGGCGTGCCCAAGGTCACACAACACAGCTTCTAGCCAGGACTGGACCCCTCTCTCCTCACTCCTAGTCTAGTACTGGTATATTTCCCTTCCTGCCCAGACTGCCTCCGAATTTTATTTTATTTAAGGAAAAAAAGTTTATTTGTTTACTTTGAGAGAGAGGGAGAGGGAGGGAGAACACATGCAAGCTGGGGAGGGGCAGAGAGAGAGAGAGAGAGAGAGAGAGAGAGAGAGAAGCCCAAGCAGGCTCTTCACTGTCAGCACAGAGCCCAGAGCAAGATCAAACTCACAAACCATGAGATCGTGACCTGAGCTGAAATCAAGAGTCAGACACTTAACTGATTGAGCCACCAGGCATCCCTGCCTCTGAATTTTAACTAGGTGAATTTGGCCCTTTCTACCAAATTTTATAGGAGGGGGAGCAGGCCCTCAGGACCATCTCCTTGCTCAGCCTGATGGTGGGGGTGGCACAGGGGTGGATCTCCTCCTGTCCCTGGCCTGGCTTCCATCTCTACTGCCAGTATCTGAACTGAACTGCCTCCAGCCCGTGCTCCTGGGACTAACTGATTCCTCATCATCACCCCGCACAGTCTCTCTGGATCCTGTGGGAGGCCCCAGAGGAGTTCCTCTGAGGAGCACCATCCCCCGGGCCACCTCCCAGAGGCTGCTGAGGGTGCCCAGGCCGATGCCTCCCATCCAGAGCATCCCCACCACCCCCGAGGCTGGAGAAGCCAAGGAGAAGGGTCTGGACCCGCCTGGGAGCAGCCAGGGTCCCCAGGAGCTGAGACCCGGAGCCCAGGAGGTGAGGTGGCTCCACTGCTCTGAGTTTTACCTCTCGGTCCTTCTGTCTTTCCATTCTTTACCATTCCGGGTTCCGGAGCCCTGAGCTTCTCAGATGGTGTCCAAGGGGCTCCCATCCCTCAAGGATGGGGCTCAGGGTCCTCATTTCATCTTCCCGGCAGCTTCCCAGAGCTTCAGGGCCAGCCTGCGAGCTCCGGCTGACTGCCCCAGGGCTGTGTGACCACCAGTCCTACACTTCTCTGGTCTGCATGTTCCACAATTCCTCACATTTCTGACCCTCCCCATATAGGCTGAGGGGCAAGAAGGCTGGGCTAAAACTCAGGAGACTTGGGCCCTGGTTTCCACTCTGCCCCTCACTGGCTGTGTGACCTCGGGTCGGTCACCTTCCTCTCTGGGACTGGTTTGCACATCTGTAAAAAGAAGACACTGGACCATATATTTTTGAAGACCCCTTTCAGCTCTGATGTTCTAGGATTTCCTGAAATGACAAGAACAGAAAAACAAACAACAAAAAGGAAGTAGGCGTGAGGGGGGCCCCTGGCCAGTCTTCTTTCTTGGAGTGGCAAGGAAACCCTGAGGTTTCTGGGGAGTTCTAGAGCTGTGTGGCAAAGAGAAACCAGAGCACACTTCCCGGCACTGCCGGCCACCCCACGTGGCTCCTGACAAAAAGGACCACCCTGTGTGAGGTCCCTGGGACGTGAGCATCCAGAACCTTCCCCCAACCTCCACTCCCAGGTGCAGATCTCCAGGCAATACCTGCACTGCAGTGATGAGAAGATGCACAAGTCGCTGGGAAGTGTTGTGATCCCGCCCATCCCGAAAGCAGGGGTGTCTGCTGGGACCTCCTCCCATGCACCTGGCTCCCTTCCCAGCCTCCAGCCTCCAGGCCAGGGTGTCCTCACGGCCCTGAGGGTCCCCCGCACACGGTAAGCTGCCCTAAGCCAAAACTACCTTGCAGTCCCCTTTCCTATCCCTCCAAGATCCGCTGAGCCTCCACGCCTGGGCAGAGCTCTGGGGGACTGCGTATGTGAAGGGCCTGGCTCTCCCATGAGCCACGGACCTGAGGAGGCCAAGGTGGGCCGGGTGGTCTGGGCTTAGTAGACAATGTCTCAGCCTCTGTCTTCCACCAGTTTCTCGTCTGTGGCTGCTGCGGTGATGAAAAAATACAAGGTGTATTCCTGGTAGCTCCTTGTTATTATGTATTTTCTTAATTAATAGATACTAAAATTACAAGCTTTCTTGTGTGTACGTGTGTGTGTGTGTGTGTGAGAGAGAGAGAGAGAGAGAGAGACAGAGACAGAGACAGAGAGACAGAGGAAGAGGGAGGACCTCACTTCCTGCATACCTTTGGGGCCTGCTGTACCGAAGCCCCCATATCTCTCAGGCCTCCTCACCCCTCCATCTCCCAAGCTGCCTTCCCTAATGTCCATATACATGTCTGTCTCCTTCCCAACCCGGGGGAGCGCGGGGCTCCTCCTGGGTTGGAGCTCTCTGCTCAGTTGGTGGCCCGCCCCATCGACCTCTACCTCCTCACATTGGGCCCTTCCTCCTTTCTGCTCAGACATCTACCCCTTCTCCCCTCAGAGCTGTCCCTGGTGGCTGGAAGGACTCTCCAGGCCCAGACCTGGGACCTTTACTCGCATCTCATTGCTCTTGACTTCACATCACGTGAGGCGTTGATGTCCTTGGAGTCTTCTTCTCCCTTGCTTTCCGGACTTTGAAACCTGCTTCTCGACCTTCTGTAACAAGACCTTCCAGGCCGCCTCCCTGGTGCTCTCCTTCATCCGCCTCATAAATGTGGCCATTCCTGAAGTTTGTTCCCGGCGCTCTGCGCCCATCTCCTCTTCTGCCCCCAGGGAGTCCTGTCTGTGCCGTGGCCTCCAGGGATGGGTGTCTTCCTCATGCCCTGCTCTACCCTGAGGTCTCCCTCGAGTCGAGCTCTGCATTCCCATCCTTCTGTTGGGCGACTCCAGTCTCACCATGTCAGAGAGAGGGAGGCTGTCCCCGTCCCGGCCACACAGATGGGGCACCGCATGTTTCCCCAAATCACCTCCCAATTTCCACCAAGATGCAGGCCTTCTCTTCCATCTTCCAACTTTGGCTTCATCTTTGGCTCTTGCTCCCCTTGCCTCTGTCCTAACAGATTGCCACATCCCATCCGATCTTCTGATCTTCCGTAAAGAAGAGAAAACACAAAAGCCACCACCCCTCCCTTGCCTCTGCCTTTCTTCTCAGTTTTCACTCACTGGCTCCCTCTTGAGCGCCCGCCCCCACCCCCTCCCCGGTCTGACAACTCTTAGCCTTGGCTCCTTGCCTCCCAGGGCTCTGCATCCTAATCTAGTCCAATCCACTGCCCTGTGTACTTTTCTTCCACGCGATTCACATTTTTTGACTTCCTGTGCCAGCAGCCTACAGACGAGTCTCCTTGGTCTGCCATTCAGGCTGTGACCCAGCCCAGCACTCCACAGGCCCCTGTGCTGCCTGCAGGAACCTTCCCACCTCCAGACCCTCCAGGGCCCTGGGAGGCTCCTCCCAACCCTAACACCAGCCTTGAACTCACCCTGCATTCAGAGCCTACTGCCCTTCAGTTCCATGCTTCTCCTTGCACTAAGGCCTTCCCTGCCTTCCTCCTCCAAGAGGTGATGGGGGAAGGGCCTCCTCTGCACTGTCCACACAGCATCCAGCCCATGGACTGTCTGACCACATCCCCTCCACTGATTTGTTCAACTTTTATTTAAACTGCATACCTATGCTTCAACTTGGAGTACTAGAGGGCAGAGGCCATATCTAGAAATCTCTGTGGCTCCCATGGTGCCAAGCTTGGTCCCTGGCATGGATTAGTCACACAATAATTATCTGCTCATTTGCTCTCCACTTGTGACATGGATTTTTCTCCATTAACTCTGTGAGGCTAGCAAATAGGTGGGAAGGAGCCTCCATTACCATTTCTTTCATTCATTCACGTATGTATCCATCCATCCATGCATTCATCCAGTTACTTAAGAGCTAGTAAGCACCTACTATGTGCCAGGTGCTGCGGAAACAAAGCCGAACAAGACAGTCTCTGTGTTCCAGGAGCTCATGAGAGAGATTTATAAGAAAACCACTGAATCAAAGTCTAGTGAGGTAAGTACTAAGGTAGAAGGCTGCCCATTGTTCTGGGGAGCACAGTGGAAAATGATCTCAATTAGGCTAAGAAGCCTTCCTGGAGGAGGTGAAGCCTGAGCTGAGGTTTGAAGGCTGAGGAAGAGTTTGGGAGATGAAAAGGGAGCGATGGAGGCATTCACAGACCACAGGGGTTTTGCACGGCGGCACCGGTGCTTATATGACATGGGCGGGTAATGTTAGTGGGACACCAGGGCCCCGCGTGCGAAACTAAGGACGGTGAGCTTTATCCTGAAGCATGAGGTGCCGCCGAAGGACTTTTGGTGTGGAAGTGCCATGAGAGCTGAGTTACAAAAGGCCCCTTTGGCGACTACAGAGGGCTGTGCACACTGGGGCAGGGGCTGCTGTGGGAAGCGCAGGGAGAGGCCGTGGGTGCCTGGCAGAGCAGAGGCAGTGTCTGCGGTGTCTGGACCCAGCCTGGCCTGATCTGGCCTCCTGGTCAGCCCACCCTTGACTTTCCAGACAGAGCTACATCTCCCACAGCTTTGAACTCCTAGCCAAGAGCCTCTTTATAAGGCCACTCACAGTCCCTCCCCAGGGCACCCCGTTGAACCCACTGCCCCATCTGGGGCTACTCGGGCCCCTCACAGCAGGGGCTCCTACTTGTCTCTCATGGTGCTTTTTTCTCCCCTGTTTCTTTAAGGTTGGTTCGGGAGAGTGGGCCTCGGGAGAAGACCCCTAAATCTCTGGGTACGTACCCCTGCTGTGCACTCTCACTTGCTATTTATTCAACTCCCTGCCTCCTGGACCGGGTGTGGGGTCGGAATTGGGGTTAGAATAGGCCTGAGCACTTTGGACCTGAGCCCCTCATTTCACGGATGGAGAAGCTGAAGCCACTGGCAGTGCCACTTGGGGGGGTGGATGCAGCAGCCCCTGCGCTGTGCCCGGCATGTGGATCTACACCAGCTCATGTAGCTTCATGAGGAGCCCAGCTGAGAGAGAAGGCGCAGAGCCTGTGTGACAGAGGAGCGGATGCACTGAGGCTCTGCAGGCCGGATTTTGTCCCCAGTCTCAGTCCCGTCATATCTGCATGCGGGTCCGCATGACTCCAAACACAGAGCTTCTGACACATCGAGGGGCTGCCTCTGCACGGGTTTAAGCAAGTAGAGGAGAATGCTCCTCACCAGGCTGAGTGAGAAATTAAGCCACATCCCGTGAACCCCTTAGTCGGTTGGTCCTGGAAGGTTTCGGTGCCAGAGGAATACGCCCGACTGGGCGGCCAGCGGGAGGCCAAGGTGCAGAGAGACTTCAGAAGAGGGAGCAGGAGGCTCTCCAGCCCGGTGACCTCACTCTGTAAAGAGGAGGGAGGCTGAGCCCTGGGCAGGTTGGGTGTGGGGATCTGGACAGAGCGCCCCGAGCCTGGGGGGAGGGCTGAAGGCCACTGCTGACCCACAGGAGGGGGCACACTCCCGGTCCAGCTTTCGGGCAGGCTGCTTCTTATAGCTCAGAGGGTGGGTCAGTTGGTGAGGGGGAGGCTGTTGCCCAAGAAGCCCCAGGGTGAGGACTCGAGCTGAGCCCAAGAGAAATAAACCTCTGTGGTGGCTGCTTCTCCAGTGGCTCTGGCTGGGCTGCAGTGGGTGACCTTGGGCAGTCTGTTCTGACAGCCACTGGCTCCCACAGCATCCCTCAACAGCTTCCCTTGCGTGTGCTGTCAGAGGGCTTTGGGCCGGGAGACCTCAGTTTGTCTCCTTGGTCTGCATCGCGAGCTTGCTGCTTGAGAACCAGGTCCCCAGGGGCTTGGTGGCAGGGGCCAGGCTGCTCAGACAAGGTTTCTTAGGAATCCCTTGGAGATGGAGGTGAGGAGAGGGGATGCTAAGTAGTAAAGTCCTTTGAGGGCCTTCTGACCCTCCAGCTGTCAGCTGGGGATGACATTGCCCAATACGTGTAACATGCCTACCACATAGAAGGGGCTCACGTGGTACTGTCTGAAGCTGAGGGCCTCCCAACTCTTGTGGCATCCTGCAGTCCTTGCCCTGGTTGGCTGGTACCTGGATATCTGTCCTCTGCCCTGCCTGCCCTTTACTTTTGGGCAAATGGAGGCTTCATCCCTCTTCCTTCTTGGCCCTTGATCCTTCTCTGGGATGCAGGCATACGGATCCTTGGGAGAAGGCACGGGCTGGGCAGTGGTCCAGGATAACCCGGGAGCCTTACTGGGGGCCCCAGATTCAAGACATCCCCTCCAGCCTCAGGCAGGCCCAGATGATGGTCCTCATTCCAGTGGACTCCTTATACTCAGGTTCACCCAAGGACAGTGAGCTCCAAACTTTGTGAACAGGAGAACCCAGTTAACATTTCTTTCATTAAAAGAAAACTAATGTACTCCTGTCCTGCCTCCATCACAAGACAACATACTTTTAAAACAATTTTTTAATGTTTTATTTATTTCTGAGAGAGAGACAGCATGAGCAGGGGAGGGTCAGAGAGCGAGGGAGACACAGAATCTGAAGCAGGCTCCAGGCTCTGAGCTATCTGTCAGCACAGAGCCCGACGCAGGGCTTGAACCCACGAACCGTGAGATCGTGACCTGAGCTGAAGCCCGACGCTTAACTGACTGAGCCACCCAGGCGCCCCAAGACAACATACTTTGGAAATTCACTGATTAGGGAACTCTGGATTAACAAAGAGATACTAGTGATTTGATGTCATTTGGAAATGAATTTGTATCGTATCAATCACAAGAGCATCAGAAGGTTACTGGGTCTCAGGTTTCCTGTTTATACAGTGAGAGGGTTGGACTAGCATTGGTTGGTTCTCTCGTCTCTGCATGCTGTGTGGTAAGAGGGATCATTTCATTTTCTCTCTTCCTGAGGGGCATACCTTCCAGGTAAGATAGACTTACACTCACAGGAAATATCTTAAACTTCTTAGTAACAGACCTGCCCCCTGTTTCCTGCCCATACTTCCTCTCTCCCTTTCTTGTTTTACAATAAGGTGCACAGTAGTTATTGGATTGATGGATGGATGGATGGATGGATGGATGGATGGATGGATGGATGGATGAATGAAAGGAGGAGAACATTCTATGCCTGCCAGTGCTGTTCTGCAGAGTAAATGTAACTTGGTCTTTCGCCACCAAGGAAGCATCGGGCAGAACAATGGAGAGAGGCAGTCTCAGGCAGTAACGTGTTATACCAACCACAGGGTCCTAGGGCCCCAGGGACTGCCCAGAGGGGTGAGTACTGCTTCAAGGTGCTGGGTGTCCTCAGCTGTACTCTTGTTCTTGACCCCTCAGAGCCAAAACCTTCAGCTCCACCTGCCAGAGACAGGTCTGCCGCCCCCAAGAAGCCTGCCCTGCCTTCATCTCAGTCTGCTCCTACGCTGACAGCCTTTTCCTTCATCCATGCCAAAGAAGCCCGCCCCTTGCTCAGAGAAGAGGACCAGAAGGAGAGCAGTACTAAGGTATCTGGAAAGCGAAGGGAGGAGAAAGTTGGGGTCAGAGTGGACCACTGGCTGAACACAAGCATGTTTCTGAAATACATAAAAGCGGGGCCAGGTTGAGTAGGGCAAGAAGGAGCCCTGAGGCAGCTACCCTGGCGCTTAAGGCTAGAACCTGTAGATGGTTTGGGGATGAGGACTGAAGAAAGAAAGAGAAACAGGAAAGAGAGAGAGAAGCGTGGGGGGCGGGGGTGGCTGGCTAAGTGAAAGGCAGAATACAGCGGGCATCTGAGGGGTGAGAAGAGGGAGGAAGAGAGGGCAGAAGGAGGTCACACATGGTTCGGAAGGAAGCAGGATGTGGAGAGTACAGAGGGGCTTAGGTGAACCAAGCCGAGTAATTTGAACCAACACCCAATATAGCAACTGAGAGGCCGCTGACTCAGAGGCAGATAAGCCAAAGGCTGTGCTTGACAGGCTGACAAATACCTTGCACTTCTAAGGTGACCTTGGTCCAGATGATTCTCTTCCCTGGTCTGGATGAATTTAGTAAAACTGAAGAGTCACTATTACGGGAGATCTGTGCTCAGTCTCTGAAGTGGAGGTATAAAAGTACAGAAAGCCCTGCTATGTGCGTGCACTATGTTAGGATCCCGTGATGATGATGATGGTAAGGTCCAGGTGCCACAGCCCTCCCACGCCAGCCAGGAGGACTCCAGGACATGAAATGAAGGCAGAATGATTCAGGGCTGTGAGATGACCTCACCACCGACCCCACCGTGGCCACTCACATCCACCATGAGACTTTGGGTCTCATGATAACTTCACCCCCACGGGCACCTTGCTTCCCAGCATCCCCGCCTCATGTTGTTATGGCATCATCCATCCACACCCCAGCCCCTGGATTTCTCCCTGCTCTTGTGTTAACAACATCCTCCTTGAAATTGGACCACTCCAATCAGCATCTCAGCTCTGTTATTTCTATATTCTTCAGAAATCAAAACTACTCCCTTGTCTGCATCCATTCTGTCCTGAGTCCACTGCAGTTGGTTTGGGCCCCACCGCCCCCAGTGACACTGCCCACTCCCAGGCCACCGGTGACCTCCATCTCCCATGTGTAGCACAGCCTAGTCCTCCTCCACCCTGACCCAAGTGGCTTTGGTGGCTTGTCCTTCTTGAAGTCTTCACTTTGGGAGGGAAGCGAGGGGATGGCTTCCCTCTTGGTTCTCTGCCTCCATCAGATTTCATTCCTTCCCGGTCCTTCTTGGCTGGTTCCTTCTCATCTACGTGCCCTCTACACACTGGAGGCCCCAGACCTCTGGCCTCTGGTCTATTTACACTAATCCCCCGTGACCTGATCCAGGCCAGGCATTAAGTGGCATCTATATGCTGAGGGCTCCCCAATTTCCCTGTCTGGCCTGGACTTTCCCTGGATCCAGAAGCAGTTAAATTATATAACTAAGTGTGTATTCACTAGTAATATGCTAGATACTCTGCATTTCCATTTAGATATCTAATTATATTTCAAACTTCCCTTACCCAAAACTCAACTGTTGAATCTTTACCCCCCCAAATCTCTTTTCCCAGGGTCCCCTCTCAGTGAGTGGGAGCCTTCCAGCTACACTGGCTGAAAATCTTGGGCCCACCCTTGCCTCTGCTCTTTCTCTGTCTCCCCACACCTCATATAACAGCAAAAGTGGTGGGCCCTACTCTTAGGACATGTCCAGAATCAGGTCACTTCATCATCTTCATTCTCACTATGCTAGCGCAAGCCCCACACATGGAAACTCTTGGCTCTATTTTGCAACTTCTTGTGAATCTTAAGTTCCAAATATAAAGCTAAAAAGACAATAACAGGGGAACTCTGCACTGCCCCTCCCAACCCCCGCTGCCCCGCCATGGAAGTCAGATCATGTCACTTTCTGTGCTCAGAACATCAGTGGCTTGCTGTGTCCTCCAGAGGACAAGTCCAACTCCCCTGCATGGCCCATGGTGCCTGGTGCACTGAGGCTCTTCCCACCTCTGCCACCTTCCACCCCGCGTCCTACCATCCTCTGATTGGAGCGCTCCAGCCAGTATCCTCACTGCCCCCAACCATGCCCAGCACATCCAGCCTCAGGGCCTTTGCATTCTGTTCCCTCTGCTTAGCACACTTCTCCCCTAGAAATCTGCATGACCCCTGCTCCCTTATTTCATTCCTGTCTCTGCTTACATTTCACCTCCTCAGGGAGTCCCTCTGGGTCTTCCTACTTAAAATGGAAGCCCCATCACCCTCTGTCCCGTACTATTCTAATACATATTGCCTGATGTTTGAGATTGGCCTGTTTGCTGTCTCTCCACTCCATGGCCGTCCTTAGGGAGCAAGGTCTTGGTGGTTTTGTTCACTCCCAGTACAGTGATGGCACATAGAAGCCACTCACATTCCTAATGATCGAATAAATGAAGGCACAGAAAACACAGTTGGGTCCTCAGGGTAATGGAGTTTGCCTTGACCTTGTGCCAGATCCAGGTCACCATCTCCAAGTCTGCCCAGGAGAAGATGCGGCTGAGGCAGATGAAGGAGTTGGAGTTCCAGAGGGCAAAGGAGCCGGAGAGGGAGAGGGAGCTTGCTTCCCAGAGCCTGGGCTCCCGGAGAGCCCTGATGAAGGAAGGTACTGGGTGCCTTGGACAGGATTCCCTCAGGCTGGGGAGAGCTCTTGGCCAACCCCTGGACAAGAGAGGGACCACCCACAGCTGCTTGTGCTCCCCATCTTCATACCGGACAGGGAACCACGGATGGGCCAAAAGGAAGACACTGGGGCTTAGGACAGGCAGGACTAGCTCCATCCTAGGACTTTCTCTGCCTCCACAGGCCTCCTTCCCCTTCGGGGCAGTGGGACCTTGTCTGTGCCCACTGGGCTGAGCATCCCACGAAGAAACATGGGTGTCGCCCTCAGGAAGCGGGCCAACCGGGCCTCACTGCCCAGCATCCCTGTCAGCAAGCAGGAGCCCAGCTTTGCACGCCATGCTTCAGGTAGGAGCCAGACCAGCTGGCTGGGGGACACACGTCCCTCTCACTGCACTGCGTTGGGATGCTTTGGAGCATGGCAAAGGTGACCTGGACTGCTCTGCTTCTTCCCATTACCCACAGTAGAGTAGAGGGTGGCCTGAGGTACAATCATCTTGCCAGAGAGAGAGAGGAACAGTGTGGGAGTCAAAAGCATCTATGGGCCAGACTGGAGACCCAGGGAATTGCAACTGGAATTACAGGGAGAAGGGCAGGTATGTCCAGCCTGCATGACGTGTCCTAGGGGGCTCACCAGTGCACCAGGACCACAGATGCTGGGGAAAAGTATCCACGAGAGTAGCTCGGAACATCAGGAAGAGGAAGAGGAAGAGGGCAGATCGTGAATACGTTGGGTTCCTATAGTTTGCCTTATAAAGTGTCAGGGTTGGATAGGGCTGGTTACAGCCTGGGATGTCAGGATCCAAACGTCCCGTGGGATGCTCAGGATGGTGCCAAGGGACAAAAGAGGCTCTGACCCCATTCTTCCCAAGCGGCATCTACTTTGCCTCACTTTTTTGTTAATTGCGTATCCACTTTGAGAGTTCAAATTTGAAAGATTTTGCTACTAAAGAACATTTGAAAACAACCAGCCTGGTTCAGAGTTTCTTCAAGTGTGGGGTGTGGTGGGACCAGGGTGGTGGGATAGAACACCTTTTTGATGCCACAAATAATATGACTCACCCTTCTTTTCCAACCTGTTTCTATCATTTTGATTCTGTCAAGTAGAAAGTCTTAATTCGGTGCTGGTCTTTAGCATGCCTCTCAGATTTGGAATCTCCTTTTTAAACAAAGAGATCTTCCTTCTGCCTTGAGGCATCAGAAACTGGCAATAATTTGATAGCTAGAGTTTATAACGCCCTTCTACTTTTCTTGCAAATATCATATTCTATGACAAAATAATATTTGTTTGCCAATTACAGCAGCAATTGCATAAATTTCCCTTTAGAATAAACTTATTTAAGATTCAAAAAGTGAGTCAGCTTGAAGAAAAATGCCGTATAAATAAAATTATAGGTAATCAAGAGATATGGCAATTAATTGTGAAAGTGGTAATTGAATGGTTGATACTTAGGAGATATTGATATAGATAATCCACCCCATTTATTTTAAAGACAACAGGACTGAGACCCAGTGAACCGAAGTCCCCTAAGTTGATTTAAGGTGATGGTGGCCCATAGGGGACTAAGATTTTGGCTAATGACTCTTATCCAATGGCGAAGCTGAGAGGAGAATCCAGGAATGAGATCTTTTGTCCGGACTTTAAGTAAAGGATTCCTGTGTCGACTCAGATCTGCCTAGGGCCTCCTGGATGTGCCACAGTGAAAATTATGCCAATAGCAGTGAGTCTCTGAAAAGAAGTAGCCAGGAAGTGAGGGGTGGCAGTGACAGCTCTGGGTTCAGAGCAGACCCTCTTGTCATGGCTCCGTGGAGGGGACCGTGGGGGGAGGGGCCCGACCTCTGAGGCCTCAGTGCTGTGATTTGGGCATTGGACCAGGTAGATGGCTAAACTGCCTTCCTTTTCTGCTAGGATCGTATGATTCTAGCACCCATCCCCAAGAAAGGAGAGGCTAGAAAACATGACCTGATTTTTAAACAACATCCCTGCTTTTCGGCAGTCCCTGCCAGTGTGGCCACGTTTTGACCACGTGGGCCCCAGTTAGCTACATTGTCTTGTCCCCCTGCTTCCTCCTTTGGATCACTTCCCTGCCCGTGGGCAAGTTCACAAAGGATGGAGAGTAGGTTGATAACACAGGTTCCTGGGTGGGGATGAGGTTAGAACACGACCCGTGTGAGTAGGGGCTCCCTCCGTGACCGATTTACGAGCCTCGCCTGAGCACAGATAGGGCAGGATCCAGGGGCGAGTCACTGGCACGGTGCACTTTGTCACATGACATCAACAGCCTATCACAGGCCCGCTTGTTCAGAACCATCAGGTTGGCAGGGCAGGAAGGGAAAAGGCCAACAAAGGGTAGAGTGTTGGGTGGCATCCACAGCTCCCCAGTGGTGAAACGCAGGCTCTGCCCTCTCGGCCCTCACCAGTCCCTTCTCTGAGCACACCTCGTGTGAGGGAGGCTGGGGGACACAGCCAGGCCTGGGTCCGCCTGCTGAAATGCTCCTCATTCCTTCTCTTTTCTGTGAGTGCAGCCAACTCACTCCCTGCGGTGCTTACCTTGGGGTCTCCTGAATGGGAAGAAGAGGAGGAGGAGCTGGATCTTAGAGGCTTTAAGGAGCTGAGGCCTTTCTCGAACCCTGAGCTGGGGCTGATGGATGCCCTCCAGTGCCTGGAGAGCAGCGACTGGTGAGGAGACCCCTTCTCCCCCTACTGTGGGGGAGGGGCGGTGGCTCCTCCTCCCCACCTGCCTGTGACAGGTGCCTGGAACTCCCTTCTCAGGCAGATGAAGGAGAAGGGCCTGGTGAGCATCCAGCGCCTGGCGGCCTGTCATTCAGATGTCCTTGCTGGGAGGCTGCACGACGTGTCCTTGGCTGTGACCGGGGAGGTGAGACCACCTAGACAGCCTGTGTCCTCTGCACTGTGCCCTCCCTGCAGCCACTCCCCCTTCCCTGGTGTCGCTGTTCAGTGAGGGTCATATGGCAGCCATGGAGGGGCCATGGCTCCCTGGAACATGGCCTCCCTGCCTATTTCTCAGCCATTGAGGTAGCACTCATTTCTCAGACTGGAAAACTGGGGCTTGGGGTGTCCTTATTTCTCATCTCTGGGTATTGTAATAATCAGAATCCTCTGCCCGTTTGTCACAGCCCAGTGCTGTTCTCTGTACTCAGATGCCTGAGCAGGGCTGGAGGGTTCTGGGCTAGGTCTCTGCCTTCAGGGAAGTAACATTTCCCAAGTACTTTCCGCCCTGGAGCTGGAGCTGGGACTAGGCTGGGCCCAGAGGGACAGAGGGGCCCCTTCCTGGGAATAGACTATTCCAGTGGGGGGGAGGGGTAGCTTGTGAAGACCAAATTGAACGTTATTTGTAAAAGTGCTTTGCTAAGTGTTGCCCATATTTCAGATGTTCACATTTCAAATTACAGGTGGAATTAATAATTATGACAATGACAATAAAGTACTTTTTAAAAAATAGGGCTGTTTTTTCCAGAGCTGCTGCAGGGTTTTCATTTCTAGCCTGGCAAGGCCGAGGCCTGCAATGTGGGCAGAGGTGGTGGGAGAGGGTGGTGATGTGTGCCCCGTTCTTCATGTGTTCTGAAGCCCTTGGCAGGGTCTGGCGGTCCTAGAGGGCCCCTCTCCCATCTCTCTCCTAGGTTACCAACCTCCGCTCCAAAGTGTCACGCCTGGCCATCGGCACCCTGGGAGACCTCTTCCGGGCCTTGAAGAAGAACATGGACCAGGAGGCGGAGGAGATCACCCGCTGCCTGCTCCAGAAGATGGGGAATACCAGCGAGTTCATCCAGAGAGCCGCCAACCGGTCCCTGGGAGCTATGGTGGAGCATGTGACCCCCGCCCGCTCCCTGGTGGCCCTCACCTCAGCGGGCATCTAGTACGTGCTGGCCCGTTGTTGGAGGGGTGGGTTGGGAGGGTAAGATGAGGGGAAAGGCCCAGGGAGGGAGAGAAGCAGGCAGACAGAGCAGGTGCCTCACATGTGTAGCTGGAGGAGGAAGACCCTGCCTCCCGGGGGGCTTCTGTCCCGCCTTTCCTGGGCCCTGCTGGGGGTGATGAGGTGAGCTCAGGGCAGCCCTGGCCTCAGCTGGATGGGGAGGGCTGCTGTGTGCTGTTCAAGGCTGGGGAGATCATAGTGTCTGTGGTAACATCTCCGGAGACTGGGCCGAGAGGCAGCCTGTGGCCTGTACCTCTCCTAGGGGAGGGTGTTCTTTCTGATGAAATCTGGCTGCGGGGAGAGCAAGGCACAAAATGTGACTTTAGCTCATGCCTTTTGGTCTTTTCCTGGGGTGGAGGAAGGTGCTCTCTACCATCAGAGCCTTTCTGCAGCCAGATTTGCTTTCACCTTACGGAACCCAAACCAAAGCAAAACCAAAACCATTTCCCAAAGCCTTTCTGTCAACCCCAGAGCCAGTCACAATGCTCCTGCAGGAGGCTTTGCAGATAGACCCTGACAGACCGCAGACGGTTGCCTGGATTCACATCCTAGAATGTTACTTAGCTTCTCTATGCCTTGGTTTCCTCATCTGTAACACGGGGATAATAATGGTGTATTCCTCATAACATTGTGAGGAGTGAATGAACTGATTCATGAAAGAGCACTTAGAACAGTGCCTGCTTTTACTAGAACATTTATTGAGTGCTCACTGGGGCTGTTATTAACTTGGGAGCAATTAATTGTACTTTTTTTCTGGATTCTTCCCTTAGCCTCAGCTTCCTCACTGGTAAAATGATGATAACCATGGCTTATGGAGTTAATAGATGGATGGTGTTTAGCAGGGTGCTAACTACAGAGCATGCACTAACTACAGACTGAGCCGCCCAATCATTGTTGCGGGAACCAGGGTCAGGTGTCCTCAGGTTGCTTCTCCTGTCATTGCCATTGTCATCCTGGGTTCTGTGATCAGAACGTGGCTGCTCTTTCCTTGAAGAGTCCCTGTAGCCCATCTGAGACCGATTTCAGAGCCCATGCTGGCATGAAGCATGGATGCACAAGTATAGGCCCATGCGTGGCACTCTGGAGACCCCACACGCCATTCCTTGTCTGAACCCTTGACCCATTTTATTTCCTTTCAGCCACCGAAACCCCTTAGTCCGGAAATGCACTGCCGAACACCTCTCAGCCGTCCTGGAGCAGATAGGCGCCGAGAAGCTTCTCTCGGGCACAAGGGACAGCACAGATATGCTGGTGCACAACCTGGTGAGGCTGGCCCAAGACTCCAACCAGGACACCAGGTGATGCAGGGGCAGGGGCCTGGGGGCTGCTTACCTGGCCACCCCAGGGCAGACAAGGCAACCAGCCAACACTGAGGGCCCTGGCCCACATCTTGACTTCCCTGGGGTCAAGGGGGCAACAGCCCAGACCAAAGCTGTGTGTTTTCCTCAGGGCTGCTGTCAGTCTCTGTGCACAGGCATAACCAGGCCTGTAGGAGGGGCCCACACTCCCCATCTCTGCCTCTGGTTCTCCCTCCCTTCTGCTGCTCTTCCTCCCCATCCTGGCCCACCCCAGCGCCCCCCTCTGGAAGACCACTCCTTCATTCCCTTCAAGGATAGTGAAGAGATCACCCTTCATTATTAGGGATAGGGCAGCGAATAAGAAATAACAGGCCTCTGCTGTCCTGGAGCTCACCCCTAGTCTGCTAGCCAGATAATAAACAAAGAAATTATTATGATCCTTGCAGATATGGATAAGGGATACAGAGAGAAAAACACCAAGTTGTAATGGAGAATGGGGTGGCGGCTGCTTTGACTGAAAGTCTGGGGAGATCTTTCTGAAGGGTGACATTTGAGTTGAGAGCAGATGGGCTAGCAGGAGCCAGGTGTTTGGGCGTCTGGGGTGCGAGCGTCACAACCAAAGGAAATAGTACAGAGGCCCGGTGTCTCAGGAAGAGGAAGACTGGGCAGCAGGGTGTCCGGTGAGCGGGAGGTGGTGGGCAGGCCATGAGGCGGATGGGACAGGGCCAGGCCAGGCAGCGCCCCATGGGCCGTAGTCAGGAGTTAGGATTTGGGCTGGTGTGTGACCGGAAGCCACTGGAGGATTTTTGGTAGGAGTCTGAGGAGATACTTCACTGGTGTTAAACAGGAGAGTGACAGAGCCTGATTCGCTGTCTAGAGCTAGGGTAGGTCCCAGTTAATCACACTCCTCAGTTCCCGGGACATTGTCACCAGGTCTGGAGACCATGCCAGCTCGGGGACTGCTCCGCAGCTGAGTTCCATGGCGAGCACCAGCCAGTGTCTTCATACCAACAGGGTGCGGGTGCGCCCTCGCCCCTGTGACAGGGCCCTTGTCACATCCGCACATAAGCTCCCTGATGGAGCAGAGAGCTGCTGGGAATGTGCCCTGGGGGCAGGACTGTGGTCAGGGGCATGTGTCCCCCTGATACAGCAGGGTGACCTGGAGCACATTGTGCCCCTCTGATCACCCCTCCCACCCCCCCATCCCCATGGTGCCAGCGCCCACGTTGCAACCCTGAAATATCTGGATTTCTAATTTTCATTGGTCTAATGGGTAAAAATAACAGCTCATTATTGTGTCACAGTGCTTCCCCTCCCTGATTACTGAGTTTGTTTCTTTATAGGCTCACTGCGCTTCTTGTTTTTAAAAATAATCTCTCTGGTTGCTCATTGGAGGATTGACAGGAGAGAGGGGGCAGGATGGGCGAAGGGCACCGGACAGAGGGCTGCTCCCCAGTCCCTGACAGGGGGTGTTGGAGGCCAGCAGAGGGTGGGCAGGGCTGGATCCGGGTGTCTTTTGAAGGAAGGGCCAACAGGATGTGGGTGGTGAGGCTTTCAAAGAGAAGTCAAAGATGTTGCTTGGGTTTTTAAGCTGAGCAGCTGGGTAAGTGATCGTGCCAGTTACTGAAATGAGGAATGTTGGTGGGGAACCAGAGGGTTTGGCTGATTTGTGTTTGATTGTTGGTAGGGGGTGGAAATCAAGATCTAATCTCTCTCCAGCCCCTCTCCTTTCTGACCTCTCTTCCATTGCAGGAGGTGACTACTCTCCCCTTTCCTTCGTGGCACCTATATGCCCTGGTTCCTCTCTCCCTATGCGGCCCCTCTCTGCCTGCCTGCCACAGCCGTGTTTTTGCTCTTATACCCGTCTTATAACTCTCCCTGAGCACTGTCACCACTTCTGTAGCTGAGCATCACTCTGATGCTTCCTAGGGTCTCCCTTCTCTGAGCATCAGTGCTTTACTTCTAACGCTTCCAGAAGACTCGTTGCCAGATGTCCCACTGTTATCTTTGGGGCAGAGTGTCCCTCAGTGAACCCACTGCCTTCTCCCCAAGCCTGTTTCTCTGGCTGTGTTCCATCTATTGTTTTTTTTTTTTTAACTATAATTTATTGTCAAATTGGCTAACATACAGTATGTTCTTGGTTTTGGGGTAGATTCCTGTGATTCATCGCTTATATACAAGACCCAGTGCCCATCCCTACAAGTGCCTTCCTCAATGCCCATCACCCATTTTCCTCCCCTCCCCCATCAACCCTTAGTTTGTTCTCTGTATTTAAGAGTTTCTAATGGTTTGGCTCCCTTCCTCTCTGTTTGTAACCATTCTATTGTTAAAAGTCACTATTATTTACTGAGTCATATCGATGATGCAAAATGGAGACCTTCCTATGTTTTCCTACTTTATTGATTCTAAGACACACAATATCCCCCCCTGTTTTAATATCTTACAATCAGAGGCATCTCACCATTGTTGGCCAGGCAGCAATTTTGATCTGGGTTTTACCATCTGTGCATTCGCAAACTTGGTCATTATTGCTCGTAGCATAAACCCTTGAGTTACAGTTTGCATTGTAGGAAATAAACTATGAGCCTTTGTCTGCTTGTTAGCCTTTTATATTTATTTTAAGAAGTCCTGTGGATGCTCTGCGGGGACTTGCTGAGTTTAATTGCTCTCTAAAATGTCTTAGAAATATTATACTATTATTTGGCATTGAAATGAAAAGTTATAGTGTATGAGAAAAGGCATGGAAATAGAGAGATGGAATATAAATTAGGTATTAATACAAACAGTCATCATGGAAGGAATGACCAAAATTCCACAATTTCTTACGAGGTCACCACCAAGTAGTCTACCCAACTTAAGGAGGGAAGGGCAGTACCTAAAAGGAACGTGAACTGCATTTCTGAGATAATACGGAGAAGAGTTGTCTTCCCACATGGGGCAGTATCATAGAAGGCAGTGGAAATTGCCAGTGTTTTCTGTTTCTGTTTTTCCTTAGTGGAAAATAAGTCAATGGTGCGTTTTACAATAGTAGAGTTTTAGGTTGAGGGAAATATGAGAACGGAAGTTGCTTCATGCTCCACTGCAGTCAGCTCCCACACCCCCACACCCGGAAGTTTCAACTTTCTCAGCAGGTCCTGAATCTGACCACCCCTTCTTACTCCTGCTCCACTGCCTAATTTCAGGCCTTCATCGTCTCTTGCCTGGACTGTTATGGTGGCCTCTTAGCATGTCTCCTGCCCCCTCAACCCCTGCCTTGTTGACAGAGATGCATCCTCCACACTGTTCCCAGAGACATTCTGACTTCAGTGCAGTTCTGGTTCTTCCTCAGCTTCCCACTGTCTGCAGGTTAAAGCCCATCTCTGTCACGTTTCCAGAAACTGGGTCGTACCTTCTCTATATTCTATTCTGTATCCAGGTCCTGCCCACTGTTTTCCAACCCCATGGCTGCTGACATGAGATAACGGATCCTGGAATGACACCCCACTACTGCCCTCTTCCTCCCTAACCCATCTCACTTGTGAACTCCTACTCAGCTTTGTGTCCCAATCTAAGGTTCACCTCTTCTGTGAAGTCTTTCTTGATTCCCTCCCCCACCCACCACTGTTCACCAGGTAGAGCTGACCACTTCCTCCCATACTGCCCCACTGCACCCTTCCTCAGACTTCTAGATGCCCCTTATTAGAAGAAGTTAAGTACATTTCAGTATAGTCATCCAATGGAATATTATGAATGCACTAAAAAAGATGACATGGGAAGATGATTAAAAAAGCCTGAGGCAAGTTGTACATACATTCTGATAGCAACGAAAATGTATATGCATCAAAAAAACTATAAGGAAATATGTAAAAATTTAATAGTTTTCTCTTGGTAATGGGGCTTTGGGTGATGTTTGTTTTTTGTTGAATCTAGTTTTTAACTGTCTTAATTAGCACAAGTATTAAAAACTCTGTTACTACAATTAGAAAACTTATATAAATCTGTAACGCAGATTTCTGATGCATTTCTATGACTATTTCTTCATCCCTTTCTTTCTCCTGTGGCAGGTTTTATGGCCGGAAGATGGTGAATATCTTGATGTCGAACACGAAGTTTGACGCATTTCTGAAGCAGAGCCTCCCATCCCATGACCTGCGGAAGGTCATGGCTGCCATTAAGCAGCGGGTGAGTCTGTGGCATGAGCAGGTTGGGGTGGAGATCAGAGCTGAGACGGTCAGGGGAATGTGCATTCCAGAGGCTTCCATTTCACCCCCAACTCCTGCCAAGTGAGATAAATGTGATTTCCTTCCTCTGTGCTTAGACCTGGTTCTGCTCCTCTCTGCCTGTGTCCCTTAAGCCTCTGGGCGCCTACACCATCTCCTGTTAAATGGGGATCTTGACCCCTGCTCTGACTACCAGGGCTCTGAAAGGCTCAGCTGTGACCTGCCAAGTGGAAGGGGTTGTTCCTTTCATTATGGCATAGCCTGGAGTTGCTGGCAGTTGCCCAGAGGGCTACCCCTTTGGCTCATATTCTGTGTGCATTTTTCAAGGGAATAGAAGACAGTGATGGACTTCCATCTGCCAAGGGCCACAAGGTGTCAAGGAGTTTGGTGCTGTGTGAGAACGGGCTGCCTGGCAAGGATGGGTATGTTGCTCTTGTGTGTCTGGGGCTCCACATCGAAGGCTGACAACACAGATGTCCTGCTTGCCCTGGGCCAAGGGTGGCTCTGGGAAGCTGTGCAGATCTGAGCTATGGTGGAGACCTGGTTGGGTCTGCAGCACTCATGGGTGAACTTATAGGAGGCATTC
The DNA here is from genome assembly GCA_017311185.1 of Proteles cristata cristata. Classification (NCBI taxonomy): domain Eukaryota; kingdom Metazoa; phylum Chordata; class Mammalia; order Carnivora; family Hyaenidae; genus Proteles; species Proteles cristata. Next base: position 200,543 of record JAESUZ010005172.1, read on the forward strand.
GCCCACCCAAATCTCAGAGAGACCATACCCTGGGATCAGAAGCACTTGTCAGAAGTTGGTCCCTGCAGCCTTGCCGAGTGGGTGTAATTCCACTCGTATAGGAGGGACATGTTGCTGGCCAGGCCATCTGTGTGAGCTCAGCGTTTCTCTACCTGCTTAGAGCAGCGCATCCTTTTGCCATAAGGGTGCCCAGTCTGGGACAAATTTAGAGGCAGAGCTGGAAGGAAGGTAGATGAGAGGGAATGGGTGGAGAGGCTGGACGGTGGGTGCTGGGAGGAGCCAGAAACCAAGCCAGAAACCAAACCCTCATCACTGATGTGACTGAAACTCAAACTTCTTCTGTGGTGTCCCAGAGGGATCGTATCTGAACTCCTTAGCAGGTGCTCAGAAAGCCCCCGCCGTCTCTTCGAGGTTAGCTTCCTGCCCTTTCCCAGACATGGTGTCTCAGCCAGACCAGAGCACCTCATGGTCGCTGCACCTCCCCCTTCCCCACCACTCTCTCTCCTACGGTGTCTTTCTTTGCTTATGCTGAGCCACCTGCACCTAGAATATGTCAATTTATTCTGCAAGATTCCAGAAGATTCAGATCACTGTCAGTGTCTCCCTGAGGCTCTCTCTGACACTCTGTGCCCTCTGTTCTTCAGTTCTCTGTCAGCCGGTTGACTTACTTGTCTCCCATTGGTCTGTGAGCTCCTTAAGGCAAAGAGCGTGTCTCTCACCTCCCTCTTCTCAGTGCCCAGTACAGCTCTTGGCGCTCAGTGGGCAAACAGTGTGGCGTGTAGGATGGAATGACAGAATGGATGATGTTGGGCTCTATAGAGGGGACTTGGGTAAAGGACATGAGCTCAGAGAGCTGGGTTCTGAGCTGGGGTGGGGGATAGGAGTCCTGTTTGGAACTGCTTTCATACTGGCTGGATTGGGTCAGGGGATATGATAGGTATGTGCTCCCTGCATAAGAGAACAGGGCAGCTTAACGTTTCCCCAGTCCCTGGAGAAGGGCAGGGCCTAGGCATCCAGGGCTCAGGATATCGGCACGTGGCAAGACCTTCCCTCACTCATACATTAAATGTGCCGTCTTTCTTTTGTGGACTCCCACATCTCACTCTGATACCCACCCCCTGTTCTTCATGTGTTTTCTGAAAAGAGAAAAAAAAGGCAGGAAGAGAAAGCCCTGTCCTCTATTGAAAAAATGGGGCTCTCAGCAATCCGATTGTTGTCCCCTGAAGAAAAGGGGTTTCCAGAATTCCGAGGCCAGCGTCCTCAAGCAGCAGGTGGAAAGCTGGGGGTGGACTAGGCTGCAGGCGACACTCCTCTCTCAGTCCCACTTGTCTGTGGGAGGGGCATGGACAAGAGGTGCGTCTAACCTGTGGGGCTCACCCATGTCAGAGGTTCCTTCTGCGTAGGCTCAGCTCCACCGGCCCTCGGCCGGCAGGGCTACGGCCCTCCATGCATGGTGGCCCGGAGGTGGCGGAGCGGCTTCGGGAGCTGACGCAGCTGCTGGAGGCCAAAGAGTACCAGTCTCGGATGGAGGGCGTGGGGCGGCTCCTCGAGCACTGCCAGGCTGAGCCAGAGCTCATCACCGCCAACCTGGTCCAGGTGAGCGCTGCCCCATCCCTGCCCTCCGACCTGTCTCTCCCCTGTGGGTGCAGATTCAATTTGGAAAACTTAGGACAGGGTTTGACATCATGCCAGACCCCTCAGGGTAAAGGGAGCCTGAAAAACACCTGCTATCCTGTTGCCTTGGTAACGCTGTGGGCCTGCCTGGAAGTAGCTGGGGGAGGGGGGGCAAAGGCATCACCTCTTGCCAGGCCCTTTGGAACCACCCAGAGATGTCCTGGGCATCTTTCATCCTTCTAGCAGGTTTATGGGAGGGAGGGTAGAGGTCGAAGATGCCATGGCTGAGGGCTGCTCCTGGTCTAGCCAGGCACATGATATTTTGGGGGCAGGGTATGTGCTTGGCCAGGGGACTGGCCAGGATGGTGGGACAGGTGGGTTAGGAGCAAGCACAGGCCTTTCACAGGCTGGAAAAGGGGCCAGATGCTTGCTTCTTCCAGGACTGAGGCTGCTGATTGTTAAGCTATGTAGCAGAGGAGTTAGGGCACAGGCTTGAAGTCAGCAGCCTCGCGGTGTGATCTGGGGCAAGTTGGTGAACCTCTTTCTGCCTCAGGTTTTTTTTTTTTAATGGTAAACTGAGGATGGGGACACATGCCTCATGGGTTCAGATCATCCCGTGAGAGTGTGGGGTACCCAAAAAGATGCTCTACGTGTTTTGACGCAATGAGGGCTTAATATATGGTTGTTCTTTCCCTCTTTCCCTTTTGAGGAGGTGAGCTCATCGCTGAGAATGTTCTGGTGTAGTTTGGATGACCGGGAAGGTGGGAGGAATTCCTGCCAAAGGTGGCTGGTTGGGTTGTGGGCCTCCTGCCCAGCCTGGGTTCCCATGGGCTCTTGGTTTCTGTTCCCTCAATAGGTCTTTGATGCTTTCACCCCAAGGCTTCAGGACTCCAACAAGAAAGTGAACCAGTGGGCACTGGAGTCACTTGCCAAGATGATCCCCCTCCTCAAAGAAAGCTTACACCCTATGCTGCTTTCCGTCATCATCGCTGTTGCAGACAACCTCAACTCCAAGAACTCGGGGATTTATACTGCGGCAGCAGCTGCGCTGGACGCCATGATTGAGAGCCTGGGTGAGCCTCCTGCCACAGCCCTGCTTGGCTCCGATAGGCAGCGGGCTCCCTCTCTGAGCCCTCCCCAGGGTGGGCTCACCCTTCCTGGTGGGAATCAGCAGAGTACTGACAGACACTGGAGGCCCTCAGGCCAAATGTTTCCCCAGAGGCCGCATAGGACAGGGGAGGACAGCCCAGGACCTGGCTGGGAGGCTCTTCCTTATCACATCCACCCGAGTGTCCTAGAGGATCGGTGTGGAGATGTGGGGACGATTTAGTCTTGCCTCCTCAGAGCACTTGTGACAGAAATGAGTCAGCCAGGGGCACTCAGGACTGAAGTGATTGAGCCAATAAGGCATGGAAGGAAAAATGGGTCAGGATTGCCAGGAGGAAGCTGGAAACAGTGGGTAACAGTGGGTAACAGGAAGATGGTAACAGTGGGTGTGGCTTGCATGAGGACCAGGCAGGATGGCGGTGAGAGAGCAGAGCAAGTCTGCTGGGGAGGACAAAGCCAAGGGGTGCATGGACCCAGGTGGGCCACCTTGATTGCCTGGTACAGGAATCAGACTGGGATCCCATTGGCTTTTGAGCATGGAATGGACAAGCGTTGCCTTTGGGGAAGACTGTTTAGGGCCAGGGCTCAGGGCAGGAGGAATTTAGGGGAGAGGGGTGGAGGGTGAAGGCGGAGTGGAAGTTGGGGTGGAATGAGAAGGAAAAGGGGAGGGAGCAATGGGAGAGACATCAAGAAGGGCAAGAGCTCCTCAGTTCCCATGTGCTTCGCACTAACACAGCTTGGTTCTCCAACATTAGGTGGGATGTTGGGCACAAGGTTCTCCATGCCTTTCACAGATGAGTAGAAGGTGATATTGAGTATGCCTAGGACACAGACTGAAACTGCAGGTGTGTGCATGACGTAGCACATGAGTGCAGTCATTCCAGACCCGAGGAACCTGGAGTTTTCACAAACCAGTCTTGCCTCAATGTGAGGAGGCTCATGCTTTGAGAACCGCCTTCGTTGGCCTTGCTGTGTGTCCCGATGAGCACAGAGCGATGTCCTGCCTTCAGGCCCCACAAAGCATCCTCCTGGTGAGGCTGGAAACACGGGAGAGGCACCCCTCCCTCCTGGTGCCCACACCCTGCGCGAGCCTGGGGCTGGACAGCAGCTGTGTCCTTGGCTGGAGCTTCTAGAAGCAGTTTCAGTTACAAATCAAAGGCCTGGTCAGGCCCTTCTCTGCCTCTTGAGTTCATAAATACTGTCAATTTCCTCTCTTCATCTCAAAGGGAATTTATGATTTGCTGAGTTTGTTGCTGTAGAACAAACAATATAAATCCAGCTTTAAATTACGGCTTGTTCACAGCACTGCTCTGGGTAAGTGAGATTGCTGTTGCCAATAACCAAGGCTCTTGGTAAATCACTGCGGGCCCTGGATTTATTGGGAAAACCTGCACCAAGCAAAATAGGCTTTAGCTATTTGAAGAGGCTAAGCACCCTTGTCTGTGGAGAGGAGCTGTAACCCTTGCCTCTCCACATGCTGCTGTCTCCACTTTCTGCCCTTGGGCCATCCTCCTGGAACATGCTGGAGCTTTGGGACTCTGGGCTGCAGAATCTGGTGTCTTCCATTGTCACAAGCCTCAGGGCTTCTCTACCTGAGGCCCTCCTCTACCCCCTCAGGCCAGACACCCTGGAAAGGGGGCCTGGAGACAGCCTGCTTTTGTGATCTGACCACACCTTGAAGCAGGTTGCAGCTTCCAGGAAAGATGCCTATAGTTGTCCTTTGCTCCTGCGACGGGGTCTCCTTGGAAATGGCTCACAATATCCCCTCTGGCTCATCAGTGGGAGGATCTGATGGGAGGAGAATGGAGGCAAGCACGAGGGGCTCTATTTTCCTCTCTAACCTTTAGGTCAGTGTTAGGTTGGAATGGAATGTCGTTGGCCTGGAAGAGTTGGGTGGAGTGCAGTAATCCCCTGGCACAATGCTCCTGGGGGGGCCCAAAGGGTGAGGCCCAGGGTCTTGGCTCCAGGACATTTTGAGGAGGTGCAGCCGTGGCTCCAGCGGCCATGTGGCTGAGCCGTGAGCCAGACTCACAGCCCAATGAGCAGCCTTGCTTTTGGAAGTGTTTTTAACTAGCTGATTTCTGTATCCAGAAAGGGCAGAGGTGGTCCGAGTCTGGCCTGCAGAGGGAAAAATGGATGCAAATAATTAAACTTCCCACTCACTGTCCCAGGGGATTGGGCAGTAGAAGTAGAGACTGGGGCAGGAGTGGCAGAAGAGAAGGGGGTGTAAATCTTCCTTCCCATGTCACCCAGCTGGAGTCTGGTGGCTCTGGTTGACCCTTAGCATCCCGAGGCCCCTTCTGGAAGTGGCTTGGAGTCCTTTGAGCAGAGGGAGCTTTTTTGCAAGCCTGGTGTCACCCCACCCCACACCCTGAGGGATTCTGGGCTCCAGGCTGGAGAGGAACAGTGAAATGCTGTGAAGTACTTAAATGTGGAGAGTCACAAAGGAATGGCTCAGCATGTTACGGTTTGTGTCCCATTCAGCGGGGGCCAGGGAAACAAAAACACAGCCAGGGTAGTCCGTCTTCTGGCACAAAGTCCAGATGGCACAGCCAAGTTTGGAGGTTGGCCTTCTTAGGCAACCTTTTAAGATCCCTCTTGATTCTGGAATTCAGTGATACGTTGACTCAACAGCTCCCACATCTCTTCCAGTTCCTTGGTTTTCCCAAGGTGTATGGGGCTGGTAGTGCAGCGGTCGACAGAGCAGGTAGGGATTTCTGCCCACATCCCCTTTTTGGGGGGGTGGTGAGGAAGGAGACATGTGGGCACCTTGCTCTCTGCCCTCTGCCCTCTGTCACTGCTGGAAGGAGCCTGGGGTTATTCTGAGGATAGAGGCAGCTCCGGAGCATACTGGTTGGTTCTGTATCTAGGTCCTGTGACTGTGTCAGCTTCAGAAGAAACTTCACTAATTAAAACATCAATCAGGCTGCTGACAGCCACCCCCACTCCTGGTCAGACTGAGCATCAAAAGGAGTTCTCTTGATTAGCGTAGCCGCAGGCCAGTGCTGGAGAGAGCAGATAAGCTCAGGAATGGGCAGCTTCAGATCTACTTTTGCTATCTTGCTCTTCTGACTTTAAATTCTTTACCTTTTATAATCATATGACCAACATGGTATTGTTAAAGGAATTTAGAACCTCATCCATGGGGCCCCTCTAATACACCCACCCCTTAAAAATCTCTTCTATTTTTTGTCTACATGTGTATAGTTTTCCGTTGTTAGAGATTGTAATGTAAACACAATTTAGACTTTGCTTCTTTCATTTAACTATCCAGTTTTCCATGCTATCATGTAGTCTTCCTACTTAACTTAAAAATATGAGGGGCGCCTGGGTGGCTCAGTCGGTTGAGCATCCGACTTCAGCTCAGGTCATGATCTCACGGTTCGTGGGTTCGAGCCCCATGTCGGGCTCTGTGCTGACGGCTTAGATCCTGGAGCCTGTTTCAGATTCTGTGTCCCCCTCTCTCTCTGCTCCTTCCCTCCTCATTCTCTGTCTCTCTCACTCTCTCAAGGATAAATAAATATTAAAAAAATTAAAAAAAAATATGAAGTTTACTTTCCATCATGTAAAAGTCATACCTATTAATTACTGAGAAAATGGAAAATACAAAGCATTTGAAAGGAAAAAATTTTCACCTTTAGTCTCAATTTCTGGAAGAGACAATTATTTTTAAAAAATGTTTTTTAAGTTTGTTTATTTGGTGGGGGAGGGGCAGAGAGAGAGGGAGCAAGAATCCCAAGCAGGCTCTGCACTGTCAGCACAAAGCCTGACACGGGGTCTGACATGAGCATGCTCAATCTCATGGTTTGTGAGATCCCAACCTGAGCTGAAATCGAGAGTCGGACGCTTAATCGACTGAGCCACCCAGGCGTCCCTGGAAGAGACCATTATTAACACTTGGCATTTTTCATTTTATTTATTTATTTTTACTTATTTATTTATTTAATGTTTTATTTTATTACTGAGACAGAGTGAAACAGAGCATGAGTTGGGGAAGGGCAAAGAGAGAGAGAGACGCAGAATCTGAAGCAGGCTCCAGTCTCTGAGCTGTCAGCACGAAGCCTGAGGGAGGGCTCGAACCCACAACCTGTGAGATCCTGACCTGAGCTGAAGTCAAACGCTTATCCAACTGAGCCACCCAGGTGCCCCGGCATTTTTCACTTTAGATTTTTATTTTTGCCTGTGTATGTTTGTGCAGAGTCATGATCATATTACACATTTAAATTTGTATCCAGCTTTTATTTTATTATTTTTTTTAACATTTATATATTATTGACAGACAGTGAGAGACAGAGCATGAGTAGGGGAGGAGCAGAGAGAGAGAGGGAGACACAGAATTTGAAGCAGGCTCCAGGCTCTGAGCTAGCTGTCAGCACAGAGCCTGATGTGGGGCTTGAACTTACAAACCGTGAGATCATGACCTGAGCCAAAGTTGGATGCTCAACCGACTGAGCCACCCAGGTGCCCCTGTATCCAGCTTTTAAAAAAAAAAAAAAAAGACCGTGAGCATTTGCATATGATTACACATCAGAGTCACTTTTTTTTTTCTTTTTTAATGTTTTATTTATTTCTAGGAGGGAGAGAGAGAGACAGCGTGAGCAGGGGAAGGTCAGAGAGAGAGGGAGTCACAGACTGAAACAGGCTCCAGGCTCCGAGCTGGCAGTCAGCACAGAGCCCGACGCGGGGCTCGAACCCACGAACCGCGAGATCATGACCTAAGCGAAAGTCGGACGCTTAACCGACTAAGCCACCCAGGCGCCCCTCGGAGTCACTTTTTAAAAAAAAATATTTTTTTATTAAGTTTTTAGTTATTTCTTTTGAGAGAGAGAGAGAGAACACAAGTCAGAGAGAACAGAGAGAGAGAAAGAATACCAAGCAGGCTCCGCATTGTCAGCGCAGAGCCTGATGTGGGGGCTCGAACCCATGAACTGTGAGATCATGACCTGAACTGAAGTCGGACGCTCAACCGACTGAGCCATCCAGGCATCCCTGGAGTCACTTTTAACAGGTCTGTCACGTGCTGGACCACAGCTTGCATTTTTCTTCCCACTTTTTCTGCAATGAATGCCCCTAGCTTGGGTGACTGTGTGACACGTCATGTTCATGGAGTCCTGTGCTTATTGTTGGGAATCCAGTATCACTTCAGTTTCTTTCCTGTCGCTGTCCACGCTACCATACTATGTATGCTTTAAAAACAGTTCTCTGGCTCCCCAGTAGCCTGAGGATGACGTGGTGTGGTGCGCTTAGGGCTTAGCTGCATGGGACAGGTGCAAGGCCCCATAGACCTCCGCCCTCTTGCAGGGAGGGCAGGGTAGGTGGCCTGCCAGCCTGTGGCTGTTTTCTCTAGGCTGCTTGGCTCTGCTCGCTCTTTTGTACAGACAGCACCAAGGCCAGCTGTGGCTTCCTTGTGGCATAGAACAGGAGGAGCCTATGAAAAGCCCCAGCTAACAGAGCGTGGATTTTTTTTAAGGTTTCGGAAGTTAGATTCCAGCCTCTTAATGGTCTCGCTACCATTCAGATTGCTGGGATTTTGGAGCATTTTCAGGTAATAATAGTAACACTAGCAGCAATAGCTGATCCTTACATAGTAATTATATGCTCACAGCACTATCCTAAGTATCATAACATGATAGCAGCTCTAAGAGAAAGATATTATCCTCCTTTCATAGATGAATAAACTGAAGTGTATGAGGTTAATATAGAGAAACGTGGAAGAGCCAGGATTCAGTCCAGGTGACCTGGACCCGGAGCTCACACCCTTCACCATATATTTTCCTGTCTCTCAATAAACCTGGGTATGACCTGGTTAGTGAGCCATCACTACAGAAGCAGACAGAAGAAGAGAGGCCAGCTACTCGGAGTGTGGTGCTCTAGGGTTTATAAACCAGTTCGGGCATGTTTAATGTCTCTACTTTAACACTTCTTCTGGTCCTGGAGCAGTTATTGAGCACCTGTTGTGTGCCAGGCACATGGGAGCACTATGTCACAGATGTGTGCCGGATGTGCATTTTCTAGTATCCCCCGAGTCCTTCACCTCTCTCTGGCTCTGGGAGGCCATGTCAGCCACCAGGAGGGAGAGGTCTGACTGTATCCAGAAAATGTTCTGGACCAAGTGTTGTTGGGGGAGAGCGAGGAGGCAGAAGTCCTTGTCCTTGGAGGTGAGCTCATGGCTAATGATGAGGGTGGACAAATAGAAGCACCTGGAAAAAAAACCAACAATGCTGATGACATGGATACCAAATGGCCTTGAGACCGCTTCTTACTAACTGCAATGTTCTAGAAGTTGGCATCTCTTTTATGTCCCAGAACAAATGATTTTTTAAAAGACTCTTGCTTATGGATAGAGATTTTGCAGGCAACAGGGACGTGTGTGATGTTCGCGTGTACATCTCCTCCTCTGTACCCCTTCCAGCTCTCGGGAGGGGAGCGAGGGAAGTGGGAATGAGTTCTTAGCTAGAATTGTTGCCTGACGGGAAAAGTGAAGCTGTGCTCACCCGGGGGGATGCTGAGGTAGTTAAGGGACTCAGGGAAGGTGGAGCTTGCCTGGAAAGACTTCCTCTGGTGGCTCTCTAAACTCTGTCCCCTGCTAAGGGAAATCTGGCCTTGAGCAGGCCAGCCTCTGGGATCCAGCACCTACTCTCTGGGGGCACCTGTGGTAAGGTGACAGACCTCTGTGACAGGCGCAGGCAGGCCCACAGCCACACCCCTGAGGAGCGTGTTTGGCTGTTTGTACTCCCTCCCACAGGGTTACCCTGGATTGCCGAGGTTGCACACTGCTGAGAGCTAGGCATGGATTTCCTACGTTAGCACCCCTTTCTCAGGTAAAGGGTTACTTCCTCACCCTGTGCATCTTTATGAGGAATGCAGGACTTCAAGTTTAATAGTTTGAGAAATCAGGAGATGTCAGCCAGAATGGGGAAGAATGAGCAGTTTCTAAATTCAGCACCTGTGGGATCCTGCCAGAGTCGGCTTTAGAAATACCATCAAGGTGCCAGACGGCTTCTTTACCCCTAAAACATTCCCCGCCATCCCCGCAGCTACCTGTGGTTTCACCATTAATGGTTTGTTCTAATAAACACTCTATCAGCTGGATGGGGACATGCCCAGTCCTCAGGCCCCACCATGAGCGTGGCTGGGTAGCAGCGAGAGCTGGTTGCTGGGGCTGGGCATGGGGGTGCTGGGAGGATTATTAAAAAAAAAAGGTTAAAAAGTCCCTCTTTCCCCTAAACCTCCTGAAAAGTGGGTTAGGGCATGTGGAAGATAACGAGCTCTGCTGTCTATACAAGTATGCCATCTGGGCCTGGGTCTCACACAGGGAGGTTATAGATAAACTATTAGAGCTAATACATGCCCCCCATCCTTGCACAGTCCTTCCTGGGACCCAACTAGAGCCAGCCAGATGCTTCTGCTGCCGCTGGGGTGACCAACCATCCTGGTTTGCCCGGGACTGAGGGGCAAACCCTCTTTTGCCCCCAAACTCAATTTTAAGGAAGCACAGATAATAGGAACCATATCCGTGGGAGTCAACGAAGCCTCTTGGGGAAGCCGGTGTGACTATGCCAGGTCGTTCGTTCTTCCCTGAACAATGCATTGCGACTGGGAACATTTAATTCAGCCCCCAATGGGCCCCTTTCCCTAGGTAGGTGTTGCAGGTACCTGGAGCTGAACGGCACTGACCCGGCCACAGCGTCCCGGCCGTTGACCCTCTCCCTCTCTTCCAGACAACCTTTGCCTCCTACAAGCATTTGCTGGGCGGGTGCGCTTCCTGAGTGGCCGCGCAGTGCTTGATGTCACAGACCGTCTGTCCGGTGAGTGTCCCCAAAGCTCCTCCCCCTAGCCTTCCAGTCCATCTCTGTTCTTCTCCCCCAGCATGTAAACTACCCACTGTCTTAGACCCCCAAATAATCACATCAACCTTTAAAAAAAATTTAGTAGTCTTCTTTTTTATAAATAAGTCCCGCATTATCCAAAGATAATCTTTGCCTTTGACCGCAATGGGGCAGGTTTGTACATAAACAAAATAGCTTTTAAGGAACTATTATGGGGGTGCCTGGGTGGCTCAGTCGGTTGAGTGTCTGACTTCGGCTCAGGTCATGATCTCACAGCTTGTGAGTTCGAGACCTGCTTCGGGCTCTGTGCTGAAGCTCACAGCCTGGAGCCTGCTTTAGATTCTGTGTGTGTCTCCCTCCCCTGTTCTCACTCTGTCTCTCTCAAAAATAAACACTAAAAATTTTTTAAAAAATATATTATGCATTTCTTCTTTGCAAACAGGATGTCCACTAATCCATAGGGAATCTGTGTGTGAATCAGAAAAATAAAAAACCCACCTCTTCTGGGTAGATCTTGCCTCCCAGGCACATGGCTTGGTCAGCGGCCACACTGTTGCACACATCAGCGTTGGCTCTTGTTGGGCACATGCAGCCTGGGAAGCAGAGCACAGGCGGGATTTCAGCCCCCCTTGACCTTCGCCGGGTGCCGGGGACTGCAGTATGTGGGGGCTGGGGCCTCGGCCTGCATCTGCTCTGCTGCCGTCAAGCTTTGGCTGAGGGGAGCTTTGCTCCCAGGCAGCGTCTCCTTTGAGTCTACAATCTCGAGCGATTCCATTCCAGGTCTGAAACCTCCTGTGGCGCGTGAGGAGGCAGCATGGGGGAGGACCTAGGCCTTGTGGTCGTACAGAGCCACTTGCCACATGCCCATTGTGGTCTTGGGCAGGGTATTTAACTTGGCTTTTTAATCTTTCGTGCTTGCCCAAAGCCTCCCCCACCTTCTTGGGAAGGAGGCTGAAGGGCTCTGTTCTCCAGACCTCTGAGCGCCCCACCTCTAAAATGCAGACAGGTTGTGCTCCTGAACTGTCATGTGGGCTGTCTTCAGGAGAGTGTCCAGGCTACCTGGAGTGACCTTCCAGGCTCTCCCTCCCCTTCCCCAGTTAGATGCGCTGGATCATCGACTCCTCCTAACAATCATAAGAAGGCTGTGGGTTCTATGATTATCTGGTTTTGTAGAAGTAAGGAAAGTGGAGCTCGGAAAGGTTACATGCCCAAGGTCCCTTAGCAAGCAATCCCGGCTTTGTCCCCAGGAGCCTGGCTGCAGAGCCTCCGTGCTGTGTCGCCTCTCCCTGAGTGACCCCTGCCTTGCCCCCTGGGCACCCGCGTGCCCCCCACCTTGCCAGGGCCAATCTCCCATCCTCTGCCCTGTCCTGCCCACACGCGGCTCCCGGCCTGCAGCGCCCTTCTCTACCCTTCTTCCTCCACCTGGGTGGTGCTGGCCTGGTTCTGGCATCAACCTCTGTGTCCCCTTTCTCCCTACTACCCCCTGCCTGAGTTTCAGGAACCTCTCAGGAGCATGTCCCACCCTGTGCTGGCCTCGGTCCACACTGGGGGTGCTCAGCGCACGTTGGCTGCCTGAGGTTGTTATTCGGCTCCTCCACCGCCCTGTCTTGCCCTTGGCCTTGCCTCTGTGCCCTGGTTCAGCCCTTCCAGTGTCCCTGGAGCAGATCCTTACCTTCCATCCAGGTGACAGACCTTCTCCAAGCACAGTAGGGCTGGGGGCTCCGGTGCAGCCACAGTGCCATGTCGTTGGTGCCCGGGAGCCCCCTAACTGAGACCTCCTGGATACAGCCAAGGAACCCTTTTCTGTGGCTCAAAATCAACATTCTCTGGGCAAAACCCTTACCTGTCTTTGTGTGAGTGATGCATGGGTCCCAGAGGTGGATGGCTACCTCGCTTTAGATTCTCCATTTAACTGTAAATATTTTCCATCTGTCTCCAAGAGACCTCAAAAGCAAGAGTTTCTACACAGCTCTTCTGTTAAGTGGGGCCCAGCCAGGAACAGAGAAGGAAATTTCAATCGACACTCGGTGTGGACTAATAATAGCACGGCTTAACAGGAGTAAATCTTTTGCTAATTACTTCAGCTGCCTTTTAAGCTCAAATTTAATGGGTTTTCTTCCCCATGATGACTCCCAGAAGGCCCATAGCAGCCCCTGCCAGCTTGAGAGGCCCCCCCGCTGTCAGCCAGGTGACCTCCACCTCCTGTGTCCCAGGAATGTGGGCCTGACTGCAGAAGTGAGCTTCCTGGGCTCGGCCATGAAGGCCTCACTGCCGGGAGGGACAGAAGTCAGGTGTGAGTGCAGCGTGCTGGGCCCGGGGCTGGGCAAACCCCTCACACTTGGGTGGGCACAGGGGAGCCCTGCCTGGGCCTGGTTCTTGGGATGGCTCTCTCCTTGGCTTGCAGATTAGATCCTGTGGAGGTTTAGGAAGACTTTGAGTCATACTTGTTCAGTATGGATGGCTAATGAGGATTACTGGTTTTCTTTTGTGCCCTCTGGCCACCCCACCCCTCCTTGCGCCCCTCCTAGCCTCCCCCCACCTTGCAGCTGCCCCGATGGCTTTGCTGTTAACTGTGGTCTCCTTCTCAGCCTGTCTCTAGCTTCAAAGGCTGTCTCCAGCTCCCACCTCTCTTAATGAGGCTGCTCACCCCCAGCGTGGCTGGGTTGAGTCACTGAGTGCCATCCCAGGAATGAGGACCGCCTTTATTTCTGAGGGCTCTGTGACACTAGGGAGCCCCTGGGAGGTCCCACAGTGTGGGGTGCAGGAGCCCTAAGGGTGTAGCCTAAAAGCCAATGTACACATTCTATAGGAAATGGTATGGTTTGAGTGTCAGGCTGAGTCCAGGGGGCTAGCTTGTCTTCTCTGGTCTCCTGTTGTCTGAGGCTGGCTCTGGAGTCAGAGAGGCCCCGTGGGAAATATCCTGGGGGGTTGGATGATGTTAAGCTGGAGAAGGAAGGACAAACTAGAGGCTTCACTAAGAATGAAACAAAACACACCAGCCTCTGAAATGTAGAACTCCAGGAGGATGGGGGCAGCGAGGGGTGAAGAGCATGAGCTTTGGAGTCAACACAGGCTTGACTTCTGCCCTCTGCCCTCGTTAGCTGTATGGTCTTGGGCAGGCTCCTTGACCCCTGAGTGTTGGCTTCCTCCTCTGTAAGATGGACTGGTGTCCTGCCTGTTGAGGTACCGTGAGAACAATGGAGTCATGCTGCAAAGCTCAGAGCCCCAGACTCAGGACTCAGGCAGTGTTAGGTTCCCGGGTGTGTCTCGGCCCAGGGAACCTTCCAGTTTCTTTGCTCCATAAATAAGTAAAGTGCATCTCTTGGCATCATAAGTAAAGAGCCCTCACCAGCCGTCTTCCTTCGGCAGGATGACTGGCAGGATGCGCTGATTGTGTAGAGAAAGCACTGTTAGTACAAATACACTCAAGGTAGTGTGGCCATGGCCGATGGCTGGAGCAGTGGCTCTGAAGTTATTTGGGGTAGCTCTTGAGGTGGCTTTGACCCCGACATTTACTTGGTGACAGAGGGCTTGCTGGCAGGGTATCCTGCTTCTGGGTTTTCTGGGGATTGAAATAGGTAGAGAGCCTGGGATAACCAGATTTCAGGGGTTCCTCACTGAATCAAGGGTCTTTGGAGAGCCTGGCGGTTGACACAGCACATTCAGGCCTCCTGGATCACTGCTGGCCTTACGTGAGGTTTGGCATCCAGACCCTGGGGAGGCCACACTGGGCTTATCTCCTGCTGGCTGTTCTTTTTTCAGAAGGCTTCGGCTGAGAGAGCATTGGCTTTCCTCCCTGGTACAAGTGTTTGTTTGTGTGAAGTCACAGAGGTGGGAATGGGGATTGAAGTAAGACTAGCACTAGCTACTGTCTATCACCTGCCTACCTACTTGGGCACCTCACATACATTTATTATCTAAGCTCTAACTGTCTCGAGAGTTTGGCTCAGGAGTATTATCCTTATATTAAGGAACAGTCTCAGAATGGTTGGGTGGCTTTCTTGAGCTCACACAGCTAGTAAAGAGCAGAGGCAGGATTGTGGTCCAGCCGTGTCTGCCTCTTTCCTCTTCCCTGGTGTGCAGGGACCAATGACGACGGTCATGGACTCTGAGCGTTTTTGCTTTTGCAGACTCATTCCTCCATTAAAAAAAAAAGTTAAAAGTTGTATTTTACAACTGGTTCGTATAGACATGAATATAAATTGGGCTGGATATCTTCATATTATTTTCTCTGGATTTTCTTTTTTCTTTTTCTTTTTTAATTTTTTAAATGTTTATTCATTTTTTTGAGAAAGAGAGAAAACAAGAGTAGGGAGAGGTAGAGAGAGAGGGAGACACAGAATCCAAAGTAGGCTCTAGGCTCTGTGCTATCAGCACAGAGCCTGCCTGATGTGAGACTCGAACTCACAAGCCATGAGATCATGACCTAAGCTGAAGTCGGACGCTTAACCGACTGAACCACCCAGGTGCCCCTTTCTCTGTATTTTCAAGAAATCAGAACATTTCCGGGGGCCCCTCAAAGTATCCTGAGCCCTAGGTCATGTGTTTGTTGGCTCTTCTGGGCTGCCTGCCCTTTGGGGGATAGAACTGGTGCCCCAAGAGAGGGCAGAGAGAGAGAGAGAGAGAGAGAGAGAGAGAGAGAGAGAGAGAGCGCCTGCCTTAAGTGACTCTCCTGTTTTCTGTCCGACAGTGCTGGTGGCCTCCGTTTACCCCCAAAAGCCCCAGGCCGTGGAGCGCCAGGTCCTTCCGGTCCTCTGGTATTTCCTGAACAACATGACTGGGAACGGCGTCCTGCCCGGGCATGGCGGGAACGTCCGTGCGGCGGTGTGCCGGCTGTCCAGGAGCCTCCAGGGACAGATGGGCTCCCGGCTGCAGGCCCTGGCCGCTGGCCAGCCAAAGCAAGTCCTCAAAACGCTCCAAGAACTCTTAGACACAGAATCCCAGTGAGGCAGCCCCCACCAATGTCACCGACAGAGAGATGGCATCTGACATCGAGACAGCTGGCAGCTCGTGCCCCTTTCGGCTGGGTTAAAGACGGATCTGAAATGGGGCAGTCATAATTTTTTAACTTACTTTATTTTTATGATGGAACAGTTTCCTGGTCGACTTTCTCTTAGAGTTCCAGATGCACATAGTATATTTTGAAGTAGGAATAAAGGACTTACTTATTTTTCTAAGGTTTTCTTATCATGTGCTTTTTTAACCTCAGAGAATTTTTCATAACTAGGCTTATGACAAAGAAAACAAGACAACAGCAAAATCAGCTGCAGATGACGTGGGAATGAAGAGTCGGGGAGAAAAAGGGTTGCACAGACCCGTGTGCTGCAGACCATTTTTGGGCACGGCCCCCTAGCTGTGACAGGCTGGACAAACCCTCCTGAACCCAGAGACCCTGAGTTGGCCATTTAAACCCAGTCCATTTGTTATAAGCCTGATTTGAGGTGAGTAGGGCAAATGTCTCCAGGGTCGTCCTGATCTTGTGGGAGCCTTCTTTTTCTTTACTTCTTTCTTTTTTTATGTTTGTTTATTATTTATTTTGAGAGACAGAGAGAGAAAGAAAGGGTAGAAGTGGGGGGAGGGGCAGAGAGAGAGAGAGAATCCCAAGCAGGCTTCTCACTGTCAGTGCAGAGCCCGACGGGAGGCTCAAACTCTGAACCGTGGGATAATAATCTGAGCCAAGATCAAGAGTGGGCTGCTTAACCCAGGTGCCCCTCTGTGGGAATCTTCTAATAGATCTGTCCAGTTTCTCAAAAGGCAGGGGAGTGTGACATTTGCATTACTACAAGCCTTCCTAGCAAGACAGCACTCCAGCTAGCCCTGCAGAGGGTCAGATGATGTTTCACACTTGAAATGCCATAAATGAAAGCACTTGGTCAAGCATAAAAGCTACATGATGTGCAGATGTCATGTGGGAGCTCTGAAATCACATGGGTTCCTCCGCAGGGGGCTGGGTTGGGAGGGGTGTGTTGGATACAGGATGTGCCAGAACTCGGGGGAAGTGGAGGGAAAGTGTTGCCCACTGATGGAGCAGCCAGAGAAATAGGGTCCTGCAGGGAGAGAGCAAGGACTGGCCTGGGGCTCTAACACAGTAAGAGTGGCTCTGCCTTGCCTGAGGCCCGTGGCAGATTGGCAATAGTGTGGCCAGGAGGAGTTAGGGGTCAGGTCATTACCTCAAACACATGCGTAAGGTGAAAGCTAAAGGGGCAGCAGTCCGGTCCCAGCCCAGGAGCCCAGCCTGACCCACAGAGACACTCTGGGCAGAACCCCATGCAAGCTTGCTGGCCGGCCCCAGAGGTGGACCCCGTCCACTGTCACCCAGCTCGAGGGATAATATGTGTTCCACATCACTGTTCTGAGCCTCTCCTCACCGGTGTGGCCCAGAGCAGGCTGGGAAGCCCCAATTCAATTCACTTATACATTTCCATGTTCATGGGGATCCCTGGTGGACAAAGCCACTCTTTCATTTTGCCTGTGTGGCCAGATACAGCGAGGCTGGCTCCTGCCATGGCCCCCTGCCCTCCCCCGCCCTCCCCTCCCCAATGCTCCAGGGCGAGGTTGGGTACGGCACAATCATCCTGGGACTGGGGCTTTTAATAGGTGGCTTAAGTGTGACTTTGAGTAATTCTAGCCCCAGCAGGAGCTGCTTCTCACTAATTGTGACCCCAGCAGGGGCTTCCCAGCAACCACTTCCCTCCCCCCGATTCTGACTGAAGCAGGTTAAAGGCCTGCTAGACAGGGAGTCATGAAAGATGCCCGAGAGGCTGATTTTTAAACATTTTAAAGTTTTACACAATTTAATTAACGATGTTTGCTTGGAGTCTGAGCAGACTCTTTGGGTTTGGTGGAGAGACTGACCTTTTCAGCTTGGCAAGATCCTAGAGCCTGTAGGAGCCCAAGGATGCAGAGTCTGGCAGGGATTTTGAAGGCAGAAAGTAAGCTCAAAGGCATCATCCTGTCTTCCTGCTTCTGGGTCCCGTTTTCCAAGGACGCCTTCAAAATGGAGGCTTCCCAGTCCCTGTGCTCTGTTCCCACCCTCCTGGGTGGAAGTGTTTAAAGCAACTGAGAACAGCTGAAAAGCAATGAATAACTCTGCAAGTTTCTGTCTTTCTCCACTATTTCAAGTTTAGATCATGTCTCTGGGCAATGCCACTTACCTAGCCCCACTGGCGAGGGCCTGGGTGGTCCTTTTGGGCCCTTAAGAAATTTCAGCCTTAAAAGATTTCCCACATCATTGCTTTTTAAAAAAAATTTTTTAATTAAAGAAATTTTTTCAAATGTTTATTTATTTTAGAGAGAGAAAAGCAGGGGGAGGGGCAGAGAGGGAGGGAGATACAGAATTTGAAGCAGTCTCCAGGCTGAAGCAGGCTCCAGACTCAGCTGTCGGCAGAGCCCGACGCGGACCTCGAACTCATGAACCACAAGATCATGACCTGAGCTTAAGTTGGATGCTCAACGAACTGAGACACCTAGGTGCCCCTCCCACATCATTACTTTTGAAACAAAGGGAAGCCAGCATATTAGTCTGGGTCTGTCCGGAGTGCTTGCTGGAAGGAGGCCCCTAATGGCCGGTCAGCCGTGGGAAATGAAGATTGAGAGCCAGGGTGGGTTTGAGCCATGCCCACCCCATTCTTTGCCTGGCTGTGTGTGCAGCCAGGAACTCTACCTCCTGAAGATGTGCTTGGGGTGGGAACACAGCTTCTAGCTATGAAGGTCCCTTCTCTCCCTCCAGTGTAAGAATTAATGACTAGACTTGTCTGAGAACATATATCTGCTTAGGACTTTCTGAGACTTTAGGAAAAGCTGCCTACAGGCCCTGCTTCTCATCTTGTTTTCTTTTCCCTGACTGATGTCAGGACCCCACTCCTAGGGATTTTGATTTCATTGCTATGGGGTGGGGCCCACAGCACTGTCTTTTCTTTCTTTTTCTCCCCCTCAGCTTTATTAGGATACAGTGGACACATAACACTGTGTGAGTGTAAGGTGTACAATGTGTTGATTTGATACATTTATATATTGGGAAGTGATTACCACCATAGCCTTAGCTACCACTTCAGTCCTATCACGGAAATACTGTTTCTATTTTGTGTTGAGATTTATTCTCTTAGCAACATTCAAGTATATGATACAGAATAAGTAGCTATAACCACCAGGCTGTTCATTAGGTCCAGAGAATTTGTTAATCTTATAACTAGAAGTCTGTACACTTTGATTACCAACCCCCCGCCTTTTCCCCCTTGGAGCAGCTGGGCTGGAGAAGCAGTGCCCTAAGCCCCTGCTCCCAGCTGGGCTCCTGCAGTTCCTCCCTCGAGGGGGCAGGGGGGGGGGGGGGGGGAGGGGGGGTTTGCTCACCAGGTGGCCGTTTCTGAGTCTGGGACCAGTAGGGGCTTCCAGTTTGGTCCTTACTATTACTGGGGCGTATTCAGGAGAGTGTTATGTCTTCTCCGTGTCCTGTCGCCTGGTGTTTCGGTGAAGAAGGCTGTAACATTTGAAGGTTTTGTGTTGTTTTAATCACGGCTTTATAATTACCTCTCTGTGGGTTGACAGCTGTTATTAGCGTCACCTTGGGCTCTCCTTGAGAATCTTTACATCCAGAAAGTGATCCAGCACCTCTGAGGCTGGTGTCAGAAGCCATTAACTAAACAATAGCTTTAAAAAGTCTCCAGGTTTTGTAAACACAGCCAATCCTGTCCCCTTCCAAAGGAGGGGGCGGAAAAAGCCAGATAAATAAGTTTCATGGAGGCAATTTGTTTCCCAGGGTCTATATGTCCTCTCTGTCTCATCCATTGGCTTTTACTACTTTGGGCCACTAGCAGTAAAGTGGCAGTGCTGTCTGTTACAGTGCCGTCTGTTCCCTGTGGGGGCGTTTCACCTAGAAGCCCACGTCGGGGGTGGGGGGTTCAGGAAACAGGGAACAAAGATTTAAAAAAAAAAAATTTGAAAACGACTTTTCTTTTGTTGTTGTTGTTTTTTTTTTAATGCCAGGGCAGCGGTGGGGAGGGAGAGGGAGAAGTTGAGGTACCTAGAGGGGATTATTATTTTCTAAAATTCTCTTGGAAATTTTGTTTTGGATTTCCATCCAAGCCAGTTTAAGAGGTATAGCTAAAATTACAGCGGGCCTTTGGCTGGATATGAAAAATAATGTCCCCTTTGTAAATGCTGGAGAAAACTGAGAATTTCTGCCAAAGAAGGTTGTGGTATCTTTTAGAATAATCTAAATACTGCTGGCAGTAGGTATTAGAACCGAGGCTGAGCAGAGCAGGGGCTGGGGAATGAGTATGTCACCAGCTGGACATGGGTCTTTGGAACAAATATTTGACATTCTCTCAGCCTTTTTTTCTTTTTTTTCATTTTTATAAGGTGTTGAAAAAAAGACTGGCTTTGTTCATCTCACGGGAGTTTTGAAAACTCTAGTAAAATAATGTAGATCATTGCGTTTTGAAAATGTAGCGTGTTACACACAAAGAAAAGGTATAATTATCACCCAGTCTGGCCTCAGCCCAGTGAGACCTGCTGTTCAGGAAGCACCGACGTCAGAATCTGACTGACAGATTACCCACCACTCCACAAGGGAATAAATGGGAGATTCGGAAGCTTGATTTTTTTTTCCCCATTTGGAATATTTGACATTTGTAGTCGTGTCTGCAAGCAAAATGTTTTAAAGTCTTTTCACTTTGAAAGACACAGAACCCTACAGAGAAGGAAGTCAGTTCTAGCCACATTTTCTCTGAGAATCAAAGCGCAGATCTGGAAGGAGGTGGGGAACCGTACTTTTCGTAATCAGGATCTCCAAGTGTGGAGGCGGCAGAGGGGAACATTACCAACGAGGGGAGGAGGGACCGTCAGTTCACCTTTTCCAGATGGCTCAATAAGATAGTTTAGAAGAAGCAGGTTTGCCCGTGTCTCGTAGATGGCAAGGTAAGGAGGTTGGCAGTGTCAGGGCGGCTTTACAGATGAAGAAACAGGTCCCTAGAAGCCGGGCTGCAGGGCGGTGGGATGGAGGTGTTGAGTCTCAGGCTCCTGTGTCCCAGTTTCAACCATCAGGAGTAGGATGAACTCTGACTCCCCTGGGCGACCGTCGCATTCACCACACCCCTCCTCTTTCCTCTGTCACCTTGTTTCTTTGATTTGTCCCTGTCTCAGGTCTCAGGCCCACCAGGTTGCCTCGGGCATTACCTGATTCTCCCTGGTGCTGCATTCCAGCCAAAACAGATTCGTGACTTGTGAGCAAGACTTCAAGGATATTGGGGATTATACAGCTTTCAGAGCCCTGGCTACTAGACGGCTCAAATTCTGTAGTTGTAGGGCCCACAGACTATCTGTGAAGTTACTTTCTGAAGTCCACGAGAGTCATCAAGCCAGCAGTGTCCAGGGTCCTCCATAAAATTGAATTAGAGGGCTGAGCGAATTAACCGTTTGCTCCTCTGCGTGTGTAACGCATCTTTAATTACATTTCATAAAAATGTCGGGATGGATTGATGGGACTTTATTTGAACTTCAGGTAGGTTCAGGGAGTAAACCACTGTGCAGTATAACATGTTTTGTTAATACAGGCCCAGAACACATTTACTTTATGGCAGTTCAACAGAGTTTTTGATGGGGGGTTACTTAAAAATATATTGCCTTTGCAAAGCTTTCCTTTGGAAGATACAGTGGGTGGTGGCAGCCTATAGGCTGTCAACCAAATGATCAATTGACAAATGTGTTCACACTTGTAAGTCACTGTGCTGGCTATGCTTATACGTGTAGAACACAGGTTTATTGTAGAGAAAAGCATGCATTTCTCAAAACCCCTTTCATTCATGTTATAGGGTTGATGAGACAAGTCTCATCAAGCAGAAGCTTTTCACAAAGAAAGAAAAGTCTCTTTCGTCTGTCTGCCCCACATTTTCTATTCACGTGGATTATTTCAGGTTCTGAACTGGGTCTATGCTGTGAGAACAGGCACAGACGCTGCTTAAACAACCGCACAGATCCAGGCTGTGGAGGGAAGTTCTATTTCGTCGTGAAGATCGTATTTATACTTGTAAAAAGCTATCACTGTTCCGCCAGATACTATATCTGCTTTTTTTCCTCCATGAATCCTTTTGATGGAACTAGAAAATTGTGTTTTTCCCTTGAGGCGGAACTATATGCTATATTACTAACTCGTGAGATAAAGAGCTGAAGCATCTCCCTCTCTGCAGCTCTGGGGGTCTCCATGGGTGTTGAGGACGGCCGGACACCCCTGGGAAAGAGTTGGGCCAAATAAGAACACGGGTATAATATGCACCCCTCAAACTGATATCCTCTTTTGTGGCAGGTGCTCTTATCTTTATATCCAAAATTTCTTCTTGGTGTCTAACTTTGGGAAGAATAAGTGAGTCCTTAATGGTTGGGTCTATTGGCTTAATTATTTTAAAGAGACAAGACAAAATAGGAACCTTGCTCTCCCTTCTCTTTTGAGGACAAGAAGTGGATTGGGCTCAGCAAGGATGAGGTTCTTGGGTGGAGGGAGTGCGGGTGGGTGAGAGTGACCCATCTGAGAAGCTGTGGGATTGGACTTGTCCCTCATGGCCACCAGCAGTCTGCTTTCTAAGGTAGAACCATAGATGTGGGTTTGAGTAAAGGCTTGGTCTCAAGGAGGGTTAAAAGGGACTGAAGCCACACAAGTTGCCTGTTGTGATAGATTTAATTTCTTTTGTACAATGTCTAATTCACCTATAATTTGGGATAAATCTGGTGGCTGAGATAGTAGCCAAAAAGCCACATCTGTGACCTATCTTCTCGTGTGCCAGCTTGGCACTGCTTCACCTTTGACCTTTATTGCCTTCCAGCCCCTAGGCCCTGGCAGCCCCTCTCCTTACCGCGGGGGAGGTGACTTGGGATTCTTGAAGCCTCTGGGTCCTGGGCCAACACAATGGTCTATACCAACTCATTGTCCAGGCTACCTGGGCCTGGAGGCCTCTCACTACATCATGTATGGGGATATATGGTAGGAGCCTGACACTGTCCTGGTACAAGCAGGTGCTCGGTCAATGTGGAGGGGTGAAGAGGAGCCCTCAATAGCTTCAGGGCTGACAGCAGGGATCCCAGAAGCCTAGTACTTCTCCATTGCTGCCTCCAGCATAGGAAGGCTGAGTGTCAGCTGCTGCTTAGAAGCCTAGCTTGGGGGAAGGGGCAGCCTCTCCTCTCAGAGAGCCTCCTGCCAGACACACTCATGGAGGTTCATTCCAGACCTTTCTAGGGCATTCTCTATAATGCTGACCCCGTCTGGGATGTAACAGGCTGCCTGGCTACCAGCCACCCACACCTAGCTTTCACTGCTGCAGCTGGGAGCATTTGGCCCCCACCTACAGACTCAAACCAGCCCCAACCATCTAAGAGAGGGCCCTTTGAGAGGGAGCTTGGCCTCACTTCCTCCTCCTGCGGATCTGACTCCCCACTTCCTATCCTGGTTCCAGGAACTAGACTTCTTAACATCTCTGAGGTTACACTCCTACCTTGTATCACAATTTCATGGATGGGGCCCCGGTCCAGTCCCCCTTCATTTCAGTTTCTGCTTTGTTTCTTCAGCCCTCTGGAAGTCTGCCCCTCACCCCCAGCCCAGGGCAGGGTCCATGTCTGATAGTCCCTCCCTGAAGGTGTTTACCAGTGAGCAGCATCTCCCACCCAGCTTGCTTCCCCTCTGCTCAGCCTGGTGCCCAGCCTACCCAGGGTCCACACCCTCATCCCCTGGATCCCCTGTTCTCCCCCATGCCTGGCCTGCCCAGGTAGGGAGACTGGCCAGCTCTTCCCAGGTGGCAGGGAAGTTTCTTAAACCTGGCTGTTCTCACACACATACACTCCCTCCCATTTCCTGTGGCCCACGCAGTTCCCCAGGTCCACCCACCCACTCACGCTCAGTGTGGCCCTGCCCACAACCGGCCCTGGCCCTGCCTGAGCTCTGCTCTGACAGCGCAGATACCCAGCAGCCATGAGCATCCAGCCGGGTGCAAACAGACATTTCCCAATAGAGGGGTGGGTCGTGTCTCCTCTTTGTGGTTTAATCAACTATTCCCTGGGTGCCTTTGAAGAGATTATTTTTGTCACCCCTATTTTAATAACTGGACAAGTCAAGATGAATTCGTTTACTTGGAGTTAAGGCCTGTCCCTGGGGGAGGCAACTGTAGCCCCAGGACCCAGTTTAACATGTTCTTGAGTCATGATCTATTTCAACAAGAAAGTACTTGAAGTCTATAATTTTCCCAAACTTAAAAAATCAGCTTTGCAGCAGATCTGGAGGATTGTCCCTCAGCTGTACCCCATGGGTGAGAATTCTTGTCTTTTGACAACCCACTGAGCCGGCATTGAATCACCCAATTACCGCAAATTCTTTTCTAAATAGAAAGCCCTCTACAGCCACCGATGGAAAAATTCCAGATCTGTAGCAAATATCTAGCGCCTTGGCAGAGGCAGGGTTTTGGCATGAATAGTCACTCTTCATTTCCATCTCAACTCCAGCACAAGTTGTGCAGATGACTTGGGAATAAACTTGGCCGAGAAGCCCCTGGGGGAGATTGGCGTGCGTGAGAGCGTGCATATGTGCGCACACCCTCCGGAACTCCAGCCCCCGTGGGGCGTGAATAGGCTGCTTGTGTGCAAGGCTTGGTTGCACCCACCCAGCCGGAGAGGCATGTGGACACGTAGGGCGAGTATGTGAGACACGCCTCTGAGAGTCTGAGGCCGCTCTGCTGGAATGGGCTGGGAACTTTGTGTTGAGGGCTTTGGGTTTGTGCCTGGGAGGGAGGAGAAGGAGAGTGTGTGTCTTAATTCTACCTTAGGCTTCCTATCTCTAGAGTAATCAGTTTCCAAACAAAGCTCTCAGTGGTGATTTGAATGCTGTGCCACTGTTTAATCTTAAACAAAACAAAACATAACAAAACAAAACCACCCAAACTTTCCAACCCTTTGTACAACTAGGTATGCTTTGGGCAGATGAACAATGGAATAGTCATGGGCAATGGAACGGAACGAAAAACAGGAGATTCTGGTGCCAGGCACCCCTGTTTGACTTTTGCTGTGTTCTCTTCCTGGCTGTGTGACCTCAGGCAAATACTGCTGGGGTGGGGCGGGAGGGGTGCTTTGGTTTTCTTGATCTGCAAACAGGGAGAATGCCATCTGCTTCCTTCTTTGTTGTGAGGCTTGACTGATTCCATGAAACTAACCCAGGTAAGATGCCCATCAATGCAATAAATACATTTCCCCCCTCAATTAAGGCAGTACTTGAACGATTAAGGAGTGTCACTGTGGGGTCCAAAGTGATCGTTAACAGTTGAGCCCCAAGGCAAACCAGAATCTGGGACTGAAAGTGTCAGAATTTAGCAGACCCTGTGGGCAGTGGACCTTCCAGATCTTTCTAGAACACCTTAATAGGAGTTTGGTTGGTCCACCATCTACAGGACAGCCAACTGCGAGGCTGTCACCCATCTCCTTCTGGGATGACAGGCATCAGCGTGACCCCCGTTGGTTGGCCTGTCAGGCTACTTCTTTCTCTTGAGGCTTGTCCTGGGCGCGGTTGGCTCTGGCCTCCCGCTGCAGCCCGTGGCCCAACACGCAGAGCTCTGGAGGAGACGCATCCAAGCCAGCACCCTTTGGTTCTGGGGCCCAGGGGCTGCTGCACGGCTCAGTGTCCTTCTTGGGGCTCTCCTCACTGCTGCTGCTGAGAGAAAGGACAAATGTAGATCAGGAACTCCACAGTTGCTCCTTCTGCAACCTGCCTGCACCCATTCTGGCTCTGTCCCTCTGTCTGTCTCTCCCACAGGCCCGTGGCCCCTTGCTGTCAGGCCTCTGCCTTCCTACATCAGGGTTGCCTGGCTGGTGCTGTCCTTGTGGGCACCTGCTGTGGTCGGGCACCGTGGGAACCCGTCCCCTGGTGTCTCTGCTGACAGGTTGAGTCCTGTTCTTCCCCTGATGCCCAGGATCCTGGTGTTCTGAACAAAGCAGCTTCTCAGGAACTCTGGGAGCTGGGCCTTTATTTTGTTTTTGTTTTTAAAGCACTTCTTGTTTAATAAAGGATTAGGGTTAGCTCATTGAATTGAAAACAACATCAACAATAACAGAAAAAAACAAAACAAAACTCACCACACCCTGCTTTGCTCAGCTGCCCCCCGCCCCTCTTTTCCTGAATGGAGTAAAATGGAAAGTGCTTGGCCCAGGCCTGCCATTTGACTAGAACAGAGCTTTCCAGCCATTGAGCTACACAGTGAGAGGGGTCTCTGAGTGGAGAGGGACCGCCAGTGTGCACTGGGAGTGCAGAGTGGAGAATAATCACAGCATGGAGCAAGCTTGGGCTGGAAAGGGGACTGGCTCAGAAAGTTGCATTGGCTGTCTGGTGGCGGGCTAGCCTCATAGTCACTGCCTGGAGGTTGGAGTCTGGCTGCCTGGGTTCAATTCCTGCACTTACTAGTTGTGTGTACTGAAGCATATTAATCAATCTCTCTGAGTCCCTGTTCTCTTCTTTGTAAAATGGAGATAATAATAGTCCCTATCTCACAGGACACTCAAAAGTACCAATATTGGATAAAGTGTGTTATACCCTTAGCATATTAACCAGCACATGATAAGTGCTCAATAAATGGCCAGCTGTCATTCTGGTGCCACTATGTGGCATAAACAAGAAGTCACACCTGGAAAGGATACTAGGGACCACCCTGTCATATGACAGGTAGGCACCTGAGGGTCAAAGTCTCTCAGTCACTGCAGGTTCAGGACTAGACCCGTCTCCCTACATGCACAGACCAGAAGGTCCTTCTCTCTGCCTTGGACAGCAGGTTCTTGACTCTTTCGGGAACTTTTCTACAAAGCGTGCTTAGCTCTGTGTGTTTAGGCTTACAGGAGATGTCAAACCATTGGAGGCCAAGTTTGAGTTTGGATCCTAAAGGGATCAAGGTAGCAGGAATGTGGGTTGCGGTGGAGTGGGCACTAAGATTGGCATAAATGTGAATTTTAGGCAGTGAGAGTCTCGCTGTGTTCCACTGAGCCAATCTTATCCAATGGGCCTCTGGCCTCATTACAGGTCCCTGCCTGACCAAGGGTGACTGTGTGTGCAGGACCAGCTCCCACCTTACTGACTTCTCCCAATGCCCCTTCTGGAGCAGGGGAAGGCATAGGCAGGATGCACTTCACCCGTGACCCTCTGCTCCTCCCCAATGAGCAGCTGGCAGCAATGAATGGGAGGGGCATGCCTAGAGATAGGCTGTGGTGTGCAGTGTCGGGTGGAGGTGACAGAAGACTGTCCTAGAACTGCATCTTCCCCAACCCCAACCAGGTTCCACATCTGTGTGAGGCGCCGGCTAGGAGGTAGATTTTCCTGGTTGCCACAACATGGCTGGGGTTTTACCTGATCCCAGAACAGCTCGGGAAGCAGGCTGCCCAGCCACTGGCCCGCCGGTCTGTTGGTAGCCTGATCCAGGAAATAGAGTTGGGGGGTTAAAGCTGCAGACAGTCCCTGCCTGGAGTGGTCCAGTCCAAGCAGAGACGAGAAGCACTGCATTTAGGGGAGAAAGGCTGGACCCTTTTTTTTTTTAAGTTTAAAAAATGTTTTATTTATTTCTGAGAGAGAGAGAAGCTTGAGCAGGGGAGGGTCAGAGAGAGAGGGAGACACAGAATCTGAAACAGGCTCCAGGCTCTGAGCTAGCTGACAGCACAAAGCCTGATACGGGGCTTGAACCTATGAACTGTGAGATCATGACCTGAGCCTAAGTCAGATCCTTAACCAACTGAGACACCCAGGGGCCCCCAGGCTGGACCCTTCTTGAATGCTCACAAGGCCCCAGCATGCTAACACCTAGAGACGGCACCCCCACCAGGGGATTCAAAACATAAATAACAGGTGAAGCTCAGTAATGGAGCTTCCTGGGTGAGCCTCCAAGGATTGTTCCCAACCCCTTGGGCCCCAAGATCAGGAGGGTAAAAACATCATCATTTTTTCTATAAAAGGGGCTTGTGCCCAGCCTGGATGACGGGAAGCAGGTCAATGCCAGATGCAGGCCAGTTCATCCTGCAGGCCTGCCTCTGCCGCCAGATACCTTGGGTGTGGCTCATCCCTGCCAGTCCCTGCTTGCGGAAACAGCCGGTCCTGGATCTTTCAGGCTCTCTGGCACTGGCTTGTTGGCTAGTTGCATAATCTTGGGCAAATCATGCCTAGTTCCTTGGTATGGTTTCCCATATGCAGGAGGGCAGGAACAAAAGGCATCTGCAGAGGGCAAAACACTCAGTGCTTTTATAGCCAGAGAGCATCTCCTCCTAGATGCCAACTTGACACGGACGGAGGGGTGGAGGGACTGGGGAATGAGCATTTTCCCATCACGTCCTTCACATGCTCGGGGTGGAGGGACTGGGGAATGAGCATTTTCCCATCACGTCCTTCACATGCTCACAGTGTGGAGGGGCTCAGAGGCGTGGTCTTACCAGGAGGCAGGGGAAGGAGTGTGAGCCATTACTGTGACCTTCCATGCGACCTTGGGAAGGCGCCTGTTCACGGATCCTCCTTTCTTTCAAGCTGCAAGCACTCCCCCCCTCCCCCCTCCATCTCTCCAAGTATTGAGATTCAGGACATAAAACAACCTTTTAGGCTGCCCTATTCCGAGGAGCAGCCTGAGAGAAGGGCATTATTTTCTTCTTGAACAATTTTATGTTACTTTATTATTGCTCCTGCTGTTTTAAAATGTTAGTGTTTTTAATTAATGCCATTTTATCGTCCCTGTTCTCTCAAGCTCTTCTCCTGAAGGGCACAGTTTTAGAAATGTAATATCTGAATAAGTGGCTAGAGTGAGGAGTGATGCATTAACATTTATAGAGGTTCTTAGATGAAAAGCACCGTGCTGTAGGAAGCTCATTTTAGATTTAAGAAAAGAGCAGTATTACATTAAGATTCTTGCAAAAATAATCAATATTTCATTTCTTTCAAGTGGCTGGGGAAGTTTATATAACTATAATAATGCACAACTTTCCCTAGATAACATCTTTATTTAAAATTGACTGCCGCGTACTTTGTAAAAAATTACCATTTATGCCTCAACAGATTGTGAAGTCTATAACACGCATCACTCTGGCGGAAATACACGGCTGATTGACGCAGTGATGGGCATTTTGAAGATAGAAAGGACTGTGCTCGTTGAGCTTTGTCCGATCTGATATCAAGACACACTGAAAAGAGTTCTTCTCTAATAGATCTCAGATATACAGACCTCTTCCCATGCCACATTCTGGAAAAGACGCATTTCCCCATGCATTCCACCCACTTGGGCATATGTGTCTTTCTTTCCATGTACAGGCAGTGGCTCTACTGTGACTCATGGCGCGTCGCAGCCTCGTGCCCAGGCCTGCCCGTATGGCTGGGCCAATGACATGCAGGTCAGCTGCCCTCCCTGGACAGGCACACATGAACTCAGTCCACCAAGAGCAGACATGCCAGTCCTTCCACCGGCTCTGGGACTCGGTGCCCGTGAAGAGTCTTGCCCTTCCTACCCACCTCTGAATGGGGAGGTAGAGGCAAGGCTAGAATAGAAGAGAAGTAGAGGCAGGTCTTTGGAGGTGTGGGGAAGCCAAACGTTTCTATTGCACACCTCCCGGACCAGCTGTCTCAAGGCACGTCCCCTGGGTGTCCCTGACACAGTTTTGAGGAGGGCTCTATCAGGTCAAAGCAATTCATAATAATACCAAGATGTTATTTGCCTTTTCCACTCATTCTTCCACGAATGTAGAGTTTTCCAGTCTATCCGATGTGTCACATCACACCAGATGGACTGCACAAGCAGATTTGAGAATTCCACCATCTTTCCATGGGGCCAGACATGAAAGGGCTTTGCAAAATTATAAGACAATGCCACCCTTTTCACTCGAATTTTTTTTTGGAGAAAATATACCTACTTTTTATGCTAATGTGTAATGGGGTCATTTAAAAATGGATTCATAAACATTTTTAACATTTCTCAATTTTAATTTATAATACAATAAAAAGTGATAGATACAACCCACTGACATGAAGGTTCTTTTGGGGTCTAATTCTTAAGAGTTTAAAGGGGTCCTGGGACCAGGAAGTTTGAGAGCTCCCGCATAGACATTGGTCTACTTTAGTAAACCAGAAGCCATGGAAATGAGGACGCTGGCTCCAGACAGGGTGACAGTATCTCAACGGGGGGTGTAGAGAGATGGGAAGTACTTCATCTCCATTTCCTTAAGTGCAAAATAAAGGAGGGGGGGTGCGTATGCTTGGATTAATGCAATTATTTTAAACTTTATTTTTAACATAGCAGAACTTCTTTCAATTAAAATCTTTCTCAGGAACTTGAAATGAGTGACAGATGAAGGCACAGTTGCTCAAAGAAGGGGTGGGTGACGAGAGCCTGGGTGTCCCCCAGCCTCTTTTTCCAACCGCCTCTTCCCCTGGAGCCCAGTTAGAAAAGCCTCTTCCCCTGGAGCCCAGTTAGAAAACTGCTGACCCAGAGGACCGACGACCTAAGGCGCTACCATCTACCGCAGGGCCATGGCCCACGACCTTCCTTACCTGCTCCTGCTGAGTGGGGATTCACAAGTGTCGCTGGTGGCCCCAGGGGGGACAGGCAGTGGAAGGCGGATACCTGGCTGGCGGTCAGAAGCTGTCCTCCTGATGAAAGGCTGAGGGTTGAGGGCGCACAAGGCCATGCCCCGCTGTGAGCCCGCCCTCGGCCGTGGCCCTGAGCTGCTCCTCCAGCATCCTGCGGGGGTCCCATGAGGGGCCCCGGCTTCTGGTGGGGTGAGTGGATGGGCGGTCGAAGGTGGCAGTGCAGCTTCAAACAGAGAGGAGGTGGCTGGGCAGAATATGGAACATGTGTTCCCAGACGCTTTGGCTGTGGCTGCCCGAGTGTCCTCAGAATCTCTTGTTTCCTGCCCCTGAGCAGGGGACACTGGGGGGGGTGGGGAGGCACCAGAGGAAGGGGAGCTTGTTCCTGTGTGCTGGGTGGGGGGGCTGGAGGCCTTGTGCTGTGTGGGTGGGCTCACGGGGGGAGGGCTGGGTGGCTTGTGCTGCCGTGTTGCGGGGGAAGCTCCTTTCTTCATTGTTGGGGGGCTTAGCACCCTGGGGCTCACCGGAGGGCTGATGGGTGGGCTGGGGGAGCCATGCACAGAGGGACCACTTGGCTGGGCAGGTCTGTGAAGGGAGGGCTGCCTCCTGACTGCTCGGGGTGTCCAGTATCCCCTTGAGGGAGAGGCTTTCCTGCCTAGCAGGGCGCTTCTCTCCTGGCTCGGTCCCGGGGCGTCAGGAGAATGTGGCCCTCGTGTTGGCCTGGCCAGGCTGGGTTCCAAGGTCCTGTTCTGCCCAGATGTGTGGCTGGAGTGGTGCCAGGGGATGGCCTTCTGGGGATGCCTGGACAGGCTGGCAGCCTTGTCTGCAGGTGCTCGACTCAGAGCCCCACTGCCCTCCACCTCTGGGTTTCTGCTGGCTGCTGGTGGGTGGTTAAGGGGCAAGGTGAACTTTCTGGCACCGCCTCCGCTCTTGCTGCCCCCTGGCCCCATGCTGTGGGGCCTGGTGGGGGCGGTCGTGCTCCTGCTGGGTAGCAGGTCAGTGGGGCTCATGGAGGCTCTTAGCCTTGGGGAAGCCCATGTTCTCCGGGCAGAGTCGGCCCCTCTGAGCCCTGGCACATGGGTCTCTTTGGAGGAGCTCCCTGCTGGCTGGCTGCTTTCTGGAGGCTCCAGGGAGGTGAAGGATTTGTCCATCAGGATTTCCAGAGGTGGTGGAGGGAGACGCTCTGGGTCCTCCTCTGTTTCACAGTTGGAATTGGGGTCCTCACTCTTGGATGCCCCTGCTGTAAGTGCGGGGGGAAAAATAGGAGCTAAGGGCCTCCAGTCTGGGCCCACCTTGAGGGGGTCCCTGCTTGCTGCTGGAGAAATTTGTGGCTTTGGATACAAAGGGGCAAGCCCCCTGTAAATGGGAAATCTGGGAGGCATGATAGGGACCCCCCACTTCCTGAGACAGGGGTTTGGCCCAGAGTCCTTGGAATCCCCCAGTGTCCTCAGACCCTCAGTGGGACTGAAAGTTTCAATGAGTTTCTTGACTGACGTTCTGGGGGGACAGCCCCTGACATTCCAGTCCATGGCCCCCGGAGCCTCACTGGCCTTCTCACCCGATGGAATGGCCCCTGGCAGCCCCTTGGCTCTCCCCCACCAGGGCTGTTCACTCCCAGGGCGGGGACTGCACTTCTGCCAGATGCTCTTGTCCTGACTTGGCAAAATGCTGAAGTTCTTGGTGAGGGAGGCCTTCAGCTTGCTGATGGTGCTGCTTGGGGCGACCCTGCAGGGGTTGGGCCTCAGATCTGCTGTTCTGGGCTGCGGAACCTGCTCTGTGCTCTGTCCCTGCTGTCCTGTGCCCAGGGCATAAAATGCCTCCAGCCTCTGGCTGAGGTCTCTCTGGACCCTCCGCAGCTCCTGGAGGGTGGGGTCCTCGGCATGGCTCTTCAGACAGCCCTCCGACTGGGACCTCCTCTGCCTCACAGGGGCCCTCCGGCTGCCACTGGCTGTGCTAGGTCTTGGTGGGACTGCCATCCTTCTGTCCTCCTCCTCAGGCCAGTCCTGGGGCCCCAAGGGCACAGGGACAAACTTGATCCTTTCACTAATTGCTTCCTTCATCTTCAGAATCATTTCCTGGGCTTGGGGGCTCCTCAGCCTCCTGGGGTGTGGCTGAAACAGGCTTTCTGGGCTTCCAGGTGAAGACCGTGGCCTCGAATGGGAAGAATTTTCCCGCCATGCACAGGGACTCATGCCGCTCACTGGGTCTTCCTCCTCCTCTGGGCTGCTGTCCTCACCATCACTGAGGGAAGGTGTGCCCATCAGCCTGGAGCCTTTAGAAAAATGTGCTTCCCTGGAGATCCCAATCCCAAGGGAATCACGCTGGGTGCTTTTGGCCACCCTCAGGGGGCTGGAGGTGGCGTTTCCTGGGCCTGTGCTGGAGGGGCCTGGGCCACCGGCTCTGCCTTGTGCCGCTGGCTGAACCTTCGCCACAGGAGGCCTTGAGAGTGGGCAGTCCTGGGGTCGGTCTGAACCCATCTGGAAAGGACTTTGCTGCCAGGCATGTCCTGATAGCCTGGCTTCCACTGTGGATGGAAACGCCGGTTTCCATTCTGTGGGCTCCGCCACCGAGTCCCAGCTGGCCTGCTTGCCCAGCTTGTCAGCCAGCTGCACAGACTCATTGTCAGCACCAATACCACTGTCCTCAGAGCACAGGGGCAGACCCCGCATCCCAGGGTCGCTGTGGCCACTTGCCAAGCTCTCCAGTTGCCCCAGAGCCCGCAGGAGACATTCATCCATACCCCTCTTTGTGCTCAGCTTCTTTTCCATGTGGCTCACTGTGGCATGGAGGTAACTGCTGGAGCTCTCCAGGAAGCTGCCTGTGACTGAGGCCACCGTGCCCCTGAGCGCCAGCAGCTTGCTCACTGTGTGCTGCAGAAGCTGTTGCAGGAGATCTGGCTGCTCCTGGGGCTTTCCTTTCCTCAACGGCCAAGCCAGATCCTCCCTAACTTCATGGAGGAGCACTTCTCCATCCTTGCAGATCTCCCCCAAGAGCCGGTTGACCTCATCAAAACACAGCAGCAGGAAGCTGACCATAGGCTGCAGCAGCTCTTGGGTCTGGGCGGCCTGATGGGTGATGCACAGAATTGCTTCATATTTGGAGAGGCAGGAGTGTAGGTAGGTGTAGGCGTGCTGGTGGGCTTTCACCAGGGGCTCAGGAAAGTCCACTTTGCCTTCAGGCTCATGAGCAGGAACATTGTTTTGGCAGCAATGGCCCTGTTGGCCACATGTGTGGCAACTCAGCTTCCTTTCCTGGGTATTACTTTCTTCACTTTTTTCTCCAGAGAAGGCTGCCCTTTGTGACCCGTGGGAACTCAGTGTCTTGGATGGAATGTCCTTAGCCATGTGGCTTTGTGATTTGGCCAGGTGGGATTGGGAGGTTTTGGTTTTGGGGGGTAGTCCTTCCATATCTTTCCCTTTGCTTGCAGCGGGATCTCTTGTGAGCTGATAAAGACCTTCGGCTGGGCTTTGGGTCTGCCTGGACCTTGGCTGTTCCTCTGCCAGCCTCTGTCCCTGGGACAAGCCTCCCCCAGAGTCATAGCAGGTGGAGGTGGGGAGCAGCAGAGGGATAGAGCATCTTTCACCGCCCCCCTGACGTCCCGGCAAAATTGCTTTGGGCTTTTTGAAAAACTGGATGCCACTCTTAGCAACGCTGTTAACAATGTCATTGTGGGAAGGTGTGCACCCCATGATTTCAGCTTGCAGTCATCTCCCTGCCCCCCCGCAATGCTCTTCACAGGTTTCAGAGAATCGTATTTGAAATAGGAACAAAAGTCAGCCTTACTAATCTGTCCGGGCAGTTTCCAGGCCAGAATCCTCTGAAGTCCATGGTGCCGAGTCCTTGGAGCCAGTTTTCTTTACTCCCTTGGCCCCACCATGAAGAGGCGGTGGTGACTGCTGTGTTGTTGTTCTAAGTCTCAAACCCTCTGCTGTTAGTGAGCAACAGGCAATTCTGAAGGACCGCAGTCTCGTGGATTATGGGCCTGCTTCAGCCCGTGTCCTGACAGATGTGGATGGCAAGTGGAACTTTAAGCCTATTAGGTTAATCATGCCCTAGCCAGTCAGCACTCACAGTGTGTTCTAATATAGAACTTCTCAGCATTTGCTATCTTGGGAAGCGGATTATTTTTGCACGTGCTTATGCTTTTAATTCTGTTCAGACGCCTGCCATATGAAACCTAGAGAAATGAGCCATAATTGCAAAAAGCTCTGGAAGAGACACATTTGTGGAAGAGAAGGGAGGGCTCGCCGGCTTCAGATCCTGGCAGAGAAGTGACCTTCACAGTTTAATAAGGGCAAACCAGCCGAGTGTGCTCCAACCTGCTATTATCAAGGAGACCCCAAAACACACAATAGACAGTAATTGGAACAATACATTGTTGTTTGTGGGGCTTATAAAAATACCCTGGCTCTAGTGCTAGGACACTTCTCTAAATGAGACATTGAATAAAGAAGGTGAAGTGACTTTCCTTTATATTAGAAAAGAGAGTTTGATAGCAGGTAAGAAGTCTTTCCTGATTTGGAGGGGAAAGCAGAGAAACTCACTGCCATGTAGAACTCAAGCCTGGTCCTGGTGGAGCAGAGGGGCTCTCACAGAAAAGGCTTTTTTTTTTTTTTTTTTTTTAACATTTTATTTCTGAGAGAGAGAGAGAGACAGTGTGAGAATGGGAGGGCCAGAGAGAGAGGGAGACACAGAATCCAAAACAGGCTCCAGGCTCTGAGCTGTCAGCACAGAGCCCGACGCGGGGCTCGAACCCACGAACTGTGAGATCATGACCTGAGCCAAAGTTGGCCGCCCAACTGACTGAGTCACCCAGGTGCCCCGAAAAGGCTTTTAATGAAATCTTTCTCATAGGAAAATGAGCCAGCCCTGGGTAGTGGGGAGCAATTTGGTCATTAGGGAGACAACATAAGGGAAAAATATATTTTCCTTTTTTTTTTTTTAACGTTTTATATACTTCTGAGAGGGAGAGGGAGAGACAGTGTGAGAAGGGGAGGGTCAGAGAGAGAGGGAGACACAGCATCCAAAACAGGCTCCGGGCTCTGAGCTAGCTGTCAGGATAGAGCCCGATGCGGGGCTTGAACCCATGAACTGTGAGATCATGACCTGAGCCGAAGTCGGACTCCCAACCGACTGAGCCACCCAGGCACCCTATTTTCCTTTGTAAGCATAGCTTCTAGGCAGTTTGAAGATGGAGCTCTTGTCCATAGCGAAGGGTAGCAGTTGCCCATCTTTAAACTCCTCTTAAACTTTTAAAAACTGTCAGCAGTCTAGAGCAAGTAGAAAGACTTGGGTTCCTGCTCCTTCTTCTTTTAGTTGGGGGAGCTTCCAAACTTATTTAACTTCCTTGAGACAGAACTCATCTTTGGAATGGTACCTACTTCATGGAGCTGTTGTGGGGATTAAGTCAATTAATGCTTGGTAAGTGCTTGATGCAGTGCCTGGCCAGTGGTAAACTGGAAAGAAAGACAGAAAGAAAGACAGAGAGAAAGACAAAGAGAAAGAAAGGGGAGAAAGGAAGAAAGGGAGGGACGGGGGAGGCAAGGAAGGAGGGAGGAAAGGAGGAAAGGAAGAAAGGAGGAAAGGAAGAAAGAGAAAGGAAGAAAGAAAGGAAAGAAAAGAAAGAAAGAAAGAAAGAAAGAAAGAAAGAAAGAAAGAAAGAAGGAAAGAAGGAAAGAAAGAAGAAAAGAAAGAAGGAAAGAAAGAAAGAAAGAAAGAAAGAAAGAAAGAAAGAAAGAAAGAAAGAAAGAAAGAAAGAAAGAAAAGGATAAGGATTCCTTATTCCTTTCCCCCTGGCATCTAAGCCACTTATGATAACAAAAGTCATACGAAAATTTATTAATTTGTCTGGGACCAAGTCCCAACCTTTCCTGAATTATCTGGAAATAACTGCCTATTGGGGGGCTTATAGCCCCCAGATCTGGGTTTTTGGCCGTTCTGTGTGTGCAGAAGGGCCCTTTGCTCAGCACACTGCCACCTCAGGATTTTCCCAAGGTCTCATCATGTCATTTCCTTGCTCTTAAATACACAAAAATTCCCACCATCTGCAATAGGAAGAGGGCCTTTTATTTAACCATTTCTCATTTCTGGACATTTTGCTGGTTGCCAATTTTTAATTTTCCTAATAGAGAAAAAAAAAAAAAAAGACTGCATTGAGCATCACCCACAGTTGCTGAGATTGGAGTTGATATTCTAGCTTTACAGTTTTCAGTGTTTCTTATGGAGCCCCGTACAACCGATGAAAACACTACTGTGGGCGTCAGCATGGTTTCAGAACCGGAAGGCATGTATAAACACCTCCTGTGCCGTGAGCAAGCTGGAGACTGGCTACTGGGGCTGTGTGCAGAGCCTGAGCCTGTCACAGCCCTGTGCCCCAGGGTGCGTAATTAATAAAGTTATCTGATCTGTTTGTTTGCTGCCGAACTCAAGGGAAACACGAAGCTGACTCAGTGCCTGGGGGCGAGCTGTGTTAGGCATCAAGAAGTTGTTTCATTTGTCACGTCGCTGGGCTGGCTCAGTAAACAAACAAGTGTGCCATGTGGGAAAATTCTTCTTTCTTCCATTTAACAGAGTGGAAAGCTCATCTGAAGGGTTCTTTGTGTATATTCTTCTCCTCTGGGGATTTGGGGCCCTGGTCGAATCATCTTTATGAAAACCTTTAATCCAAGTGGCTAAAATTATTTCCGAACCAATGACCAAAATAAAAGTATTTGCCTGCAGGGTCAGCTGTCGGATAGCTCTGTAACTTGTAGAATGGTTTTCTTGACTATTCTAAATAATTGAAGAAGCTCTTTATTCATTGCCACTCATTTTTCATTAAGACTAACTTTTGTTTTTCTTTCTTTTCGATTGAGTTTGCTTTAAATGAAAAAAATGACTTTGAATAATGTTGAGTAATTTGTGTAGAAATGTAAGATGACCCAACTACTCTGGAAAATTGTTTGACAGTTAAACATATGCCTATGTTATGACCCATAAATTCCACTCCTAAGAATTTACCCAAGAGTATTGGATGCATAGGTCCTCAAAAGGGATTAGTACAAGAATATTCCCATTAGCTTTCTTCATAATAACCTCAGGTTGGAAAGAATTCAAATATCTGTCAATAGGGAAATAAGTAAATTTAGCATAATTATACGTGGACTGTTTCCCAGCAATAAAAGGAAAAACCTATTGAAACATGTAACAATATAAATTTAAAAATTATTATGCTGACTGAAAGCCGCCAGACATAAAGGAGTATATACAGAATGATTCCATTTATATAAAATTCAATAATAGGCAAAACAATCTATAGTTCTAGAACTCAGAAAAGTGGCTACCTCTGGGAAGAGTTATTAACTGGGTATGGACATGAGAGGATTTTTCTTTTTCATATATAATTTATTATCAAATTGGTTTCCATACAATACTCAATGCTCATCCCAACAAGTGCCCTCCTCAATGCCCATCACCCACTTTCTAAGTGGATTTCTTAGAGTACTGGAAATTGTGGCCTGGGTAGTGGTTACATATATATATATATATGTACACATTCCTTGAGTTGTACACTTAAGTTGTGCACTTTTTGTATGTTAACACACACACACACACACACACACACATACACACACACACACACACCTAAAATGCAGTACTGTATGGTTTACTTTGTGCCTAAGAGAATCCCAGCTATAAGGCCCTTGATCTTGGTAAAGGGCCCCTGTATTAGTTGCCTATTGCTACACAATAAATTACCTCAAAATTTAGCAGCTTACCATAGTAAACATCATCTAATTATGAAACACTCTGTTCTTGTAGGCCAGGAATTTGGGAGCAGATCAAGTGGTAGTTCTGACTAAGGATCTTGCATGAGGTTGTAGTCAAGACATTAACCAGGGTTAGTCATCAGAAGGCTTGACTGGGGCTGGTTGACTTGCCTCCAAGGGTCATGAACATGACATTGACAGAACGTATCAATTCTTTGCTTGATGTTTGCAGGAGGCCTCAGTTCCTCATCATGTGATCTCTCCATAAGCCTGCTTGAATGTATTCACAACATGGCAGCTGGATTTCCCTAAAATGAGCTGTTCAAGAAAGAACAACAATAAGGTCACTTTATCCTTGTCTCAGAAGCCATATGCTTTCACTTTCCTCACATTTTTTTCTTTGGAAGCCAGTCACTAAGTACAGTTCACACACAAGGAAAGAAAAATTAGGCTCCGCATTCAAGAGGTCACACACACATAAAAATCTGGACATACCATTCATAGGTCAATTCATGACATCCAAAACATAGCTATGTACAATAAGCATTAGTTTACCAAGGCGCATTCTTACCTTTCAGCATGCTAAATAAATTCTACCTCATTTTTAAAATCACATGGATTTGAATTAATTGATCAGTAAAAGATAGTTCTAATGTGGCATCAATTTTGAGCCAATACTGTAAGGTCATTTAAGTGATCTGATAAGATGTCTCATTTCTCAAGTTCTATCATAGTCACCAATGAGCTCTCTAAACCTTAAAAGCTAAGAAAAATTTCCCACTACCCAAGACCTTGGGAATATCTGGTTCTTCAGTTCTAAAGGGATGCTCTTTGCAAACAATTCCCTGATCCAGATGTGGGATAAACAGGCAATATGCATATGTTGTAGTGAACTGTCAGAAGAAAGGTGCTAATGTTTGTGTTCCAGGAGCAGGTTAGGATCTTTACATACATCATTTTTCCTCCCCTGCTTTGTTGAGGAGAATCATTACCCACCATTAAAAATTTAATCTGGCTACTGTTACATATGTTAGTGCAGGGGTGCCTGGGTGGCTTAGTCAGTTAAGCCATCTGACTTCGGCTCAGGTCGCGATCTCATGGTTCTTGAGTTTGAGCCCCGCATTGGGCTCTGTGCTGACAGCTCAGAGCCTGGAGTCCCCCTCTCAGATTCTGTCTCCCCTCTCTCTGTACTGCTTACACACACACACACTCTCTCTCTTAGAAATAAACATTTATATATATATATAAATCTCCAGCAGCCCCTGGAGATGGACTGCTTAACTCTTTGAGATGTCTCGGAAGATCCACAAAAATAAATTTCGTTTATACTATGTAGCCTATATTTGGAACCAAAGTATGTTAAATATACTCTCCAAATTTGGCCAAAATTCATCCATTTTTTTACATGATAAGAGAAGGTGTTTTATTGCAAGAGACTTAATTCTAGCCTATAACAAATAACCCCCAAATCTCAGTGACAGCTCATGAAGTGTTATTACTGCCCACACAATGCTAATGTAGAAGTTCTCAGTTGAATTATTGTCTTAAATACCTCTCCTTCAGGTCGAGATCTGGGGCCCTTCCACACTGAAACATCAACAGTTTCAATACATGACCTCCAAGGCAGAAGGGGAAGAGTGTGGGGAAGGCATACCAGATACCCAACCATCTTTGCTCAGAGTTGACACCCATCATTGCTGCTCACATTTTAAAGTCTAGGACTTGTCACATGGTCTCACTTAGATGCAGATGGGCGGGAAAACGTAATCAATCTCTGGCAGGACAATACTTCTCAACAACATCTCTTTACTATGGAAGGGGAACCCCAACTTTTGGTAGCCAAGTAGTCTCTTCTGCCACACCTATGTTTCCAGATGAGGAAACAGAGGCTGAAAATGTTTAGATAATTTGTTCAAGTCATATAACTGGCATACAGCTGATGTGGGACTTGGACCCTGGTCTCTCTGGTTCCAAAGCCAGTGTTATTCCTACTACATTTTTTGGGGTAAGATATCTGCATTTTAAGCTTCACTTGGGATTGGTGGTTCATCTCATGTTGGACATTTCAGTAACATGCTCAGATTCTGGCCCCACCAGGAGGAGACTTGCAGGAGTCTGCAAGAAGTGACTTCAGATTTGCTCTGTGGCCCAAAGAAGTCCTCCAGGTTCCCTTTCCAAACCTTCTCTGTCTCAGACTAATCCCTTTGGATTGATGACTTGGCTGGATGGTCATTGATTTTAATTTTGTCCCTGGGTGAGGACTTTCAGATAATTCCTAGCTCTAAATTCTAGATCCCACAGGAGGTCTCATGCTCCACCACCTCTGAACTCAGCCCAGACTCCAGGTCTGTGTCCCTCAGCTGGTTCACCTCCTAGTATGCTAGCTAGCCAGAGTGCTGGCTTGGGCGGAGAATTGAACATGTAAAATAACTTCATATTAACTACTGACTAAAGTTGCTACCAGAGGAAGACAGTATTGGGCTTCTATTCTTAGAGATATTTTAAAGTAAGAGGTGTTGATTTCAGCAAAAATGTTCTCATTTCATAAACATGCTTGCATTTCACAAGCATTGTAATTTTTATTTTTGCCTATTACCTTCCACTCTTTTCTTCTACTTGTATATATATTTTGCACAGCAGCTAATCACATTGTACATGCCATTATATTATCTTTGTTCACTAAAAATACATTATAAACATTTTCCGAGTTACTCTGTTTCAAAGGATTTAATGGGAAAAGCCATGTTGTATATAATCAAGTCACTAACCTCTTACTTTAACAAAAAGATATACTTACTCTATACTTAGTAGAGTCCCTAAGTATAAATCACAGCACAGTTTATGAATTTGCTAATTCTTCTTCCTCCATGCAGATATTTCTCAGAGAGAAGACCTTCACAGAAATGCATATAGACATAATCACATGACTACCTTATGGTATAGGTGGATGGAGAAAAGGGTGATCAGGGGCGCCTGGGTGGCTTATCGGTTAAGCGTCCGACTTTCGCTTAGGTCATGATCTTGCGGTTCGTGGGTTCGAGCCCCGCATTGGGCTCTGTGCTGACTGCCAGCTCAGAGCCTGGCGCCTGTTTCAGTCTGTGACTCCCTCTCTCTCTGACCCTCCCCTGCTCACGCTCTCTCTCTCTCTTTCTCCTAGAAATAAATAAAAATATTAAAAAAAAAAAAAAAAAGAAAAGGGTGATCAAATGTACAGGGTTTGTCTGAGAAGTCCATACCTAGCAAAGACAAACATCTTGAAAGTGATGAAATGGGAACTTACACCTCAGGTCTGGCCAACTCTCAGGCTGTAGTTCTTTGCATATTTCAGTTCTTTCTCTTTAAGAGAGAGATGGAAAGAGAGAGAGAGAGAGAACAGAGGAGAGGGGAAAAGAGAAGAAAGAAGAAGAAGAAGAAGAAGAAGAAGAAGAAGAAGAAGAAGAAGAAGAAGAAGAAGAAGAAGAAGAAGAAGAAGAAGAAGAAGAAGAAGAAGAAGAAGAAGAAGAAGAAGAAGAAGAAGAAGAAGAAGAAGAAGAAGAAGAAGAAGAAGAAGAAGAGAGAGAAAGAGAGAGAGAGAGAATCCCAAGCAGACTCTATGCTTAGCATGAAGCCTGACATGGGGATCGATCCCACCATACTGGGATCATGACCTGAGCTAAAATTAAGAGTCAGATGCTCAACTGACTGAGCCACCCAGGTGCCCCTGAAATATCCTTGTAGGTAAATCTTGGACCACATTTGTGATTATTTCCTAAGGATAGATTCTGGATATGGAATTGCCTAGCCAAAGAATGTAAACATTGAAATAACTTAATTGACTTAATTTCTCTAGAATAGTTTTAAGTTTCTAGAAAAATTGAGGTGAGTGTTCTCATATACTCCCCATTTACACAATTTCTCCTATAATATCATCTTACATTAGTGTGGTATATTTATTACAATTATTGAGTCAATCATAATTATTAGCTAAAGCCCACACTTAATTCCTTAGTTTTTACCTAATGTCTGTTTCAGGATTCCATCCAGAGCAAATGACATTTAGTCATCATGACTTCTTAGGCTCCTCTTGACTATGACAGTTTCTCACAGCCTGCCTTGTTTTTGATGACCTTGACAGTTTTGAGAAGTACCGGTCAAATTGTTGGATGTCCCTCAACTGGGATTTGTCTGATGTTTTTCTCATGATTAGATTGGAGTTATGGAGTTTTGAGAGGAAGATCATAGAGGTAATGTGCCATTTTTATTACATAATATCAAGAGTACATACTATCAACATGATTTATAACTGGCAATATTGACCTTGATCACCTGGCTGATGCGGTGTATGTGAGACTGCTCAACTGTGAAGTTATTTCCCAATCCGATTTCTCTACTATACTCTTTGGAAGTATGATGGGCAACCACACTTAGGGAGTGGGAAGTTATAGTCCCCCTGAATATAAATATTTTTAAGACTTTTGGTACAAATTGTGGAAATTACTCTCTAGGAAGAAAGATTATACCAGTCTACGTTCCCAGCAGGAGGGTGAATATGTATTTATGTTATTGCAAACTTGCCAGCATTGGATATTGTCCTTTAAAAAAAATCTGCTGATTTTAAAGAGGAAAAATGCATCTCATTTCAATTTGCATTCATGAATTTATTGGAGAGTTTGTGTATTTTAAAAACTGTATGCTCTTTTGGCCGCTTGTGTATGTTCTTTCAAGGGTTACTTGTACATTTTTTGCTCATTTGTAGAAATGAGGAATTTCTACAAATTGGGGTGTGTATCTTTGTTTTGTTAATTTTCAGAATATTAGCATTTAATATTCTAATAAAAATATTATCAGATATTATTAAATATTAAATAATATTTAAAAATTGGTCATACATGTTGCCATGTTGCCAGTATTTTTTTTTTAAGTTTTCCTCTTACCTTTTAGTTTTGTGATAGTTTTTGGAAAATGGTAGTTTTCTTTTTTTTAATGTTTTATTTATTTCTAGGAGAGAGAGAGAGACAGCGTGAGCAGCGGAGGGTCAGAGAGAGAGGGAGTCACAGACTGAAACAGGCTCTAGGCTCTGAGCCGGCAGTCAGCACAGAGCCCGACATGGGGCTCGAACCCACGAACCGCGAGATCATGACCTAAGCGAAAGTCGGACGCTCAACCAACTAAGCCACCCAGGCGCCCCTGGAGTATGAAAGTTTTCATTTCACATAACCAACTCTTTGGTCTTTTTCTTTACAATTTTTATCTTTGTTGTCATGTTTAGAAAGGTTAAATTTATACCTTGTGAAATACCTGGACAAATTTATAGTTAGGAATTTATTATCATTATTATTTTAGGAAGTTATTATTTTTAAATGTTGGTTTCCTGTGAAATGGGGGGATATGACTTAGTTAGCTTGAGCTTTGTCTCTGAAACAGTTAACACATTTCAAGGACACCTTTGAAATGGACATGTTTCAAGATAGGTAACTGTAAATTATGGACTCTTAAGAATTTCTGAGACTAGTTTTAATGTTTTAAAAAAATTTTTAAAAAGGAAGTGAACTGACTGACATGATACTAAGTTCTTTGGGGCCACAAAATGGCAAACTAATGGGGT
This sequence comes from Proteles cristata cristata, assembly GCA_017311185.1. Taxonomy (NCBI): domain Eukaryota; kingdom Metazoa; phylum Chordata; class Mammalia; order Carnivora; family Hyaenidae; genus Proteles; species Proteles cristata. The sequence continues at coordinate 243,986 of JAESUZ010005172.1, forward strand.
GACTTGAAAATGTGTAAATGACTTCAGTGAGAGATAAGCTTTAACATATATGAGGATAAGAAATGTGATTATTAAATAAAGAGGCAAGTATCATCACTGTCCTTCAGCAATTTACATATCCAAGTGAGTAGTCAGAAATGGGGCATCGGGGGCTTGGGAGTGAAGGGGTGGTGGGGGTGGCCATAAACATGTATTTCAACAAGTAGCTATTTCCCTCAAAAAAATTTTAGAACAGTCTCATTTAGGATTTTCTTCTGAGCCAATTTCAGTCATGAAATAAAATTAATCCAATTATGGTTAGTTGTGCCTCCCAGAGTAAAATAGTACATGGAAATAAAGCAGACTGTGGTGTGGCAGGCTGTGGTGTGGGATGTTAATAGAGGTGCTTTTGTGTCTCCTTTTACTCATCAGGTCTCTTCACTGCATCTCTAGCCCCTTTCGTCACAGCCATGTTGGGGAAGTCCTTCAGTGAAGCACCAGAGAGCAAGTCAATGAATCACCAGCTTCGGAGTTCAAAGACTCCACTCAGGTTTAAGACAGAAAAACTCTGCAAGGGGATTGGAGGAGACAGAATAGCCCCCTGCCTCCAATTCTTTCCATAGTTAAAGAATACCTCCTGAGTTAGGAATGGGAAAGAGTTGGGAGAGAAGCTACAGGATTATGTGAGTGTGGCACTTCTGTGCCCACCTCTGATCTCAAGGCCTCATTGGGGGATCCTGAGAGAAGAGGTTCTCAAGCCCCCTTCCTGGGCCATAGCCTGAGGCTGGAAGACAGCAAGCCAGCAAGCATTGGGGAGAAGTGCCTCATATTCCCTTGAAGTGGCAGAATAGGAATGCTGGTGTGGTGTGTCTCTGTGCAAAAGGATGGGAGACTTGCCCACCCCAGTCTCCCACAGGCCAGACTGGCAGAAGAGGATCGCCTACTATGTCCCGAAGGCTTCCATGTGGAACAAATCTACCAGAGAAAGAGAGAAAGCTAGGGGTCAGCCAGCCCAGGATGAGACTGAGACCCAGGGGGTGGAGCTGCCTGCCCTTTCAATAGAGAGAACTAATGGGAACCCCCTTATGTCCCATAGATTGCTCAGGTCACCTCTCAAGGTCATCTACTGGATAGGACAGATGAAGACCAAGAAGGGAGCTCCTCGGATAAGCTCTTGAGAGCTGAGATCAGTTCCCGGGAAGAGAAGCAAAGAGGTGAAAACAGAGAGAGAGAGTTTTAAACTTAAATGTGACTGAATTATAAACTTGAATAGACTAAGAAATGACTGAATTTGAATGAGTTTATCTGAGAGTGACTAGATTAAATTTTCTCTGCTTTGAGGCAGAATGGAGGCTTAAGGCAGAAATTACACTCAATTATACAAGAATAGAGAAAATTACATTTTTGCACACTTGAATCAGTGACTGTGAAATTTGTACTGGTTCCAATAATTATAGGCAGCCAGGTGTCAGCAAAATCTCAAGAATAGACCACAGAAGCTAGAGGCTGCTTTTCCAAGTTATTACCTCATCTGTTGCTGCAGCTTAAAAGGTCAATACAATGTCTTATCATCAGAAATCATGACAAAATTGATTCAAAGTTCTGTTCAATATGTTCTCTTTATATGAGAGAGTAGAACTAACACTTGTTGGTGAGAAGAAAAAAAGCCAAAAACAACTTTTTGGAGTCCAGGTCATAACCCTATGAACAGAAGGGGGAAGATAGGAAATTGCAGGTAATGCTGGATACCTTCTGTTTTCTCCCTCCAAATCCACTCTACACACTTCTTTTTTTTTTTTAATGTTTACTTATTTGAGAGAGAGAGATAGAAAGAGAGAGAGAGAGAGCACATGCACAAGCTGGGGGAGAGGCAGAAAGAAAGGGAGACAGAGGATCTGAAGCAGGCTCTGTGCTCACAGCAGAGAGCCCAATGTGGGGCTCGAACTTGTAAACCATGAAGTCATGACCTGAGCCAAAGTCAGAAGCTTAATCGATGGAGTCTTCCAAGTGCCCCACTCTACATACTTCTGTACCCTTGACAGTACCCTGGGAGGCAGATTCCTGGTGCTCCAGCTCTAGCGAGGCACTGGCCAAGACTTGGAGGTGGGGGAAGTAAGTCCAGGCATGGATTCCTCAGTCTCCCTTTGTGAGAGTCTCATTAGCTTCTAGGCTTTTTCCTTGCTATGACATGAAAGGCCAGGCCGTATTAGCCATTTTTCTTACTCCGCTATTGCATCCAGCAGCCCAAGAGGGAGCTTAAAATTCCTAACTGTGGTTTCTGGCCCTTTAAATCTGGTATCCATAGCACCACAGGCAATGTCATTATTATGTATCTGCTGCCTGTAGAAAAGCAGGCTGTTGCACTCAAAGGGGACTCCACCACAGGGAGTCAAGTCAAAGCCGGCCACCACCACCCTGGCTTTCTGTAATTGGAATCTGCCTATGGGCCCAAGGGAGCCCATTATGAAAACACCTATTTTCATAGACTCCCAACCAACACTCTAAACAATTTGTGCTCTTGCAGAGGAAGACCCACCCATGAGATATTGAAATATTTTTTCTGGGTGACATTGAAAGTATAGTGTCATGATTGTGGAAGTTTCACTGTAAAACGAATCTCATGCCCACCAACGTCTCTGATGAAACTTCATTTCGGCTAAGGCAAAGGTGAGCATCCTGAACAAAGTATACCGTTATTTTAAACAAACTAACATGGGTTTCAGTAGTTGGACATATGTTGTGAGGCAATATAGACATATTTTACAGAACTGTATCCTTTCCTACATAATAACACCAAAAGGTCAAAAGTCTGTTCAGTGCTAAAAACCTGAATGGAGTATTAAAAATGCTTCACAAGCCACTCCCTTTTTTCTTTTCGTCCTTTCTTTCTTTTCTTTTTTTTTTTTACAATTGATGAGTCAATGTTGATACATTACTATTAATTGAAGTCCATAATTTATATGACAGTTCACTCTTTGTGTTGTATAGTCTATGGGTTTTGACAGATGCATAATATTACATGTCCACGATTACAGCATCATACAGAATGGTTTCACTGCCCTTAAAACTCCTTTGTGCTCTACCTATTAATCCTTCTTCCCCAGCCCCTGACAACCACTTTACTGCAGCCTTTTCAGATTGGCTTCTTTCATTGAACAATATATATTTAAGGGTCCCCAAAGTCTTTTCATGGCTTGATAACTCATTTCTTTTTATCACTTTCAATATTCCATTGAAATGTATAGATGTACCACAAGTTGTTTGTCCATTCCCTTATTGAAGGAGTGTTGGTTATTTCCAATTTTTGGTAATTATGAAAAACTGCTGTAAACATTCATGTGCAAGTGTTTGGACACAAAATTTCCAATCACCTGGGTAAATATTTAGGAGTGAAATTGCAGCAACACAAGGTAAGACTCTACAGTATTTAGCTTTGTAAGAAACTACCCAACTGTCTTTCAAGACGTTTGTACCATTTTTCATTCCCACCAACAATGAATGAGTTCCTTTTGCTCCACATTCTTGCCAGAATTTCATATTGTCAGTGTTTGGGACTTTAGCCATTCTGATATGATTGTAGTGGTATCTCATTATTGTTTTAATTTTCATTTCCTTGATAGCATATGATGTTGAGCATCTTTTCATATGCTTTCTGGCCATCTTCTTTGGTGAGGTCTGTTCAGATCATTTTCCCAAGTTGCGTTGTTTTCTTACTATTGAGTTTTAAGAGTTGTATATTTGAGATGCAAGTCCTTCATCAGATATGACCAAATGCAAGGAAGGCCACCTAGATTTTCTCCTATGTTATTTTCTAAAAGTTTTGTAATTTTGCATTTGATATTTATATCTATGATCCATTTTGAGTTAGTTTTTCTGAAAGATGTAAGGTCTGTGTCTAGATTCATTTTTCTGTATGTGAATGTCCTGTTGTTCCAGCACCACTAATGGAAAATACTATTCTTTTTTCACTGAATTCTCTTTGCTACTTTGTGAAAGAGTGATTGACCATATTGTGTGGGTGTATTTTGCTCTGTATTTTATTCTGCTGATCTATTTGTCTTCTCCTTTGCCAATACCACACTCTCTTGAATATTGTAGCTTTACTCTAAGTCTTTAAGTCAAGTCTGGTCAGCCGTTTGACTTTGTTCTTCTTCAACATTATGTTGGTCATTCTGAGCCTTTAGCTTTTCCATATAGACTTTAGAATCAGTTTCTCAAAATCCACAAAATAATACACTGGGATTTTGATTGGAATTGCATTGAATGCACAGATCAAGTTGGGAAGAACTGACTTAATTATCTTGAGCCTACTTATCCATGGACATGGAATAGCTTTCTATTTATTTAGATCTTCTTCAATTTTTTTCATGAGAGGCTTCTAGTTTTCCTCATAAAGACTTTGTACATATTTTTTTAGATTTATACCTAAGCATCCCTCTCTCTCTCTCTTTCTCTTTTTTATACTGTTTGTGGAGTTGTTTCTAACTTCAAATTCTAATTGTTCATTGCTGGTATACAGGAAAACAATTGACTTTTGTATATTGGTCCACATTAAACGTTTTTTAAAAATGGTTATTCATTTTGGGAGAGGGACAGAGCACATGAGCAGGGATGGGGCAGAGAGAGAGGGAGACAGAATCCGAAGCAGGCTCCAGGCTCTGAGCTGTCAGCAAAGAGCCTGACGTGGGGTTTAAACCCACAAGCATCATGACCTGAGCCAAAGTTGGATGCTCAACTGACTGAGCCACCCAGGTGCCCCAACTGGTCCACATTTTAAATGTATTCTTTGCCTTTTCTTTCTTTGCCTCCTTCTGTCTTTTGAAAAAGAGGAAGGAAATCAGGATCTGGAGAAAGATATTAAATTAAACATTTTTTTAAATTTTATTTTTAAAGTCTATTCATTTATTTTGAAAGAGAGAGAGAGAGTGGGGGAGGGTTGGGGTAGGAGAGAGAGAGAATCCCAAGCAGGCTCCTCACTGTCAGTGCAGAGCCCAATGTAGGGCTCAAACTCACAAACACTGAGATCATGACCTGAGCTGAAATCGAGGGTTGGATGCTAAATTGACTGAGCTATCTGGGTGCCCCAATAGGCTTTATTTTTAAAGAGTAATTTTGGTTAACAGAAAACTGAGCAGACAGTACAGAGAATTCTTGTAAGCCCCCTCTGCCCCTTTACAGATTCTCCTACTATTAACATCTTGCATTAGTGTGATACATTTGTTACAACTTTTAATTTTAAATTTAATATAACAAGGAGGTATGGAGTGCTTTTAGGCATACAAAAAAATGAAAAAAAAATTTTTCCCTGCCTTTATGGAGTTTACAGTCTCACTGGGAAGGCAGGACAAAATGCTTTCACACGAGTGACTAATACACAAAAGAGCATATAGTTGGATTTTAAAACGTGTCATTTTTTTAGTGAAAGGGAGAAATTAGAGACCTAGCTTTCCATGGAAGAGGTAAGATGTAGGAAGGGTCTGGAAGGGTAGTTGGATTTGGATAGGAGGAGGTAGATTGCAGGTGAAGTCTAAGCAGAAGAATGGCATGTACAAGGATGCGGAGGTGGGAGTGAAGGGGTAGGCTTTATCACATTGGGCAGAGGTGGGAGGTGACTTTGAAGAATGTCAGTATGAGTAATCAGAACTTGATAAAGTGCTCAGAGGTGAGTTTCTAAGCGGATCCTTTGGGTCTGGTTCTTTTAGGACCATTGGTTTTTGGTTTCGCATATACCTCAAGGCAGATATTCTGAACCATTTGCTTCTTTGAATCAGAATTACAGGCTTATGCTAGGAAGTGTTTCTAAAGAGAAGCACTGCCCTTCTGGGGAAAAACTACCAAACGGGGTTGCAGGTTTTTCATTTGCCCCAAGAGTATAATTTTACATACGCACATCAGGAAAAAAGCAACTTACTTGAGAGGTCAAATATAGTGATACAGATGCCAAGGGAAGTTTCTTTGAGTTCCCTAGGCCCCTTGCTGGCTGGCTGCATTGAACTCACTCTCTTTGAAGAATTCAGTCATTACTGGGTGGGGGGTGGGGTGGGTAGGAGAACCCTGTGGGGTCTCTTAGGAGGGAGGAAAGCAATGAGGGAATTGTATGAATTCCAAAGCTTTAATCTCTTCTCACCACAAAGGTAAGAGCACACAGGGCATTTAATGCCCTAATTTTTTTTTTCTTGGTCTGAGTTAACTCACCTCATGAGACTTCCCTAGTGTTATATGTAATTGCTTATTCAGGTCACCAATAATAACACTGCAGGGATTCAAGGAAGTTTTCATAGTGAAAGAACACATCCATATTCAGAACTCCAGTCACCAACTCCTCCACAGACATTACCTTCCTTCATAAAACCTCTCTGAATCCAAGTCTTTTTCTATTCCCACCCCCACTCCCACCCCCATCACCTGAGTTCAAGCCACCCACCTGACTATAAGGAAAGCCACATACCAGATCTCCTTAACTATAGAGTCCCTCTCATAATGACCTGGGGTCAAAACCTTGGATCCATTCTTTTCCTTCACAAAGTCTCATTCATTTTTTCAATGAAGCATCTCTAAAAACTTACAAGACCATCCCATGCATTGCTCTTGCTTTGGATCCACTGCCACTCATGTTTATCCCTCTGCCTGGTGTTTTTCTCTTCTCTCTCGCCATTTTGAGCAAATACACAGATATCCAGCTAAATTTGAACTTCAGATAATCAATAACTAAAAAAATAATTTGGTACCTACTTACACTAATTGTTATCTGAAATTCAAATTTAATTGGGCAGCCTATATTTTATGTGTCAATCCTACCACTATAGAACCTTTTCTTAGTGATCCAATTCTTCCTTATCTGATTTATTAGTTCCTAAAATACCCAATTCAGCCTTTCATTATATGCTATCTTATAATTATTAATTATATATATAGTATTAATATTTATCAAGCAATTATTCAGCATCAGGCACTGTGCTTAGTTTTTTTTATACAATAGTTCATTGAATTATTACAAGAAATATATGATAATGTAAGACCTACTATGATACCAATTTTTTAAATGAGGTGGCTGAGTCTTTGAGAAGTTATTTTGTGTGTTCAAGGTCCCAAAGCTAACTAAACTTGAACTTTTAGTTTTTTTGTAGGGTTACCAACTTGTTCTGATATCCCTGGCACTGTTCTGGTCTTAAAATTGAAAGTATTCACACCCTTCAAACCCTTTCAGTTCCAGGCAAACCTTGTATGTCTTGCTTCAAAGTCTGGGATTCTATCTTACTTACAATTTTTTTTAGATTTAATGTTTCTTCTCTCAGTTAGGTTAGAAAGTCACCAAGGACAGGGTGATATCTAATGGTATTTACTGACACTAAGAATTATTTAGTAAGTGCTTGACAAATGAGGACCAGAAGCTCCCCACAGAGGCCATATCTCTTTTCTTGAGCCTCTTTGGATTGCAGGAGCTGAGGACTATGTGGTGTATGCTTGAGGGCAGCAAATCTTAGATGCAGCTGAGACCTGAGCATGGCTAGTGGTCTTTGCAATAGAGGCACAAAAGTGACCATGATGTCACTGGTCATTACTTAGAAAGATGTTAGGCTATTGTTACTAGCAAAAGTGCCCTTAAATTACTGAAAATGCAGCTCCTTGGTAGGTGTGTGGTGCCTCACTTGACAAGCTGAACCTTGAGAGACTCCCTGCTTTGAAGACTGAGTTAGGGCTTGGATGAGGCTGGAGAAACAGCATCTATGGTGCCAAGAAAAGTGGAGTGTAATAGGGTGGGTAGCAAGACCATCAGCACCTTGCTGGATGGACAGCACCCAAGGAAGCTGAGTGGCTGTTGTTTTTTCACTGTGGATATGCTTTTATGCAATGCACATATATCCAAAAGATTATTATGTTATTACATTATTATATAATAGTCAAATGGTTAGAATGGTGATATGTAGGTGTTATTGTTATGATGAAAAGTGATTAATGGGGTGTGATGGGAAAGGCAGAAACAATAGATTTCCATCCCCCGGGGACATGTGTATAGCTTGTTTCAACTTCATTTTGATTGCAGGACATTACTGTGAATACTTACACTAAGTTACATTAAGCTGTCTGTGGAGAAATCATTTATAAAAATAATTTGCTATTTAAAAGAACAGTTGAATTGATAAAGGCTAACTAACACTCTTAAGGCAACTTTATTTTTAGTTGCTAAATTTCACTTCAAAATGCTTCAATTTTTAAGTATGCTTTTGTTTCAGGCTTTTTATCAAGACCGCATAACAGATATGGGGTATACAGTTCAGGCAGGAGTTTCCAATTTGAACAGTGCTGACAGATTCCATGATGGCTTTTCCCCATCCCCAGGAGTGTCTCTTAGCCTCCTACTGTAATGTTCAGAGTCATTCCTGACCTATCCTCAACCTCCCTTTCCAGCTCATCTTCTACAAGTCCATACCACAGGCTCTGTACCACCTAGACTCTTTGCTATCCTCCAAACACACCATTATCAGCTTTTCTGCCTCTAAGCCTTTCTCTTGCAAAGCATTGTGGTTCAGAGTTTAATCTCTTGAACTAGACTGCCTGGGTTCACATCCAGGTTCTGCTATTTACTGAGTGATCCTGAGCAAGATGCTTATAACTACCTTATGCCTTTATTTCTCCAACTGGAAGGTGAAACTAAAATGATATTTCTTCTTCAGAAGTAAAATAATTCATGAAAGTGCTTAGAACAATACACAGCACATACTAAGCCCTAAGTAAATGCTAGCCCCTCATTCATATAACTGGAACTCTTTATCCTCCCCACTCAACTCAAAATATATCTCTTCCTGGGCACATGCACCCCAATGTTTATAGCAGTGCTATCAACAGTAGCCAAAGTAATGGAAAGAGCCTAAATGTCTATCAATGGACGAATGGATAAAGAAGATGTGGTATATATATACAATGGAATATTACTCAGCAGTCAAAAAGAATGAAATCTTGCCATTTGCAACTACATGGATGGAGCTAGAAGGTATCATGCTAAGCGAAATTAGTCTGTCAGAGAAAGACAAATATATGACTTCACTCATATGAGGACTTTAAGATACAGAACAGATGAACATAAGGGAAGGGAAGCAAAAATAATATCAAAACAGGGAGGGGGACAAAACATAAGAGACTCTTAAATATGGAGAATAAACAGAGGGTTACTGGAGGGGTTGGGGGGTGGCTAAATGGGTAAGGGGAATTAGGGAATCTACTCCTGAAATCATTGTTGCACTATATGCTAACTAACTTGGATGTAAATTAAAAAATAAATAAATTTAAAAAATATATAAAAATATATCTCTTCCTTGAAGCCTTTCCTGATCACCCTATCCTGCAATGTGTGCTCCCTCTTAGGAAATCCTTAGTACTGACACTGTTTCTTTGGCAGGTTGTTGGTGTTCTTTTCTCAAGCACATGTCTCATGACCACACGTGATCGGTTTCCTCCAGTTGTTTGCTGACCACCCACTTTGAGTCAGTCCTGTACTCATGAGAACAGCCAGAGGCAGGTATTCTTTATCTCATTTTACAAAAGAACAAACTAAGGCCCAGAGAAGGTAATTGCGTTGCTCACATTACAGAGCTAGGAAGAGAAGGTTCTCGGTTCCAGCTCAGTTTGCATGTGATTACAGCTTCAACACTGTTCCTCCTGTCCTAGAAAACAAGGCGTGGATCTTATGCTGTGGTAGACTCCATACTTTCCTTCAGGTAGGAGGCATTCAGAGTATTCTTGGTGATTTAATGGGTTAATATGCAATTTGATTGCCTTGCTAACTATCATTTGGTGCTTATGGTTACGGTTATTTTGATGATGCTGAAGATATTGCATGGAATATTTTGATGGGCCTTAGAAGGATAGACTGCAACTTACTCTTCTTGAGTTGAACCCCATGTGGATCTAAAAACACAACTCACATTTTTGTCTTAACTGTTCCCTGCTGTTGCAAATATGGTTAGATGAGGAATGTCAAAACCATCTCATTATCAATGCTGTTTTTGTCACAAAGGAGACTTTCTCATGACTCAGTACCAGCTAATTGGTCTGTCAGTGGTTCTTTTTGTTTGGTGAGTCATTTGATCCGTTGTTGACAAGGTGCAAACTGCTCTCTACCCACAAAGGTGGGGTGTGTGTGTGTGTGTGCTTCAGTGGGTCTGACAGTCTTTCAACTCCTAATCAAGATGCTATTAAGCAGTGATGGTTTTACAGTGAACAGGGATGAAACTATATTGGTTTTGTAAGCAGCTGTTGGAAAGACAACTTGATAGAGCTTTAGTGATGCATGAATGTTTCCCATTTTAGAGTGTGTGCATGTGATACAAAGGCAACTTCTGTTTCTCAACTCCTTGGATAAGATAGTTATCTTTTCTGTGACTGAAATCTTAAAGAACCAGGCCCATTCTATCCACAAATATTTTTTAATGTGTATTATGTGCCAAGTGCTAGGTTCTAGGTACTGAGGATGCAGCACTGACAAAAATAGACTAAAATTTCTGCCCTCTGGAGCTTTTTCTTTTTTAAAGCCTTTTATTAGGGAAAAAATTTCAAATGTATGCAAAAGGAGAAAGAATAATATACCCATCATTCATCTTTAATAATGATCAATGTTTTGTCATTCTGTTTTCATCTATCCCTTTTACCATAAGCTTATTTTTTGAATTGAATAAATTTGACATGTAACCTTGTATTGGTTTAAGGTGTATAGCATGTTATTTTGATACATTTGTATATTGTAATGTGATTGCCAGTGTAGTGATATTTATCATATTACTTAATTACAGCACAATATCATTGTCTAGTTTCATTACATTGTACATTAGATCTCAGATTTATTTACTATTCATTTCAAGTTTGTGTCTTTAAACACCATGTCTCTTGTCCACAAACTCACAAACCAGGAGATCATGACCTGAGCCAAAGTCAAAAAACTGACTGGAGCCACCCAGGTGGCCCAGATAAGGATTTTTTTTTCTTAAAATTTTTTTTAAACATTTATTCATTTTTGAGAGGCAGAGAGAGACAGAGCACAAGTGAGGGAGGGGCAGAGAGAGGGAGACATAGAATCTAAAGCAGGCTCTAGGTTCTGAGCTGTCAGCACAGAGCCAGACACAGGGCTCAAACTCACAAACCGCAAGATCACGACCTGAGCCGAAGTCAGATGCTTAATCGACTGAGCCACCTAGGCACTCCCAGATAAGGACTTTTTAATAAAAACATAATTGCAATGTTATTCTTATACCTAAAAAAAATTAACAAAAATTTCATGATATAATTTAATGTCCCATTCATGTTAAATTTCCCTCAACTGTCTCAAGAATTTTTTTTACATTTCTTTGTTTGCATTCAGATCTAAATGCTCTGCACATTATAGGTTGTGGATAGAGTGCTTATATCTCTTTTGATCTTTACTAGTTTTCCTTAGCTAGTTTTTGATTGTAGGAATTGGGTTATTTGCCCTGTAGAAGTGCCCACATTTTGGGTTTGGCACATTGCATCCTCATGAAATTGTTTACGATATTCTTTTATGCTTCACATTTTCTATAAAATGATATTTATATTGAGAGACTTGGTTAAAGTATGTTTCAATGAGGGGCAGGGGCATTGGAACTAACAGCCTAGCAGAAACTCTCCTGATGCTGTTATTGTGGTGCCAGAGATGTTTCTGGAAGTGTCTTGGTGGCTAAAACTTTTGGCAGCCAGTATGAAAAGCTTGTTTCTTGGAGTGGCAGTTTTAATCCTGATGCCATGAAACATTCCCTATGTTCCTTCTTCCTTTATGCTGGCCTGTAAAGAAGACTTTTTAAAAAATTGTTTATTTTATTTACTTATTTTTGAAAGGGATCAAGAGATAGAGAGTAAGCAGGGGAGGGGAAGAGAGAGAGGGAGAGAGAATCCTAAGCAGGCTCCACAGTCTATGCAGAGCAGGACACAGGGCTTGAATTCATGAACTACGAGATCATGACCTGAGGTGAAACCAAGGGTTAGACCCTTAACCGCTGAGCCACCCAGGTGCCCCACTATAAAGAAGACTTTCAAAAGTGGTTGTATCATGTGGTATTGGGGAGTGGCCCGACTGGAGGATGTGGGAAGCAGTTCTCACATAGGAATGAGACAGGTTTGAAAACTTCATTTATTTGTGTCTCTTTGGGAATTAGACTAACAAAAGAGAGAATAAACTCATAGGATAGCATGAATCTAAATTATGCCAGTTGAGTTAGAATATTTGAGGAAGTCTCAAATATGAAGTTTATTTTGTGAAAGGTATTCAGGAGATTCAAATGCACAGCCAGGAATGAGAAACAAGGATTCAGATAATAAGGCTTGTGAGGTCTTCAGTTTGTAGTCTGCTTCAGTAGGCAGGTCCCCACTTGAAGCTCAGAAAAAGAAAAGAAGATGGGTCAGAGGAAAGCAAGCCCAGGTGACAGCAGTAGGAAGGTCCCGGGTTCCTCGGGGACTTGATTTGAAAGGATTTCAGTGGTGTTAATGAATTTCTTCATCAATAAATGATGTCATGAACTTTTTTTAAAAATGGGGAATGGGGCTTTGGTTTGGAAAATCCAGAACTGTGAAGGAAAGGATGACTCCAGTGAACAAACAGAAGAATCAAGCTGTTATTTACTGACACTGGAAGGGTGTGGGGAAGGGTTCGATTCTGAACACAGTACAGTTGAGATGCTTATCATACACTATAGATGAGATGTTGAGTAGGCAGTTGGATATATGTCTGAAGTTTAGGACTAGAGATAGAAATTTTGGAATCCTGAAAATAGAGATCGCATTTAAAGCCTTGGATTGGATGAGATCATCTAGTAAATGAGAGAATGGCTTCCTGGAAGCCATGTGAAGGTTACAGTTTCTCTGAGGCATATCTAGGAGGGTGATTGCTGAGTCATAAAGCATGCTGATAAGTTTTTTCAGTAGATACTGCCAAATTGCTCAATGGAATGTATTTACCAGTTTAAATTTCCATTAGCAGTGCATGAGGATTCCCATTTCCCCATGTCTTTGCCAATATTTGGGATTTTTCTAATTTTTGCCAAGCTGACGGGTGAAACAATGGTGCGTTGGTACTGGGTCATGAGAGCAGACTGAACACACTTCTTCCAAAATCCTTGTTCAATGACCTCCTGCTGGCAGTTTGAAATAGGCAGGGATGAGAGTATTTGCACATGGAAATTGGCAAACACTAAAATAAGGACTGCCACCCTAAACCCCCAGAGCTGGTTTTAAATATACCAACATTCCAGTGGCTCTGTAGCACCATACTTTTTGTTGTGTTTCTATTCTTTCCTCGTTAGAGGGTTTGAGCATCTTTTCTATGCTTACGTGCCATTCTGGCTTTTCCTTCAGCCTATTTCTATTCTTTTCTCATTTTTATATTGGATTTTCTGACTTCTTTTTGTTGATTTGTAAAGGTTCCATACATATTTTTAATATTAATCCCTAAATGCTTTTGAACCTATCATATATCTTCTTCCAATCTGTCAGTTGCTGTTAATCTTTTCTATGGTAGTCTTCATTGGAGAAAAACCTTCATGGTGATGTAACTCAACTCTCCCAGCCTTTTAAGGTTTGTACTGTTGTAGCCTTGTTTTATGAAGTAAATCCCTACCCCATGTTCATAAAGATATTCTCCTACATTTTCTTTTCTACCTTTTGAATGTAGGTCTTTAAATCATCTGAAGTTCTCCTTTGTTTTTGTTTCTTTTAATTTTTTAAGTTTACTTATGAGAGAGAGACAGCACAAGTGGGGGAGGGGCGGAAAGAGAGGGAGACACAGAATCCAAAGCAGGCTCCAGTTTCTGAGCTCTTAGCACAGAGCCCAACGCGGGGCTCGAACTCACAAACCACGAGATCATGACCCAAGCTGAAGTTGGATGCTTAACCGACTGAGCCACCCAGGTGTCCCATAGAGTTCACCTCTGTATATGGTAGACATGGAGCACCCAACTTTATTTCTTCATAATCTAAGCCAGTTTCCCCAACAATATCTTCTAAATGATGTATATTTTTCTCATTGATTTGTGGTACCACCTTTATAAATGTTGGGTCTCATGATCTGCTTCTGATTTCTTTATTCTGTTTCACTGTTCTATTTGTTCCTGTGCTAGCACCACACTATTTTTTTTTAAATATTTTTATTTATTTCTAGGAGAGAGAGAGACAGCGTGAGCAGGGGAGGGTCAGAGAGAGAGGGAGTCACAGACTCTGAAACAGGCTCCAGGCTCTGAGCTGGCAGTCAGCACAGAGCCCGACGCGGGGCTCGAACCCATGAACCGCGAGATCATGACCCAAGCGAAAGTCGGACGCTTAACCGACTAAGCCACCCAGGCGCCTCAGCACCACACTATTTTTATCACTATGTGGTTATAACAATATCTGGCAGGTCAGGATTCCTCTCTTTGCTGTTGCTTTTCAAAATTGACATACTATTAAAATTTTTATTTTTCCCCATATATTTATTGAAGTTCTTTAAACTTTGAATTCCGCTAGAATTTTGGTTGGTATAAGATTGCATTTAGAAATTAAATGGATTTTTACAGTGTCAAGGCATCCTATCCATGGCATATCTCCATTTATTCAATCTTCTTTTATGTCCTTAAATAGAATTAAAATTTTTTCTCCATCAAGTTCTTACAAGTTGTTAGGTTAATTCCTAGATATTATGCTTTAGAGTTTTATTGCTATTGCGAATCTTATTGTCTGTTATATTTTCTGGTTGTTTACTCCTGATATAGAGGAAACTATTTTTAGCAATTGATCTTGTACTTGGCAACCTTATTAAACTCACTTATTACTTCTAATAGTTGATTCTGTTAGCTTTTCTATGCTGATAATCATATCTTCTGCAGATATAAAGATTTTAGGAGCTCTACCCAGTGCTCTGATATTTTGCACTTAACCACTTCTAGTTTGGCTTCAATCTGGCACCCCAATTCTGACAGCAGGGTGTCTCTTGTGGTCCTGATGCCCCCTACACTCAGATTCTGGAAACTGAGTCCTTGTCTTCTTCCCAGTGAATGATATGATATCCTGCCAAATACCTCAGTCTACATAAGAGCAGTGACTCACTCGGTCTTCTTTTGCCTATATCCCCAACCCTTTTACCATGCTTTGGGTCCTGTTAGCTGCTGAGAGACCTTTCTGATGCTGACTTTCTGGTTGTCTGCTTGAATTTCTGAATGGTCCTTGCTATTTGACACAGTATTTCTGTGTCTTGAATGCCCAAAGGACACCTTGTATAGATAATACAAAATAGTGGATCAACAAGGACTTCATATCAGACTTAGCTTGAATCTTTTCTTGCCCCAGGATACATCAGGCAAGTTCCACAACCTCCTGGAGTCTGTTTCTTCATTTGTAAGTGAAGGCAAGTAAAATCCCATAGGTAAAGGGCCATACAGTTGTCCATCAGTAATGCCCCTTCTCCATACTGATCATCAATGCTGATCACCTCTTTTGACTGTGATTGTGGTTTATGTTTCATTGTCCAGGGACCTTGCGGTGCCATCTTAGTAGGTTCAGCTGGACCACATATCCATGTGCCTTCCCACCCCAGCAGATGGTTAAAGTTTCAAGTCCTGGTCCAACTCTTGTTAACTGGGTAATACCTTGTCATACTTGTATGAAACCATGGGGTTTTCTAGGGAGCATGTTTCCAATGAGTGCTTGCATTCTTGATGATGGCTTATGGAATAAATTCAGTTTTTTGGGCAAAGGTAACCAGGTGAGTAGGAGACTCTCCCCCTAATTGCTTGGTATCCTAGGAAATTGCCTATGTACTACATTGTGTTTGGGTGTAGCAGAAAAGGGCAGTAGCCTGGCTTGTTCTAACAGAGACTTTTTATTATAGTTAAAAACAACTCAGCTAGCCACACCCTGTCACCTACTAATAGTGATATCTCAGAGGGATAATTTAAATCAGCAATAAAAGCAAACCATATACCTATGGAAACTTCACCAATAGCACCTTCTGTGACACAGAGATCTTTATGAGTTTTTGTGGCTCACTGGCCACATGACTCATTTATAGTGGATTAAAGCTAACCAAAGTTGCCTTCCTTCTTCTAACCAGTGAAAGAAGTGGGCAGGGTCAGACAAGAAGAGGGTATGAGGACAGCAGAGAGAAGGAGGTGGAACTCCCAAAGGGAGGAGGCATCTGTGTCACATTATCATCCCTGAGAGTCCATGAAGATGCTGAACCTGCCGGGAAAGAGCAACTGGCAGTGGACCAGGGACTGTGGGATGGTCATGACATTTAAATATTGCATAAGTTCTGCGGGTTTTAGTTGACAGTGTGCTCCACCCAATTCAACAATGTAATATGACTGCTACAAACAACTATTTTTCTATCTTGAGCTATTTTCATAGAAGCATGGGACCTAGAAAGAGGTGAGTTTCTATCCTCTCTGTGCTCCACAGGATACTGCGTTCATTTGTGAGCTCTAGGCAAGCTGGGGCACATCATAAAGACTCCTTTAACATGCTGGTGAGTGGGATCTTGACCATAGAAGGAATAGCCTAAGGGATAGAGAATGTTTGTCCTGAATATCTTGAATCAGAGTCAGACCTGATCTAGAATACCCAAGGTAGAAACCCAATAAATAGGAGAGGCAGGGAGCTGATTCAGCTCAAGGTAGGAAGAGCTTGTCAACAAGGCTGGTCTATGATAAAATGGCCGCTTTTAAAGAAAGTGAGTTCCTGGTTACAGGAGATATTCAACTATGGCCATTTGGTGTAAGGATGTTGTAAAGGGAGACTCAGGCAACTGGAAGGGGGCCTTTTTTAATCTTTGGAATCAATGATTCCAACAGGAAAAGATGCTCTGGTGTCCCCCAGCACTTACCTCTGCTCTTGCAAGAGACGCAGCTAGACATTCATTCATTCAATATCTGCTATTGGCAGGCACTGTGCTTGGTGAACATGGAGGTGCAGTGTAGTCATCTGTATATCAGAGCCAGAATGAAAAGGCCTCAGAGAGAGTTGTTATGGTGTAACACTTAGTGATTCAGTGTCATAAATCTCAGTCATGGGGAAACAATGGACTCATTAAGTTCCTTCATTAAGGAGACTCATTAAGTGTCAAGTAACACCTTTCCTTCTACTGCGTGATGGAGAACCAGAATGTCAGCATTTATGTTTGTTAGTTGTTACAGTGAAACTTCTGGCTCTTGGGGATTGGAGACGGGACCAAGGCAGAAGAAGGTGAGAAATGAGCAAAGCAGCAGGAGAAATAAAGTTCTGGGATGACTACTCATGTCTCCCCTTCCGCCTTTACAGACCCCTTCGGGTGTATTCAGCCTGGGTATAGTATTGACTAGGCTTTTTACAGCAAGACCTACAACAGGTAATTGGTGGACCTATTCTGGGCCATGCACAGGGTGAGACACAGGGGAGCCCCAAACAGATGAGACACCATCTCTGCCCCTGTGAACTGGGTGGGAGCGCTCCTAGCCCCGCGGAGGGGGGTGGGGGGGAGGGAGGAGGAGAGGAGGGAAAGGTGGGGAAGGCTAGCTAAGGGCTTTAATCGAGGAATACAGCGCACCAAGGGCTGCGTCCCCTACTCACTGCCCCGGGCCCTGCGGGCTTCCTCCGAGTACCTCCCTGCGACCGCGATGGAAATACCACGGCGCTACCACCTCCAGGCAAGCCTAACCCAGGAAGCCCCCAGACAGTCCTAACCTGGAGGCCCAACCTTCCGTGGGCTGGGGGCCCGCGGGGGCGCAGGCAAGAGGCGCGTGAGCACCGGCGCGTGCGCGGGGCTGGGGCCGAGGCCTGCGCGCGGCCCGGGCGCCTGCACTGCGCGCGCGCCGACCCCGCGTGGGGCCCGGCGCGGCGCGCGCGGAGGCGGCAGGCGGGAGGGGCCGGACCAGGTCGGGGAGCGGCGCAGCGGGAGGCTCCGCGGCCGGCCACTGGAGACGGGCGCCGGGGTGGACGAGCGCGCCTCTCGGCCTTGCCTCCGCGCCTCCGCGTTCGCAGCCGGCCGCCCCGAGAGGACCGGAGGAGCAGGTGGGTCGGGAGCGCGCGGGGGCTACGGGCCGGCTGGGAGGGGGCGCGAGTGCCCGAGGGGCGGTTGACGGCGCGGGGAGGGCCGCGCGGAGGCGCCGGGAGCTCCGCGTCCGCGTCCTGTGGCGCCGGGGTCGCGGGCTCCCGCAGGCCTCCCGGGGGCGGGGGCGGCGCAGCCCACCTTCGGGGAGGTGGGTTTCTCCTCTCCGCTCCTCGCGGGCCGTGGAACTTTGGGATGAGGGTCGGCGCGGTGCCTGGCTCGCTGCCCCCTGTCCGCGTCCGCAGCCGCCGCCGCCCGGGCGCCCTGGGAGTGTCACCCGGCGCGTAGATGTGCTGCGTGCTGTGCGCCGCCCTTCGCCTTTTTCTTGCAGCGGGCCTCTTCACATCTTCCGTGCCTCCCTTTGCTTGTTAAATTGTTTAAGAAACCTTTCGCCAGTGGGAGTGCAGCGCTAAACCAGGTGGCTTTGCTTCCAGTCTTTAGCTATCTTGAGATTCCTTAATTCGAAATCATGGGAATTGGGAAGGGAAGTTGGGGGGCGGGGGGCGGGCACTTGCTCTGAGCCTGCCCTAAACAGAGATGTGGTTTAGACCTCATCCTTGTAGATTAGATTGATGGGTTTATAATGTCAGCTTTCTTTTAGATGTCAGGTTGTTCGTTCATCCAGAGACTAAAGAGGCAGTTTGGATTTAAACTCTGAGACAATGTTTTGATATGTATCAGAAGATGATATTCTCATGGGATAGTAACGTGCTCTATGTTCCCAGCTAGACTGTGGTTCACATTGTAGCAATTTCATAGTATAAATCGGTGAAAAAATTCAGCACAGAAACACCCTCCTCCTGAGAAACATCCCCCCAAATACTTCATTTTCAGATTGACACTTGTCGTTTATGAAGCTTTTGGACAATTTAAAGTAAACATCCCCCAAATACTTATACTTCATTTGCAGATTGACATTTGTCATTTATGAACCTTCTGCAAAATTTAAAGTAAGTCGTCTAAATGGCAGAAGATCAGGCGATGCGGGACACGGAGCAACTATGGACCGAAAGCAGAGGATTTAAAATGGCAGAAATCCAGCTTTCTACATTTTTATTATGCAAAACCATCCTGGTTCTATCTTATTTTGCTAACAATATGCATTTTTAAATGCTTTCATTTGATAATGGACTACCTGGGCTGTAAGATTAGATCTTATATATATAATGAATATTTTTGTTTTATAGAAGATTTAGCAAATGGTATATTATTTATAGTACTTATTTCAGACATTTCAGATTCACCAGGTCAGCTTTCCTAGCAGGGCCTTTCAAAAAAGTGATATTTAAACATTAAAAAAAATAAAAAAGTGATGTTTATATAGTGTCTTTTTATTATTCACAAAAACTCCAGTTTTGAAACATGTACCAGTGATCTTTTTGTTAAAGAGTCAACTTAACTCTTTCTGTTTAAACCTACAAATATCTGGTTACTTTTAGGCTTACTGTTCCCTTGTTCATTATGTATAATTAATTGTGCTGCTGTTGGCTTGCTTAGTTTTATTAGCTTTTGTTTCTTGTTGATTCTTATTATTTTTGCGTCTGGAATTTGAGCAGCACTGTTTTCCATCAGTGATGTTCAGTAGAACTTTCTGCAATGAGGGGAGTGTTTCTGCACTGTTTAAGCATGGTGACATGTGGGTGGCTACCCACATGTGGCTTTTGAGTACTTCTATGGGGCTAGAGCAATGGAGGAACTGAAATTTTAATTTAATGTAAATAGCCACATGTGGCTCATCAGCTTTAAATTTTTAGTTCTTCAGGAAGCTTCCACCGGCTCTCTTGAACCCAGCACTCATTACAACTATACAGTAATTACAGCTTTCTTATAGGAATCCTCTGCTAGGCTCTAACCTATGTGAGGACAAGGGCATACCTATTTTTTTCCCCTTTTCTATGCCCAGCCTAGGCCTTAGAAACACTCAGTAAATATTGTTGAGTGACTAATGAACTTCTGGAGAGTAGGTGTGTTTTATACTCTCTCTAGGGCCCAGAGCCAACTAAGTATCAAATACTGTAAATAACTGTTTAGTGACAGAAGAGATTCATATATGTAACAAATGGATAACTGGTGATGTTACATTAAATTTTTTTTTTGTTAACTTTTATTGAAGTCTAATTAACATACAGTGTTATATTAGGTTCAGGTGTACAATATAGTGACTCATCAATCTATATATTACTCAGTGTTCATCATAAGTCTACTCTTGATAATCTTTATCTTTTTCACTCACCCTCTACCTCCCTCCCTTCTAGCAGCCACTGGTTTGTTCTCTGTATTTAAGAGTCTGTTTTTTCTTTGTTCCTTTGTTTTGTTTTGTAAATTCCACATATGAGTGAACTCATATGGTAATTGTCTTTCTCTGACTTATCTCACTAAGCATTATAACCTCTAGGCCCATACATATTGTTGCAAATGGCAAGTTCTCATTATTTTTTTATGAGTGAGCAATATTTCCCCCTCCCCCCTCCCATCTTCTTTATTCATTCATCTGTGGATGGAGGCTTGGGTTGCTTCCATGTCTTCACTATTATATATAGTGCTACAGTAAATGTAAGGTGCATATATGTCATTTGAATTAGTGTTTTTGTTTTCTTTGAGTAAATAACTAGTAATGGAGTCACTGGATCATTTAGTAATTCTGTTTTTAGTTTTTATTTAATTAATTTTTAAAATGTTTATTTCTGAGGGAGAGTGTGCAAGTGAGGGAAGGGCAGATAGAGGGGGCAAAGGATCTAAAGTGGGCTCTGCGCTGACAGCAGTGAACCCAATGTGGGGCTTGAACTCAAGAACTGTGACATCATGACCTGAGACGAAGTCAGACCCTCAAATGACTGAGCCACCCAGGCACCCCTCCATTTTTAACTTTTTTTTAATTAAAAAATTTTAATGCTAATTTTTTTTGGGGGGGGAGAGAGAGAGAGAGAGAGAGAGAGAGAGAATGAGCGAATGAGCAAATGAGCAGGGGAGGAGCAGAGAGAGAGGGAGACACAGAATCCAAAGCAGGCTCCAGCTCTGAGCTGTCAGCACAGAGCCCGATGCAGGGCTAAAGCTCATGAACTGTGAGATTATGACCTGAGCTGAACCCAGATGCTTAACTGACTGAGCCATCCAGTTGACCCTATTTTTAATTTTTAAAGGAACCTTGGAGATATAATTTAAATGCTTATTTTGGTTATAGTAATTTTTGGGGAATTTAATGAGAATAATGCCTCATGGCAAAATATACTATGAAAATGAATGAAAGGGCCTCGTGATTCTAACTCATGTGGACACAGCTTAGATCTCCTGTTAGTTGAGTAGCTCAAAGATGGTGCCCTTGAACCATATTCCAAATAAAGCTGAGGGAGTCTCTTGACCATAATGAGGTTCCTTAGTGAGGCCTACTAGCCCTGAACCACTTTGAAGAAGTTAGTGGCCATTTCTCCTCACCACCATTCTGTGTTAGGGCATAGACCAGGAATCCCTGAAAAAGCACAATATATTAGAGCCATGTTACAAGTTGCACTTTCTCAGAGCTGTTTTGGGGTGACAGTGTAGGATGGAATTCCTATACTAATCAAAGTTTGGGGAATTTGATTCTAGTTTGACCAAGTTTGAGCAAGATCCCAGGTGTCATAGATCTTTAGATCCAAAGATTGCTTTTCAGGAAGGATTGTAAAACTCTACTGTGTTTTTAGAGGTGTACAACTTACTGAAGTGGGACAAAAGGTAGACTGTTGAGTTTTTCGTGAAGGAAAGGAAATGGGACTAGGGAAAAATACAGTGAAGACACAGTATACAGCAGCACATTGGTCAGGTAATAGTGCAGCTTCTCTGGGCTTGAAGTATCCAGTATGTGAAATGACAGTGTTTATTACATCTTGTTGAGTGAGTCATCTTTCCACACTGAATCTAAATATGTGTAAGACACTAATCTGGCTCCTGTGGCAAGTGGTAGTTGTGCAAGATACAGTTCTGTAAGGATCTCAACAGTCTACAAGGAAATGAAAGGTCATCCGAGGATCACTTTCAAAAAACATTTTGGGTGAGAAACTCTAACCTTTAAAAGGGAGGTTTTTAAAGGTGACTTCCTCTTAACCAACTCAGAACAATAGGCACTTAATCATTTGGCTGAAGAATTAGGAGCATAAAAACACAAGTGAGTTCCCAAGTGTGCTTATAGTCAGATTACTCTTCCTAAAACACAGGTTGAATCAGAATGCTCTTCTTTTAAGAAATCAGGAGTTTCCCAGTGCTTATGGAATTAAGTGGTGTGGTCTTTGATCAGGCATATGAAATACTCCCAGGTATAGTCCTAAAAATCATTACAGCCTTACATCAAACACTGGACCTAGGTGTGCCTAAGTTCCAGCCTAGCCCCTCTAACATGCTCTTGTTTTAAATTTCTGCCCACTCATCTTTCAAGACCCATTTCGAGAGATGCTTTATTCACTGCACTGTTTCTGATTGTTGGGAGTGCCCAGTGCAGATGTTCCTTTACTTATGTTATGGAACATATCCCATTCGATTTCATCATCAGTAGTTACTAGTGCTATTTTATTCGCCCTAGTAGATGGTAAGCTACCTAATAAGGCTGGACTATCTTACTTTGGTATTCTCTGAAACATCAAGAAAAATATGGTGCCTTGTACATGGTGCGTCCTTAATAGTATTAAGCCTTGTTTCTGTTCCTTAGTTTCAAAAGAAGCTTCATGCCCTACATAGAATATTTTGCTCAAATTTACTGCTAAAATTAGAGGCCAACAGGCAGAAATCTTGTTACTTTTGTCATTTAGAAGCTATAGTATTGAAGGAGGACTATCTATGGGGATGTGGGTTACTTTTTGGAATTGAAGTATTTGAGGAAGATTACCTTGCTGTAAGGCACTAATTCCTTGTTATTTCCCAGTTTATGTGGTAGTGTTATTATCATAATGACTCAAAGTATTGGATGGCAACTAACTTTAGCATCTGAAAAAACCTTGAATACCTTTAACATAGTAACAGTGTATTAGGTTATATAATATAGACTATCCATGTCCACATAAGCATGCACCTTATGACACAAAGTCACCTACTCTTTACCAGTTCCTGGCAGTCTTCAGAAAACATATGAATCGTTGGAAAGGAACCAGTTAGCTCAGAGAGGTGACTGTTTCCTTGGAGCTGGATGGTGATGGTGGAGTAAAGATGACTAAATTAGATATAGGATTGGTTAACTAAGTATAATAGAACACACATTGAGTAATATCTGGCATGGCGTTATCTGCTAGGGTCAGCTACCAGTTAAATATCTTTATTCTTTCTACTGGAATGGTCTAAAATCATTTTTATTTAGTTTTGTAATATAGCTTTTGCTTATATTTAATACCAATATAGAGATTTATAAGACTCTAAAGACTGGATGCAAAAGAAACTGGATATTTTTTACCTTTACAGTGCAGTTGTAATAATACTTGCTCTGCTTTCTATGTCATTTCTATATGAGCTAGGATGTGGCAGCAGTCCACTTCAGAACAAACTTATTCTAAGCTCTCATGGTTTGTTTTTGTTTTTGTTCTTCTTTTTGGAAAAAGAGAGTATCAGTGATGCGTTTTAAAAGGCATGGCCTTCTGTCTTCTGCTAGGATAGACTAAATAGATCTTATATGTTGGTGAAAAGTAACCAATGCCAGGAAGCTCTTAGATCCATATTTGTACAAGTGATGTGATTGATCTTCAGTAAAGTTCTAGGATGTTGGAAAAGAGTGAGAACGCCCTAGACTAGATTATTTTCATGTGATGAGCACATGGTATGAACTATTGGAAGATAATATAACCTGTGTCAGACCCTATAATAGTTAGAGATACATCTACAAGAAGTATTATATCCCTTTGTTACTCTAAGTAAAGAGAACATCATCCATTTAGATTAACTCAGCATTTAAAAAAATCTTTTCAAGGGGCGCCTGGGTGGCTTAGTCGGTTAAGCGTCCGACTTTCACTTGGGTCATGATCTCGCGGTTCGTGGGTTCGAGCCCCGCGTCGGGCTCTGTGCTGACTACCAGCTCAGAGCCTGGAGCCTGTTTCGGTCTGTGACTCCCTCTCTCTCTGACCCTCCCCTGCTCACGCTGTCT
The DNA here is from genome assembly GCA_017311185.1 of Proteles cristata cristata. Lineage (NCBI taxonomy): Eukaryota > Metazoa > Chordata > Mammalia > Carnivora > Hyaenidae > Proteles > Proteles cristata. Next base: position 268,114 of record JAESUZ010005172.1, read on the forward strand.
CTCTCTCTCTCTCCTAGAAATAAATAAAAAACATTAAAAAAAAATCTTTTCAGGGGCGCCTGGGTGGCTTAGTCGGTTAAGCGTCCGACTTTCGCTTAGGTCATGATCTCGTGGTTCGTGGGTTCGGGCCCCGCGTCGGGCTCTGTGCTGACTGCCAGCTCAGAGCTTGGAGCCTGTTTCAGTCTGTGTCTCTCTCTCTCTCCTAGAAATAAATAAAAACATTAAAAAAAAAAAATCTTTTCACTTAGGAGCACCTGGATGGCTCAGTCAGTTGAGCAACTGTCTTTAAAAAAAATTGTTTTTAGTAGAGGCTAAAGTCTGGGATGAGCACTGGGTATTGTATGGAAACCAACTTGACAATAAACTATAAAAATTTTTTTTTTAATGTTTATTCATTTTTGTGTGTGTGTTTGAGAGAGTGCATGAGAACATGAGCAGGAGAATGGCGGAGAGAGAATGAGATGCAGAATCTAAAGCAGGATCCAGGCTCTTAGGTGTCAGCACAGAACCTGACATGGGTCTCGAACCCACGGACCACAAGATCATGACCTGAGCTGAAGTTGGACACTTAAGCAACTGAGGCACCCAGGTGCCCCTAGCTTCTGACTCTTGATTTCAACTCATGTCATGATCCCAGGGTCATAGGATTGAGCCCATCATTGGGCTCCATGCCAAGCATGGAGCCTGCTTGGGATTTTCTCTGTCTCTGTCTCTGTCTCTCCCTCCCCTCTCCCTTTGGCCTGCCCTCCCTCCCTCCCTCCCTGTCTCTCCCCTCCTTCCCTTTGCCCCTCCCCCACTTGCTCATGCACACACTCATTCTCTCTAAAATAAAAAACAAAACTAAAAAACAAAAACAATATTTATAAAAAAACATTTTCACCTGTTATGGGGAAATACTTAGGTTTTTATTTCTCCTGAGCTTTGTCTAAAAAGATTGCATTTCTGTAAGAGACAATGTGAAGGAACATATATTCTTTAATAGCAGTTTGCTAAAAGGAAGTTTTTTCCCCTTCCTCTCTAAAAAAGATTCTTGAAGATTGAAGTTAAAAATGTAAGTAGGTTGAGGTTCCTGTCTGGCTCAGTTGGGGTAGAATGTGACTCTTGATCTTGGGGTTGTAAATTCAAGTCCCATGTTAGGTGTAGAGATTACAAAATCTTAAAAAAAGTCAGTAGGTTATATATGAAAAGAAAATAGTTTTTTTTTTTTTTTATGATTCAAGGCAGTCATTCTAAGTTGCATACCAATACAACAGATATGCTTTTTTTCTCCCTCTCATTAAAGGTGGCTTTCTAGAAGATGACCATAGAGGACCTTCCAGATTTTCCAGTAGAAGGAAATTCTTTGATTGGAAGATACCCATTTTTATTTCCAGGTTCTGATACACCAGTTGTGTTTTCCATTTCTGCAGCACCAATGCCTTCGGACTGTGGTATGTTAAGTAGCCATATGTATTTTCTGTAGACTGGAGACTTGACTTCTACCTTACGCCCTTTTTGCATTCATAAATCTTCCTAAAACCATTTGCTATGGTTTTCATAAAATTGCTAGTTTTCCTTTTTCAAAAATACAATTGCCTTTTTCTGCCTCTTAATGCTAAATGCTTTATTTCTGCTGTCAGCACTTTTATTATGTAAAAATGTTTGTTTTAAGCACCATGATGGATTTAGAAGATCTTATTTTTAGAATGCAGTGGTGCTTAAACATCTAGCATTCTTTTGCTATTGATGTATTTATTTTGGTTAAATATACTGACTTGCTTAAAAAGCCATGTATTAAGACAAAACAAAATACTGTGAGTTAGCCATCTCTAAGGGCCCTGTTGTCCCTGAAATGCTAGGATCTAATTTACCAAATAATCACTGCTGAAATGATCCAAATTTGGGTGACAGTGTAATAAGCTATGTGTTTCAGTACATAAGCAAGCCAAATTTGGATCCTGTCCCAGCTGTCTTCCATTGTAATGATAATGTATACACAAATACAGTAAAACTAAAAAAAAAATTGCCATATTTTTAGGCTGGGAGAGTAAGACCTTTCCCTGCAGTATGGACTGGAATTGGCTTATATTCAAATTGGCTCACTTAAATCTCCTTTGTAAAATGTAAATTTAAAACTATTCTAGTTTTTACCTATTTGGGCTTATTTTCCCAGACCTGTATTTTATCAGATAGCTGATAAAGGAATAAAAGAAAACAAGGAGATAAATTTGATAGATTTGTTTCATTTCCAACTTAGTTAGAATTTTTCAAGTAAAGTATTGGGTCATCATTTAAAATTGTCTTTGGTGGTAAAGATCATGCAGTTATTATTATTTTTTAGTTTTTTGTTTAGAAAGGCAATTTTTAAGTATTAGTAGGTATAAAATTATTAGATTGAGAACTTATCTAACTTAGTCATATTGATTTTAATAACTGCTCATCTCCGAGTTCAGATTCTATAGCAGCTTGCCTTGTAATCACCAAAAGTATTACATAAAACCTGTGCCTATATCCTGGGAGGTATGTGTAGCTTTTACAAAACATGGACTGGATTTATCTTCAGATATAATAAAATCAGTTATGTGGGAAAAACCTTAACTAAAGCACTTTGTACCTTGCTTATGGTGCTTACTTCATTCTATCCCGTGTCATAATTGTGTGATTTCCTTACCTAGACCATAGCTTTTTCGGATGGGGTAGCAATCAAGCTTTGTTTTGGTTTGCCTTAGGGTTAACATAGTCATTTGTTGATTAGTTGCTCAGTCAGTGTTTGTTGAATAAATACATTGAATGTAAGGTGATAATGGATGTTGACCCTTTTGTATAGCTGATATTAAATATTGCCTTTGTGCTTAGAATTATACGTTCTTAGAATCTGAATGGACAAATAGGTCAACTTTCCCTACTCACTTCTTAGGATAGAAATTATATTTTCAGAACTTCTAATAAATAACCACTCAGCCACTTGGATATCTTCAAGAATGGGAAGCTAATAGTCCATTTCATGGTTAAAAGTTTTAGGAGTGATAAAACTGTTTTTTTTTTTAATTTTAATGTTTTATTTCTGAGGGGGAGAGAGAGAGAGACAGTGTGAGCAGGGGAGGGTCAAAGAGAGAGGGAAATACAGATTCTGAAACAGACTCCAGGCTCTGAGCTAGCTGTCAGCACAGAGCCTGATGTGGGGCTCAAACCCATGAACCGTGAGATCATGACCTGAGCCGAAGTAGGATGCTTACCCGGCTGAGCCACCCAGGCACCCCAAATTGTTTTTGTATTTACACTGAAAATATGTCTTCTTGAAACTTTGGCTAACCAGTATTGGTTTTTGCTGTGTGGAACACACTTCTTTATTTTCAAGTATTTAGAGATAATTTGAGTATTTTTACCTAGCCTGTACTTCCACAGGCTATATGTTTCTGGTTCCATCACAGTCCCTCAGTGTCAGGATTTCCAGACTCTTTTTATTCTTGTTGTTTCCTTCTTAGTACACTATTGTCAGTGTCCCCTTTAAAGTGGCATCCTGAATGTATTTATTAAGTATTTATTGAGGGCCTATTATGTGCTAGGTACTGTCCTTGATGCTGAGGATAGCACAGTGATCAAGACAGACATTCTGGTGGGAAAAGATAGTGAACAAAGCATAAATATCCCAGTCAGTTTTGTGGAGAAGAGAAACAGGGTGCTGTGATAGAGGATACTGGATCAGAGTGTCTATTATAGATGGGATGTCATCTGGAGTCAGAGGAAGCTGGTCACAAGAAGATCTTGGAGAGAAGTGTTCCAGACAGAAGAATAGCAAGTTAAAGACACAGATTTGGGGGAAAAGCTTTTGGTATATTTTAAGAATTAATGGAAGGCCATTGTGGCTGAGAAGCAAAGTGATTGAGGGACAGAATGACAGGAGAGAAAGTTGGAGAGGAAGGCAGATCATGCAGGATTATTTAGGCCTTGGCAAGGAATTTGTATTTTATGCTAAGTATAATGAAAGCCATTGAATATGAGGCTGAGAATGAGATTAAAACAGGAAAAAGAAAAAGCAACCTGCACAAACCGGAGCTTAGACATACAGTTCAGTACTGATTCTCAAGGTAGTTACTCTGTGAGACAATATAAAAACTTTAAGAATCTTTTGCTTTGAATACCTTCAGAACCAGTTTACTCAGAATGCATATCACATATGTTATAAACCCCACAATGTGCTGTTATTATTTTTGTTTAAACAGTGAATTATTTTTGTTTAAACAGTGAATTTACCTCTTAAAGGGATTTAAGTAAAAATAACAAATCTTATTTGCCCATGTAGTTATCATTTCTTCCAGTGTTCTTTATTCTATTGTGCACAATAGAATATTCTATTGTGCACAATTGATTTCTAGTCAATATCATTTTCCTTCTGCCTGAAAGGCTTCCTTTAACATTTCATGTAGTGCAGGTCTGCTGGTGAGGAATGCGTGCAGCCTGTATATGCCTAAGGATATATTTATATTACCTTCTTTTTTGAAATATGTTTGCTGAGTATAGAATTCTAGATTGATAGTTTTTTTCTTTCAGTGCTTAAAGATGTTGCTCCATTGTCATTTTACTTGCATTGTTTCTGATAGGAAATATGCTATCATTTTGTTTCTCTGAGTGTAATTTGTCCTTTTTTTCCCCTGGGTGCTTTTAAGATTTTCTCCTTATCATTGGTTTTGAGCAATTTTTCTATGATGTGTCTTGATGTAATTTTTTTTTTTTTAATGTTCTTGTGCTTGGGGTCTGTTAAACTTCTTAGACCCACTGGTTTCACTTTTCATTGTTTGGGTAATTATTATTTCTTCAAATATTTTTCCTGCCCCTGAACTCTTTTAGACACTCCAGTTACATGAATATTAGACCACTTGAAGTTGTCCCACAGCTCACTGATGCTTTTTTCATGTTTTAGAAATTCTGTTTCAGGGGCACCTGGGTGGCTTAGTCGGTTAAGCGCCCGACTTTCACTTAGGTCATGATCTCGCGGTTCGTGGGTTCGAGCCCTGCGTCGGGCTCTGTGCTGACTGCCAGCTCAGAGCCTGGAGCCTGTTTCAGTCTGTGACTCCCTCTCTCTCTGACCCTCCCCTGCTCACGCTGTCTCTCTCTCTCTCCTAGAAATAAAAAAAAAAAAAGAAATTCTGTTTCATTTTAGATAGTTTCTGATGCTGTGTCTTCAAGTTCATTAACCTTTTCTTGTGCAGTGTCTGGTCAGCTGATTATCTCACCCAGTGTAGTTTTCATCTCATATGTTATTTCCATCTCTGAAATTCGATTTGTGCCTTTTTCATATCATTCATGTCTTTCCTTAACTTTTTGAAAATTTGGAATACAGTTACAATGACTGGCTTAATATTATTTTCTGTTAATTATATATTTTTTAATGTTTATTTTTGAGAGAGAGAGAGAGCAAAAGAACATGTGAGAGTGGGGGAGGGGCAGAGAGCGAGAGAGACAGACAGAGGATCTGAAGTGGGCTGTATGCTGATAGCAGACTGCTCGACATGGGGCTCAAACTCACTATCTGTGAGATCATGACTTGAGTGGAAGTTGGACACTTAACTGACTGAGCCACCCAGGTGTCCCACTGTTAATTACAATTTTTGTGTCAACTCTAGGCCTAGGTTTTTTTTTTTTTTAATTTATTTTTTTACCTTAAAATTTTTCTTAATGTTTATTTGCTTTTGAGAGAGAGAGAGACAGAGTGTGAGCGGGGGAGGGGCAGAGAATGAGGGAGACACAGAATTCAAAGCATACTTCAGGCACTGAGCTGTCAGCACAGAGCCTGATGTGGGGCTTAAACTCATGAACTGTGAGATCATGACCTGAGCCAAAGTTGGATGCTTAACTGACTGAGCCACCCAGGTACCCCTTTAGGTCTGTTTCAGTTGATTATCTCTGATTATGGGTCATGATTTCCCCTTTCTTTGCATGCCTAGCAATCTTTGTTTTTGTTTTTGTTTTTGTTTTTACAAATAGTTTATTGTCAAATTAGTTTCCACATAACACTCAGTGCTCATCCCCACAAGTGTCCTCCTCCATGCCCTTCCCCCCTCCCCCCCACATCCATCAGTCCTCAGTTTTTGTCAGCATTCAAGAGTCTGTCATGGTTTGCCTCTCTCCCTTTCCCCCACCATTTCCGCCCTTCTTCTCCCCCTTGGTCCTCCGTCAAGCTTCCTCCTAATCCTCCTATACGTGCAAACATATGATATTTGTCCTTCTCTGCCTGACTTATTTCGCTCAGCATAACACCCTCAAGGTCCATCCATGTTGCTACACATGGCCAGATTTCATTGTTTCTCATTGCCATGTAGTATTCCATGGTATAGATAAACCACGTCTTCTTGATCCATTCATCTGTTGATGGACACTAAGGCTCTTTCCATGTTTTAGCTATTGTGGAGAGTGCTGCATGCCTAGCAATCTTTGATTGGTTGCCAGTCATCATGAATTTACCTGTTCGATACTGTATATTTTTCTTTCCTAGAAATATTCTTTTTTTAAATATTTTTACTTCTAGGAGAGAGAGAGAGCATGAGCAGGGGAGGGTCAGAGAGAGAGAGGGAGATACAGACTCTGAAATAGGCTCCAGGCTCTGAGCTGGCAGTCAGCACAGAGCCCGACGCGGGGCTCGAACCCACGAACCGTGAGATCATGACCTAAGCGAAAGTCGGACGCTTAACTGACTAAGCCACCCAGGCGCCCCTTTCCTAGAAATATTCTTGATGTTTGTTCTGGGATGTAGTTAAGTTACTTAGAAATAGTTTGGACCTTTCAGGTCTTGTTTTATGGTTTGTTAGGCGCTTCTGGAGCAGTGCTAATCTCAGGCTAATTATTTCTCACTCTTCAGTACTCTACCCAGTGCCTTGTGAATTTTTTCCCTAGTCTTTTTGGTAGGAATAGACACTGTTTTAGGCCTTCTATGAGTACTGGGCTCTAGTCTTTTTAATCCTTTTGGATGACTCTCTCTCTTACTTCAGATTTTACTTGCTAATGTATGTTAAGTACTCAAGAGGACCCTCCATAGGTCTTTGGGGTTCTCTTGCTGAGTATCTCTCTCCTCTGATCCTCTTCCCTGTGGACTTTAGCTTCCTTGATCTCCTTGGGTTCTCAGTGCCATGTCCTCAATTTAGGGAGTCTTCTGGGTTTCTCTTGGTTTCCCCTCTCTCTGTACTGTAGTGCAGAAATATGGGACAATTTTATGACTCACCTTATTTACATATGTCCCTTAGGAGTCACTGTCTTTCATTGCCTTGATGTCCATGCCCTTGAAAACTGCATTTTGTCTATTTCCTTTTGTTGTTGTTTTTGTTGTCGTTGTTGTTATTGTTTCAGATGGAAGGGTCATTCTGGTCCCCATTACTCCATCTTGACATAAAGTGGGTAAATGGGACACCCCTCCAACTTTCTTTTGATTACAGCCTTTTTTATTCTGTATGGGCTTAAATTTTGGATTTGGTTAGATTTGTTAATATGCAGTATATCATAGAGGTTAAGATTACAAAGCAGTGTCTCTTTAATCCTGACTCAACCACTTACCAGTTGTGTGTTCTTAGGCAAATTACTTTTTTTTTCCTGCCCCTTCTTTGTTCCCTCTATTTCTTCTTTGATAAAATGAGAATAATAATAGTGCCTACCTCATACAGTCATTATGAGGATTAAATTAGGTAATATACGTAAAGTGCATATAACAGTCCCTGGCACCTATTAAGTACTTAACAAGTGTATCATTATTATTATTTAATTGAGCTACCTGCTATTTGCCATCACCTCCATATATAATTACCAAAGCATTGTTATATGCTTTATTTTTTTTTTAATGTTTTATTTATTTCTAGGAGAGAGAGAGAGACAGCGTGAGCAGGGGAGGGTCAGAGAGAGAGGGGGTCACAGACTGAAACAGGCTCCAGGCTCCGAGCTGGCAGTCAGCACAGAGCCCGACGCGGGGCTCGAACCCACGAACCGCGAGATCATGACCTAAGCGAAAGCCGGGCGCTTAACCGACTAAGCCACCCAGGCGCCCCTGTTATATGCTTTATTATGTATTGGGCTACTGCTCCCTCTCCCCACTCAGGCCATTATTCTTTTTAGTTCAAATGTTCTTGCTTATTTATCTTACATTTACTTTCTAGATTTTTGCTACTCCAAGTAGTGGGCTTTAGTCTGATAGCATTGGCATCACCGGGAGCCTGTTAGAAGGGCAGTCCTAGGCCCCACTTGAGATTTACTGGTTAGAATCTACATTGTAACAGGATCTCTAGGTAATTCCTATCTAAGTTAGTGTTTGAGAAGATCTGCTACAGATGAACAGTAGAGTAATTTTGTGTCTCCTCTTACAAATAAGTCTTGCTGGGATTTTGATTATAACTGAAATTATTTTAAGTAATTGTTTTTGGTAAAATTGATAGTTTTAAATATTTTATTTTTTAGTTCAGCAATATGATATGTCTTACTCCATTTAAATCCCTCTCCTCTTCCAATTTTCTGTAAATAAGCCTCACACATTCATTGGTATGTTTGTTACCTTTATTGATATTGTGTGTGGGATTCTTTTCCTGTTGCTTTTCATTTTTTTAAAATAGGAAATCATATAAAAATGCACAAAATTTTATAATAGCAAACATGTAAATCATACATATCTGACATCAGAAAGAATAGATGTTATATTTTGTCATTTTTCCTTTAGCTCTTGTTTTTTAGCTACAAGAAAACTTTGAAGTTGAAATTCCTTCTGTTTTCCTTTGGTCCTCTTCCCCTTGCTCTCCAGAGGTAACCACTATCTTAAATTTAGTGTGACTATTCCAGACCATATTATTATATAATTATTATATCTATGAGCACCCGTAAACAATGTATAGTATTGTTCTGTGTAATTGTAATTTTATGTAAATAACAGACACTGAATATTATTCTGTGGCTTATCAATACGTATGTTTTCTTAAGACTGTACTTATCAGTTAATGACTTAGATATCGTAATTCATTTATTTAGTTGTCAAAAAGCAAAAGATAAAATACCCCACTCCTATCCATTCCTTTATGGAGAGATGTTTCAGCCCAAACGTTTTGCCATTATAATTAGAGTAAGAATTCTTGACTTATCTCCTGCAGACACATGCAGAAGTCTCTTTAGGTATATATTTAGGAATCTCTCTACTAGAAATACCCAATGCCTAGGAAAGGGACTCACTCATTAATATTTATTGAATAGATAAATCAATTAGACACCCCCTCCTCAATCTATTCAACTGCTGTTTGTAAGAAACATGCCCAGATCTGTGTTTAAGAAACCATACAAGGTGCTTCTCCATGTTGGATACCAGTTCTTTTCTGGGTCTTCCCTTCTGAACCTAGAGGACCATTCTGTTGTCTGAGATTTTGGATAGTATAGTATTCTAGTTTTAGTCTTTATGATTCTTTTGTAATGGACTGTGGTTCTCCTTTTATACACATCCTTGGTTGCATGCTTTTCTACTCACCTTTTAGTTATCCCGATTCTAAAAGTGTGAATTATATGTATGTAGTATAATTTTGGAAAGTATATATAAAAAAGAACATAAAAAGTATGAATCCTGCTACTTATGTATGCTGTTAGAAGCTGACTTCATTAGTGAATTCTCAGGGTGCCTGGGTGGCTCAGCTGGTTGAGCCTCTGACTTTGGCTCAGGTCATGATCTCATGGTTCATGGGTTCAAGCCCCACATCAGGCTCTGTGCTGACTGCTCAGAGCCTGCAGCCTGCTTCAGACTCTCTGTCTCCTTCTCTCTCTGCCCCTTCCCTACTCATGCTCTGTCTCTTTCTCTCAAAAATAAATAATCCTTGGGGCACCTGGGTGGCTTAGTCGGTTAAGCGTCCGACTTTCGCTTAGGTCGTGATCTCGCAGTTCGTGGGTTCGAGCCCCGCGTCGGTCTCTGTGCTGACTGCCAGCTCGGAGCCTGGAGCCTGTTTCAGAGTCTATATCTCCCTCTCTCTCTGACCCTCCCCTGCTCACGCTGTCTTTCTCTCTCTCCTAGAAATAAATAAAACATTAAAAAAAATAAAATAAACCTTTAAAAATTAAAAAAAAATAGTGAATTGTCTTTGGGAGGCAGTACAGTAGAGGAAGAAAGATAGACTTTGGATATAGAACTGACTTTTCATTCCAGATTTGCTACTTACTAGCTGTGTGATTTTGCACACATATGATTTAGTCTGAGCTTTGGTTTCTTTATCTGAAAAATGAGAACAATAATCCCTCCTAGGTAAGGTGTTTGTGAGGACTTGGCAAGGTGTTTGGTAAATTGTAAGCACTCAGGAAACATTGGTTTGCTAATGCTTTCCTTCTTTAGATCCTTCTGTTTTTTTAGATTCCTTGCCCCACCCCCCACCTTTTTTTTTTTTAAGATTCTTCAAGTTCATAGAATCTGTTTTCTTCTATTCTCTTTTATCCTCTAGCCATAGGATGACCATAGTTGCTTATAAATCTTAGAAAAGTCTTAAGAGCTATTTAGATCATGTTCAATTTTGTTAATATTCCACGTTTCTACTAATACACATTCCAAAGTAACCCAGTCACTCTGTCCCCAGGTGTCATTTCTGTGTTGCCTGATATTGTCGCCTAATTAGTTGGCATGGCAGTTGTCATGCGTTTTCAGTGCGTAAAAAGTAATGCCTGTTTCATAGGGAAAATTAGGCAAATACAGAGAAGTAAAAAGAATATTTAAACATATAGACTAATTGATATTTTGATATTTTTCCGGTTTTATGTGTACTGATGTGAAACTACTGTTCATGATATATTTATGTCATTAAGAGCTGAAAATATTGATACAATTTGCCAAAGTTTCTGTGCCTTAGAAGTAGTTCTTGGGAAGTTCAGCATTTGAGATGGGTGAACTCACATTTTTGTTCCATCTGTAGAAAATGTGGTATGGTGCACAGAAATCTTGTTCTCACAGCTGTTCAGGAATGCTCCATACTTTTTTTTTTTTTTTTTTGGCTCTCTTGACTTTGGTTTTGAAAATTGCTCAAGGTAAACTTACTTTTGCTGGGATCTAAAAATATTTGTATCATTTGAGCCCTGGTTTTATTGTTTATTATTTTCAGTATATTTATTTGGAACTTTTAATAAGTTTAACTCACACTTTTTTTTTTTTAATTTTGAACAGAGTTTTCTTTCTTTGATCCTAATGATACATCATGCCAGGAAATTCTCTTTGATCCTAAAACTTCTGTATCAGAATTATTTGCCATTTTAAGACAGTGGGTTCCTCAGGTCCAGCAGAATATTGACATCATTGGAAATGAGGTAAGGAATTTTTGCATTTTGCATTTTGCATCATTGGGATTGTTAATTGCGTAGATGCTCCCCTCCGAACCCTGCCATCTGAATGGAAGGGTGGTGATAAAGGGGAAACCTTTGGAAGATTCTGATGTTTGTTTTTTGTATCTCCAGGCTTTGCTCAGAGCAGTTGAGTCTGTATTATACATTCTTCCCATTGTTCCTCATGCTCCTCATTTGCTTACACCTGGAGCTCTGATGTTATAGACTCTTGGTGGCAGCAGGCATTTTCCATATTTCCTTTCTTTGTACAAATTAGTTTTGTTAACTTTAAAAAATATACTTCATGTGGAGATTTGATTACCAATATGTTTTATCTATAGTTTTGGGTGGTTTGGTAAAGATCTAGGCTTAAATATAGTTTTTAAAAATACTTGATTTTTTGAAGGAGGTAAGAAAGAGTAACTGGATTCCTTGACCTGCACATTGACATATTGTAAGAAGAGAGAGCTTGTATATATTTTTCAAATACCATTAAGCCCATTAGGAAGAAAATTTTGCTGATCCTTTGAGAGGTTAAGTAAGGTACATATCGGGAGTGCCAGGTTACCCTGGAATAGTCTTTAAGAATTTCCTTCAATCTGCTGACAAGTTCAGTTTTCATCATTGTCATTGGATGTAGATCTAAAGTTTATCCTTAAGAGAAGCCTGTTATAGATACTCATTTTATTGAGAGCTAATTCTGATGAGATGGACTAACCTGACTAACCTGGTTCTCAGCGTGGGTTTAAAATCCGTTTTCAATAGTCACGTTGTCATCATATCGTCTTTGGTTTCCTCAGATTCTTAAGAGAGGTTGCAATGTGAATGACAGAGATGGACTGACAGATATGACACTTTTACATTACACTTGCAAGTCTGGAGCTCATGGTATTGGTAAGTGTGTGGCAAACTACTAGTGATTTAAGACATCTGTATTTGTGTTTGTATAAGCTGTGTGTATGCCATCCAGAGTTCCTGGGAGGGTACCTAGTTGGTGATAATAATATCCCCTGGAAAGGCAAGCATTCAGTGGGGTCCTCCCCAAAACCTTGTTCCCTTCCCTCTGTTTTCTCACGGGGGTCTTTATAGTCTCCTGGTATATCCCAACTTTTCTAGAGCAGGGTTCACTGCTGCATGCTCACTAGGGGAGTAACTGGCAACACCCTAGAACCTTCCTGAGAGTTTACAGCAAGGTTAGACAATCCAAGCTGTTTTTCAAGTATCCAGTCCCTATAGACCCCAGTCTTGAGGCCTATCTGAGGGGTTTTCTGTATACGTAACATACATGCACATTTCTCCTAGATTGGTATTCTGTGCTTTACCATTATATAAACCTGTCTCTATTACTTAACTATATATTTTGAATCTCTCTCCCTGTTTCAGTAGTCTGATACAGGTTTCTTAAGCTGATGATGAGGGACTTTTTTTTTCTACAATCCATCATGGACTGATTCTTTTTGTAAAATAAAGTAAAAATGAAATTATAACAGAAAAATGAAATAAAGATAAAAATACAATCCCACTTGTGTTTCAAAATGAGTAAAATTACATTTTGACAAAAGGACAGAGAAATTGTGGTTTGGGATGGTAGTGGTCCACAGAGCCCACTCTGAGTAGCCTAACCTAGTGTGTTGCCTTTTAAGTAGACTTCATGCCCAGTACAGAGCCCAATGTGGGGGTTGAACTCATGACCCTGAGATCATGGCCTGAGCAGAGATCAAGAGTCGGATACCTAACTGACTGAGCCATCCAGGCCCCCCTAGTATATTGTTTTTAATGGCTTTATAAAAGTATTCCATTATGTGGATGACTTATAATTTATTTAACCAGTTTTATATGGTGCTTGTAGAACTTTATTTTAGAATCAAATTTATTCTTTATTTATTAATAAAGTAGTTTAGTTTCAGAATTTTATTCATTATAAAAGTTCTGTGATGAACATCTTTATAACTATGTGTTTATCTATATCTCTGAGTATGATTATTTTCTTAGAATAAATTACTTGTTAAGTGAAATTTTTGAGGTGTATGTGTATATTCGGTATACTATTTACTTTGGGTTTTTAAATGTGGTAGTGGATAGCCAACTATTAGAACTTCAGTTTGTACTGAAGAAGACTAATTTAGAAAACTTCCTTTAGGTGATGTTGATACAGCTGTAAAATTTGCAACTCAACTTATTGATCTGGGAGCAGATGTTAGTTTACGGAGTCGCTGGACAAATATGAATGCTTTGCATTATGCTGCTTATTTTGATGTCCCTGAGCTTATAAAAGTGATTTTGAAGACATCTAAACCAAAAGGCAAGTACTATAAGATCACCATTGGATGTTATTAGTGGAACATTTTATTAGTGGCATAAAAATTAAAATTCAAAAAAAAATTTACTTCTAATTCGTCTTGTTCCATATGACCTCCTATCCTATTTGTTTTTTTTTCTTGACATCTTTTTTTAATTTTTTTTTATTTTTGAAGGATTATTTATTTATTTATTTATTTATTTAACAGTTTATTGTCAAATTAGTTTCCACATAACATTCAGTGCTCATCCCCACAAGTGTCCTCCTCCATGCCCATCCCCCCTCCCCCCACATCCATCAGTCCTCAGTTTTTGTCAGCATTCAAGAGTCTCTCATGGTTTGCCTCTCTCCCTTTCCCCCACCATTTCCCCCCTTCTTCTCCCCCTTGTTCCTCTTTCAAGTTCCTCCTAATCCTCCTATACGTGCAAATATATGATATTTGTCCTTCTCTGCCTGACTTATTTCGCTCAGCATAACACCCTCAAGGTCCATCCATGTTGCTACACATGGCCAGATTTCATTGTTTCTCATTGCCATGTAGTATTCCATGGTATAGATAAACCACATCTTCTTGATCCATTCATCTGTGGATGAACACTTAGGCTCTTCCCATGTTTTAGCTATTGTGGAGAGTGCTGCTGTGAACATTGTATCCCATTTGTTTTAAGGAATAGTTTAGTATTTCTTTATTGCGGGTTAATTACTGTCATTTAACAAAAGGCTGGGTACAAAGAAATACAAATGAAAAATACAAAATAGTGTTCTCTGGTTTTTTATATGTACAAATTCCCCAGTATAACATGGATTTTATGAAGTATAATTGAATCTGTGTGCTATATAATTCGTTTGTCTCAAGTAGCCAGAAATAGAGCAATAAAGCTTTCAGAGCTAAGCATTAAAATCATAGAGTATTTTAGATGGCATTCAGTTCTGAAATTCTGTGATTCCATTAAAGAACACAATTTCAAGGTTCCCCCCCATTCCTGTCTTTATGGTGATACCCTAAAATTGAACACCAGAATGTCTAAATTACAGTTCTCGTATTTTGACTTTTTCTCTGGTCCTCTAAAGTGGGTCAGTTTTCTACTGAGAAACAAAAAACTGAGAGCAAGTGCAGTAGTAATACTTTAAGTTGAAGGTGGGTGGGATGCAGTGTCCAGTTCCATTTGTAGAAGACTTATTTTACAGATTCAGTAGCTAAATTTCCCAGAATATTTGTTTCTAATCTGCTTTGTATAATTGTTCATTTTATCTTAAATTTTACCTTTTCATTTTTGATTGATGTTAGGCAGAAAGGCTCTTTTGACAGTACAGCATCTTGCATAATAAACAGGAAGGTTTGTCCTGAGCATGTCTTGGCCATTTGCAGTTGTTGGTAGGGCATGTGGTCTGGTATGGTTTAGATTAAGGTAGGATTAGTGGAACCAAGTATTTAAAGTCTTTGTTATAGAAAACATTCAAAATGAGATTCCCAAATCTGGAAGATTTCTTGTGTCTAACTATAGCATCATGATGATTTATTGAAAGGTTATTAAAATGTCTTTACAATTGCAAGATTCTTTTTTCCTACTATGAAGTCCAAATTCATTTGTTTGATAAAGTATTATGAATTAATATGATTTGCAAGCATGTGTATGTTTAATTAGTCTTTAACTTACTCCTGATTTGAAAATTCTGCATTGTTTTACCTATTACTTTTTATGTAAAGGACCAGATAGGAAATACTATAGACTTTGTGGATCTCTGAACTACTTGATTCTGCAGTTATGGCAGGCATCTAGCCATAGAGAATATGTAAAAATGTATGCGGCCGTGTTCCAATAAAACTTTATTTATAAAAACAGATGCTGAGTGTGCTTGGTTCCTGGGCCATAGTTTGCTGGTTCCTGACCTTAACCCTTCTAACTCATTGTAGTTGTCATGGCACATATGCAGGAGGTTAAGGAGAGATTGTGTTAAGGTAGTTACTTTTACCAATGTGAATTATTACCATTAATTTCTTTTAAATCTAGTTTAGTTTGTGATAGTTGGAAAATCTATGATACTATGAGTCCTTGTTGTAATGATATTTTATTGTACTAAGAAAATAATTGGTTAACCAGATTGTAATATGGAGATTATATATGTGAATAGTGATTACGTATGTGATTACCTATGTGACAAATATGTGAAAGGGTGCTTCTAGTGGGTTGGTTTAAGTTTCATAAATGGCTTAGTTATGTTCTCCCCCCAACCAAAACAAACAAACAGCCCATCTCCTTTTATATTATAATGGCTAATTCTAAATTTTTAGTTAATATACTTGTGGTGTTAATTGCAGATGTAGATGCCACTTGCAGTGACTTTAATTTTGGAACAGCTCTACATATTGCTGCGTATAACTTGTGTGCAAGTACTGTGAGATGCTTATTGGAGCATGGAGCAAATCCTGCATTTAGGGTAAGAAACCATACTAAAAGTGAAAAATATGCAAAGAATTAAACTGTCTAATATTATCTCCCAGTAAAGAGTTGTGTCTGGATGTTGTTAAGAATCTGTGCGAGGAAAGAATTTATATTTTTGTGCTGCATATAAAGAGTAATGGTGATCAACTTTATCTCAAATAATTATAAGGCATAGCAGTGAATTTCAGTCCCTGCTATTGATAAGCTCTACAGAATTTCCTTTTATTCAGCGAAGTAAAATATTCCTTAAAGTGTTACCATCTTTAAGTATCTTTCATTTAGTTTTTTGATATATTTATAAAAAGTTAGCTATCAAAAATGCCTATGTTAAAGTTATATTTCTATGTTAAATCATATTTCAAATTCTTTTGGAAAAACATTCCAGAAAATTTTTTAAAATGCACATTTAGGAGTGGAGTAATGTTTAAAAATTAAGTTAAAGGGAAATTATTTTTTTCATGGTAATTGTGTTTACAAAGTTAACACACAGGATTGAATTTCATAATCTTCAAATCTTTGGTATTTTATTGTCTTCACAGGGTGGCTCCCAGTGTTCTTTTTCTTAATATTAACAGCAGTGACTTGCTCTGGTGGGGATTCTTAAACGGGGTCTGCGCTTCCATTGAAGAGACAGGAGTGGGCAGTGTTTGAAAAAGCCTCTTCCCTCCCCCGTTTTCCCCTCCTCCCCTCTTTCCCCGTCCCTTCCCCTAGGCCCCTCCTCGCTTTCTTGTTTCCCTTCTCCCTACTTCTTTCTGCCACGGTTTCTGTTTAATCCCATAATTAGTTAATTAATCCTTTCCCCCTCTTTTCTTACCCCCTACTCTCTCTCCCTCCTTCCCTGTTGTTTACTGGGCACTGGGAGACTACAACCGGAAATAAAAGTGTTTGTCTCCAAAGACAGGGTAGTGCAGAGGGGAGGAGGGACAAGTACATTTACTGTAGTGTGCTGCCTTCAGTGGGTTATGATGTGGGAGTGGCACAGGGTGCCATGGGGTCACATACCAGGGGTATCTCTCTAAGCCTTGGGAAGGCTTTCTGGCAAAGGTGACATTGAGGACTTACACAGAGTTAAGCAGTAACTGGTTAGAGGAGGGAGGTGCGAAGAGTGGTTTAGGCAGAGAGGAGAGTCACGTGCAAAGAGGCTCGGCGATGATGGTGGTGTGGGTGGAATGTGAAGGTGATATGTGTGTGCTTTTCCCAGTATGACTGTTGACAAGACCTCATTAGCGGAGAGAATGGTGTGAATTTAGTAAGAGGCAGTCAGGTGTGTCATTGAGGTAGATTACCAGTTCAAGCCAGGAACAATATCACTGTATTTTGAAAGTTAATACTTAAAAAAAAAAAAAATGCAGCCAACATGTAGGTCAGCAATAGTCCCTGGCTCATACTGTGATAACCACAATTTTATTATTTTTTTTATTTTTATTTATTTCTAGGAGAGAGAGAAAGAGACAGCGTGAGCAGGGGAGGGTCAGAGAGAGAGGGAGACACAGACTCCGAAATAGGCTCCAGGCTCTGAGCTGGCAGTCAGCACAGAGCCCGACACGGGGCTCGAACCCACGAACCGCGAGATCATGACCTAAGCGAAAGTCAGACGCTTATCCGACTAAGCCACCCAGGCGCCCCTGATAACCGCAATTTTAGAAGGAAATAGAATTCTATAATTAATCATGAATGAGATTTCTTATGTTAGCATGACATCATCTTTGTTATTTTATTATTATTTAGTATTTTTTAACAAGTTTCAGTTGCTGAATTTTCTAGGAATTAACATGTGTGACTTACTTTAGAAAGGTAACGACTTAAAAATCTAAAGTAAAATAGTCACTGTAAATATACCTTACAGCTTATCAGTGCAGGGTTTAAAAAATCCCCCCCCCCTTTTTTTTTCAAGAGTACATATTTGTGCTATACACACCTTTATTATATTTTGTATATTTTCATTGAAATCTGGGATTGAAATAGGCCCACCACCATGTCAGCAATTTGATAACAAGTCTTCCTACCATATATTTACTTAGGACCAAACTGACTTGAATTTGAAAACAAAAAATGTGAGGCACTTGCAAAATAAGTGTGTTCTAAGAGCCTCATACTTTCATCCATACAGAACATTTGAAGATAATCAATAGAGAAGACAAGGAAAAGAAGTTTCTCAGCAAAAGAATCTTGATTCATCTTATTAAAAGAAGATTACAGTCTGGAAACAGTTTTACGGAGTACAAGTTTTTTGGTTAGGGAGCACAGAAGAGAGATGTTTGAGGGAAAGATAACTTTGAGTAGGAGAAATTCTCAGCTGAGTCCAGGAGGTCCTAGACGTGGATCCAAATGTCACCTCTGCCAGGAATCACATAATTAATTTTTGACTGAGTCATTAATCTTTTCTTGCTGAATCTTCCTAATTGGCAAACTGGAGATATTAGTAATGTTTTTCTTGTTTAGTTGGTTATTATCTCTCCTACTACAACATAAACTCCCCATGGGCATGGATATTTTTATCTATTTCATTCATAAGCTTTTTCTTGATGTGAGAATCAAATGAGACAATTTATATGATAGGATTTGGTTATATAAGCACCATGCAAATGTTAGTGGGCTCGTAACTGACCATTTTATCTTGTTGCAGGATAAATCCAAGGATGCAGTCTCTCCTTTATAGTGAGACCAGAGCTGTTTTCTTGATTATAGGCCAAATTTAGAAGTATTGAAGCTGTAGTTTCTATTCCTGAAATCTGAGTCACTCCATGAGTGGGCAGGATGGGTCAGGTCACAGAGCCGAGGCGGCGGCTGTGGGATAGTGGACAGAATCTCGGGTCTGGGGTTGGGAAGCCAGTCGGTGCTGTGACTTCTGTCTTTAAACCTGCCTTCTCTAAACCTGCACAGCCAGGCATGCTGTCCACTCATGACCTCAGCGTTTGCTCTTCCCCGAGCTTGGGCCGCCTTTCCCAATCAGCTACCCTGCATGGTACTCCCACATGGCCCTGGGCCTCTGCGTCAGTGCATCTTAGCGGTGCATCCTTCCCTGACCACCGTGCATGTGTAGACTCCACTCTCTGGGTGCTCTCCACCTCACTTCCCTGAATTGTTTTTCTCTCTCTGCCACTTTTTACCATTTAAGATACCATATCCTTGACTTGTTTGATTGTTTGTAGCCTGTCTCTTCCACCAGAAGGTGTGCTTTTTGAGGGCAGGGCTTTTTTTGCCTCACTGTGACATCAGTAGCATTTAGAATGGTCTGGCATGTAGTAGATGTTCAGTAAATTGTCTGGGTAAATACATGAGGAATGAGTTTAACTTAAATTTTTAAAAACTTTTTTTTTAAATAATTGTGTATGACTGCATGGAGCTTTGGAGTAGATACGAATTGAAATTGTTCTCTTCTGTTTGTAGAACGACAAAGGACAGATCCCTGCTGATGTTGTTCCAGACCCGGTTGAGATGCCGTTAGAAATGGCCGATGCCGCAGCAACTGCTAAAGAAATCAAGCAGATGCTGTTAGACGTGGTGCCCCTGTCATGTGACATTTCGAAGCCCGTGCTTCCAAACTATGATCGTGTTACTAGCAAGGCGACACTTGCGTCGCTCGGTCTGAAGTTGGGGGATCGTGTTGTTATTGCAGGACAGAAGGTATAGTAAGTAACTGCGGTCGCCAAAGCTGTGTCTGAGGTCAGAGTGTGTGTGGCCTGGGTGCCAGGGGTGTATACAGTGTGGCCAGAGTTTGGAGCTTTTTAAAGAAAGTGCAGTGTGTAAGTGGAAGCATACTAATGGAAACTGTGAAGCCTAGGTGCACGTTTACTATGAAGTGTGATTCAAGAATATAAATGACTTGGACTTAGTCATGAAGACATCTTTGCTGGGGTGGGAAGAGGGGAGTATGGGAGAGCTGTTGCGTGAATTTAGAGGGGTGAGCTGAGACACCGCTGGGCCTGGAGCTGTCTCCTTGCGGCTGCCTGTGGTCCCCACCGGGTTTTCCCACCAGGACTGCGAGGCAGAAATGGAGTCAAGGAGACCCTTGCCATTCATGGGTGTTTGGCCTTGAGATCCCATATTAAGAAATCTTAGATATTATTTTAACCTGATAGTAAACGTGTATGTGGAAAGAGGACCTGCCCCCACCCTGGCCTATTGAAGATTCTTTAGGCGCCTCTTGTTCTCCAAAGCGCCCGTTTCCTTTTGGCACTTACTTTTTGCTATTCGCTCTTTTCTAATACCTCATGAGGAAGGGCTGTTTCTTTTTTTTTTTTCCTTTTTATTTTTTTCTTTAGCTTTGGGGTTAATGGGGAGCTTGGTGTGAAGAGTAGAACAGGGCATTCCTGCTTGCCTGTTGAATTTCCTAACACAGTTATGTCTAGATATTTGGGTGGGTTCTTCAGAACATCTGACCATGCAGGTTTCTCAGAAAACGCCAAAATTGGGAAGTTGGATTTACTGAGAAAATTGCATCAAAAAGGAAGGTAAGCTACAAACAAATGATTATGTGGAGAATGACACTTACCAACTTGCAAAAGAATATATCAATGGGATATTGGTTAGCTTTTATTATTATTTCTTTTAACTCGGGATTAACATTCAGCCTCGTTAGTCTTCCTGTCTTATGCCTGAGAGTGGGTGTTTAGAAGAGTTATTCTGTTGTATTATTTTACCTTTTATTTTGGATAATTTAAAGCCATACAAAAGTAGAAGCATATGAGTGTGTGCGTACCAGTCAGCTGGCTTAACTTGATCACGTCATGGCCGTCCTACTTCCTTTATTCCTTCTCTCAGCTTGCTGCTTTGCTGCTTGTCTTTTCACCCTCTTAGAGATGTCTTTCAAGGAGCAAAATTCATTTATTTTGAGAGAGAGTGAGCGAGTGAGTGGGGCTGGAGCACAGAGAATCCCAAGCAGGCTGCGGGCTGACAGGCTCTGACGTGGGGCTCCAACCCATGAACTGAACCATGAGATCATGACCTGAGCCGGAACCAAGAGTTGGATGCTCAGCCAAATAAGCCACCCAGGTGCCCCTCAAAGAGCAGAAGTTTTAAATTTTGATGAAGTCCATTTTATCAACTTTTCCTTATATGGATTGTGTGTTTAGTATAGCTAAGAAATTTTCCACTATCTCATAGTTCAGTGGGGGATAGAGTGCATATGCTTTCTCCCAGGAGTTTATAGTACATTTAGTTTTATATTTAATTTTGAGTTAATTTTTGTACAGAGTGCTAGGTATAGTTTCTGTCTTTTTGCCTCTGATTATCTGTTCCAACACCATATTTTGACAAGACTTTTCTTTTGTCTTGAAATGCACCTGCTCCTTTGTCAATTGATCTTATGTGTATGGGTGTATTTCTAGATTTTATTCTGCTCCATCAATGCAATGATTATCCTTTCTTCAGTACTATGTTGTCTCAAGTGCTGTAGCTTTATAGTAAGTCTTGGAATCAGATATTGTTAGGCCTTCAGTTTTGTTGTTTGTTTTATTTTAGTTTGTCTTTCCACGTACATTGTAGAATTAGCTTATGGATTTAAAATCATACAGAAAGTCCTGCTGGGATTTTGAATAGAATTGTGTTGACATAAATCAGGTGAGGAGAATGAATGTCTTAAAGACACCAAGACTTTCAAACACAGGCACGATGTATCTCTATTTAATAGGTCTTTGATTTATTTCATCACTTTTGTAGTTTTAAGCATTTAGATATTGCACATAACTTGTCAGATTTGTACCTAAGTTTTTCATGATCTTTGGTGCTGTTGTAAATGGTGATGTTTTGGGAATTTCATATAGAAATACAGTTGATTTTTGTATATGGACCATATTTTCTGTAACCTTGCTCAATTTATGCATTCTGTTGGCCTTGTTTGTGGCTTCTTTGGGATATCCTATGGAAACAATCATGTTGCCTGTGAATAGAGACAGTTTTCTTTTTTTCCAGTCTGTGTGCCTTTCATTTGTTTTTCTTGCCTAGCTCCATTGCCTAGGACCTCCAGTATAATGATGAGTGGAAGTAGTCAGAACTGATGAATTGTCCTGCTCCCCATATGGGGGAAGAAGCGCTCAGCTTTCCATCACGAAGTATCACAATTGCTAGCTGTACATTTTGTGGGCATCTTTTACTAAATTGTGGAAGTTCCCATTGAATCCTGGTTTGCTGAGATTTTTTTTTTTAAATGATTATTATCATGAAAGGATGTTGAAATTTGCTAAAGGCTTTTTCTGCATTTGTTGAGAGAGTATGTGGGTGTGATGAATTATATTGATTAACTCTCAAATGTTGAACTAACCTTGCTTTCTCATGATAAACCTTACTTGGTCATGACATTGGATTTGATTTGCTATATATTGCTGGATTCTGTATATTGCTGGATTTGATTTGCTCTTATTTTGTTGAGGATCTTTGTGTCTGGTTTTGGTATCAAGGGTGATTCTGGGAATGAGTTGAGAGTTTGTCCTTCCACTTTTATATTCTATCTAGGTTTGTGTAGAATCAATTGTTTTTTTTCTTAAACTCTTTGGTAGAATTCACCAGTGAAGTCCATCAGGTTCTGCAGGGTTTTTTTTTGTTTTGTTTTGTTTCATTTTGCTTTTTTTGGAATGTTTTTAACTACAAATTCAATCCAGATGTGAGCTTTTGACAGTTTGCATCTTTTAAGGATTTGGAACATTTTATCTTATTATTAAATTTACAGGCATAGGGTCGTTCATAGTATTTTCTTGCTATTTTTAAAAAATATTTTTAAAAATTTAATGTTTATTTATTTTGAGAGAGAGGAAGAGAGGGAGAGAGCAGGGGAGAGGCAGAGAGAGAGGGAGACACAGAATCTCAAGTAGGCTCCAGGCTCTGAGCTGTCAGCACAGAGCCGGATGTGGGGCTAGAACTCACGAGCTGTGAGATCATGGCCTGAGAGGAAGTTGGATGCTCAACCAACTGGCTCATCCAGGTGCCCCACTATTCTTTTTTTTTTTTTTAATGTTTATTTATTTTTGAGAAAGAGTGAGAGAACATGTGCATACTAGTGGGGAAGGGGTAGAGAGGGAGGAGAACAGAGGATCCAAAGCAGGCTCTGTGCTGACAGCAGAGTCTGATATGGTACTCAAACCTATGAACTCTGGGAGATCATGACCTGAGCCAAAGTCAGCCGCTTAACTGACTGAGCAACCCAGGCTCCCCCTTTCTTACTGTTTTTTAAATGACTGAGGGAATGTAATAATGTCCTGCTTTCATTCATGATGTTTGCAGTATGTGTCCTCTCTTATTTTTTTCTTGGTCTCTAGCTAGAATTTTATTAATCTTACTTATCTTTACAAATAACCAGCTTTTGGCTTCATTGATAGTCTTTGTTAGTTTTCTGTTCCTAATTTCTTATCTTTATTGTTTCTTTCCTTGGACTTGCTTTGCATCTTCACTTTCTAGTTTTTTAAAATGGAAGTTTAGATCATTAAGTTGAGGTCTTCTCTATTACCAGTGTTTGATGCTATACATTTACCTTTAAGCACTGCTTTTGTTGCATCCCGCAAATTTTCACGTATCATATTATCATTTTCACTCAATTCAAAGAGTTTTTAAATTTCCTTGTGATTGTCTCTTTCACCATGGGTTGTTTGGGACTATATTGTTTCATTTCCAAATATTTGGAGATTTTCCAAAATCAGTTGTTGGGTGCATACAGATTTAGGATTCTTACATCTTTTTGGTGAATTGGCTGTTACCATTATATAATATTTCCTTTCGTCCCTGGTAATATTACTGTTCTGAAGTCTACTTTGAGAGAGCGGTTTTTAAAAACTTCCATAAAGTTTGCAAGAGTAGCACAATTAGAGTTCCTAGTAATCCTTGAAATTTATTCTGGTTTATGTTTTCTTTAGGTTGGAACATTAAGATTTTGTGGAACAACTGAATTTGCAAGTGGGCAGTGGGCTGGCATTGAGTTGGATGAACCGGAAGGAAAAAACAATGGAAGTGTTGGGAAAATCCAGTACTTTAAATGTGCCCCCAAATATGGTAAGGGAGATACAGTCTAACTTAATGAGAATTAGTACAAGATAATCAAATTTATTCTTTTATTGTTTTTAAATAAAACTTTCCTCCTGGTTACCTATGTAGTAAATGAAGGGGCTGCCCTGTTCTCACTATGAGCAGTAGAGTGATTGGGAGATGGTGTCTCAGCAGGAGGGTTCCCGTCAGTCCTGGACCGGCGGGGTGCACTCTGTGACTGAGGAAGGGACTTCTTCGTCAAGGAAGCACAGAGCTCTGCAGGTGGAAAAATGTGAAAACTTCGAATAGCAAATGAGGCCAACTTTATAACCGTACTCCTAAGATGGGTTGATTCTTCTCTTTCTGACAGCTGTTTGTTTAAATTCATATTCTCTCTCTCTCTGTCTCTCTCTGTCTCTGTCTCTCTCTCACACACACACACCCCTTGACATACTGAATTAAATTTGTCACTTACAATTTTGTGAGTATTTTTCCTTGCCATGAAATAGTTTTCTAGAGCATTAATTTCCCTGCTTGTTCAGTATTTCATATTCTAGCTCCACAAGTAGGCACTATGATTTAATGCTGAAGTCCTGACTTCGAGTCTGACTGCTGGGCAAGAATCAGCTTCCCTACCCACCAGCTCTGTGACCTTAATTCTCTTCTTGTGCC
This sequence comes from Proteles cristata cristata, assembly GCA_017311185.1. Classification (NCBI taxonomy): domain Eukaryota; kingdom Metazoa; phylum Chordata; class Mammalia; order Carnivora; family Hyaenidae; genus Proteles; species Proteles cristata. The sequence goes on from JAESUZ010005172.1 coordinate 292,768, forward strand.
TCAGTTTATCTTCAGTAAATTGGGGTAACAATACCTCAAGAGTTTGTGTGATAAATGTTTAAAGCGCCTTGAATAGTGCTTGCTTCTCTCTTAGCATTCAACAGATGATAGCTATTCGCTAGCTGTTATGCATTTATCAAAGTTACTAGTTTCCTTTTGTCATACACTTAAAATGGAGCATCATTTTTTGGTCTATTATTAACTTTTTGTTTATAAAAATGTTTTTTGCATAAATTTTGAAAAACACTAAAAAGGTCAAAAGACTAAGATAAAATCACTTGTATATTTCTTCTATTTAATTCTTTTCATGAAATTTAGATTATATAGTTATATATATTTTGCATTTTTACTTGACATACTATTATAATTTCCCCAAATCATTGTTTGAAAATGTGATTTTTAATGGCTCCATTTTCTTTAATTTTTCCAATTTGATGGCTGAAAGTCTCTATGTTTGAATTCATATTTCTTTGATTGTGGTGAAATAAAACATTTGAAATGTTTCATTGTGATATGTGTGTGTGTGTGTGTGTGTGTGTGTGTGTGTGTGTTATCCTGGCAATTGCCCAGAAACAATTGTTCGTATTACTTGCTTACTAAATAATTGTGATATTAGTGGGTTTTTAAAAACTTTAGAAACACAATACATACTTAAGATAGTAAACTCTTAAAGTTATTACAGATGTTTTGCCCAGTTTGTCATTTGTCTTTGAACTTCCCTTGCAGTGTTTTGGCACAAAGTTTTATGCAGTTAAGACTTTTTCTTTCTAACTTCTCACATTGCATTAATGCTTAGATAGTTCTTCCTAATCCAAGGATTAATTTAAAATTATATATTTTATTCTTTTGAAAGTTTTAATTTTTTACACTGTTCTTTAACCCATTTGGAACGTATTTGGTTAGTTATGTGGAATTGAGAACTTAATTTTAATTTTCCTCTATTAGCTAATTTTGGCAACTGTCAAGCCGACTAAGGGCAAGAGCAAAACTCCCAGCCACACACAGGGCAGAGGTCGGTCAGGTTCGCTGGAAATGCTGAGGTTGTAACACAGTGCATGTTGCCCCCAAGTCTCATCATCCCAGGCAGAGGCAAGCTGGATGAGGACAAAGCCCGAAACCCCAAGGACTTGCTTCTGTCCTTTTTACATGCTTAACAGTAAGATTTGGGGGGGCCAGGATCATGTGTTGGATTTAAAAACAGGAGTTAGCCTAAGCAGAAGCCAAAGAATTTGTCTCTTCTCAGCAACAGTTATTATTTTTATTTCCCCCCTCTCTTTATCATTTTTCTTGTGGCTTGTGCTTTCTTCATTATAAATTAAGTTCTTATAAATGCTGTCATCTGTTTCAGGATTGTTTCGTTCAACTAATCTGTTCCTTCTAGCACGTTACTAGAGTTTTTAAATTGTAGAAATTTCATAATAATGTTTAAAACTTTTTTAGAGCGATTTAAGTTCAAAACAAAATTGAGATGAGGGTGCAGAAATTTCCTATGTATCCCCTATTCTCATGCTCTCATGGCCACCCCCATTACCAGCATCCCTTCACTAGAGGCTGCATTTCTTAAAATAGACAAACCTGCCCTGACTTCTCATCATCCCTCAAATCCCATCATTGCCACTGGGGTTCACTCTTTGTGTGGTACATTCTGTGGGTTTGCACAAATGTTTAGTGACATGTCTCTGTCATTACAGTATCATACAGAGTGTTTTCACCTCCCTAAAAATCCTCTGTGCTCCATTTGCTCATCACCTCCCCCCTTAATGCCTAGTAACCACTGATCTTTTTACTGTCTTCTTAGTTTTTTCTTAGTTTTGTCTTTTCCAGAATGTCATATCATTGGGATTATGCAGTATGAATGTAGCCTCTTCAGAGTGGCTTCTTTCACTTAGTGACTTCTTTCACTTAGCATTTAAGTTTCCTCCATGTCTTTTTTTTTTTTTTTAGGCTGTTCTCCATGTCTTTTCATGGCTTGCTAGTTTATGTCTTTTCAGTGCTGAATAATAACCCATTGTCTGGATGTACTGCAGTTTATTTACTCATTCATCTACTAAAGGACATCTTGGTTTCTTCTAAGTTTTGGCAATTATGAAAACTTTATAATAAATTTTAATACTTGGTAAAACTCAGTTGCCCTTCCCTGACCCGAGTCCTGACATTTAGAGGCAAGAACTATTTCAGCTTCTTTAACTGTATCTTCTGATATTAGTATTTATATTTATAAATGATATATTTATATGAATCTCTCTTGATTTTCCCAGTTGTACTTATTTATTTGTTCATTCATTCATTCATTCATTCCTTAAGATTTTATTTTTAAGTAATCTCCATGCCTAATGTGGGGCTTGAACTCACAACCCCAAGAACAAGAATCACATGCTCTACTGACTAAGCCAGCCAGATGCCCTTGATTTTTCCATTTTTAGACATTTATTGACTTCATATTATGAGGAGAAAGTCAGGTTTTTTTTTTGTTTGTTTACTTATTTGTTTTGGTGGAGCACATCCTCTAGTAGCTTTTTGACAAAGGTCTCATGAGAGAGAAATATTTGAAACCTTCCCTTCTAAAACTATGTTTATTTCTGCCCTCACATTTTATATGATTGTTTGATGGGATAAGGAATGTCAAGTTGGAACTCATATTCTCTCAGTATTTAGAAGGTGATAGTCTTTTGTCTGACAGTGTGGCAAAATTTTTCTGTAAAAGGCCAGAGTAAATATTTTAGGCTCTGAAGGCCACACAGTGTCTTGTTGCCAGTGTTCAGCTGCCCTGTTGTAGTGAAGCAGCAGCAGCTGTGGACAGTGTGTGAACAGATGGGCACGGTCATGTCCAAAACTAGTTGGCAAAAGTAGGTGGCAGGTGGGATGTGGCTCCCAGGCCATTGGTTCATTAGCTATTATCTTGAGTTTTCAGTGTTGCTATGGAGAAGTTTCAAAATCTTTCTTCTGTTTTTGATATTTTTCCCCCTCTCTTTGGAAGCTTCTTTGGAAGCTTTTGGTATTTTTTCTCCTTTTTATCATTTCTTATTTTCTTTAGAGTTTATATCAGTTTTACTCCTTGCTACTATTTCAGTGGTGTTTTGGTAGGAGTTGTGGTAAAACAAAATGGGCAATGTTGGTCTAGAAACCTATTACCCTTCTATTTAAAAATAATTATTCCTACATTTTTACTTTAGTTAAGTAAACTAAAACTTACTTACTTTAGTTAAGTTTTACAATTATATGTTGAGATCTTGGAATAGTCCCATTGGTACTTTGATTAGCGTGAGTTATTGAATAGGAACTTCAGCCCATATTCTGTATGCTCTGTGGGCTTTGGTTGTAGCCAGTCATGGTTTTAAACTTATTTTGGTTCTCCCAAATGATTTCTTCAGTTGAAAAAATAGGAAGAATGAGAACTATACAGGTGTAGTTTTATATGCTATAGAAATCTTTTAAAGGAATGGAATTAAATATTTTTTAAAGTGTTATGTGGAATAACATGACGTGGAAATTTTCTATTAAGACCTTGGAAGAAAAGCCATATAACTTTCCTCAGATTGAGAAAAAACCATCCATTAAGCAACATTATTATGGTATTATTGACAAATTCAAAAGATAACTCATAGTCTGAATGCTCTCATATGTTTTGGTTTTTAATTTTTTACAGTCTTTCTTATATTTACACATAAAATTTTTTTCAGATACAATCATAACATAATCAAACATATAACTTCATTTTCATTTCCTTGATTCAATTTTCCTACTTTTCTATACTTCTTTACAATTTGTATTATTTCATTTCTTGATGATGATGCAGTAGTTCATTGCCACATAATTACTTTCTCCTACTTATGAACAGAATCGCAATGATGACACATTCAGGTATACAGTCTTTTCACTCCATTTGGATTTTTGTGTGTGTGATTAATTTCTGAAAGTGTAATTGGGTCATAACAGTAAACTAGAAATTGTTTTGGCTCCAGAACTCTATCTTTTCCTTATACAAATATAACTTTGTAACCTTTGTGAACATCTTGAAGTATAAATATCTCTTTATAATTAGTGCCACAAAGTGGATTAAGTCAGAATTTTTATCTTCCAGTAAGGTTGTACAAATTTACATTTCTGGAGTATAAAATAATTTATATCTTTCAACCCGTGGCAATTGGATATAGTTATCACACTGTAGAGTGTGTGTGTGGGGGGGGTGGGGGGTGTATTTGGCAAGGAAAAGAACTTAGAGAAAAGAATAGAAACTCAAGGAAAATCTGCTAGGTGGGAGACGGAAGCGAGAACATTGTGGATAAGTCAGAAGAGAGGAAAATCAGGATTAGGTAATATAGAATCCCAAGGAGGAAAGCATTTCACGATTATCAGAAAAAGTTATATAGTTAGCACTTTGTAGTTATTAACAAAGCACTCACTTTTTGTAGTCTTGACCATTTCTAGAGACCCATTTTAAAACAAGTTGTTTTTAATGTACATATTACATTTTAGTCATGGTGTGTCTTTGTTAGATGGTAAATATCCAGTGGAAGAATATGATATACACATTATGACTTTTTTATCATTTAAAATGTCTTAGCTAGATAATCTTTGTATTTATAGTCTATATTCATTATTATTATTATTTTTTTTTATTTATTATTTTTTTTTATTTCTAGGAGAGAGAGAGAGAGACAGCGTGAGCAGGGGAGGGTCAGACAGACAGGGAGTCACAGACTGAAACAGGCTCCAGGCTCTGAGCTGGCAGTCAGCACAGAGCCCGACGCGGGGCTCGAACCCGCGAACCGCGAGATCATGACCTAAGCGAAAGTCGGACGCTTAACCGACTAAGCCACCCAGGCGCCCCTATATTCATTATTTTTAATGTCTATGCATACTTATACTGGATATTTCATTGCCTGGATAAACTCCTCTTTTTTCAATGGAATTTTATACTCGGAGCTGCTGTAGATTAGCAACCCCTTCCCCTGCCTCCACCTACCACCCCTCCCCAGCATGCACTGTGCTGTGTAGGGTTGTCAGGAGCTGAGGGCTAGGCCTTTTGGGAAGATTATATTTTGTACTTGAGTATTTTTTATATCCCTACTATGTGTAAGGCACTGAAATTGGGTACAGTGGAAATACAGAAATGAATAACATTTAAAATTTATCTTCCAAAGGTGCACAGTCTGGAAGAAAGATTAGAACAAGGGCATAAAAAGCTTTCATGTGGGGAAAATGGGTCTTAAAGGAGATACAAAGTGACATAGATGAATAGTTTTTATGTTCTAAAGTGCACTATTATTTGCCAGTAGCCGAGTCAGAAGTCATTATGATGGAATGATGGACAACTGTTACCTTCACTCATTTCTCTTTTCTCTGAATTTCACTTAGTACCTGGTTAGGCATCTAACCATCTAATCATGTAATTTTTAAATTACTGTATATGTTGTTCATCTCGACAACTAGATTGTAAGCTCTCTGAGGGCAAGTGCTGTGTCTCCCTTTTTCCTGTCTTTCCCTACAGGATTCCTGGTAGGCACTAAAAAAAGAACTTAAAGATTTATATTATCAAATGGTGTACTTGCCCCTTTTATTGGAAATGCTTTTAATGGTTTAGCACTAACTCAAGCTCTATGCTCCTCCCTTAGGTATTTTTGCACCTCTTTCAAAAATAAGCAAAGCAAAAGATCGAAGGAAGAATATAGTACACACTTCTGCAAAAGCTATGCCTCTCATCAGGTCCCAGAAAATTGATGTAGCTCATGTAACATCAAAAATAAATACTGGTAGGTCAAACCAAAAAGTTTAATCTCTTATTCAGTGTATTTATTTCTTTTGTGGAATGCCTTATATTTAGGCTGCTTCACCCTTTTTTATTAGATAAATTTGTTAGAATTTAATGAAACCTGCATCTTACTGATGTTTTTAAACATCAGTCATGGTTTATGATTTTGATTTCTGACAAGAATACTGCACATTTGTTCCTTTTTTTTTTTTCTTTCCTACCACCTGCAAACCTTCATCACCCTGTAATGTAACCTCCAAGCTAGATTTTATACCTCCAGTAGGTCCTTGTAAACACAACTAGCTTTATGTTTCTCACCTATTCAAGAATTCTAGTGACTTCTCTTTTAATCAGAAAATATTCTGACTCTGGGTCCTTCCCGTATATGATGGGATCTCTGGCTGCCTCCGTAGCTGAGCTACGTTTCATGTCTCACTGTCTTGTGCATACGTTGTCCTTCCCCTTCCCTCCATACTTTGTCTCGTGCTGTTTCTCTGGGTGCAGTAATTTGACTCATGCCTTTTGGGGTCCTGGCTGTGCTTTACCTCCTTATTCAGATGCTGTTTCTCCCAGAAAACTTTGCTGACGACCCAGATCACTTTGGTGTCTCCATTCTCTAATTCTGTATACCCTTGTGTCCATACCACTCAATTCTTGTTTGTCTTGGGTCTTGTCCTCCAGTTGCTTTATCTGTCCAGATCCTTTTTTCTTTCAGCAAAAATTTTAAACTTTAAATAGACTATGAGAGTGTTTTATACTTTCGTATTCACTGTAGTAGTATATAGCACAAAATAGACCCTCGGTAAGTACTTGCTAACTTATCAGTGGCTGAAGCAGAAAGGCTTTCTACTGTGATTAAAGGATTTTGTCCAAGAATTTCTACTCTCTTCCATTGAGCTATTTAAATATTTCTGTGTCAGTACTGTACTTCATAACTACTGAAAAAATACATTTTGATATCTAGCAAAGGAGAGCTTCCTACCTTATTCTTGAACAGTTTCTTGCTTATTTGGGTCCTTATAAATCATACTTCCATATAAATTTTAGAAAAAGCTGTTAAGTTTCTTTTAAAACACATCTTTTAAAATGTATCTGGTTTTGCATTTTAAACTAAGTCATTTGGGAAAAACTGACATATTTACAATATTCACTCTTTTAATTATAAGCTTGGAATATTGCATTATTTAATTGAGTCCTTTAAAAATATGTCCGTAAGATTTTATAATTTTCTCTATAGTTGTCTTGTACTGGTTTTGTTAGGTCTGTTCCTGGATACTTCATACTTTTTGATGCACTTGTAAATGCACCTGAAACCCAGAAGTTCACAGCCATTATGGGAAGAAAGCCTAAAGAGAAGCCCTGGGGGTCCCCTACTAGACAGAAAATGGAGGAAATACTTTTTTTTAAAGATATATATTTTTTTGCTATCTCTTTGGTTCTGTCCCACCCCCATCCCTAGACAGTCTTACAATGGTGTAGTAGCAGCCATGGGTGGCCAGGCACCAGAAACCCCAAGAGAGGAGAACTCTTCTCTCCAACCAGAGAAACTGTGGTCCCGGGAACAGGGATGAAATGTTCCCAATAGTTTGTCTTCTTTTTTCTCAGTGCTTGTTCCCAGAGGCAGAGTCAGTCCCAGGAGACTGTATGACAGAGCAAGGGAACTAAAGCTTAGGGACTCTGTCCTGATACGAGGAAGGGGTGCCTCCAGGAGCAGAAAAGTGTCAGGGAGACCATGGGGATGAGGGAGCTCTAGAAAGTGGTCTCAAAATGTTGGGTGTGAACTCCTAGGCTTGGGTGTGAACTCACGCATATGTGGATCTGGCCAAAGGCTTGGTCTCCAGGGTAGGCCACTGTCCAGGTCTCAGACACTACTGGATGGCACGACCTAGGAGAAAGGTCCCAAAAGGCTTTGGAACCTGAACTAGCATTGGAAGCACAGTGTCCAGAAGTGGGGGGATGTCCAGCCTGGACCTAGGTTGACTCCTTGCTAAAACAAAACGATAAACATTCTCCATAGGATTTAAATAAGATCCAGAGCCCCACAACATAATATTTACAATGTATAGGATGCAATCCACAGTTGCTCAAAATACGGAAAACCAGGAAAATCTCAACATCTCTCAAGGAGAAAGACAATCAAAGGTTGCCAACCTTGACATGATACAGACATCACACTGATAAGGACTTTAAATAATATATTGCAACCATTCTCCAAGAATTAAGGTTAATACTCTTGAAACAAGTGGAAAGAAAGTTCAGAGGAATGAGGATGTAGTAAAGAACCTAACGATGTGTGAGCATGTACATACACTAATCGCACTAATGAGTAAGGTTAAAACTAGGGTGGATTGTATCAATGTTGGTATCCTGGTTGTGATATTATAGTTATGTAAACAGCTGCATTTGGGGAAATTGGGCAAAGTATGCAAGAGATCTCCCTGTATTACTTATACCACTGCATGCAAATCTCCAGAGATCTGAGTTAAAAAATTCAAATAAGAGGGACACCAACTGGTGGCTCAGTTGGTTAAATGTCCAACTTTGGCTCAGGTCATGGTCTCACAGTTTGTGAGTTTGAGCCCTGCATTGGGGTCTGTGCTGACAGCGCCGAGCCTGGAGCCTGCTTCAGATCCTGTGTCTCCCCCTCTCTCTGCCCCTGGCCCACTTGTGCTCACTCTCTCAAAAAAGAAATAAACTTTACAAATAATTCAAATAAGAAAGAACCAAATGGATATTTTAAAACTGAAAGATACAACTGACAAATAAGAAATGAGCTGTCTGTGGGGTGCCTGCACGAAGTCTCTCTTACCCTCCCTCCATTCAGTTCCTGCTGCTGTCATTCTGGTCCCCCTCTGCCTGTTGTAATAACTCCTCACTGGTCTGTGCTTCCTGCCTCTGCCCGTCTAGGTTCCTTCTAAATTTTGCTGCCAGGGTGATGTTATTCCTGTGTATGTTCGTGCCAGCTCTCTTTCACATGGAGTCTAGCAGAGACTCGTTCCTCCACAAGAAGACTGGTTCCTTATCGGGCCCCATCACCCCTGGAGATTCCACTCTGACCTGTCTATCCAGTCTTGCTTCTTCCACATCCCAAAGTGCTCTTTATTCCAGCCAAGCTACTCATCCTTCTCTGACCCCATTTTTAAGATTTTTTTCTTTTTATCCATCTAGAATGCCTACCTTCAGTTCTTTCCGACCTTAACTCCACTGTGCTCTGGAGGAAGTCTTACCTGTCCTTCAAGACCTATCTCACAGTATCATCTTCTCGAGGCATTAATTTATCTTTGTAGCCACGATTATCCTCTCCCTTTTCCATGTTAGCGTTTATCCATAAATGCCCTCATATTTTAGTGATGTAATTATCCCTGCTCCCATCTGTCTGGACTGAAAAAGGTGCTTCTGTCAGGCTGAGACCATGTCCTACTCATGTTTGTGATGCTCAGAGTATAGTTCTTCACTCCAGTGCTTCCTAAGTGAGAAGAATTGGAATGGATGCTTGATGGAATTTAAAGCTGTGTGTAGTCCATTAGGTTTCCTATTTAAATAGTTTGGTTCTGGAGAATGGAAACAGAAGTCTGAATAAGGCAAAATATTATTCGTGGGCTTTTTCTTTTTTAGAGTGAGTTGTTTGTGATACTTGGACGTGGCAGAGAGTGTGGGGTTTCTTACTGTGTGACATTCACTTTGATGAACAGTGGCCATCATGATTTGCAAAAATTTTTACCCAGAATTCACTATCTAAATAGAAAATCTGTTGTGATGGATTTGCACGCACATGAGTGAGACCTATAAGTTGTCTGCAAGTCCTAGCGGGTGGACGACAGTGAGGTTCCCTCTACCTGCTGGCATCGTGCTGACACACTACTGACTGTGTGAGGTGTCAAATAACTAGGTAACTGTGCTTTAAGTGTTGTTCAGAATTTTGAATTCCTTAGTGGATTGTTAAATAGGTTTAAAAGAGACTTTAGTGATGTTTGAAGAAATTGGGGTTTGCACATGGGCTAAGAATGCATTTCCTCCCCTCTTTTTGTAATGAAATATTGGTCCCTGCTGTCTGTGAATTGATTATCCAACATGTTTTCAGAAGTGGATAACATTTAGATAATGAGGGATGTCTGTACATTAAAAAAGCAAGTACATTTTTATGTTTATGTTAAGGTTCTTGCTGAAAGTGTTTGTTTCTATGTGGCAGGATTAATGACCTCAAAAAAAGACAGTACTTCTGAATCAACACTTTCATTGCCGCCTGGTGAAGAATCAAAATCTGTAACAGACAAAGATGGTAAGATAATTCTATAACTTCCATTCTAAAAATGTAATTTACTGATGGAACTTTAAAATATTATAGTGATAAAGCTTATATGGGGGCTAAGTTTTAAAGTTTTTAAGTAAAAAATCATTACAGTAGGAAATCATCCTTGAAAATACCTTAAGCAGCTCTTTATAAAGTATATACATGGTTTTGGTATAAAATCCTATACTGTGCATCTGTGTACACTTAAATTAGAGAGCAACTGGATTAGATTAAGAGGGAGACTGAAAGGAAATTCCACAGTGTAGACGGCTTCATAAGAATGTTTCAAAGTTGCCTTCAGCTGTCAAATCATTGGGTGAATAGAGCATGGATAGAAAATTCAAGAGTATTCCTACTTGCCTTCTCTGACTCAAAACATTTTAATACTACCTTTTTGTTACCTTAAATTAATAGCATTTAAAAAATATGAATAAGATGGATTCTACTAAGCCATCTAGAGTGGGAGGTGAAAGAGAGTGGTGGGGAGAAAGGGGGTAATCAGCTTCAGTTAATGATGTGACGGAACTCTCCTGTATGAAAGTGTCTTCATACAGCGTGGATCCTTAAAATACAGTTGCTTGTGTTATAAAGTCTTGTCTGTATGAGCTACAATATACTTGGATGAAACCAGGCATTTAATTCAACACTAGATAATCCACAGAGGAAGCTAAATGGAGGGTTTCAGAGGGATTTACCTGGAAAAGCATCTTATTGGTTCATTTCTTGTTTTCCACCCTTCTATATGTTCTTTTCCTTTACCTGTTTTAGTTACCCTGCTTGGATCCATCAGCACCTCCTCCTCCACATCGTCTTTGGAGCACAAACCAAGCCACCCCAAGAAGCCGAATGCACGTAGCAATAACAAGAAGACAATGAGCAAAAGCCCGTCTGTCTCATCTAGAGCCAGTGCTGGTATCTATGGCTTTTTCAACCAGGCTTTCTTGGTGTTTTTTATCTTGGTTTGTTTGTAAGTAGATTTGCTCTTTTTAAATGTGTAGAAGGAAACTTTTACTTCAGTCAGATTGAACTACTTGTACTCTTTTGTCTTTCCTGTGGCCCCACCTCTGCCCCCTTCGTGAGCACCCTCCGTCTCCCTGCCTCTCTCCTGGGGCCTCTGCCATTTCCCTTCTCTGGACCTACTTCTTCCCTCTCCCATGCATCTAATGCCTTTGGCCCTGTAAGGGTTATTTTAGAACTTTATGATAGCTCCTCGAATATGTGGAAACCATAGGGTTATTATTTTATTTCTTTTCTAATCTGGACCTAAATAACAATAACTAACGTGGATTGTATACTTATTATTTCAGGTTCTAGTCTAAGCATTTTATATACCTTGTTTCACTTAATTCTCAAAACAAACCACGGGTAGGTACTATTATTATCATCCTCATTTTATGAATGAGGAAACTGAGACTCAGGGAGGGAAGTCATCGGTGCCTGATGGCGATTTCTAAGTGGGACACCTGGGCTTTATCCTGAGGTCCGTCTGATGCTTTCCCTGCTGCTGTTATGGTTTGCCTTCGTCCCAGCTCTTCCTCATGCTCCCGGGTCTCCAGACCCCTCACGGCCAGCCCGTAGAGAGCTGTGCCTGTCAGCACAAGGACATGTAAGGCTCTCCTGCAGTTTGCCGACCACACTCAATCGTTGGCTTCATTTTGCTGCTCCATATAGGGCTGTACATGTATTTTTTATTTAGCTTAATGTTAGAGGTTTTATTCCTCTGAATTTTGTTTCTTACATCTGGAATATTAGCTTTTTCACATACTTTTGTGTCATCTGCATATTAAAGTTCAAGTCCTTGTTTAAAACTATGTAGGATAGTTTAAAACTATCATCCTGATAGGCTGATGATGGTAGCCTGCTCTGATGGGACTTTTATTTATTTATTTATTTTTTATGTTTGGGAGAGTGAGCGAGAGCGAGAGAGTGAGCAGGGGAGGAGCAGAGAGGGAAGGAGACACAGAATCTGAAGCAGGCTATAGACTCTGAGCTGTCAGCACAGAGCCTGACACGGGGCTCGAACCCACTAGCTGTGGGATCGTGACCTGAGCTGAAGTTGCAAGCTTAACCGACTGAGCCACCCAGGCACCCCTGATGGGGATTTTTAAGTCCCCGTGAGTCCTGCCCAACCTCGTGCAGCCCATATTTCTCCGGTTGCATGTAAGCACATAGAAAACGCTTCATAGCAGACTTCTCGCCCAAATCAACATACATGGAATATGTTGCAGTTCACTTATTTACTTACATAGCAACCTTGTCCAGAAAGGAAATGAAACAATTTTGGTGTGAATTGTTTTTAGTGAACCTCATAATAACAACCAGATTCTCTTTTGAATACTTGTAACAGTCGTACTGAGCCAATATTTTATTTTGGAAAATGTTCATGACAGGATTTTTTTTCTCTTTAAAACACTGGCTGTACGTGGTGGGGAGGGGCCCTCAGCAGTAGCCCTGGCATCACAAACTTACAGGTCGGGACTGTAAAAGCAGAGAACCCAGAAGTTTTGCCTGAAATTGTCCACTTGGAGCCTGTATTTCCTGAGTAGACGCTCTTTCCCTTGCAGGCTGTTTCTGTCCAGCCCCCGAGGAATGGAGGTGAGAGGACAGGCATGCTTGCCCTCATTTTATTCACATTCATATAAAGCCTCCTTCACTTGGCATTTGGGCTTTTGAATTACCCTTTTTACCCACTGTAAGAAGTCTACATATTTAATGTTTTTCCCTTTTTATAAATGTGAGTGGTATGTAGGCTTAGATAATAGTAGATGAAGAGAGTTGTCAATTAGAGTGAGAAAGAGGACCTTCTAGGAGTGGAGGGAGAGAACAGGAGATGCGTGAGAAAAAAAAAGTCCATGTTGGGGAGCCCAGAGACATTTCCCCAGGATGCTTTCCAAGAGTGAGTAGATATTTCACTCTTTCTGTAGGTTTGCATTTGAGGGATGCAGACATACAGGGAGGTTAGGATACAGAGGAGCAGAAGGAACGGAGTAGGGGAATGGCAGAGGTAGGCGAGGTCTGTGTTCTCAGCGTCATTGTATCCATTGTTGACTGTGCTGTCCTTTGTCTGTGAGATAGCCTGGGGACGCACCTGAGGACTTGGGCTCACCACAGGACCCAGGGCTTTAATCCCGGTATGCCCTTGCCTTGGGAACACCGTGTCTTAGTTAATTCCTGAGTTTGTATCTTATCTATAATTATAATTCTATGAAAAGCACTTTGTAAACTGTGAAGTGCTGTGGAAATATTAGTTATTGTGAGAATCTAAGACTTTTTAGTGTAGCACTTTATCCAGACCTTCCTTCTCTCTGGGTTTATGTTCCCCATTTGTTCCCATATCTTTAGTTTCTCTCCCTTTGGCAGTGTGACTAATCCCCTGTCCTCTGCCTCCCAGATTGCAGCTATTCAGCTCTGTTTATGGACTGATGGGAGGAGCCTCAAGGGCCCACTTTTTCTCTGTTATAGCAGAACAGCTTTCTAGACAGTCTTTCTCTAGGACTTCCAATGTTTTAGGGTGGGCATTTCAGGGATTAGGTTTGAATCAAGGGGAGGGGGAGTGATTTCCTTCCTAATAAGGAAATCAGTTTGAAGTAATTGGAAACTTAAAGCAATTTTCACTCTGAAATCACATTCCTGTGTGTATATCATACACCAAGTCCCAGTGAATTAGTCTCTGAATCTAGCGTTTTAGTAGAACTGAGATTGGTATGATATAGTGTGTGGGCCAAACCCAGCCCACCCCCCATTTGGTAAAGTTGTACTGGAACATGCCCTGCCCCATTCTGTGTCCCCGTGCGCTTGGACTGCAGTAGCAGAGCCGCGTCGCTGTGACAGAGATGGCATTGCCTGCACAGACTGAAATCCTCGCTCTCTGGCCCTTTGCAGAGAAAGTGCACTGGCCCGTGTTCTGGTAGAGCGTGCCCCTGGCGATCTGCATAGAATGGATACTGGTCCAGGAACCATGTGTATTAAATTCCCACCACAATAAATTTTTCAGGAAACCCTTCAAAATTTTTTTGAATATATTGACCTCACATGTGAGAGCCATGGTTGTAGATGATGTATATAATGAAAGGTGTCGCGGGGCACCTGGGTGGCTCGGTCTGTTGAGCCTCCGACTTCGGCTCATATCATGATCTCATGTCTTGTGAGTTCGAACCCCACATTGGGCTCTGTGCTGAGATCCTGGAGCCTGCTTCGGATTCTGTGTTTCCCTTTCTCTCTGTCCCTCCCCCACTTATTCCCTCTCCCTCTCTCTCCACCTCTCTCTCTCTCAAAAATAAGCATTAAAAAAACATTTAAAAAAATAATGAAAGGCATCATATGTTGAAATCTCCACCTAGCTAGACTGGTTAGAATACATAGTGATTTTTTGGGCTAATATGCTTTTTGAGTTTGTTTGTTTTTTTCCCTCCTTTGCTTTCTCTCCTGCCCTTTCTCCTTCCTCCACCAACCGATTAAACAGGTTTGAATTCCTCAGCAGCATCTGTAGCAAATAACAGCCGCCGTTCCGGGGAGCTCCGCCTGGGAGATCGTGTGCTGGTGGTAGGCCAGAGAATTGGTGTCATTAGGTTCTTCGGGACAACAAACTTTGCTCCAGGTAACTTGTCTGTGCGTTCTTTCCTCAGTTTGCATGCTTTAGGATACAAAAGGTTTAAAATTTTACACGTGGGTAAAACTTAACCGTAGAGAGTTCTCGATTAACAGCTGACACGGATGTTAGCTCTGATACCAAGAAAGCAATACAGTGATAAAACCACGGACTGTTTGTACTCAGGTTGACTGTTGTCCATAATTTTTCCTTGTCAGCTGTGTTTTAGATTGTTTGGTGTTAAAATTAGTTGTTATTCTCCAACTTCACTCTCACTGATTGCCAAGCGTGCTAAATAACAGAGAGAAGATATTAGGATTAGATATTTGCTGAGGGTAATCTTAAAATGAGTTCCCGGCATAGAGCATTTATCAGAGCGGCTTGGAGAGAAAAGCCAACAACAGGGTTCAAGGGAAGATGAAAAAGCTTTTGTGCACCCTGGGACTTTAAAAACACACGTTTGTGTATTTATATATTCATTTGAGCCTAGACTTAATAATTGTGTTTCCAAAAGTAAAGATTAGTTTTCTTTTGCATTTTCAGTGATTTTAATTTCAAATGTAGAAGCTGGTTGAGTGAAACCATGTTTGTGTGTTTTAAGTGGCAATATGCTATTTTGACACATGGTGGCATTGCAGCATTTGAGGAAAAGGTTACCTAGACCATTGATTTCAAGTTTGGAGCATTCTGTCAAGGACTGTGAAAGATCTGAGATTTTACCCGACCTGTGTAGGTGATCCGTTAGCTTGCCACAGCTTCCTAGATGCTAATGGAAGACATTAGGCTCCTGATTCAGATACAAGCCTTTCATACTCACAGCAGTGGCAGAAACCAGCGAGTCAGCGTTTAAACCCTTGCACTTGCTCCCCGAGCCCCATTCCCCGGGGCGACACCCGCAGTGGTTTATCCTACCAGAGAAGGGCTCTGAGCGTAAGGGATCAGAACCTCTGTGTTACACGACAAGCTTGCCTGTGTTTTGCGTGGGCCGGCCGCCTGCACTCTCTGTCCTCCAAGGCCTTCCTCTGTGCAGATACCCATGGACAGTCAGTGCCTCTGTTCATAAAACATGCAGAAACATGAGCGAGCCATGGAGATTTGTCTCCCCACATAGACTTTTTCATTATACTGCTTATAATTGCAATCCAGTTAATTGATTTGAAATGGGCTATGTGTTGTATAATTCATGTCCCTCATAGGTCTCCAGGTAGTAATTGAGATTAGTTAGGATGGTCTTAATACAGTTCTCAAATAAAAACTTAAGAATCCCAAAGGTAGGGTATTTTTTCACAATCTCCATGTCTTTGGAGTTCCCTTTCTCTCTATTAAACAAGTTTAGAATGGTTCGATACATTGACTTTTAATTTTTAATTCCTGATATTAAGCATTTAGAAATTTGTGAAGTCATAAGAAAACACAGACATTGGAAACTTTTCTGTTAAAGTCATTCTGTCCTTTTTTTTTTTTTTTAATGTTTTATTTATTTCTGAGAGAGAGAGAGACAGTGTGAGCAGAGGAGGGTCAGAGAGAGAGGGAGACACAGAATCTGAAGCAGGCTCCAGGCTCTGAGCTGTCAGCACAGGGCCCAATGAGGGGTTTGAACCCACAAACTATGAAATCATGACCTGAGTGGAAGTTGGATGCTTAACCAACTAAGCCACCCAGGCACCTCTAAATCATTAGACACTTAAAAAAAATTTTTTTAATGTCATTATTTATTTATTTATTTATTTGTTTGTTTATGTTTGAGAGACAGAGAGGGAGCGGGGGAGGAGCAGAGAGAGAGGGAGACATAGAATCTGAAGCAGGCCCTAGGCTCTGAGCTGTCGTTACAGAGCCTGATGCTGGGCTCGAACCCACAGACTGTGAGATCATGACCTGAGCCGAAGTCGGACGCTTAACTGACTGAGCCACCCAGGGACCTCAACCTTCTTTAATTATTTAAGAACTATTTGTGGTGTTGTAATGTGGGGAGGATAAAAATGAAAAGATTGTATGTTCCTTTTATGATTTATACAGTTCGGTATTTTTTTGTACTGTGCTTCTCTTAAACACACCGTATTCCTGAGTCAAGGACAGTTTCTTTTTCATTATAGCTTTTAGATATATTTTGGTCATACACAACTTGCATAATAATTTGTGCCAAATTTGTATACTTTCTTTCTCTCCTTTAACATACAACTCTGTAATTCGGCTTGTAAAATGTTTTTCCTATTTTTTCAAATTTTCAAATTTTACTATTTGAAGGCTCAGTGATCATGATGCTCTTTCATCATTTTGGTCATATGTGAAAATGCCAAGCCACCCAGGCTTTGGGTTTTATAATAACCTAACAATTTTGGATAAAGTGCAGATGCTTTTAAAATTCAGTGTTCTTGTTCTAGGATATTGGTATGGTATAGAGCTCGAGAAACCCCATGGCAAGAATGATGGTTCAGTTGGAGGTGTGCAGTATTTTAGTTGTTCTCCAAGATACGGAATATTTGCTCCACCATCCAGGGTTCAAAGGTGAGAACAATGGCATTTATGTCTATTCACAAGACCTTTTTGTAATTTGCATTGGTTTATAGTGAGAGTTCCTCATTTTGTAGTAAAAACATGCACTGCACCGACTTCAGCTCATGTCTTCTTTCAAGGGGTTAACCAACCACCTTCTTCAGAGAGAAGGCTCATGGAAAGCTAAATTTGCTTTGCTGAGGATTTGCAATTTTAAAACCCTCCTTTATTCCTCATTTGCAAACCCTATGAGTATGTGTAGGCTATTAGAAGTGGCGTTTGCTGCTAAGAACAGTGAGAGCAGCAAGCTTAATCTGTCATGCAAACAAAAGTAAAAATGCTCTCTGATTGCTTCAGTCACATCCTAACTACATTAAATTTCCTGCCAGCAGGCACCCCATTCATTCTCCTACAAACCTAATGGAACCAAAATGGCTTTTTCCTCTGATTTCTTTAGTTTTCAAAAATAGATAGGCAGTAGATCTTTGGGGGAAGTGAAGCTTTAAGGATTTATATATAATATACCTCCTCGGTGTTTCTCCTTAAGATGGTACACTTTTGTAGCAGCTCACTCTGGCTTTAAAAAAAAATAAGTTGGGCAGAAATGAGTCCTTGTGAAATTCCAGGTTCCATTATGGGAAATGATTTATGTGCTGAAAGAAGTTGGCTCGACGTGCTTTTCAGTAGATGGGAAATGGGATACTAATCTTTATTTTTTTTTATTTTTATTTTTTTACAAATAGTTTATTGTCAAATTAGTTTCCACGTAACACTCAATGCTCATCCCCACAAGTGTCCTCCTCCATGCCCATCCCTTCTCCCCCCCACATCCATCAGTCCTCAGTTTTTGTCAGCATTCAAGAGTCTCTCATGGTTTGCCTCTCTCCCTTTCCCCCACCATTTCCGCCCTTCTTCTCCCCCTTGTTCCTCCGTCAAGTTCCTCCTAATCCTCCTATACGTGCAAATATATGATATTTGTCCTTCTCTGCCTGACTTATTTCGCTCAGCATAACACCCTCAAGGTCCATCCATGTTGCTACACATGGCCAGATTTCATTGTTTCTCATTGCCATGTAGTATTCCATGGTATAGATAAACCACATCTTCTTGATCCATTCATCTGTGATGGACACTTAGGCTCTTTCCATGTTTTAGCTATTGTGGAGAGTGCTGCTATGAACATTGGGGTACATGTGCTCCTGTGCATCAGCATTTCTGTATCCCTCGGGTAAATTCCTTAGCAGTGCAATTGCTGGGTCATAGGGGAGTTCTATTGTTAGTTTCCTGAGGAACCTCCACACTGTTTTCCAGAGGAGCTGTACCAGTTTACATTCCCACCAACAGTGTAGGAGGGTGCCCGTTTCTCCACATCCTCGCCAGCATCTAGAGTTCTCCGATTGGCTCATTTTAGCCACTCTGACTGGCGTGAGGTGGTATCTCAGTGTGGTTTTGATTTGTATTTCCCTGATGAGGAGGGATGCTGAGCATCGTTTCATGTGTCTGTTGGCCATCTGGATGTCCTCTTTGGAGAAGTGTCTGTTCATATCTTCTGCCCATTTCTTCACTGGGTTGTTTGTTTTTCGGGTGTAGAGTTTGGTGAGTTCCTTATAGATTCTAGATATTAACCCTTTATCTGATATGTCATTTGCAACTATCTTTTCCCATTCCGTTGGTTGCCTATTAATTTTCTGGGTTGTTTCCTTGGCTGTGCAGAAGCTTTTAATCTTGATGAGGTCCCAACAGTTTATTTTTGCTCTTGATTCCCTTGCTTTTGGGGATGTGTCAAGTAAGAAGTTGCTGCGGTGGAGGTCAAGGAGGTTGTTTCCTGCTTTCTCCTCTAGGGTGTTGATAGTTTCCTGTCTCACGTTCAGGTCCTTTATCCATTTTGAGTTTATTTTTGTGCATGGTGTGAGAAAATGATCTAGTTTCATTCTTCTGCATGTTGCTGTCCAGTTCTCCCAACACCATCTGTTAAAAAGGCTGTCTTTTTTCCATTGGATATTCTTTCCTGCTTTGTCAAAGATTAGTTGGCTGTATACTTTTGGGTCCACTTCTGAGTTCTCAATTCTGTTCCATTGGTCTATGTGTCTGTTTTTGTGCCAATACCATACTGTCTTGATGATGACAGCTTTGTAGTAGAGGCTAAAGTCTGGGATGGTGATCCCTCCCGTTTTGGTTTTATTTTTCAGGATTACTTTGGCTATTCGGGGTCTTTTGTGGTTCCATACAAAGTTTTGGATAGTTTGTTCTAGTTTTGAGAAGTATGCTGGTGCAATTTTGATTGGAATTGCATTGAATGTGTAGAGTGCCTTAGGTAGTAATGACATCTTAACTATATTTATTCTTCCTATCCATGAGCATGGAATGTTTTTCCATTTCTTTGTGTCTTCTTCAATTTCCTTTATAAGTTTTCTATAGTTTTCCTCATACAGATCTCTTGTATCCTTGGTTAGGTTTATTCCGAGGTATTTTATGGTTTTTTGTGCAATTGTGAATGGGATCAGTTTCTTGATTTCTCTTTCTGTTGCTTCATTGTTGGTGTATAAAAATGCAACCGATTTCTGTACGTTGATTTTGTACCCTGCAACTTGGCTGAATTCTTGGATCAGTTCTAGTAGGCTTCTGGTGGAGTCTGTCGGGTTTTCTATGTAGAGTATCATGTCATCTGCGAAGAGTGAAAGTTTGACTTCCTCTTTGCCAATTCTGATGCCTTTGATTTCCTTTTGGTGTCTGATGGCTGATGCTAGGACTTCCAACACTATGTTAAACAGCAGTGGTGAGAGTGGGCATCCCTGTCGTGTTCCTGATCTCAGGGGGAAAGCTCTGAGTTTTTCCCCGTTGAGGATGATGTTAGCTGAAGGCTTCTCATAGATGGCTTTGATGATGTTTAAGTAGGTTCCTTCTATCCCAACTTTCTCGAGAGTCTTTATTAAGAAGGGATGCTGTATTTTGTCAAATGCTTTTTCTGCATCTATTGACAGGATCATATGGTTTTTATCTTTTCTTTTATTGATATGATGTATCACATTGATTGATTTGCGAATATTGAACCAGCCCTGGAACCCAGGAATGAATCCCACTTGATCTTGGTGGATGATTTTTTTTATATCCTGCTGGATTCGATTTGCAAGGATCTTGTTGAGAATTTTTGCATCCGTATTCATCAAGGATATTGGCCTGTAGTTCTCTTTTTTGCTGGATCTCTGTCTGGCTTGGGAATCAGAGTGATGCTGGCTTCATAAAATGAGTCCGGGAGTTTTCCTTCGATTTCTATTTTTTGGAATAGCTTGAGAAGAATTGGGATTAATTCTGGTTTAAATGTCTGGTAGAATTCCCCAGGGAAGCCATCAGGTCCAGGGCTCTTATTTGTTGTGAGATTTTTGATCACTGATTCAATTTCTTCACTCGTTATGGGTCTGTTCAGGTTTTCTATTTCTTCCTGTGTGAATTTTGGTAGTGAGTGTGTGTTTAGGAATTTGTCCATTTCTTCTAAGTTGTCCAATTTGTTGGCATATAATTTTTCATAGTATTCCCTGATAATTGCTTGTATTTCTGAGGGGTTGGTTGTAATAAGTCCATTTTCATTCATAATTTTGTCTATTTGGGTGCTCTCTCTTTTCTTTTGGATAAGTCTGGCTAGAGGTTTGTCAATTTTGTTTACTTTTTCAAAAAACCAACTCTTGGTTTCATTGATCTGTTCAATTGTTTCTTTGGTCTCTATGTTGTTTATTTCTGCTCTAATTTTTACTATTTCTCTTCTTCTACTGGGTTTAGGGCGTTCTTGTTGCTCTGCCTCTAGTTCCTTTAGGTGAGCTGTTAGATTTTGGACTTGCGCTTTTTCTAATCTCTTGAAATAGGCCTGGAGAGCAATGTACTTTCCTCTTAGGACTGCCTTTGCCGCATCCCATAGATTTTGAATTGTTGTGTTTTCATTTTCATTTGTTTCCATATATTTTTTAATTTCATCTCTAATTGCCTGATTGGCCCATTCATTCTTTAGAAGGGTGTTCTTTAACCTCCATGTTTTTGGAAGTTTTCCAGACTTCTTCCTGTAATTGATTTCAAGTTTCAAAGCATTGTGATCTGACAGTGTGCATGGTATGATCTCTATTCTTTTATATTTATTGAGGGCTGCTTTATGTCCCAGTATGTGATCTATCTTGGAGAATGTGCCATGCGCACTTGAGAAGAAAGTAAATTCCCTGGCCTCAGGATGTAAAGTTCTAAATATATCTGTCAGATCCATCTGGTCCAATGTGTCTTTCTTTTTTTTTTTTTTTTTTAATGCTTTATTTCTAGGAGAGAGAGACAGCACGAGCAGGGGAGGGTCAGAGAGAGAGGGAGTCACAGACTGAAACAGGCTCCAGGCTCCGAGCTGGCAGTCAGCACAGAGCCCGACGCGGGCTCGAACCCACGAACCGCGAGATCATGACCTAAGCGAAAGTCGGACGCTTAACCGACTAAGCCACCCAGGCGCCCCTCCAATGTGTCTTTCAAGTCAATTGTTTCTTTAGTGATTTTCTGTCTGGTTGACCTATCCATTGCTGTAAGCGGAGTATTAAAGTCCCCTGCTATTAGCACATTCTTATCTATAAGCTTGTTTCTGTTTGTGATTAATTGTTTTACATATTTAGGTGCTCCCATATTCGGTGCGTAGACATTTATGATTGTTAGTTCTTCCTGATGGATGGACCCTGGGGATACTAATCTTTAAATAGGAAATAACATAGATGATGTAATCACCTTCATGAGACTGGATCTGCCATCACATTCTGAGAGTCCCATCTAGTCCCTTCTAGCTAGACTGTGTGACTGCCTCTTAGCACATTATGTCTCTTTTCCTCCTCACTTTGTTGTTTCTCTTAATAATTACATATAATTTTTATATTAATTTCCTTCTTTGATGTACTTGATATAACTTTTTCTTATTACTTATAACAATAGAGTATTGAACATCTATAATGCTTTGCAGTTTATGAGGTATCTTCAATTAAATGTTGTTTCATTTGATCCTAGTAAGTATTTGGTCAAGCAAGCTGGTAAATAACAGTAACTAGGACAAAAATATATTGAGCATTTAATAAATGTTGGGCTCTGTACAGTCTTTTTTAGATGCATATTTCAAACCCAGAGAGTTTTAAGGTATTATTTTGCCAATGAAGAGAAGTTTCAAGAGGTAAAGTGACTTAGCTAAAGTCATATAGTTTGTGTAGGGAAGTAAAAGTTTTCCTCTACCATCTTAGGGTCAGTAGCTGAGTAGGGGGTGGGATGGGGCGTCTGTGAATTAGATTGACAACAGAGAGATTAACAGGAGAAAAGGCATACAAATTTATTACATTTAAAATGGCAAGCACCTGGGCACCATAGAAAGACATGAATACCCAAAGGAGTGGTGGGATTAGAGAGCTTCTAGACCATCTTAGGAGAAAGGCCACTGAAGGGAGGGCAGGTGGTTTTTAGGAAAGATAATGGGGCCCTTAGGTAAAACGGGTGGGAGTTAAGATAGTTTGTGACAGCGTCTGTCTGGGTGTGATGTTAACTTCCCATCTCCTCCCCTGTGAGTCTTCCCAGCTTGATGTAGCTTGGGTAGGGCATACCTGATATTCGAGTCCTTCTCTTTGGAGCACCTGTTTTAGGCAGATAAGGAGAGTTCAGAGAAAGCCTCTTCTTGCATTCGGTGATTCTCAAACGTCTTTAATTCAAAATAATCCTTATGGCAGAGCGGCATGTTTGGGAGTGGCTTATTTCGATCTCTCCTACACTACTTAATGATGGAGCTGGACTCGGCCTGGGTTTGTTATTTTGTTGTTGTTTCTCCTAAACCCCTGCTTTTAGACGGTTTGCTGTTTTTTGGTAGGTGCTTGATAAATAATGAAAAAGAGATACTAGCCAGTGAACAGTACTTCTGTCACTGGGCCTGCACAGTGTAGAGCTCTTGTGTATTGTTCACTGCTCGGCAGCTCCCTGTAGGTCAGGGGCTGTGATACACCTGGCTCACAGGTGGCGCTTACAGTTGAGGCCATGAAGGCACAGGGAAGTAAGCAGGCATGCATAGCTTCCAAGTGGGGCTTTGAACATAAGTGGTTTAATATCAGAATGTGTGTTCTTAACCACTACCCTGTAATGATTAAAAGAGGGTTGGTGCATTTATTTCGGACCTATGTCTTATTTATGATTCATTTAGAGTAAAATCCATACTAAATCCCCAGTCTTTTGGGTTCTCTTAGTACTTTTTATTTTTCATCTTTGAGAGAGAGAGAGACAGAGTGTGAGTGGGTTGGGTAAGGGGCAGAGAGAGCGGGAGACAGAATCTGAAGCAGGCTCCAGGCTGTCAGCACAGAGCCCGATGTGGGGCTTGAACCCATGAACTGTGAGATCATGACTTGGGCCAAAGTCAGATGCTTAACCCACTGAGCCACCCAGGTGCCCTGGGTTCTCTTATTACTTTGGACAAATCTCCATTAACACATTGTTACAGTCTCTTACAAGTTTTGTCTCCCAGTCATGAGGACTGGGGTTCTTCATATTATGTTTGATTGCCCAGAGGACATAGTTGAGCATATTTTGGGCATGTAGATACTGACCAAATCTACTGCAGGTATTTTTTTTTTTAATGCTGTAACAGTTTTTTTCCCCCTTTTATATTGTGAAGCTACTTTCTTTCTCATGGTTTCATGTTCTTTTTCTTGCTTTGTTTATGGAACACGTGGTTTTTGCCTTTTTTTTTCCCCTCGCCTTCTAGCCTTCTATTTGGTTTTCTTTAAGGTGATTCATTTAAAAGCACCCCCCTCTTCTTAGAAGATACAGGGCTCTCTCTCTAAATGAACTGCTATCTCAATCCAGCTGTCTTCCTGTCATCTTCTGATTGTCTCATTCATCATCATCAAATACTATTAAGTGTCTTTTAGCACTTTGTGCTGTGCTAGGCATTCTATAAGCAAATAAAACAGACATGGTCTCTGATTTTGAGGAATTTCTAATTTAAACCAGCTTCGGAGCTCTTTAAAGATACCACTGATCTTCAAGAAGAAAGAAATTTAACTAGGGACTGCTTGAGGACAGTCTTAATAACGTAGTGACCAATCAAAATTTCACTCCTCTCAGATTGTAGCTGGCTTCCTCCCTCCCCCCTTCCATTAAAAGGAATGTGCCTCCTGTTTGAGAATCTTTGCACGTTATTTCCTCTGCTTTGATAGCTTTCTGCTATCACCCAGCTTTTATTTAGTTAATACCTTTTCTTCCATTAACATATAAATCAACCTATTTCTTTGCAGAAATTCTTAGAAAATATACCGACTAGATCTGATCTCCTCTACCTACCTCCCTGTTTTCTGTCTGCGTGGTCTTCATCATCACAGTATTTTCTTATTCTTAGTTCTCACCATTAGGTACTTATTATTAATGAGCTGATCGCTTTTAGAATTAAGTTCTTCTCAACTACCCATCACCATCTAATTATCCGTCCTCTTCATCAAGTCATAGTCTTTGCGTTCAGCAGTCTCACTGATTGCTGTAGTGTGTATGTCATGTAAAAATGACGCATGTTGAATTGTAAGGTGGAATTGCAAATATTGCGAGAGTTGCAGAATTTCTTGATGGTGACCAAGTGTCCTGGAAGAAGTGATTGACAGAAAGAAGGCTTTGTGGGTTAGGTCAGTAAACAACTGAGAGTAAATGGGACTGCTGGGATTGGCTTTTTAAAAAATAAAGAATGATTTGAATATAAAAAAAACATAAACATAGTCCTGTCAGGAGAGTTACCTTTATGGTGTGCTTAGGGTCAAAGAGAAAGTAAAAGACATTGAATTGTATCTGGTTGTGCAGTTTTATCGAAAATCACATACATGCACAGACTGAGTCAGCCTTTGATTTTCAATTAAAAAATGTGATGTTTTTACAATTCTGATTGAACATTTGTTAAATTTAATATAAAACATTTATTTTCATATTATTTACTTTTATCTTTGAAGATAAAGTTCCAGAGAAATAAAGCCAGGTGTCTATTTTAAGTGAATTCACTTTAAGTTGACTTTTTTTTCATTAACCATCCTTAAACAGCAAGGGGCTCTTCTATTTTATTACTGCCTGTATCCGATGCTAGCTTGAAGTTCATTTCTGACTTCTAATAGATGCTCGATGCATGTTTGTTGAATAGTGAAATAGGAAATAACTGTTGGTGTGAAAACCTCATTTGAGAGCCAGTCTTAAGTCTGAAGACCTGCTCCTTCTTCTAATGAGGTTTGCAGTACTTTTGTTTTATTCACAGGGTAACAGACTCCATGGATACTCTTTCAGAAATTTCCTCGAATAAACAGAGTCAGTCTTATTCCGGTAGGTTTTCACAATTTTATGTTCCTACTAGTTGTTCCTTTGCTTTTATTTATTGAAAATTTTTTATTGTGAAGTATTTGTGTACATAAAAGGGCATATAAATGTATTTATACAGTTAATGTAATAATAAAGCAAACATCTTTTACCCATTTGCTAGCTGAAGATGACCTGTACTGTGGGAGCCTCAAAATGTCCCCCAGTCCCCTCTGCCTCCCTTTCGTATACTTTGTCCTCAGGTTATGAGCCTTGAACTTTACGATAATTATTCCCTTGATTTGCTTTATATCTTTATCACCCATATCTATTTGTTAATATATAGATATATATATATTAATAATATTAATTAATATTAATAATAGTATATAAAAATACAAATATATATGTATTTGGTTGTTATTGCCTATTTTGTTAGTGTTCCATTAAAATATTTATTCTATATTTGATGTATATTTGTGTTATATCTTTGTTTTTACTGTTACAAACTAGACTGTGGTACATATTTGCAGAAGTTTCTCTAGGATCGCCAGGCGTGGTCTATCCATGTCTTCAGCCTTGCTGGGCAGCGCCAGAGTGTTGGCAGTGCATGTACTCATGAGCGGGATGAGAGCCTCGGCTGCTTCTTCTCTCCCAATACTAGTTCTGCTTGATTAACAAATCTTCGCCCATCTGATGGATTCAAATTGTATCTCGTGGCTTTAACTTGTATTTTCCAGATTACAAATGAGGTTGAGCCTCGTTGCTTTCATGTTTATGAGCCATTTGCATTTCCTCTTTTATGACCTAACTGTTCAAGTCTCTTGCCCATTTTTCTTTTGGTTGGCTTCTCTTAT
Organism: Proteles cristata cristata; assembly: GCA_017311185.1. Classification (NCBI taxonomy): domain Eukaryota; kingdom Metazoa; phylum Chordata; class Mammalia; order Carnivora; family Hyaenidae; genus Proteles; species Proteles cristata. The sequence continues at coordinate 319,053 of JAESUZ010005172.1, forward strand.
TCATTTGTAGGTTTCTTTATATACCTCGGACACTAATATTTTGCTAGTTTTGTGTGTGGCGAATATCTTGCTCGCCTGTTCAGTGTCTTTTGAGAAAACAGAAATATTTAAATTTTAAGTAGTCAAAATAGCAAGCTATTATGTTTCCCATGTTTTGTCTTAAGAAATCTTTTCTGGAAACAGACCTCACACAGATATTTTCATATACTGCTTTCTAAAAGTTTTGTATTTTTACTTTTCGTATTTGTCAGTTCATCTGGAATTTTGTGTATGGTCAGGATCTGATTTCATTTTTTTCCATTGGATAACCAGTGATTTGTATAATACCAGTCTTTAAATATTTATGGAGATTAATTTTATGACTTATGGATTTTCACCATTCTAGTAGGTGTGTAGTAGTAGCTCATTGTTGTTTCCATCTGAAATTCCCTGATGGTGTATGATGTTGTATTAGTTTGCTAGGACTAGCATAACAAAGTACCACAGACAGTGTGGCTTGAACAATAGAAAGTTGTTTTTTCAGAATTCTGGAGGCAAAATCAAGGTGTTGCAGAGTTAGTTTCTTCTAAGGTTCATGCTGTGCCTTGTGGATGGTGGTCTTCCTCCCATATTTTAACAGTTCCTCTGTATGTGTCTGTGGTCTTAATCTCTTTTTATAAGGACACCAGTCATGGATTGGGGCTGACCTGTATGACCTGATTTTAACTTAATTGACACTTTAAAGCCTTGGGCTCCAAATACAGTCACATCCTGAGGCCCTAGGGATTAGGATTTCAACATATGAATTTGGAGGTGGGGGCACAATTGAGCTGATGACACAGTTGGGGATCTCTGCATATATTTGCCATCTGTATATTTTCTTTGGTGAATTGTTCATTCTGGTCTTCTCATTTTTAAATTGTGTTCATTGTTTTTCTTATTACTGAGTTCTAAGAGTTTTTGTATATTCTGAATGCAAGATCTTTATCAGAATGTGTTTTGCATATCTTTTCTCTAGTCTGTGGTTTGTCTTTTCATTGTCTTAACAGTCTATCCCAGGGCAGAAGTTTTTAGTTTTAGTGAAGTCCAATCCAAGTTACCATTTTTTTTCCCATGTATTATGCTTTTGGTGTTGTATCTAAAATGTCATTGTTAAACTGAAGGTTATCCTGATTTTCTTCTTTGTTATCTGCTTAGGAGTTTTATAGTCTTGTGTTTCCCATGTAGATATCTGATCCATGGAGTTAGTTTTTGTGAAAGGTGTTAAGTCTGGATTCTTTTTTTTTTTTTTTCTTTTTGCATATTTTAGGACTGTTTGTTAAAAAATTTATCCTTCCTCCATTGAATTGCCTCTGCTCTTTTGTCAAAGATCAGTTGACTATATTTGTATTGGGTCTATTTCTGGGCTCTCTGTTCTGTTCCACTGATCAATTATCTTTCACTAATACCACATTGTCTTAATTAATGTAGCTTTATAGTAATTCTTCAAGTTTAGTAGTGTCAGTCTTCATGATCTTCTCCCGCATTATTATGCCAGTTATTCTGGGCCTTTTGTCTCTCCATAGATACTTTCCAGTTGGTTGATATCTACAAAATAATTTGTTGGGATTTTGATTGGGATTGCATTAATTATATAGATCAAATTGAGAAGAACATCTGAACAATATTGAGTCTTCCTATCCATGAACATTGAATCCATTTATTTAGATAGATGATTTTATTCATTAGAGTTTTATAACTTTCCTCATAACGATTTTGTAAATGTTTTATTATATTTATACTGGGGTGCCTGGGTGGCTCAGTCGGTTGAATGTCCGACTTCGGCTCAGGTCACTATCTCACAGTTTGTGAGTTCGAGCCCCGCGTTGGGCTGCACAGAGCCTGGAGCCTGTTTTGGATTCTGTCTCCCTCTTTCTCTGCCCCTCCCCCACTCACGCTCTGTTTCTCTCTGTCTCTCAAAAATGAATAAACGTTAAAAAAAAGATTTATACCTGTATATTTCTTTTTTTTTTTTTGGTGTTAATGTAAATGATATTGCTTTTTAAAGAATTCTTTTTACCTTATGTCAGCTTTCTTTTGGTCAAATATTGCTTAGTATATCTTTTTCTACTAGTTGTCTTGTAACTTCTATATCCTATGCTTTTGGAATACTCTCTAAACAGAATATGGTTGGATTTCACTTGTTAAAAAAATTTTGGTTTGACAATGTTTTCCTTTTAACCCGAGAGTTTCACTAATTACATTTATTATAAGTACTCGTATATTAGCGTTTATTTATGCTGTTTTCAATTTTTTCAGTTTTTATACTTGTTTTTCTTTCTTGACTTTATTCTAGTTATATTTCTACCCCCTCTTTTTTTTTTCATTCCATTCTCTACTTGAAAGAAAGTTATACTCTACGAACATAGTTCTTAAAATTACTATAGGTCCTTTGACAAACATACTTAGCAAAGTCTAAAGTTAGTCATTACATGTACTCTTTCCCAAATAATAGAAAATCCTTAGAAACTGAGTTATTCATCTGTTTTATTTCCCCTATGAATTTTGCATTATTACAATAAATTTTTAAGTTTATTTATTTAGTTTGAGAGAGAGAGAGAGAAAGAGCAAATGGGGGAGCAACAGAGAGAGAGGGGAGAGAGAATCCTAAGCAGCCTCCATGCTCAGTGTGGAGCCCTATGTAGGGTTCCATCTCAAAACTGTGAGATCATGGCCTGAGCTGAAATCAAGAGTCAGACAGGGGCGCCTGGGTGGCTTAGTTGGTTGAGCGTCCGACTTTCGCTTGGGTCATGATCTCGCGGTTCGTGGGTTCGAGAGCCCCGCGTCGGGCTCTGTGCTGACAGCCAGCTCAGAGCCTGGAGCCTGTTTCAGCCTGTGACTCCCTCTCTCTCTGACCCTCCCCTGCTCACGCTGTCTCTCTCTCTCTCCTAAAAATAAAAACATTAAAAAAAAAAAAAAAAAGAGTCAGACACTTAGCCAACCCAGCCACCCAGGGACCCCTATTATAATATAAGTTTTTAAATATAATTAATAACCGATATTTATGACATAATATATAATTTATAATAACCAATATTTGCTCACATATTTACCAGTGTTATTAATCTTCAGAACTTTAACTCGGGATATTCCACTCCTACCACATGTATATTTTTTGAAATTTCTTTTAGAAAGTGTCTGTCTCTCAGTTTTTGACTTTTCTAATAATAGTTTTATTGGGTAAAACTAAAAATTGGTAAAAATTTGAGTTTGAGAGGTTTTCTCCCTGCATATTGACAATATAATTTTACTATTTTCATTCTTCTGTCACTTTTCTGAGAAGTCTATGAGTCTATCTAATCTATATGGTTGTAGGTAATTTGCCTTTCTTTTTGACTGCTGTTAAAGATCTTCTCTGTTTCCTTTGTGTTGTGCAGTTTCACTATGACATGTCTAGATGGAGATTTCTTTTTATCCTGTTTGCTTTCATGAGTCTTCCTGGATCTGGGAATTACTGTCTTTGATAAATCCTGTAAAACTCTTGCCTGTACACTTAAAATAATATTTCCTCCTTCTACCTCTATATTATCTCCTTTGGAAGCTCTGATGAGTTGTGTGGTAGACTTTCCCATGCCTCTTTCATGTTTTTCACATTTTGGTCTCTAGACTGCATTCTCGACATCTTCAGCTCTATCTTCACGTTTCCTGATTCTTCAGCCATGTTTATTATGCTGTTTAGTCCAGCCACAAAGTTTTAGTTACAAAATGTTCATTTCCTTGTTTCCTTTTCACAAATCTGTTGTCACTTATTTTCACTTCTTATTTCCCCATATTTTTTCTCTTATCTCTTTTAACATTTGAAATATTGTTATCTTTTATTTTTTTAAGTAGTTTCATATCTGAAGTCTCTGTGTGTCTGATTCTGCTATCTGCTTCTGTGAGTCTAACTTATGGTACTTTCTTTACTTGTGAATTTCATAATTTATTACTGTGAGATGCTTATTTTACTCAGAATTTAATGTACAGGAATTCTTTGAGGCCTGGGTTGATGCCTCCAGAGAGGATTATGATTACTTCTGCCCCTTGGAGGCATTGACAGCCGGGGACTACTTTAATTTATATAGTCTTTGCAGTTTTTCTTTTTATTACATAGATAAAATTTCGCTTATCTCAAATTTTGAAGAGAGAAAATTTTGCTGCCTTCTGAGCATTAAGGTTGACGCGAGCTACTCTGTTTTATCTTTGTCAGAATGGTATTTCATTTTGTTTCTCATTTAACCTTACCCTGAGGGTGAGCTGGTTGGGATCCATGTTATAACTAAGAGTCTTGCATTAGAATCCCCATCTTCTTAGGCCCCAGGCTTTATGCCCTTTCCCATCTCTGGTGCAACCAGTAAGGCAGAAGACAGAATTCTCTAGAATTTAGAGGCAATCCTGTGGCACTAAATGGTGCGTGGTTACTTCTCATGGTGTCTCTTTCTGGTTGTTGGTCTCTGAAATTTGCCTTCGTATCAGATCAATAGCATTTTTTTTTTTAAGTACAGTTGTTTAAAATTATACTCACTTCAACTGAGAGAATCATTGAGCACATCTGGTCTGCCATAACTTTCCAGAAGTGGAAATCTTATTCTTTATTAAAAACTTTTAAAAATTTTACCTTTCATGAAATATATTTTTAAAATTATTCTGTATATGATGCCAAGAATCATAAACTCTGAAATTTATTGTTCAATATTTTAAAAATGGAATATATTTAGTGATAGTGTTTTTAAACCATTTTATCCTTTTATATCATTTATCAAGATGCTAATAGTTGAGAATAAAAAGATTCAGCTTTATCATTATGCAGTTTTATTTGGTTTTCAAGAAGTTTTATAATAAAAACCTCCAAATGTAATGTCATGATCTTATTTATGCAAATACGCATAGTTTGTTGAGAAAGGTAAGATAAAAATTCATTAAAAAATCTAAACCACTGTTATATTCTGTATGTACTTAATTTGCTTTCTGTTTCTAAAGAAACATTGGGTACACTAGAACACCTATAGAAGAAATGATAAAAGATAACTTTTAATAAGGACTGGACATTTGTGATTTATCTTTCCTCTTTGACCTTAACTTTGACATTTAGGTTTTAGGAGAAGTTTCAGTACGACTTCGGCCTCTTCCCAAAAAGAGATTAACAGAAGAAATGCTTTCGCCAAGTGAGTATTAAGAAGATTTAGAAAAACGCTTTTCAAGATGAACATGACAGGATTCTGTGAAGGAAGGAAATAGATTTTATAACTTTTACATTGCTCGGTAGAGTGTTAGCACTTAGGAGAAAAGGTGTGATGAGTGTATTCAGAAGAGTCCTCCCTCCCACCCTCACAAGCTCCATGAAAAATGTCCCTGGTGACTGAGAGCGGGCACTGCGTTTATCTTCAGAGGGGTTAGTACCGTTAGTAAGAGCTGGAGGCATTTATGTTTTGTGTTATCATTGAATCGGGTGGATTGATTTTCAACTGTTTACCTATTTAGTCAGAGATTTGATTTAGTATTTTCGGCAACACATGAAAGAAATGTCAGGTCTGTCTGCATAAAGTGATCTTCCTGCTATTTTAAAAAACACTCCTACTTCCTCTAGTAGGGTATACTGCTCAAAATGCTTTTGTTGTTGTTTCTTTTTGGAATCTTTCTTTCTTTTTCATTTATTTTTATTTCCTTCAGACCCACTTTACTCCCCTGGATATTTTCCTGGCACTTTTGGAAACTTTTTTACTTTTAGAGAGCTATGAGCCTCTTCTATATCAAATGGGTTAAGGAGTTCTTTTTTCTTTTTTTTTTAATTTTTAATTCTTCCAGTTAATCTAAAGACTAATGCCAGGGCTGTGGGTGTGGGGCGGTGGGGGGGGGGAGGGGCTGTTTAAGATGGGTTGGCTGAGTAGGGAAGTGCATAGCCTTGCTTACATGTGGTGCTCTGGAAGCCACTGGAAATGGAGCCCAGGCACTGGGACGTGGAAGTCAGCTGAGCACCAGGCAGGTGGTTTATGTCATAATCTGGGCGAGAAGTTACTGGGGCATCACCAGGGTCTGAGATTTCACCTGCCAGTCCTGATTGTCCCAAGGCACTGCTAGGTGTTGCTTAGCAAAAGTGGCCAGGGTTTCTGGTTTTTCTCTTTCCACAAAACCTTCCCCAGTTTTGAGAATGTTGAAATGGGTCTCCTCACTTGAGTAGCTGAGAGAGTTAAGGGCCGTGACTCTCCGCTGCAGATTCTTGAAGACATCCAAGGGTGCATAGGCAGAATGGAGGAATTACCAGGAAGAGGCCACCTGGATATAAAGGACTCGGAGTAGGGGTGTCAGAGGCCATGTGCCATGCTGGGGCTTGGAGAGCACGGTGTCCAGGGAGAGAGGGAAGGAGGAGAAATCAGAACCATGGGCTTATGCAGCAGGTGTGGTTATGCACCAGATAATGTCTGACATGAGGGGGGAACATCTTACTTCTCTTTGTTTTCTATAAAAATAAAAAGAAGTCGAGCTTTACTGATACTTGTACAGATTGAGACTAGTACCTGTTTAAAAAAAAAGAGAAAGAAATACATGTTTAATGAGGGTATAAAATCAACTTCTATAAAATAATTTATTTTTGCTTATAGAATACTGACTAAAATATTTGGTGGTCACTGTTCTAAAGAACAAAAGAAAGACTTTGGGTGTTAACAGGTATTAGGAGCCCTGTCTCTGATCTTGGAGGGGGGGGCATTAGAACGACGGATGACCTTCTGTGGGCAGAGTTGGTCGGATGTTGTGCGTTATTAGGCTGGAAGCACAATGTATTCTGAAGACTGTAGTTTGAAAAATGAGTTTATTGAGCTTCCCCAGGCACTACCATTTTCTAGTTTATTCATATGGAAATAAATGATACTTCAGAAGAAACCTGGAAAATGTAGAGGTGATGAAAATTCCTGGGGAGGAAACTTGAAGGATTTGGGCAAAGGACACGCCTGCCCCACATGAGAGAGGAAGTGAGAAGGGAACAGGATCTGTTTTTCTGTATCATTTATTGAGATGACAGTGATGAATGCATTTCATTCAGGGGACAAAATGACAGAGAGGGGGCCGAAGCAATTCTTCTGTCTTCAGAACTCTCTGCCCCAAGAATGGGGGTAGACGGAAAGGGGGTTGGGATTTGAACCGGGCCCCACAGCGACCTGGTCGTCACACACGTCCAGCCTGCATCTGTCTCTCTCCTGCCGCTCCTCCCTGTCCTTGCCAGCTTCTTTCAGCTCCTCTCATGTTATCACAGCACGTCCCATCTGTGGAATCCAGCCGGTCGGCATGGTTTATGCGGTCAGCTCAAATGTGAATGTCTTCAGGCAGAACTCCTATAATCCGGTTTGCCGCGTGTTCCATTATTTCACCTCACCCGTTTGCATTTTCTGCCCACCCCGTGAAGCTTCTCAATTCTCAAACCCAGAATGAAGCCTGCGTTCGCTGGCATGGCCTAGAAAGTCCTGCCGGCAGGCCCAGCTCCTGTCTGTTTCTCCTGACTTCGCTCTCCGGGTGATTTCCTCCTAAGTGAGGCTTACGTGTCACTTCCTCACTGAAGTCTCTCCCCCCGCCCTCAAGGGACGATAGATTCTCTTTTGTGCTCCTTCTGCACCGGATACAGTCTTCATTGCAGCTTTTATAACATTTTACTGATTATTATGCACAAATCCTAGAATCCAGCCCCGGGCCTGCCATTTCATACGTGGTCAATTAATGTTTTTGAAATGAGTAAACAGAGTTCTGAAATGTACTGTAATTCCACGTTTCTCACTTCCCAGAGCTTTTAGAACTTTCACATAACTTGAATCAAAGCATTCTTTGAATGTTAAGTCTTTACCCAAACCATGAATTTTTGGCTTAGATCTTGAATTCATGTATTACTTCTTTCTTTTAAAGCCTTTTTGATTATGAAAGTTGATTGTACAACATTTGAAAAATTATAAAAAGCTAAGTACAGATAAAGACCATCTGGAATTTTATCACCTAGATGAGATTATCACTCCCATTTGGTGATTTATTTTCCCAGTAAAAGCATGTATTTGAATTTTAAACAAAGTTGGACAAATTATACTCTTCATACCTTTTGAAAACGTTTTCCCTTAATAAATCCCCCATTCTTTAACAGATTTCCTTAGTGTGGCTTTTGTAAGGTCTTAAAGACTGTCCTGTGATATGGAAACATTTTTATGGCATTAAAATAAATTAAGGAAATCATAATTTAACTGATAGTAGATGCCAAACTTTATATACATGCATCTATTTTCTCCCCTTTGTGTTTGTGTGTGTTCAGGTAAATATCAAGTTTTAGTTTCTTCCAGTTCTTTTCTGTTTTCTAATTCATGTAAATCAGCTCTTTATTTGGAATTTATTTGGAATTTATTTTAACATATAGTGAGTAGTAAGAATCCTATTCTGTTTCCCCCAGATGACTTTTAACAACATCCCTAGTTGAATATTCACTCCTGTCCCACTGATGTGAAGTTTTCCTTTCTAATCACATAAGAAAAGAATTGTGTGTTTTTCTACAGTTTATTTTCTGTGTCACGTAAAAAGTACATTCCTGTGCCAGAGCCACACCGTTTTAATTACCGTAACTTTAGAATTTAACACGACCGCGCTGTAAGCCTGGCTGTGTTAGTTTTCAGTCTTGTCTCAATCTCCAGCCCCTGTTCCTGGTTGGAAGAGCCTGGCCTTGGAGCCTGGACCACCTTGCCCATGAGCTCCATCTCTCCTCCTCCCCCTCATTAATCAAGCACACAGCTTAATTTTGTTTTGAGCCTCAGATTTCTCTTCCATTTGAAAGGAGATAATCTTTAGGTCAGTGGTTTGGGTGAGGTGGGAGGAGGTCACAAGTGGGAAGTGCCTGGCACGCTGCGGGCGCTCAGAGGTGATGGCATCATTTCCTTGTGAACTTTATAGTGATTGTGTGCGGTCACAGACAGTGTCCGTCGGGGGTGAATTTGGGGAGAACCGACACATCCATGTTTCTCTCCAGGAACAAAGCTCTTTTGTTTGTCTTTTGTATGTTCTTCAGTAAAGGTGAATACGTTTTCTAACAGGTACTAGGTATTCTTTGTTAACTTTAGCATTGTTATTTGTGCAGTTGACATGATAAGGAATACTTTTTTCCATTGTACTTTCTACCTAGAATTCTATCACTTCGTGGCAAGTGTGGCTTGGGACAAGTCTTTGGACTTGAGTTTTCTTACCCATAAAATCTGAGCGCTCGTCCTTTCTTACAGGTGGTTAATGGGAGGAAATGGGACGTTGTGTGTGATAGCGTGAAATACAGCAAAGAATAGGTAGGACCCGGCCTCTGTCCACTACCGGGCCTGAGCAGTTTTGGTAGCGGATTCTGCATGATCTCTTCTGTGGGCGCGGGGAAAGTTTTGTTTTGAAGGAGGGGTGGTAGTGGACGGAAGGCTTCGCTGGTGCTGGTTTTGAGAAAACCGTTTGAGTCACGGGGAGACCTCAGGTCACAGGAAACAAGACGTTGGTGGCGTTTGCACTGTGAGTGAGTTTCAGGTCAGTTATTTCCCAGTGACAGTGGAGGCGGCTCTGGGGCAGCACTGGCTGGGCTCCCTGTGTGGGTGCTCCGTGGTTTGGTTATCAGGGCAGGTTGGGGGCAGATGCTGTGCGGCAGCACATGCTAAATCATGTTCTCTAGAGAAAAGGAGAGGAGGCCTTCTGGAAGCTAAGACCCTCCTTGTTGTTAGCGGCAGGGAGAATGGTAAAGCCTTCAGTGTGACTGGAGTTCATTCACAGAAGATACATGTTTACCTTATAAAGTTATAGAATAGCAGTTTTTAAACATTGTTTTCAGGTAAGTAAATATTTAAAAAGTGAATAAAAGGTCATTTTAATTCACCACAGTGCTAATGCTAGGTTCTTTTTTAAAAAACTTTTTTTTGCTTGGATAATTGATAGTGAAATAGGTTTTAAGTGTATTTTTTCAAGTTGCTATTACAGAAGGTATATATGTGTGTGTATATTTAGAAATTGATAGTTAAATCTTTTTTATTAAAAAAACTTTAATATTTATTTCTGAGGCGGGGGGCGGGGGGCCGGTTGGCTGACACAGAATCTCTGCTGAGCCGTCAGCACAGAGCGCCACGCGGGGCTCGAACCCATGAACCCGGAAAGATCATGACCCCAGCTGAAGTCGGATGTTTAACCGACCGAGCCACCAAGGCGCCCCGCCTAGTGAAATCTTAAATCCACTTTAGGGTAGTATTAAAATAGCCAAGAGAGAGAACCATTTTAAATACCGACCGAAAGTACATCCTAGTATTGCTACTTAGAATAAAAGCAGCTTGTGAATGCACTGGGCCCCCGGCGGCGGCGGGGGCGCATACGACAGCGTGTGACAGAGTGTGCACGCCGCCTGCGCACTGACCTGTCCCCTGCCCTCCCCTCCGCGCAGGTGGAAACCGGCGCTGCGCCGCAGCTGGAGCGGGGCCCCCGCGGCCGGCGGCGTGGAAGGGAGCGTGAAGCTGCACGAGGGCTCGCAGGTCCTCCTCACCAGCTCCAACGAGATGGGGACCGTTAGGTACGTGGGCCCCACGGGCTTTGCTGCCGGGATCTGGCTGGGACTGGAGCTTCGAAGCGCCAAGGGCAAGAACGACGGAGCGGTGGGAGACACGCGCTACTTCACCTGTAAGCCGAGCCACGGCGTGTTGGTCAGGCCGAGCAGAGTCACCTATCGGGGAATAAACGGGTCAAAGCTTGTGGACGAGAGCTGTTGAGTTGAATTCAGATGGGCGCACGTCCGGACCTAGGAGAAAGAGTCCACGGCAAACGGTTCGTTTATCCAGTCATTGTTCTAGACTTGAAAACAGACCCATCTTCCTAGAAACCATTCCAGCAATTCAGAGAGACCCCTTTACAAAGCTGTCTGAACCGTGGGCATCACGGTTCTCTTAAAACAAGTTCAAAATAAGCATTTTTTTAAAAGCTTTTGAAACTCTAGGCCCAAGAACCTTCTGAGACTTAGGGGGAAAAGTGTGCCATTAGGTAACCAACTGACATTTACTCTGTTTCATTTTTGCACACAATCCTGGATTTTCCACACGCTGTAACTGTGAGGGTTTTCACGGGCTCTGGTTAACATTTGACATTCACGTGGCCTTTCTCTGTCAAGTGTCTTTGGACTTTTTCTTCCTGTGCCAAGAAGGACAATGAGGGAATAGTAGCTCTGCGATTAGTGCAGTTTTCATACTTTTGGGTGAGGTGACTTGCTCTTCTAGGAAGGCCACATCCAGAGACCTGCTAAAGTCCGGGAGGCGGTGGGCCTTCGAGGCCCTCGCACTGAGCCTCTCCCCCTTTACCAGATGAAGAGATGGGAGTTTTCGAGCAGTTCTTCCCTCCCCCCGGGTCTCTAACTGGCCAATGAACAGGGGGGCTCCTTTCTGGCCTCTCCCCTATACAAAGTGTGTAATCACACACTTCTTCTATATTGGCAACTGCCTCATCTGGATAAACTACAAAAGCCCATCATTAGGTTTATGAATTCAAGTCGAAATTGGATTTTTTGGCACATACTTGTCTAATTCCTAATTGGACATGTTTATAAAAACACACACACGAAGCACTTTTAAAACATAATGCACTTTCATCTTTGTGGAGAATTTGCCATTATTCCTTCCTGGGATATGAAAAACATTTAGAAAAAATTATATTTAGGAGAAAAAGAGTAAATTAAGCTGTCTTAGGAAGCATATAATAGTTATTCATTTAAATGTCTATGATTTCTCGATGTTTTTTGGTTCTGTTCATAAAACTGGTGTTTCTATTACTGCTGTTTTTATGTTTTGAGTCATTGCACAATTCAGCCTGTTAAAAAACTACAGCACTGTATCAGGTTTTTATATTTCTTTTTGAGCACATGTTAACAAACTAGCCTTCAAAATAGAGTGATATAATGCAAAACATTTGTGTCGTGGCTATGTATTGACATTTATGTCCTACGCGTGTAAAGATTTATCTTTTATTGTAGAAATTTAGACTTGAAGCTACACAGAAATATTGGAACCGTTTATAAGATTAAAAGTATCCTTTAGAACGGAGCTCGCTTTGTGCTTAGAAATAATACGTTGAAGTATTTTGCAATATACTATTTAAAATCTAAATTCTGTTGCTTTGCTGCCTTTTTAAAAAAAAAAAAGTGTGGTATTTCAAATATTGCCAGAGCTATTTTCCTGATAGACATTTGCAACGTATGGCTGCTTTATAATCAAGGAGTATTTTTATTGACTAAAGAAAATGCCTGTATTGCAATTCAAAAGTAAACTTATTTTATTATACAGTTTATTTCTTTAAAACTCTATTTATACCTTAATATGAAATTCATGACTGCTCTGAACTTGGGTGTCCGTAATTCCTCCTGTTAAATATGAAACAGGAAGTTCTCTAAGTTAGAAACAGCAATGGCAACACTAAGTCAGGCAAACAGTTGTCCTCATATTTAGATTAGGATCATGAAACCCATACGGTGTGTATGTTTACATACACTTCCCGTACAGATTAGCTGTTTTCATTTGTGTTTTGCTTATTAAATGTCATCCACAGTTCAATTCTTGAGCATTAATAAAAAAGGGAAGCTGTTTTGGTTTTGGAGTGTTATCTTGTCATTTCCCGTCCTGCACGGCCCCTTCTCCCAGTGGCTCAGAGCACACGGGCTTCGTCCTCCACTTGTTTTCTTACCACAGTGACTCGGGTTTGTCCCACATCTCTAACGTCTTAAAAAGTGTCATGCTTTTGGGGCGCCTGGGTGGCTCAGTTGGTTAAGCTTCCGACTTCAGCTCAGGTCATGATCTCAGGGCTTGTGGGTTCAAGCCCCGCGTCGGGCTCTGTGCTGACAGCCCAGAGCCTGGAGCTCCTTCGGATTCTGTCTCCCTCTCTCTGCCCCTCTCCACTCACACTCTGTCTCTGTCTCGCTCTCAAAATAAATACAATTAAAAAAAATTTTTTTTTAAACTATCATGCTTTCTACTCAACAAGTTATATTTTTAGCCACGCTCCTACTGTATCATTTTGAAGGACAGAGAGCCATTTAAGAGAAGAAATGGGTTTCTACAGTTTTCTAAAATTGCCTAATTTTCTTTTATACTGGTGGGATTTCATTTGTTTATTTAGGCTAAATGAAAACAAATTTTCATTTGTTTAAATGGGATTTCATTTATTTATTTATTTTTCACTTTAGGGTAATTTGGTGGGAATCTTTTTAAGTGCTTACAAGTGGTCAGAGGCAGACATTTGCTGACTCGGAACTCGGAGACATGGCAGCCGTGTTCTGAGTGCCCTGTGCCCTCCTCTCTGAAGCTGCATATGCTCCTCTCACGCCTCTTTTTCTCCTTAGCATTTGCCATCCTTGGTCATGCTACACTTTTTGCTTAGCATCATTTCTCTCTTCCCTGGCTGGATGGAGGGGTGGGTTTTGTCTGGCTCATTGCTTTATCCCTGCTTGGCGCCCAGCGGGTCCTCAGTGAATGCTTGTTGAATGCACAGAGGCAATGAAGGCCACGGACGGCTCAAAGTAGAGATATTATCTAACTGGCTTCAGACAGGTGGCCTCGAGAGACCAGGCAACGGGACAGGTAATTGTGCTGGGAAAGGAAGGAAAGAGAACGAGAAAGGTTAGATTCATGGTAGTCCAACTTTCCCCCAAAACAGTGACCCGCAGGAGATATAAGGATGTCCGGTGCCGAGTAGGAGAAGAGAAGGAAACAACAACAGCCCCCCCCCCTCCCCCCGAGGCACCTGCCTGTGTGTTCTCCCTGGGGCTGGCTCTGAATCTCTAGTTTGAGAGGATGGCAATTCAGAGGGCGTAGTAATATATTCGGTCTGATACTGAGTGCCCACAACGTTGGTCTCTGGTGCTGAATGTTTTTATTTCAGACTTTCATTTCAGACCTATCCATTTCAAATATGAGATAATATTATTTAAGCCGCACTATCTATGGTTAGAGACCCAATGAGTTAAGATTCATTCTTAAGAAATAGATCTAATAATTGCAATTACTCACTGGACAGTTTTTATCTAAATGATTGACTCAGAGACATAATACGTATCACCACATTGCAAGCCAGGAGGAGAATTTTTTATTTTTCTTCATGCCCTTTTTACCACTATACTTATGATACAAATGCAGTAGTTAGTACAAAACTCACATCATCACATATATTTTTAGTAATTAATAATATGCCTTGACACACAGGCCCTTATTTACAAACAATGTCACACATAAAGCTGCTTGAATAGATGATGGACATTCCTAATGATGCTTGCGTGTAGGCTGAAAGTTAAACAGGACACGTGAAGATTTTATTTTAAGCAGAACATGATGCTTTTGCACAGGCAAAAAGAATTTCCTCTACCAAAATTCTTGGTAATGCTCCTTTTTGCAGGAGGGAAAAAGAGGGTTGATGGCACATGTTACTGACAAGACTGTATTTTCATTATGCTCAGTAGAAATGAAGCTGATTTTCTGCTCTCCTTCGAGAAGGACACCAAGAGGTGTGGGAACCTTTTCTCCTCATGTTCCTTTAGAATGACTGACAGTGAGTGGGATCTTCATGGTTAAGCAGCAGCAAGCTTCAACATTTTCACCACGTACAGTTCAGGCAGGGCAGTGGGGGTGTTCGTGGTGGTGCTGAGGGGGGCAGGAACTTCTGAATTAGGTTAGTAAAACAATGAGGTGTTAGGTTACAATAGAATCTGTTCCTAAAGATCACTGGTGTCATTTAAAAAATGCTCGCAAATCTGGCTTAAATTCAGCTCTAAAATCCTAAATGAACAGGCAGGGGTACTGCTTTGCTTCGGTAGGTATTGAGTTATCTACCCACCTGCACAGTCTCAGGCTTGGGTATTCTGTCAGAGTTGTTTGAATTGGGTAGATGAAATTAAATCATCTCAGAAATCTACTTGGACCGCACTGAATTTGAACGTTATGCATTTCTAGAGCATAGGAAGTGCAAACACTCAGATGCTGTGTCCTCGTTGGCTAGAACCAATCTCCTAGAGTTTACGTTCTTTCAGCTCCAGCCCAACAGAGTTCAGGCTGGCTCTTCTTGGACTAGACTTGCCTTCCTGAGGATTCAACTAATTATTCTTCACAAAACAATCAAATCGACTGACAAAGGATGAATCATGTTAAAATGATACACAAAGCTTCAAGCATTCTTTTTATTCTTTTCCTAAACACGACTTCTGAGATTCAGCTTAAATCTCAATTCACAGGATTGCTGATATTGGCAGCCCCTGACAGTTCTCGTTATGAAGGAGAGGTGTTACTCTCCAGTATCTTTGGAAAAAAACATCCCAAGATGGATTTTAAAATGAATTTTCATTGCTACGAAGAGTCCCATACTGATGTCAGGGAAAGTGGATTTTGCATTATAGACAAAGAGAAGAGTAAAGTGAAAAACTCCAGTCCCCTTTATGGGGCCTGCTAATGAAAGTGGATTTCTAATAAGAATTCCAAAAGGCTATATGTGTCAGTTAAAAAGATTGTGATTTTCTCAAATGCTCCTGCCCCTTTCTTGAAGGGAATAGAGTTTAGGGAATAAAGAAATCACATGGAGTTTCAGGAGGTGACTTCACACTGTCTCGTGTGTGACCAAGGAGAGTCCAATGCACTAGGCTCCCGTCTTGTATGAAACGTTACCGGCTGCTCCTGCTGCATATGTGCACAAAAAGAATCTGCCTTTAATATTATTCTATTTCTTCTGAGAGCAGCAAAATACTATATTAATAGTATTTGAAATAATGCAAAAGGGTTTAAACTTTTTTTCTCAAGGATTAGAGGTACTAAATATGTAGAAAAATTTGCCTGCGGTCTTCACAATGTCATCTTTCGGTAGGACATTTGAATTGGCTCTCTTTGGAGATTCCCTATTTCTAGATGCCCTGTAAAGCTGTACTATTTACAACAGGTTTCAAACACTTGCTATCCAGTAACAGTACGTGTGTCTATAAACCTGACAAGGGGGATTCAGTCCAATCCTCTGTAGTTGGGAGAGAAACTCCCGTTATCAATAAATTCCTTATCACACTTGTTTGGGGCTGCCTGACTCGGCAGACACCTCCATGTCCCAAACTTGTGGCTTATTCTGGGCTTCGTTCTGTGGCTCTGGGAGTGGAGAGTGGGAAGGGCAAATTGACAGTGGACAGGAAGTGCATCAGCCCTATCGTGAAATATCAGGTATGGCGAAAAGAGAACCTTTCAAATATAAGTTTTATGATTCTTCTTTACCCATAAGTCTGCAGTTGTAGCAGACATAAGAGAAACGAGTGGTGTGGCACCGAAGGCATGGAAGTCATTCGATGGACGTGATTCTCATAGTCCTGCAGCTTTGTTGCTTTCGGGAAACTACCCGATTAACTTTCTTTGCTAAAGAGATCTTGGAATAGAAAGAATAAACAGAACTGAGACTACACTTCTTTCCGGTCTACTTCTGTATAAAGACTAAGCATAATTTGGCTCACTGGGATGGCACACCGAATTAATTGGCTTTGGCTCTCAATGCATTAGGAGTCAAGGTGTCAAGATTAAAGAAAAGCACACACATGCACACACACACCAGTCCTGTCCTATGGATTTGGGGCCAGGTGTTGGGATTTGCCTTGCACAGAGGTGAAGTCTCATATTATTAAATGAAAAAGTGAGGGTTCACGTAACTTGCTTGAGTCACAGGGGTAGGTAATTGCACCTGGGGCTCTTAGCGGCTGCTTAGTCTGCTTGCCATCTCTCAAGGAGGCACTGAGAGCTAAACTAGCCAAAATATTATAATCCTCTGAAGTTTCGTCCATCTGATATCCAGCTATATTGGCAAATATTAAAATGTAAATATTCTAGTATCTAGCAACATACACTAGTTGCTGAAACTTAGTGGGAGTTCATTTAATGACTACCTTTCAACTAATATCAGTGTACATGTGTCTATGGACAAGCATTGGAGTGATGATGGGGAGGCAGTAGCCTTGGTAGAGAGATGGAGTAAGGGAGATAGCTAGAGAGTGTGCAACAGAGGCAGCTGAGAAGTGGACATGGGGCCAGCACTGCATAGACTTTGGCGCTTGCGGTCTTTCTGAGGTTAGCCAGGTAGTGCACCTTTACATGGAAGGGTAGCACTTGTTTTTCATTTACTGGATACTGAAGAGCGGGGAAATCATTGTTTTCGTTTTGTGGTTAGAGTTCATGTTCCTTCCTGCCCCCCACCTCCACTGTAGGTAATAATCTGTTCTTACCCTGAACTTTTCCAATGTTCCAAAGTTAAGTTAGAGCTAAAAATAGCTTTGTGCTTGGGTAACACATTAAAAGTTCAATACACCTACTCAGGATACCAAAGGAAAACAAAATCTTAATAGAAGCATTACTGTTTGTTCTCAATAATTCTCTTTTATTTTAGGGCATCCTGTGGAGGATAATGGGAATGCTGGGTTTTGTTTTGCATGTTCGCACAACATGGGCCCATCTGCTGCAGTGAACTTAGCAAAGTCAAATTGTATGTTCTTCAGGGACCCATTTAAAGAGTCATTAGCTAAAGACAGATTGACAACACACTTCATACGGCTTTATGAATCTTGTCATGGGGAGTCTGTTATCAAGGGTAGTCTGAACGAAGCTCATGTGAATGTTAATCCTGCTCTTACTGGAGAGAATCTATTAAAGTAGCTTGATCACTTAGAATTTCTCAGTGGAGTAAAGTTAATCTGCAGTTATATTATCTCTTATAGCCATAAAGCTTGCCAAGTACTATATGAAGAAGCTAGAGAATTTTTAAAAAATTACTCAGACTGTTGAAATGCCTTCCTTTCTTTGGTGTTTACCATTTAAACCGAGTTCTAAGTGTGGTAGAGTCTTCATAGTCTTTTGAGTTGGAAAGGACTGGGCTCTAGTAGGTTCTTGCTACAGTTCCTAAACAAGTGACAGTTGAAACCGAACACGATACAAACAGGAGAACCAGGAGGCCCAGGGGGTGGGTACAAGGGCGAGGACACAAAGGCACATTCCGACTTTGAAACTTGTCCCCACACCCTGCCCAAATCACTTGGGAATTGAGGAGGCGTAATGAGCACGTGCCTGTGCTTATATACACTTGGTAATCTGCCTGAGGGGCAGCGAGGAAGGGAAGCCATTTTCCCCATTGTACACGGAGGTGCTGAGGTCCAGGCAGACCTGATACCCCAAGGAGACCCGGGACTCACATCCTCACTGGTAGGAGAGAATCCAGTCTTTTGACTACTCTTTAAGAAAAATTAGGTTTCTTTTATTCCCGCTCTTTTGATTTGCTACAGTTTTGAGGTGCCACATATTAAACTGGTCATCCCCTTACAAATTTCCAGTTTCCCAATGGTGCCGTTGTGAACTTTTGGTGCGCTTCCTTCTAGATATGGAATACAAATAAGGTATTCTAGCTAATGGTTTAATTAACATGGCTTCTCTAAGCTCTCATTGTGCCTATTCATGGTCTAGGTAGGACTCTTCTATCATAGTCAGTAAATGGGAGCATCCATAGCATCTGTATGAACTGCTGCAACCACATGGCTGGGGCAATACTGAGTAGGCAATCGTTCAGATTAATTTCGCGGTGATACCTGGGGCTTACAGTGAATTAAATTTTTTTAATGTTTTTTTAAAATTTATTTCTAGGAGAGAGAGAGAGACAGCGTAAGCAGGGGAGGGTGAGAGAGAGAGGGAGTCACAGACTGAAACAGGCTCCAGGCTCTGAGCTGGCAGTCAGCACAGAGCCCGACGCGGGGCTCGAACCCACGAACCGCGAGATTATGACCTAAGCGAAAGTCGGATGCTCAACCGACTAAGTCACCCAGGCGCCCCTACAGTGAATTAAATGAAACATCTTAAGGTCATCATATCTCAGTGTGGAGGTGTTTATTTACTTATCCACATATACAGGCTTTTAAGACTTGACTATCATTTACATGAAAACTGATACCAATGAAGACAATTAGAATCAGCAAATCAAACTCAGTGGTAGTAAGGCACGACCTGAAAATGTAATGGGTTTATAGTTTATAAGAAGAGACAGGGATACAGTTTCCGGCCCCTCCCCCCTCCCCCGCCCATTAATGACGATAAAGAGTTGGCTGTTTAGCCATGTAGCATGCTCCCTGTTTAACTGGTTACTGGTGTTACGGATCTAAAATGAAATTGTTCTCCGTTTTTGTCAGCTCCCCTGTCATTATCCTTTAGGAGAGTGTTTCTCAAAGTATCCTTCTTGGGCCCCTTGGTTTATGAGTTAGATTACTGTTTATAGAACTGGACTGTTGACTTTTGTACCTGGCCTGAGCCAGAACTATACTGGAATTCCTGGCAGTTAAGGTAAAGGAAAAGTGGTGTTCAGGGTCTCAGATGTGCAGAACCACTGAGTAGGGCAAGGCATCTGCCGTAGAAAGAACGGACACTTGTCCAGCATTGGCCTAGAGCAGAATGGCTTTCCCACATCCAAAGTGATACTCGTGATGTAGGCAGAAGTGGGCAGGTGGGGGGAAAGGTGGCTATATACATACGTACAGTCCTTTTGCTCGGGAATGCTCGGAGGCCAGCAAGGAATGGAAAATACTCTCCTCCCAAAGCAATGTTTTGGCACAGCTACCGCCAGGAAGGAAGGAAGCAGGACGTGAAAATTCACTGAGAAAGCATTGTGGTGTAAGTATGGGTCAAATTCAACAGGTCCCCAATTCATTTTCCTGGAAATAAATGTCATGTGTGAAAACCCAGTTCGGAGCCCCCACGATACTGCCAGTGTGTCTCCGCACACCACTGCCCTGCAGCCCCTCTCCTCCTCGCCCCCAGAAGAATAATTCTGTGTTTCGGTCTGCATTTGGTAGCTATACACATGATGCTGTGTATGTTTGAGCAAATCTGTGTCCCCTTGTCTCCTGGGATCACACGACGCAGGGGGACGAATGTAGGTGAACACTGGAAGGGAGGACAGTGCACCCCTCCTCAGGCCCACCGAGGGCTCGTTACTCCAGTGACCCGCCTGTCACTTGCAGGTGGACACGTCAGTGTGGTAACCTTCATAATGGAAACTGCTGGAAGGTTTTGGCCGGGGGTGTATTGATACTTAGGCCCATGAAGGGATGGGTTTCTAGGTTTCAATGTATCACTGCTGCTTAAGATTTTTGCTTTTAAATGATCAGAGTTTATTTTCATCAGTGGAAAGTTTTAAATTAAGTAAGAATGCAAATCTTGAGTTTTCAATCCAGTAGGAATCCTCACACTCAGTAGTTCCCCTTTTCGTAGGAGGGTTTTCTTAAGGCATGAGGTATATTAGCAGGATGTTTGAATCTCTGGATCTGTACATACAGTGCTTTGTATCATACTCAAAGTACGCTGAATACCTGCTTTTCATTCCCATGAATATATTCACATTTTTCTTTATAGTAGCATAACTATTCACTTTTTTTTTTTTTTTTTTTTTACAATCATCGTTGAATCAGCTCAATCGAAAGCATCCGGACATCATCTAAAGGGACATTTCAGTTAGTTGTCTGATTTTTCCTTGCCCGGTAAAGAATGAATGCCTTTCCCCATGCCAGCTCATTACAAGTAACTCCTTTATATCTGTTCCCTCCCCTCCCTTCAAGTGGTCCCGGTCCACATCAACGAGGTAAGGAGACACCCACGACTCCGACTATGAGACACAGAAGCAGCGAGTTCTGACCGCACTGAAGCAGGGCACACACAGTTCGGGAGAAGCGGGAGGAAGTGTGCATCAAATGCCACCAAATCGGGGCCCTCGTGTTTATCACTCGTCTTTAGGATATTTTCTTCTTTTGAAAGAATGAGATGAACCCATGCTCGAAACCTTTCCCGAAAGCATTTTGAAAATATAGCTGTTTCTGTGGCACTTCGAAACCAGTTGGCACAAAATGAAAAGTGACATTTGGTCTCTGGTTGTAGGGGAGCCACTCCCTGTCCCTCCTCCACGGGCTCAGGGCTCCCAAGGAAGATAAACGAGCGCCGCTGGGCTCAGGGCCCAGGCGGGTTTTTCAGAATGGCGTCCTCGTAATGACCGCTTCCGGGGGCAGTGGTGGCCTCTAAAGGTAAGCCCTGCTGCTGGTAGCCATAGTTGACGTTTCCACACGGGAAGTGACGTAGCCTGAACAGAGGCACTTCCTTCATGTTGGCAGTCAGCGAGGACGGTTCTAGGAGCAGAGAGGCGCCTGGAAGTCTGGCCGGTGCAGCGTTCGGTGGGGCGGCACAGCCTCCCTCCCGCCCCAGGTTTTCCCTCTCTCGGGGCTCCTTCTTTGCCGGGGGATTGTTCTTTTTGGTGGGTTTCTCTGTAAACCACGAGCCGTAAGTTGGGTTCCACAGGCTGGTGGGTTTGTTTCTGGATCCCTGGACTTTGTGCAGCTCGGACGGCGGGTTGGACTGAGAGAATGCCATATTCACGTGTCCCCCTTCCACGGCGGGCCCTCTGGTGATGCGAACAGAGAGCTCTGCAGCCGTGGGCTTCTTGGAGGCTTTGCCAGAGGAAGTGGAAGGCAGAGGGGGCGGGGCGGCTGGATCCTGCCCTTCCTCCCGTTTAGCTTGTGGAGGAGAGACTAGGAGAGGAGGGATCCCCTCTGGGTCTTGGGGCCTCATGGGCACCTTCTCTTCCTCTTCCATGAGTGGGCCGTATTCTATGGGCAAAGCAGTGTTGATCACATCTGGGTCCTACAGGTGGGAGAAACAAAGTGATTACGATGCTGAATCACAGACCAGAATTGTTGGATCTGGAAGATCCCTTAGCGACGGTCTCGTCCAAACTTACTTTATAGATGAGGAAACCATTCAGTTAATATATTGGGAATATATTAACTCCTAGGCAGCGAGGAATAGGAAGTGTATGGGATCGTCCCCATCCCGGAAGAGCTGGCAGGGGAAGCCCTCGTATAGAAACGTCGCAGGGGAGGGATCAGGACAGGCTATGCGGAGAGCACCTTTGAGCAAACCTTACAGATTCACAGACTTTTTTTTTTTTTTATTTTTTTTTATTTATTTCTAGGAGAGAGAGAGAGACAGCGCGAGCAGGGGAGGGTCAGAGAGAGAGGGAGTCACAGACTGAAACAGGCTCCAGGCTCTGAGCTGGCAGTCAGCACAGAGCCCGACGCGGGGCTCGAACCCACGAACCGCGAGATCATGACCTAAGCGAAAGTCGGACGCTTAACCGACTAAGTCACCCAGGCGCCCCATAGATTCACAGATTTAAAAATCTATATAAATCGGTTTAAAAAATTATTCCAGTCTATTCCCAATAAAATCCTTCAACGAAAAAAAAAAAAGGTCTGTGTCTGACTTTGTGTGTGTATGTGTGTGTGTGTGCGCGTGTGCACTTGATTATAACTTTCCCCTGTTACATCTTCATATGTACAGATAACACAGTGGTTCTTTATCTGGCCTGGATATGCTCAGGGCCTTTGTGAATCCCACGAAATGCTGCAGTGATGAGGAAAACCACTTACAAAACTGACTCAGTGCTAGATCATTTTTATAGCAATGGATTGTAAATAGGCAGAGACAGTTGCCAGAGATTGGAAGAAAATTTGTGGAAGGAAGCTTAAACTTGGGGGAATTTAATTCTTTAATATTTTATGCAAATTGGGAAAGCCATTGCTTCAGTTTCGCAGAATAGCACATTGATCCAGTATTCGTCAACAAGGAGTGTAAGAATAAAAAATAACTACATTCTGGTTCTTTTTAGTTCTTTCCCTGTTAATTATTAATCTCTATGGGGAGTCATTGAAAATATGCTTGTACACAATTACCTGCTTTTACGAGGGATGTTATATACTTTGGAGACAAGTTACTCCAAAGTTGTGTGTGTGTGTGTGTGTGTGTGTATTTAAGTGGGTGTATTCCATTAGTATTACAATGTAATAACTTAAAATGTCATTCACCCATTCACCGAACACCACGTTTTCTGAAAGTACCCCAAATAACTTGATAAATGAAGTCTATGTAGATACATGCCAGTGCCCTCACTTTTGAGCTGAAGTTGCTGGAAGGATGAGACCCTGGTGCTGGGAATGAAGGATGTGGCTTGAACATGTATGCGTCACAGCTAAGGTGATTGAGAGAGGTGGTGGCTCATTGTCCGACATCTCAAATACTCTGCAGAGTTAGATATCCTGGCAGAATGAGAGCAGAGAGAGGGAAAGATGTGTGGGGAGGAGACACTGCACAGGGAGGGAACGTCCCTGAAGGATCAGCTGGTGGTGCAGGCGGAGGGGCTCCTGGGGGGCGAGGGGGGCACCACGCAGCTGGTGGTGCAGGTGGAGGGGCTCCGGGGGGGCAAGGGGGGCACCACGCAGCTGGTGGTGCAGGTGGAGGGACTCCTGGGGGGCGAGGGGGGCACCACGCAGCTGGTGGGCTCCACCTCCCCTGACACATGGGGAAGGGGGTGAGACTGGGTGTAAATGCCTAGATGGGGGTGGGGCTGGGGTGGGGAATGAATTCTCAGACTCTCCTCTCTTGAGGTAAGAGGTATAGTTTTCTAGAAGCGGTTAGAAAATGGAGAATTTAGAGTCCCTTCTGAAGGAAACGGGGGAAGGAGCCGCATAAGCACCAGCGGAGCTGCGAGGAAGCTGTGTGGCCTGGAGAGGTTTCCCCACCCATCTGGAAAGTGGGGATAGTTTATGTACCTCACTGAAGATAAAATGCAATACATGAAAAGTGATTTGTGGGGCGCCTGGGTGGCTTAGTCGGTTAAGCGTCCAACTTTCTCTTAGGTCATGATCTCGCGGTTCGCGGGTTCGAGCCCGCATCGGGCTCTGTGCTGACTGCCAGCTCAGAGACTGGAGCCTGTTTCAGTTCAGACTCCCTCTCTCACCCTCCCCTGCTCACACTGTCTCTTCTTCTCTCTCTCCTAGAAATAAATAAAAACATTTAAAAAAAGTGATTTGTGTTACAGATGCTGTACTAATGCTATTGATGATGTTAAAGATTTTTCCAGACCTTGTTCTTCCCTTGAATCCCTCTAATACAGGTCATCGGGCATACAATCTAAACAATTATATACAGCATTGTTTCACATGAGTATTTCTCTAGCCACACCATCAACTGTTTGAGAGGAGGTGTTTCCGATACTTCTCTGAAGCTCCAGTTTTGTCTAAAAACTGTTAGTGACCTGTGGGGATTGAGGTAACACCTGTGAGTCCTGATTCTTTAATATCATGGACTGCAACCGCGTCATGTGTTGGTGAAGGAAGAGGCGGTAACTAGCATTTATCTACAAAATGGGTAAACTGAGGCACTAGTCATTTTACTTCATAACCAATCATTCTCGCGATCGCAACTCATGTTCTCTGGCTGGTTTAGCTTTCATTTCACATGTTGGTATTTGCCATCTTTTCCATATGAATGCTGGTCAAAGGGAAAAGTGTTTATACCTGGGTGCAGTATTCAATCCTCTCCAAAATTATGGCAAAGTTGGGCCTATCTTTCGGGCTGATGCTGCCAGCACTGGGTCATTATCCGGTAGCTAAAAGAAGAAGTAAACACACTAATTAAAACCAGGAGAAACAAAGATGAAAAATAGTTTCCTAGCACTTTTCTTTTTTTTTTTTTTTTTAATATTTTTTATTTATTTCTAGGAGAGAGAGAGAGACAGTGTGAGCAGGGGAGGGCCAGAGAGAGAGAGGGAGTCACAGACTGAAACAAGCTCCAGGCTCTGAGCTGGCAGTCAGCACAGAGCCTGACGTGGGGCTCGAACCCACGAACTGCTAGATCATGACCTAAGCAAAAGTCGGATGCTCAACCGACTAAGCCACCCAGGCGCCCCTCCCCAGCACTTTTTTCTTTCTCTTTTTTTTTGCCTTCACAGTTGCTTTTTTTTTTTTTACAAATAGTTTATTGTCAAATTAGTTTCCACATAACACCCAGTGCTCATCCCCATGAAGGGGGGACCAGAGGTGGCACTGTCTTGGAGAGTGACAACTCATCTATGTTCCATGTGGTTGGCACATGCCGCCCTCTGCCGATGGGCCAAGGGATCGTGCCCAGGTGTAAGGGTATTAGAACACCAAAGCTCATTAACGGATGTCCTGTTTACATGAAATATGGCTCCTCTCATTCCATTTCTGAACTGAAGTCACCTCTGGGGAAGAATATTCTAATTATATTTCCCATCCGCCTTGCTCGTGGGAAGGAGGTGAGGGATGCCCGACAAGACAGCAGAAAATGCAGGGAATGGATATTTAAAGGAGATTTAAAACAGATGGCATCGGGCAGCCGGGGTGGAGTTCGGGACACAGATTCCCACGAGGGTTGGGGGTGTGTAAGCCTGGTGAGTCCGCAGCCTCCGGTCAGACAGGAGAGAACTTTTCGGTCATGACACCACTGCTTTCGAGGGGCTGGAGGATTAACCCTCCTCATGGAAGTCACAGCCACACTCCTATCCTGGGCCAATCTAAATGAGGTCAGCTATCTGCCCCTTTGTCTTAAAACAAAAAAGCATACATGGCTGCAATATTTTTTGAAAAGGAAAAGCGTCCTTAGTGACTTGTAGAAATATCCCTAAAAGAGCCGTACACGGGTCCGGGGCAGTTCTTAGGTGGGTCCATCCGTCCTCCGCTGGTGACGAACTCCAGAACTTCCTGGTTGCTTTTGCTAGGGTACGGCATGTATCCAAGAGAAAATATTTCCCACAGCAGCACTCCAAAGGACCTGCGCACAGGACAGAAGATATGATATGGACACATAGACACGTGCACACACGCACATGTACACAGATATATACACATACACACAGGGACACACACAGACATATGCATACAGATATCAAATTTGAGTCTTTTATGACACATTTCCCCACAGTTGGGAATTCTTAATATGGAGAACAACAACAGAAAGAATGAGGAAGTAGCCACATGCGAGGCTCCGTAAAAAGATAACCATTGTTAGCATGTTCTTTTTTTGTTCCAGTCAAGTTCCTGTACTTAGTTTTTTTTTTTTTACATAATTGCGGTTATATTTAATATGCAATTTTGAATCTTGATTGTTTCTGCAGTTTCCATTATAGCATAAATATCTTCATATAGATTTGAAATGGCCACAAAACGTTCCCTTAAGTAGTGGTGCCACAATTTGCCTTTTCATTTTCGTATTGTTTTCAGTTTTTAGGATATTTAAAAGACTGTGATGAACATCTTTGAGCATTTTTTTTATTTTTTTATTTTTTATTTTTTAAAAATTTTTAAATGTTTTATTTATTTCTAGGAGAGAGAGAGAGACAGCGTGAGCAGGGGAGGGTGAGAGAGAGAGGGAGTCACAGACTGAAACAGGCTCCAGGCTCTGAGCTAGCAGTCAGCACAGAGCCCGACGCGGGGCTCGAACCCACGAACCGCGAGATCATGACCCAAGCGAAAGTCGGACGCTTAACCGACTAAGCCACCCAGGCGCCCTTGAGCATTTTTGGGACAATTTGCTTAGGACAAATTCTTCAAATTCGGATTAAGATAAGCTAGTAAAATCTAGGATAATTCTTTTTTCTTACAAATAGTTTATTGTCAAATTAGTTTCCACATAACACCCAGTGCTCATCCCCACAAGTGTCCTCCTCCATGCCCATCCCCCTCCCCCCCACATCCATCAGTCCTCAGTTTTTGTCAGCATTCAAGACTCTCTCATGGTTTGCCTCTCTCCCTTTCCCCCACCATTTCTGCCCTTCTTCTCCCCCTTGGTCCTCTGTTAAGTTCCTCCTAATCCTAAATCTAGGATAATTCTGATAAAACTACTAGATCAAAAGAATACGAACACCAAAAGGTTCTTTGCACATTTTGTCTCCTGCCACACTTCCAAACGTGTCATTCTAATCATTGAGTAGCACTATGCGAGAATGCAGCAGATACTCTCCCCAACATTGAGTATTCCTATCAAAAATGAGAATACTTACTGATTTTAAGGTAAAAAAAATGGTAGCATCTTTTAAATTATATTTATTGGCTTGATATTGAACACAGTTGACTGTTTTCTCTATTTATTGATTCCCTTCCTTTACCCCCTATAAATTGTTCATACCTTTTTTTGCCCATTTGTATCTACATATTGTTTTGGTACTTATTAATTCTCTCTTTTATTTGTAGATGTACTTTATCAGAGATGTTAATCTTTATCCAAAATTGAAATAATTCTATTGGTTGCTTTCTAATTCTGCTTTTTAGCATACCAAAGATTTTTATTTTTAGGTAGTCAAATCTATTTTTTAAAATTTTGTGATTTCCTCTATCCGTTTTATAGATTATACAATCCTCCCTTCACCAAAGATTAGGTGGGTATTTGCTGTTTTCTTCTAAGTTGTATTTGTTCGTCCTCTCAAGCTGGATTTGAGAACTTAGTTTGGTATATGGTGTGAGGTAAGGGTCTACACTGAATCATTTGCAAACAACCAATCTTCTAATACTATTCATAGAATAATTTCTCCCTTACTATTGGCTTGTGAGTAAAAACACATCTGTTTCTAGGGTTTCTATTCACTTCATCTATTTGCCTGCTCCTTGCATGATACCATTCTGTGTTACGTTGTGTGTATTTATGTTGCAGAATCTGGTAGAGCACTTTTTCTTTATTTGTCTTTTTATTTATTTTATTAAAAAATTTAAAAAAATCTTTTATTTATTTCTGAGAGAAGGAGAGACAGCGTGAGCAGGGGAGGGTCAGAGAGAGAGGGAGACACAGAATCTGAAGCAGGCTCTAGGCTCTAAGCTAACTGTCAGCACAGAGCCCAGTGCAGGGCTTGAACCCACGAACCGTGAGATCATGACCTGAGCCTAAGTTGAATGCTTAACTGACTGAGCCACCCAGGCATCCCTTATTTGTCTTTTTAAAGAAATGTAGTTGAATTCTAATTGATTAATTTGTTTTAAATGAACTTTATTTATTTTTACTTTTTTAATGTTTATATTCATTTTGAGAGAGCGAAAGTGCATGAGTGCAAGTCAGGGAAAGAAAGAGAGAGGGAGAGAGAGAGAATCCCAAGCAGGATCTGAGCTGTCAGTGCAGAGCCTGATGTGGGGCTCGAACTCACAAACTGTGAGATCATGACCTGAGCTGAAACCAAGAGTTGGATTCTCAACAGGTCCCCTTGTTTTAAATAAACTTTAAAATGATGCTATCATGTTCCAGAATCATCATCTTTCATATTTTGACTAAAATTTTTATTTTAACCTTTAATTTCTTAATTAGCTTTTTGGCAAAAAAAAAAAAAAAAAGAAGAAGAAGAAGAAGAAGAAAGAAGAAAGAAAGAAAAAAGAAAAAGGGTCTATCCTTGTTTTTGTATCTGGGTGTAGTTTTCAGATGTTATATATTCTATCAAAATTATACAGAACTATAGCTCCTCCATCTCCTAAGGGGGGGAAAAAGTACATCATCTTGGTGAAATTTGAAAGATTCTTCTGAGGAGCATTGGGAAAAGATATTTTCCATACTTTTCGGGTGAGAAATCTAAAGCAGAGGTTATTATACAATTAATCTGAGACAGACTGGAATACATTATTAGATCTCTCGATTCTGCTAACTACAAATTGCCTGATGCATATATTATTCTTCTCGGTCTGCTTTCCCCCAAGGCAAAACAAAATAAGCAAAATCATGCAAAAACCCTAGCAGCAAGGCATAATGAATTCCAGCTATCTTTTTTCTGCCTGTCTAGGTAGCTAGAGAAATAGATGGTAGTAGCCTTTGAAATAAGCAGCATCTTAGATGGCAAATAGATACTTATTTTCTATAAAATTTGGCAAATAACCATACAGGAAATTCAGTTAAATTTGTCCCAGACAAATAAGAAATGCTTTTAAAATAAAAGTATATCCTGGGGCGCCTGGGTGGCTTAGTCGGTTAAGCGTCCGACTTTCGCTTAGGTCATGATCTCGCGGTTCGTGGGTTGGAGCCCCGCGTCGGGCTCTGTGCTGACTGCCAGCTCAGAGCCTGGAGCCTGTTTCAGTCTGTGACTCCCTTTTTCTCTGACTCTCCCCTGCTCACGCTGTCTCTCTCTCTCTCTCCTAGAAATAAATAAAACATTTAAAAAATAAAAGTATATCCCAAATATTGCCTGGTTTTTACTTATACTAAAAAACATTATTCACTGTTCATCTGAAATCCAGTTTTAACTGGTCGTCTTTCACTTTATCTAGAAACCCTACAGATAAAGCAAATTTATATTTTGTGTGCCAGACGGTTCTTTAATCACGTATAAGCGTGTCCTAAGTAGGAGCAATGAGGCTGTGGCTTTGCACCAAAGCATTCAAAGTCAAATAAAAACAAGTATTTAAAAAAAAAAATTCTTTCTTGTAACTTCCTTCCTTCTTAATTGCTGATTAAATTATGTTAAGAATTTGAATCAGTGAAGATAATACGGTGACAAGATGTTAAAATCATGAATTGTGTTGTGCTTATCGGTCTTTTAAAAGTTACATTTTATTTTCCTCTATTCATACCTGGAGCACAGTTTTTGGAAAAATGGGAACCAGAAGTGCATCGGGCTTTTGGAATGGGTAAGTCAAGGGGATGAAAGGAAGAGCACAGGGAATATAGTCAGCGGGGCTGTAATAGCGTTGTGTGGCGACAGGTGGTGGCCACACTGGTGGTGAGCACAGCATAATGTGTACACTCATCCAATCACTATGTTGTACATTATGGGCCAACTATACTTCAACAGCAACAAAAATGTTACTGTATGTATTTAAATATCCAGCCAGCTGATTCTACTGTCTCCTGCAGTTCTTCTGGGAGCTTGAGACTCACAGACCGGAAGCCCACTCAGCATCTCCACTGGCCCATCTAATAGGCATCTCAGACTGGACTTACCCAAAAGCTCTTTCCGCACCCAGCCCATCTCCTCTGTTCTCTCCAGCGGCAGCCATCCTAGGAGTTGTCCTTGACCTCACTCTTTCCTCATCTCCCACTCTTACAGTTGACTTTCAGCAATTTTGTCCATTCGCAAGACACAGCTTGGATCCTATCACGGCTAATGGCTGCCCCTGCCGCCACTAAGCCTAGCCTCTCTGTTCTCTTATGGAGAAATGGGCAGGGTTTACCCATCTCCACCGGCCCCACTCCAGTCTCACTTCATTGGCAGCCAGAGTGATTTTTTTTTTTTTTTTTAAAGATCCTGTCAAGCTCTGGCTTCCAACCCTTCAGGGGCATCCCACTGTGCACTGAGTAGAAACCACATCCCCTAACCTGGTTCCCAGGGCACTCCATGTCTCGTCCCTGCTTTCCCTTCTTTCTCAACTGCCACTGGCCCCCTGGCTCACACTCTCAGATCTTTCCATCTTTCTACCATTCAGGCATTGAACCGTCACCTCTCCATGGAGCCTTCCCCACCATCTGTACTAAACAGCTTCCCTCCTTCAGGCCCCTCCCTCCCACACTCTTTATCCTCTGCTTTTTTTGTCTCCATGGCACTCATCAGTATCTGAGGTTATACAATTTATCTGTGTCTTTAATCATTTCAATTAGGAAATAATGTAAGCTTTAAAAAGGAAAGGTAATATAATATATAATTTTGAACCTAGATGTTAAATTTTTGTCTTATTTGTGTCTGGTCTCCTTTTCTTTTTGAAGACAAAAAATAGGTACAGTTAAGTCCCGCCCTCCCTCCATTCCTCCTTTCCTCCCTCCCCTTCCCCCACTGAAGTTGGAATGTAGCCTTCTCATCTATGCTTTTACAGTTTCTGCAATGTGTGAAAGCATAAACAATAAAGAATCTGTGTTACAGACTTGACTTTTGTATTGTAAAATTATGGATAATGTATCCCCACCCCTTTCTGGAACTTGTCTTTTTTTCAGTAAGGGTTGCCTAGAGATTTATCCATGTTGATTCATGCAGGTTTAGTGTGTTCTTTTATATTGCTAAATAGTTTTCCATGATATCAGTAAACCACCATTTATTTTCCATCCCCCGTTTGAGGGATACTTAGGTTGTTTTTGCTTCTTCTCCATTATAAACAATGTTGCAAATGAACAACCTTGTCCAAGTCCATTTTTTGTCAACATTTAAGGGAGACACTTGGAAGTGGAATTGCTGGGTCACAGGATAGACGTGTTCAGGACGGTTACCTAATTACCGAACTTACTATCTGCATCTGGCTAGGGTAGTTGGTGACGCTCTAACTTTGGTGCACATGGACTCACCTGGAGGGCTACTTACAACACAGATTGCTGGGCCCCACCCCAGAGCGCCTGTTCCATTAGGCCTGAGGTGGGGGCTAAGCACCTGCATTTCTAACAAGTCTCAGGTGTTGCTGGTGCTGCTGATCCAAAGACACACTGGGTTCGGATAAGTCAGATTTCAGTGACTTAAAAGAACAAAGTCTCCTGGTCACATTGTCAAAACTTGGGTCAAAAAGGCAACTCTGATCATTGTGACTCCTCCATCTTGTGACATGTTTCACAGTTTGGAGGATGTCTGTCCATTGTCTTATCCATTTCCTGTGTTGCTACTGAGAAATTTGATACCATTTGGAGTCTCTATTTTTTTTTACATCTCTGATCATTTTTTACTATTATTATTTTATTTTTCTCTTTGGAGGCTTGCAAAATCTTGATCACCACTGGTCTGAAATTTCATGACGATGTGCTTTTGTGTGGCTCTTTTTATCCACTGTGCTTGGCACTTGGTGGACACTTTTATTCTGGAAATATACGCCTTTCTGTTCTGGAAAATCTTCTTGCATTATTTCTTTGATATGTTTATTCTCTTCACTTCTTCTGTTCATTCTTTCTGGGACTCCCATTTGCCAGATGATTGGACCTAATGGTTTAATCCTCTTAGAATGATCTAATCTTCTTTTCCTTTCCTATATATCCTATTGGCTCATAGGATTGTTTTATTTTCTAGAAGATTTATTCAACTCTGACTTCCACCCTTTCTGTTACTTTTACATAACTAATATCATATTAAAATATAGAGTATTTTCTTAACAATAATGTTAGATTGTAAATAAATGATGAAGATAATAGAGTTCCCACATACTTCACATTCAGTTTACCCTATTTTTAGCGTCTTACATTAGTATGGTATATTTGTTACAATTAATGAGCCAATATTAAGTCATCATTATTAACTAAAACCTATAGTTTATTCAGATTTCCTTAGCTTTTGCTGACTTTACTTTTTATGTTCCAGATCCCCGTTAGAATATCACATTATATGTAATTGTCACATTTCCTTAGGCTACTCTTGACTTTGGTGACTTCTCAGGCTTTCCTTGTTTTTGATGACCTTGACAGTTTTGAGGAGTATTGGTCAGGGCTTTAGCAGAATGTCTATTTGAGATTTGTCTGCTTTCTTATGATTAGATTAGAGTTGTTGGGGTGGGAAAAAAACCACAGAGGTTAAACGTCATATTTATCACATCGTATCAAGGGCACATGCTATCAACATGATATATCACTATTGATAATTGACCTTGATCATCTGACCTGATGGTGCTGTGTGCTGTTCACAGCTTCAGGAGACTAATGCTCCATCTCCTTGAGGGCTCTCTCATATTTCTATTTCTAAGAACTTTTTTCTCTGAAAACCTTGTTTTCAACAATCTTTTGTCTTCAGATTATAGTTGCAACAATTCATCTTTCTCATGATATTCTAGTTTTTAGAAGTTTTCCTAAGCTTTCTGCATTTTTCTTCCTCCAAGTTCCTCTTTATATATTTGTTTCCTTTAGATTAGAATCTTTTCTCAAGCATTTGTTGATTCTTGGCTAGCTGTTCATATTTTATGACTGGGACATTACAAAGCCGATGAGAAGCTCTCTGTAGATCTTATCCCTTGGGGGAGCGACTGGCTTGCATGTTTCACTGAGTATCGGTACCTGTCGCTGCTGTCACAAATTGACACAAACTTGGTGGCTTAAAATAACAGAAGTTTATTTTCTCACAGCTCTGAGGTCTGGACGTCTGAAATCAGTACCCTATCCTGGACTGAAATCAAGCTGTCTGCAGAGCCATGCTCCTTCCAGAGGCTCTAGGGGAGAATCTGTTCCTTGCCTCTTCTGGCTTCTGGAGGCTGTCAGAATTCCTTTACTTGTGGTCACATATCTTCAGCCTCTATGTGGGTTCACATTGCCTCCTCCTCTCTGTGTATAGCAGCTCCCTCCACCTGCCTCTGATGAGGATCCTTGTGAAGGCAATTAGGGCCCACCCACATAATCTAGGACGACTGTCTCACCTCAAGATCCTTAATCAATCACATCTGCAAAGGCTCTTTTTTTTTCCTTATAAGGGTAGCAATTATAGGCTTCTACGATCAGAGGCTTTGGATGGCCATTATTTAGCCTACTGCCACTTGGAGCATCTGGAATTTCTCTCTTCATCAGTCAGTTCCTCCAACGAGGAACCCTTTGGTCAACTCCTACCTTCTGCCATCTTCCTGGGGAAGAAGGGTGCATATATTTATCTTATTTTATTTTATTTTTAAATTTTTAATGTTTATTTTTGAGAGAGAGAGAGAGAGAGCAGAGTAAAAATGGGGGAGGAGCAGAAAGAGAGGGAGACACAGAACCTGAAGCAGGCTCCAGGCTCTGAGCTGTCAACAGAGCCCAGCATGGGGCTCAAACTCATGAACCATGAGATCATGACCTGAGCTGAAGTTGGACACTCAACTGACTGAGCCACCCAGGCACCCCATATATATATATATATATGGGAGAGAGAGAGAGAACATAAGTCAGGGAGAGGGGCAGAGAGAGAGAGAGAGAGAGAGAGAATCTTAAGCAGACTCCATACTTAGTGCAGAGCCCATTGTGGGACTTGATCCCATGACCCCTAGATCATGACCTAAGCCGAAGTCAAGAGTCAGATGCTTAACCAGCTGAGCCACCCAGGAACCCCAAGGAGGCATACATTTTTAAGTAGGTAGACTTAAAAACACACAAACACACACATATCCCTGTTAATAGTAGGGAATTCATCTTCAGTGATGTCCAATGTCCCTAAGACCATAAAGACCTTAATTCAATCTCTTTACAGAGGGAACCCCTGGTCTTGAGTCATGGTAGGGGAGAGACAGAGGATGAGGGAATGGGCCAAGGATATGGTTACTTTTTAAATATACCTGTAACTGATTTTCCTATCTGCTACATTTCTACTTCCAGGGGTGCCTGGCACCTTTACTTTCTGGACCTTTCTTGGGTTCTTGGGCAGAGCGAACCAGGTTGCTTCTGGACCTAGATATCAACTTTCCAATGTCCTAAGTAAGGTACCACTTGTCAATAAACTTCCTAGTTTCTAAAATATTGTCATTGTTGTCATCTTTATCCTTGGGGACTTTTATACAACTAAAAAGACTCCCTTTAATGTTGTGTGTGTGTGTGTATTTTGGCAGAGAGTACAGGTTTAATCCTCCATTTAAAATTGCCCTTATAAACCTTATGTAAAAAAATACGGAGATTTCCTAAAAAATCAAAAATAGAACTACCTTAATATCCAGCTATCCCAGTTCAGTCGGTGAAGCATCTGACTTTTGATTTTAGCTAACCATTTGTGAGATCAAGCCCCATGTCAGGCTCTGCACTGACAGTGCAGAGTCTGCTTGGAATTCTCTCTCTCCCTTTCTCTATCTCTCCCTCTCTCCCTTCCTCCCTCTCTCTCTCTCTCAAAATAAATAAATAAAGTTTAAAAGAAAAAAGAAAAAGAAAGATCCAGGTCTCCCACTTCTGGGTATAGAGCCAATGGAAATAAAATCAGTTTATTAAAGAGATCTCTGCACTCTTAAGTTTACTGCAACTTATTCATAATAACCGAGATGTGGAAACAACCTAAATATCCACTGAGAGATGAATGGTAAAGAAAATGTGGCATGTATATAACAATGGTATATTGTTCAGCCTTTAAAAAGAAGAAAATCCTGCCATTTGTGACAACATAGATAAACCTGTAGAACCTGACATTAAGTGAACTAAGCCTGACACAGAAAGGCACATCCTGCATGATCTCACTTAAACGTGGGATCACAGAGGCAGAGGGGAGAACGGTGGTTGCCAGAGGCAGGAGGAAGGAGGAAATGGGGAGATGCTGGTCAGAAGCACAAGGTTTCGGTTATGCAGGATGAATAAGTTCTGGAGATCTAAGGTATGGTGCTTTCCAAACTTATCTTTCACTGTGCAATGGGTCTCAACACCACAATCACCTGCAGCACTTTTGTGCTGATAATTATTTTCTTTTACCCTTTCTTCTGTTAATGGAGAGGAGTTCACTGATCAACCTTTCTAATGTTAACTCAATGTTGCCTTCCTGCAATAAACTCAACTTCGTAGCAAAGTGGACCAAAAAAAAAAAAAAAAAAAAATCACGTGTGCCTCTCACTGTGTAGTTCCCAGCAGGTGGCATCAGCATCACCTAGAAACTTGGTAAGACTGCAAATTCTCAGTGATCCATAAGATCCCAGGGTAGGGAGAGGAATGTATGCTCTACCCGCCTTTCTGACGATTCTGATACATGCCAACGTTTGACAGCCCCTGTTGTAGAGGTGTGTTGACTCATCTCCTCTCACCCTTCCTCGTGGGAGCGTGGGATCCTGTGGCCCAAGAGCACTACCGTAAGGCCCACAGTGAGACCCGCAGGAGGGCAGCAGAAAGACTCACCACGTGTCTGTTTTAGAAGTAAAGATTCCTTCCATGAAGGCTTCTGGAGGCATCCATTTGACCGGCAGCATGGCGCAGCCTCCCTTCCGGTAGTAGCTCGCTCTGTGGGGGAGAAGAGGAAACCCAAACTTGGTTCTGGAGGAAATCCAAACTTGGTTCTCCCAGGGCCACTGGAGAAGGTGATGACGATAAGCTGTAGCCATTACAGGACTGAAATTAACGAGGGCTCCTTGCGGTTCAGGAGGAAAGCCGGGGAACACAGATCATTTAAAATTAAGTTAAGCTTTGGTGTCATTTAATAGGATTCAGCCCACTTGAGGCATGAAAGTCAAGATCTGTGCAATGACTAAAATATCCAGTAGCAGATGGTTAGATTTCCCTGATGGGTTTCATGGATTATAACTCACAATGAATCAGTACTGCAGCCTTGTAAGTACAGCCTGCTTCCTGAGGATCCACAGTAATGGGAGGTCCAGCCTGAGCTTGTTCACTCTGGACCCTCCGTGTCACTCATACAGCGTTTAGTTGAGTATAGGCGCTCGGCAGAGAATCAAGGCAGCTGGAGGGGAGCTGACGGCACACCCCAAACACGAGAACACAGACTTAGGGATGGAGCTGGCTTCAAGGGTGTGAGTTGAGTGATGAGTTTTATCATGAGCTGCGTTAATGCATTAATGACATCATTGACAAAAACCAATCAATTAACTCATCCCTTTGAAGCCGGCTCAAAGGTGTCTATGTTCTCATGCTGGGGTGTGCCTTCAGAGGCAGCTCCCTGCCAGCTGCTTAGATTAATTAATTCCTTCAATGAACAGGGACACTGGTCCCCGCTTATGCATGGGGGATAGACCCCAAGACTCCCAGTGGATGCCTGACATCATGGATAGTACCAAGCCTTATAGCTACCACGTTTTTTCTTATATATGTGGACCTACAATAAAGTGTAATTTACATATCAGGCACAGTGAGAGATTAACAACAATAACTAATAATAAAATAGAATAATTATAATAACATGCCATAATAAAAGTTAGGAGAATGTAGTCTCTCTGTCTTTCTTTAAAACACATTATTGTGCTCCACTCACCCTACTTCTTGTGATGATGTGAGATGATAAAATGCCTACGTGGTGAGATGAGGTGAGGCGAGTGACCCGGGCATTGTGACGTGAAGTTAGGCTACTATGAACCTTCTGATGGTGTGTCAGGAGGAGGAACATCTGCCTCCAGACCACACAGTAACTGAAACTGGGGAAAGAGAAACTGAGGATCAGGGCAGGGTGGGGGGCGGAGGGGGGGTGTCCTCTACTGAGTATTTACTCTGCTAAATGTTGAACACAGAAGTCTTAGTCTCTCTCGTCCAAGGGTACAGTTTAGTGGAAGAAATAGACACATCAACAACTGCAGTGTAGACAATGTAGGTGTGTGTGTAGCTCAGTGCCACAGACGCACAGGAAGGTTCATAGCCAGGCTGACATGGCCCTGGAAGACCACTCCTGACACATGAAGTTGTGGGGTGTATGGGAAGAGTGGGGCTGTGGGCAGGTTGGGTGGTGAAGCCTGGGGCCGGGCCACTGTCAGGGCTGGGGATGGAGAGGAAGGGCCCATCACTGATGGGGTCACTGAGTCATGCTACAATACTTGTGTCTAAAAGCAAGGGCAACCTGGGGATTCCGAGAAGGGAGGCGGAGGGACACCGAGACTCTGAGAGCTAAGAGGAGAGAGAGTGGAGCACCCAATCCTTCCTGCACTCCTCTCCTGCCATGAGAGGGTGGCACAAGCATTCCCATTCATGTCGATGGCCATCAGTTCTACGGGGGTGGGGGGGCTTCGGGGGTCCCCCTTACTTTCCAGAGAGTGAAAGCTCTAAGTGACCATCTGTCCTCACTCTACCCCTGGATCAGGGAGGGCATCATTAGTGACCACGCAAAGGAGTGACTTGCTCAGCTCACGGAGCAAGTCACAGTTGTAAATAATCAGATGAAAATGAAACTGGGGGTTGGGAAGAGAAGAGTAAGGTAAAGCACAATGGAGGATTTTTTTAAATTACAAAAATTATTTTTTTAATGTACCCTTGAGACTATGACAGGGATAAAGAGCTGAAGCTGAACTTAGCACCCTCCCGTGGCTCCCAGTGAGGGTAGAGAAGACCAGTGAGCTTGCCCATTATGTTGTCAGTTTGGGGGTGCTCCTGCCTGGGGTGATGGAAGCCAAGTCCATTTGGAACTTCCTGTTATTAAGGGAAGGGGTTAAGGAAAAGTTACTGAGAACGTTTTCCATATCAAGTATTCAGGTTATTCTGTGTCAGAGAACATCCTAGGATTAGTGAGAGTTGGAGCCAGAAAGAATGTGGTGTCAGTGACTGCAGTCAGTGATCCTAGAATTAGACCACCAGGTATGGGCACTAATTAAGATTTCGTATGTCTTTGGCAGAGACTTAAGGAAGCGTTAGGTGGCAAGTTGACAGGGTACCAGAAACGACAGGGCACAAGCGGTGATGTCCTATTCTCTTGAGGGGATGGGGCTTTGATCTTTGCGCACCTGTAGATGTCTCGGGCCATTCCAAAGTCTCCAATCTTGGCCACTCTGCCAGGACCTGGACAGGTCAAGAGGCAGTTCCTGGCAGCGATGTCCCTGGGAAGAAAAAGAAGGAGAAAATGCACTTCTGAATTGTATTTCTGGGAAGATAAACGTGATACTCCTCATAAGGATTTTCATGTCCAATCTGAAGTTCAAATAGTTCCCTCCCTGCCCTATATTCCCTTTGCTACCTTCTACCTCAGTATGAGAGAAAGAGCTATACCAATTCTAGCCCTCAGAACTAACAGGGAAATTGAAACAGAATAGGGGAGATGATTGAAAATGTTTAATGGGAGAATAATAATGAAAGCAACGATAATAGGAACTAGAATTTATTAGCCTCTTGCTCTGTACTAAGCATTGTTCTAAGTGCTTCATGGGTAATTATCACAACAACCCGATAAGATACAGGGTGCTATTATTGTTCTCATTTTGGTAAAAAACGTAAGCTAAAAGAAAATAATAGAGGGACATAAGAAATGCCACTTGGCCTTAGGCTATTGTTTTATACAGATTGCTGTCGGTGTCTACCAGCTGTCTCATGGATTGTGCTGGGAGAGCAGGACTCCCAGGATACCAAACTCAAGCAGGTCAAGGTATTCCCAAATAATTCTAGTTTTCTTTTCTTTTCTTTTCTTTTCTTTTCTTTTCTTTTAAGAAGCTACTATTGTTCTCACATCCATGATTTTTACTAAAGCCTTTGCCAAGCTGTGCGCATTGCAGCTTTGTGGCTGAAGAATGCTTTCTTTCAAGTTGTAAAGTGATTGTGCCTCTGCTGTTGTGTACCAGATGGCCTGTTTTCCTGCGGCATGCCTATAAGGCACGATCAAAGCTTTCCAAGACTCGTCAGCGTCCACTTGCTGACTGCTTACGGATTCTTGACATGCATGTGGCAATGAAGGATGCATCCAGAAGAAGTCTGGAATGGGTCTCTAATAATATTAAAGTTCTGGACAGAAAAAAAAGGAGTATGTCTCAGGCAGCCCAGGTGGTGTTTTCATATTTTCATCTGGTTTCCCAAAAGTCCTGATCTTTGGTTGAGAAATAAGGACATGGAAAATAAACAGGACCCAGACTGGGGGTCATTAGAACACTTAGATACCAGAACAATGGGCCAGAGGGGGAGATGGATGTTGTTAACGCCACTGACCTGATGCCGAAGGCTTAAGTTGAATTTTCAGGAGCAATAGTGCATAAAATGCTCTAATAAAACTATAAAAGCATAACATATATGACATCAAAAAGAAGAAAAATAGCAGGATATATAGCCATTGCTTCTCAAGAAAAATATACTGAACTAGAACAGGAACAATATTTATATCTCCAGGAAGGTCTTTATGCTGATGTGCGTGAAATGGTTGCTTAAAAAAGTGATCTTGAATTTAACAGCAAGAAAGTGAATGTGATCTCATAGAACATGCCACGAATTGGTAGAATGACCCATAATTCTTGAAATAGCAATAACCCATGTCCAAAGGAAACAGATCTGATAGAAAAATGGGAGCATGTGAATCTGGGGGAAGGAGTTCCCCTCTGAATTCAGGAGGTGTGCATGCATGGGAGCCTGTGAATCTTGAGGCGGGTGTCGGCGGAGGAGAGAGGATTAGAGGTCACCCTGCTGTAGGAGTGTGCCACAGAGCCCAGAACCAGCGAGGAAGTGCAAAAGGTGCCTTCCTAATGCCAGTTACCCCAGAAGAAAAGCTTTGATTGAGATGGACAATTTCTATTAGAAGTTGCCTTTTGCTTATAAAGCAGACCATCTGAATCATTCCTGATTTGATCTTTGACAATTTCATTTCATGAAAAAGATAAAAGTAGCAACAAACTATTACCCTGGGATCCAATTCTGACCTTAGGTAACTATTTACCAATGCGGAAGTGATAGGAATCTTGAGACAATGTGATCCCGTTATCTTATGATCTATAACAACAGAGCACTGGATATAGTCGAAATACATCATGGCTCTAGCAAAGCAGATTTCAAAACGTCAGAGGGAAGAAGGATGTGATATCTCAGCCAGAGAATCTGGATGCTGGGTGAATGACACAGGGTGGAGATGAAAAAGCACAAATGATCTCAGTGAAAAGGGAAGGCAGGTATCCAGAGTCACCAACATGACCGCACAGCTCACTCTCTGATGAGTCCAGACTTAGAGAACACAGACAACAGGTGGAAAGATGGCTCTAGCTAGGACGACCTTGTCCTGTCTGAACAGCAATAAAACCCAGAGCTGATTTATGGAAATTTCTGGGCACAACGAAAAGGGCAAGAACAATGGCAAGTCTGCCTCCTACTTTGAAGCAGAGGGTGTGGCTTTGGAGGGAACACGAAGGATTGGTCCCAGCCCTTTTTTCACTCCTGTTTTTTCTATCAAGCACAAATCCTGCAAGTTGGACAGAGTTAGAATCAAGATGAAGATCTGAAGACCAAAATGATGAAGGGACAGTAAAAGGATAAGCCAGTGTGAGCATTTATTGCCTTGTTTTAGGAATGAGTTTGGGAGCCTAGGTGAGCACATTTCTTAATCGTTAGTGTCTCCATTTTTATTAGGGCAGAAAGCAGGGCTTGCTATCTGTTTACTTGCTCTTCCATTTCTGAACTCATACAGCTTCTCACATTTCCTGCTCTGTACTTACCTATTCTAACTATTATGAACATGTCTTATACTCTTTGAAGACATGGGTTAAAAAGTGATTGTTCACCAGGTTGATATTTACCAACTGAGAAGTGCATCATTAGAAGGAGTTTTGCAGAGAGCCTAGCAATCTATTTGACTTTTCAGATTTCAGAATCAAAGTGTCAGCTGAGAAAGTCATCAACACCCACACACGGAAAGAAATATGTAGACTCTATCATGGCAATAGCACTACATATGGATTTGATGTCCCAATCAAACACCATGTAGACAAGGATCATAGACAGTAGATGAAATGAACTATGGAAGCAAAGAAAAGAAACATTATGCTTCATTTCAGAATAAGTATTGTAGAAAAAGTTACTGTATCCAACAGACATTAATTGTGCCCCATCATATACCAGGGATATGAAGATGAATGAACAGGGTCCTTGCCTTTGAGTTACCCATAGTCAAATATGTGAAACTATGAACTCCTTTGACTTCCTTTAAAGAGCCAGGTTTTCTAATGTGGCTAACTAACTAATGTGATAGAGGGCTGCAAGATACAGACAGGAGGGCTCGCAGGAGGTCAAGGACCACTCAGCTAGGTCTCCAGCGCTGGTGTGGTTATTTTATGATTCCCATTTTACAGATGGGGCAAATGAATGATCACATGGTTCGTGGGTTCGAGCCCTGCATAGGGCTGTGTCCTGACAGCATGCAGTCTGCTTGGGATTCTCTACCTCTTTCTGCCCCCTCACATACTCTCTCTCTTTCTCTTGAAATCAATAAATCAACTTAAAAAATATGTTAAAAAAAAAAAGACAAAGTGACGTTGAGTCATCTGAACAAGTCTGGAGAGACACCCACCATCCTCCTCTGAAGTGTAGGGAAGACATGCAGGGAAGCATACAGAAGGCAGAGGGAAGACCAAGGTCACTTTGACTCACCGGTGGATGAAGTGATTTTCCTCCAAATACTGACAGCCACAGGCGATGTCCCGAGCCACATGCAGAAGGTCCAGCATGGCCAGGGAGGAGGGCTGGTTCTGTGGGGAGACAGAAACGATCCACGGTCAAGAGAGTTGTGGGGAGAGAAGATCGGAAATGTGGGCTTCAGGTGCTGGCAAGGAGCAAACACGGACACACCGCCCAGCCGGGTCTCAGCCTGGCCGCACATCAGAAATCACCTGGCGGCTTTGAACAAATGCAGATGCCGGGGCCTCGACCAGGACCAGTGAATCAGCTTCCCTGGGTCGGGTAGCGTTTGCAGGCTTCCCAGCCTCCCCGGGTCAGTGCAGCGTGCCGCCAGGGCTGAGCGCCCGAAGCTACGGCATGGGACAGGATGGGACAGGTGTCTCTTGCCCTGTTCAGGTACTCTGCACACTCTTCCACCTCAATCCTCACCAACCTTCGAGCCCCCCCACACCTATAAGCAAACCTGTGAAGGAATCAGGGGAGTTAATGTTTTAAAGATGCTCTACTGAAATGTTGAAAAATATAAAAAAAATTAACCTTCTTCAAGAAGATCTAGACCTAAAGTGGATTGAAAGCGACAAGCTTTCAGGAAATGCTGGGCAGTTGAAGGGCGATCTCAAGCTCTTCTATATGATGTCTCTTACGCAGAAAGAGACGTCATCCCATCCCCAGGGTGAGCTCGTCTCCACTTCCTGGACAGCCTTGCTGAGCACCCAGAAGTCTTTTCTGAAGGTCGAATTCCCATCTTGGTGTCTCCTTTAATTCCTAAATCCACGAAGCCTGCAGCAGCATGTATCATGCAGTGTCACATTCACTTTGCTGTACTGTTTAGTCGACCATGTCCCCAAGTAAACTTTGAGGTCCCCAAGACAGGAACTTCAGCATCCACTTCCCCGATATGCAGCACGATGCTCGGGACACAGCAGTGGCTCAATGAATATGGTGGGTAAGTTAGTTGATCACAGCTGGTCTATAATTTACCCAGATGCTGGCTGGGTGTCTTCTTTGCCACAGATCAGGGCCTCCTCAGGACTCCTTGGAGCAATAGTATGGGTCTGTGGGGCAGAGAGGGGTCATGCTTCTCTAGGGCATGCCTCAGTTCTGGGGGAGACAGCTTGGGGAGGGGAATAGTCTCTGCCCATGGCACTTCAGGCAATGTCTTATATGCAGTACAGCAAGTCCATGCACATGAAATGATGCAACATCCTCTGTGGTCGTAGGCAAGAGAATGTATCTCCATATTAAAGAGGAGAAGGCTGAGAGCTCAGAGAGGCTACATGACTCACTCGAGGTCACACAGCCAATAGGAAGGAGCCAAAACTGCCCCGAGCTGGGCTTTAAGGATCAGGGTTGGGGGAGGCAAGATTCTAGGCGAATGTGTCATAGAAGGGATGGAGTATACAGGGACACAGTACACAGTACCCAACTGAATCAGAACACAGCACACAAATGCAGTGAGCAATCTATTTCAGTTGAGCTGAACTAGGCTTCATCCCTGCTTGTGCCCTGGGACACACAGCTTTGCCTGTCTCCAAGCCAGCGTTCTTGTCTGAGAAAGAGGCAGGACACTATCGCCCTCGCTAGTCTGTAATAAGGACCCACGGCAAGAGGCACAAAGCGCATCCCTCATGAAGGGATCTGCAGTTATGGTGGGGTTACTACACGGAGGGGCCTGGGCGTCTCGGGAAATGGTCCTTGTGTTTGGCTTCTCTTAGGGGCCTTGTTCAGATCAGAACTACTGGCCCTGTGAGAAGACAGTCCCCA
Source organism: Proteles cristata cristata (assembly GCA_017311185.1). NCBI lineage: Eukaryota > Metazoa > Chordata > Mammalia > Carnivora > Hyaenidae > Proteles > Proteles cristata. The sequence goes on from JAESUZ010005172.1 coordinate 362,573, forward strand.
TTTCCTAGGGGGGAGGGGTAATATGTTTCCAAGGAAAATATTAATCCATTTTGCTACAGCATTAGAAATATCTTCTCTCTCTTCAGGAAAATGTTCTATTCCTATAAAAGAGGACCGGTCATAGCTTCCCCCGAGTCTGTTTGTGTCTCAGCCCCCATCACTCAGGATGCAAGGATCACTGATGTCTTAAATGCTTGGCATGCTTCAGGGACTAAATCTTCCCAGGCTTTAACCCACGGGCCAGGTTTATCTGAACTCCCTGTCTTTGGCTGCTCAGAGCAAATTAACTGCTCCACTAATCAGTCTGCACAGAAGCAGATAGTTGGCAACCTGTGGTGTGTGTGTGTATCTGGGGAGGTAGAGATGTTGTGTCAAAACTGATAATTAAGCTAGCAATGCAGAGCATAGTTGGTGTGTCCAATGGCATTTGTACCTATCCTAGGCAAAGAAAGAACTGGAATCAGGTTTTTTGTTTCATTGTTGTTGTTGTTTCACAGAGTCACTGATATGGCCAACTTTTCCCTGGCACCTGATGACCCTTTAAGCATTTTGGAGCCAGCACTGGTATGAGAACATCAGAGCCAAAGATTTACACCTGGGCATTAGCCCAAGAGTCTCACCCATACTTTGTGACCTCTGAGATCCAAGGAGCCTCCTGTGTACTGAACATATTCTCTAGAGCCATTACCACAGGCATTACCATGTTCCCGATAGGCACAGACACTATTGTGGTTAATGGATTGCCACCTTTAATTGAGATATTACTGAGTCCTTAATGGCTTCTCTTGTTACTGATTAAGTCAATGGATGCCAAAGGACAGCTATTAGCCCATATCTGGCATATATTAAACTCTCAATAAATATTTGTTGGATAAAGGTTTGTCCTGTAAAATTATTCTGGCATTAAAATAAGTCTTTCCTTCTTGAGAAGGTGGGGTGCTGGGACCAAATGAGGCTTCCATCTGTACCCATGCATTTTGTTTCCATGGCAGACATGGTCGTGTCCAGGGGATCCATTCTGTCCTACCGTGTCTGTACATCTGTTCTGTCACTTCATGTCCATCTGAAGCCAGAGCCTCTTGGACCGTCTCTGAGGTGCTTCGATCCTGAGAGTCTATGGAAGTGCTCAACCCCAGGGTGGGAGGAAGACAGGACCAAGACCATGTCTGATTCTGAATACCCAGCCCAGCGCCGGCAAGCAGCAGGTCACAGGTGAGCCCTGAGGGTCTCGGGTGGTTCAAACAAATGAATCAGGTGGAATTGAGGTCTTTGAATCTAGCGAGTGTCCCAACCCAACTCACTGTCTTTGGGTGTGTGTCTTTCTCCAGCTGTGATGCCCAGTAGCCAGTCCCTCCCTTCTTTGTCACATATAGGCTTTATTCATATTGGCCCCCTCTGTCCACTACAATGCATGTTCCTTTCTGAAGGTCAACCTGATCCTTACTCTGGTAAGTTGCATTTTGTGTCTCTAAGCATCCATAACAACACCCAGCACATCTCCCAACCCTCCAGGAACCTGCTGACATAAACACGTGTGCCTGGACTCATGCTGGAGGGTTCTAAATCAACATTTTAAGTCACCTTTCATGGGCAGGCATCTCAGGATGCCACCAGGGAGGGGTGGCTATGTATGAAGGTGAGGAGCAGGATGACTGGGGTGCTAAAAAGACTTGGGGGAATGGCTGGAAGGAGAGTCACATGAAGGAAGAGTGGGGACAGGGGTGAAAAGAGTGGATTTGGTGAGTGGGACCCTCACCCTCAGAAGCAGCTCTCTCAAAGAGAGTCGACCACCTTCTGGCTGTGGGCATCCCCTGGGCAGTGCCTGTAGTTAGAGGTCACAACTTGGCATCATTTCCTTGCTCTGAGCTTCCTTGGGGGTGGGAAGCAGTGGGAGGGTCAATGAACTGCCTTTCCTTGCTGGCGCTTTGATGCTTGGGACGATATTCAAATCATCATTACCATCAAAAGAGAGAGAGAGAGAGATGCCTTTGCCTGCAAGAGACAGAGAAGCTCCCCATCCTGATGTCCTTGGGCTTGCCAAGTGATGGGGTCCCAGATCCCCTTTACAAGGACGAATGTCCTTTGCATATGCACAATACTTCCTTCTCCTCAAGCCTCAGGAATGTCCAGTAGGAAAATTGGAACTAGCCGTCTTTCCAGAGCATGATGCTACATGGCCCCATTTCACCTCTGGCAGAAGCACTGCTGAGGATCTCAGGGTAAGGACCTGAGGGCTCTGCCTTCCTGAGTGGTGCTGGAAAGCCTTTGAGGCTGGCGTCCAGACCCTGGTTCAGATGTCTGCATAGCTGGGGGTATTGGCTCTCAACGACCCGAGCTCCTCTTGGTATTCCATGGCTTCCCAAAGAGGAGCATTGGGATAAATCGCCCAGTAGGCTGGAGAGAGCACTGAATCAGGAGTTACAAGTCTTGAGTTCTAGTCTCAGCTCTTCCACTTCCCGTGTGGCCTCAGTAAGTCACATGGCCTCTCTGAGCCACAGTTTTCTCATTTGGAAAATTAAGATGAGATCTACATCGTCTACTTCATTGGTGGGGGGGGGAGTTGAGAAACGTGGCAACGATGAGGAAGATGAAAACAATGCTGATGAGGATTAGGAGATGGGGTTGGCCTTTCTCCCCCCTCCCCTCTTTCTCCCGCCAGGTGTGCTTAGGTGCACACACTCATCTTTCCAGGGAGTTAGACCCGATTCTTCTTAGATGCTGAGACAGGTCCCCAGGAGGTGACAGTTTGCAGGAACAGAATGGAGGCTCTCAGGGCTAAGGTCTTCTAAATGCAGCCTAGCTGTCAGTGGGGGTTAGAGCAGGTGTGACCTTGCAAGGTGTCCACCTCCAGTTTGAGCCCCTGAGAACACAGTGTTCAGTTCTGCACTTTCCGTAGCGAGGTGGCTGTCGTATATTTCTGCTTTCTCAGGGATGGGGAGGGTGCAAGTCTTCCCTGTGGTCTTCGTGGTCCAGTGGCACCTTGAGGAAGCTGGGTCCTAACACAGAGGGCTGGTCTGCTCCGGTTCCCGGTGCTCAGGGCTTCCTGAAGGCCCTGGCAGGGACAGAGGTGGGCAGCTGGACTCTGAGTATGACCAGTGTGCTACCTCTTCGAACCCACCTCCAAGATGTCCTAGTCCAGCCCTTGGATTTCACACAGTACATGCTGAGGTTAGGGGGTTCACAGTCCTAAGCCACGTGGCTGTCTAATGGCCCAGCTGGGCTGGGATATGGCATTCCTGGGGTCCATCTAGGTTTCCTGACTTCCCCAAGCTCCAGCTCCTTAATCATAACACACATGCAGAACCTTCATAAATATTTCATAATATACTTCATAAGTATTTTATTTTGACAGTAAAATAACGAGGCCAGGATGTCCCCATTTAAGAGACGAGGATAATGGGATTCTGAATGAGTAGATGTCCCAAATCAGTTAATGACATGGCTGGCATGAAAGTCCCCCTCTGTGCTTGTCCGTAGTTTGGTTTTCTAGAGTCCGCAGGCCACAAAAATGGATTCAGGCTAGAGGACCCATTGCAGAAGCCTTGCACAAGCTCCCCAGGGTGGCCTCAGCCATCGTCCACCTTCTGTCCAATCTCTCCTGGCCATTTCCCAGGTCCAAGCCCAGAGGCTGACTCCCTGAGTCCCACCAAGTATGTTCCTTCTCAGGCTGGCCACTCTTGCGGTTTCTACCCTCTGCTCCATTCCCTGGCACAGCCACTAGGGGAAGACCGGTTCCCACTCACCGGGCGAGGACGGGTCTCCCGGAGGAAGGACTTGAGGTCCCCTCCCGCCATGAGCTCCAGCAGGATAAATCGGGGCAGGGCTTGTAGACTCACTCCAATACAGCGCACAATGTTCTGGTGGTTGAATTTGCTGCAGAGCAGAGGGGAGTAACCAAATTTAATGGAGCTGAGTCTGGGAAAACCTTAAGTGGGAGAAGCAGGATACAAAGTTATGTTTTCAGCAGCTGCATTATGTCAATGCATTCTGTAAATGTGCAGGGCTCCCAAGCTGAGCCGAGGCTGCGGAGAATCTCACTGCTGGGCGGGTGGGAGACCCAGGGAGCAGGCGGGGCAGGAGTTCGGGGTGCATGAGAGTGTTCGGTTGGAGGCTGCAAGCTGCTGAACAGGGACACGGGGAGGAGGTAGGGTGGTCAGAGGCACAAGGGGCAGCCAGTATCTGGGACATCGGTGCATGGACTGCTCGCTAGGATTCACGTGTGAGGTCTTCAAGGTAGCCCTAGCAGAGAAACTGAAGAAGCTTCTTCCTCCAGGGACTGAGGGAGCCCTGCCAGGTGACCGCGTGTGGAGGGGGATGAGGAGGGAGGTCATGGACATCTCCCTTGGGTGCTCACGAGAAGGGGCTGAGTCTAGCCAAAAGGTCTCAAGATTCGGGTTTTCTTCTCTTTTAAAAAATTTATTTATTAAGAATATTTTAATGTTTTACTTAATTTTGAGAGACAGACACAGAGTGCAAGCAGGGGAGGGGAAGAGAGAGAGAGAGACACAGAATCTGAAGCAGGCTCCAGAATCTGAGCCATCAGTATAAAGCCTGTTGCAGGGCTTGAACTCATGAACTTCAAGATCATGACCTGAGCTGCAGTTGGACACTTAACTGACTGAGCCACCCAGGTGCACCTGGGTGTTCTTGTTAATGTGATCCTATTAGGACAGAGCTGAAGGACTCCACGGAGGTATACTGCAGTGAGGGGTCATCAGCAATAGTGAGATTGAAGGATTTGGGTCTCCTTCCATATGATCTTATACTCTCCAAGCTTTATCAGTAACCATGGATTACATGTATAATCAGAAATACGCTAGTTTTTCTCATGGCATCTTTCTGTGGCTCCAGACACACCACAGGCACATCGCCTACTGCCCTGGCCTTGTTCTGCTATCACTTTCGCCCAGGAGGACCCCAGGTCACCCCAATGTGTCAGGATGTTTGAGGCTCTCCAGCATAACAGGAAGTCATGAGAATGGCCAGATCTCAAGGTCAAACACCTGTGTCCTTGTTAAGGTGATCTTCTGTCAGAGCACATGCCCTCTGGAGCTCTGGGCACCAGGCTTCCCAGTGAGGGACCCCAGAGGCACATGCTGAAGGGTGCAAGCCTGGTGTGCAATAGGGCGTGGTGGCCTCCATCATGTTGGGGGCACACTTCCTTTACCCAAGATCTAAGAGCTGGGATTGGTGAAGGGCCTTGTGGAAGGCTTACCTGGAGTGAAAATGTATCTTCCACTGTCAAAAACTAGCATGCTCTATTAAGAAAAAGGGGGGGAACCCATGGATGACACAGGGGTGCTCGTTGAAGGCAGAGGGATATCTGTTAAATTATTAGGCCACAGAGATTTTTTCTCAGACAATCACCTGAGGCTATTTCCCTCTGGTAAGATGTGCTAAGAATTTTAGGGAGTCCCCTGGTGGAGAGGAAGGGGATGCTGAGGACAGCACTGTTTCCCTTGGAGACAGACAGGCAGAAACTTCTAACAGGGATGGGGGTGTCTCTCTGTGGCTTTACCTGATAATCAAGGCTTCCATGAGGAAATCCAGTTCATCCTGTTCAGAACACACCTCAGGCAGCGTCTGGACACAGAAGAGGAGGGTGGAAAGGGGGAGAAGGCAGTGAGCAGCAGGGATGAGAGAGTTGAGGCCCACAGAGACTGCTGGTGAAGGTCAGGCCTGTGATGGAGCCTGCCTCTTACCTTCACAGCTACTTGCAGGGGGCTTGGGTCACTGGGCACTCCAGACACCTGACCTTCATACACCTCTCCAAACGCACCATGGCCCAGACCCCTGTGCAAGGGAAAAGGTAAGATGAGACAGAGGGCGCGGGCCATGAGGAAGAGGCACGCAAGAGGCAGGGGTCATGTGCACACTCAAGAGTAACGCCCTCCACCTGGCTTTGCCATACAGTCCCAGGCCTCCTTCTGCTTCATCTGAAAATGGGTAAGAAAGATTCCCACCCAGGATTCAGGACACTGGTTGAATGTCCATTCACTCAATGAAGACTGAGTTTTTGATATTTGCCGGGGTCATAAAGGTAACTAAGACAAGCCCTGCCTGGGGAGAGCCTCCTGATGCCTGGGGAGGGACAGGTCATGGGCAGACACTCCTGTAACGTGAGTTTAGTGAATGATGAAGGAAGGCATGAGGTGTTCTGGAAGCTCAGAGGAGGGGCACAGTGCTCCCCCGGAGAACGGAGGGACCCAGAAGGTTCAGGGAAGGAGCACTTCAAGTGATTTTGAGGAATGCCCTGATTCCCTCCCATCTTGTTTTCTTCTCATTGTACAAATACCATGAATGTATGGGATGTTAAGCAATTAAACACCTCCCCAGATGGCCCTAAACATTACCCCTTATCCCTCTCTGGGAGGGCTAGAAATGCTCTGAAGGGTTGCTTCACTGGGCTCTTGTGCCTAGAAAGATCCATGGTGCAGGGATGATATGCAGCCCCCTAGAGCTCTCCCACCCCCCCACCCCAGAGGACAGTGGTGGGGCACTCACCGGATGAGGGTGATGTTCTTCCGAGGCACCTCCTTCAGGTCACTGATGGAGGAGGTCTTGCCGGCAAAGCAGTAGTTGGGGTTGTAGTCGGTCATGATGGTCGAGGTGCAAAGCTTGCTTAGCTTGTACTCAGGGCTCTGAAGCTCCATCTGCATGGCTCGCAGCTCCTGGTGCTTCCGGCGGTACACTACAGACCGATAAAGGTCAGCAGCAACATGGCCTGGACCAGGCAGCCTGGCCCTTGAAGCCTACCACAGACCACCTCCTCCAGGAAGCCCTATTGGGTCTCCATCTTCTCCTCTGGGATCTAAACATTTCCATCGCACTTGGTAACACTAACAAAATGATTATGGATATGAAAGCGTCCCTTAACTGAAAGATCACTTAAAGTTAGTGTAAAGTTTAAAATGATATAAAGGGGAAGGATTTTAATGTATCATGCAGGGGCAGAAACCCATGAGTTGGGGGTGTCCTCTGAGACGCAGACCCAAGGTGGGATTAAACATGCAGGGATTTCATCAGGGGAAATGGCTGAAAGGAAGAGGGGAGAGAAGGCTGGGAGAGCCATGAGGCACTGACCCCAAGTGTGGGAGATTAAGGAAAGGGTGAGTAAAGACCTAGACGGCTATGCAGTCTAAAGAGGTTTTAGCAACACTGCTGGACGGCTGGGAGCCAAGGTCAGCCATCAGAGGGGTCCCGTGTCTCCCAGGAATGGGCCTGCCTTAGAATCTCTGCTAAGCCCTGTCATTGGGTGGGACAAACAAGGCAGTGGAGTTGGGAGTGCATCTGGGTCTCTCGATCACTTATGCTTCCTGAAGCTGGAAACTGCCCAGCCACAGGGAGAGCTGCCACAGAGGGGAAAGGTCTCTCACTGGTGCCTGAGGACCTGCCTGCTAATTCACCCTTTATCACTTACCAGCTGAGCAAAGTGTGAGCTCATGTGACCTCTGTGGACCTCGCCTCCTTCTCTGTCAGCAGGGACAGTAACTCCTGCCTGTCCTCTACGCTCCCCACCTCCCACCCCCTCGGGATGTCATAATGAAGTGAATTCACCAACAGAAAATGGTTTTGAAAAAATTTAAAGAGCTCTACCAGTGCACATGATCATTACCCTGCTATTACTATATGTGAGAACATCCTATAGGGCAAAGTCCACGGGAGGCAGAACGAAACAGATGCACAGGGCGAATTCTGTGTTTTAAGCTCAGCCCCACCAGCTGTGGGCCAGGGCAAGTGGGTCAGCTGCTGTGTGCTCAGTTCCCTCCTCTATGAAATGCACCAACCGTGATCATAGGGTTAAGTGAGGACTGGATGAACCAAAGTGTGTAAATCACATGGCAAGTAGTGCGTGTGCTACAAGTGTTAGCTCTCCGTATCCTGTCCCTTTGAAGGGTGGCATCATTCAGGAATAACACATGTTGCCACCTCTCTGTCCACCCCCAGATTCTGTACCACCCTCAACCCCCACTGCCTGCCCTGAAGGGTCTAAAAGTGCTGTCCATGTGGATCTTTCCCCTCCGCCTTCCTTCATGGCCCTCCCACCTGCCCTGGGCATTACCAGAGTGAGAACCTGGCCGGATGGAGCTGAGCCCTCTGAGACCTGCCTATCAGCTAACTTTGGCTCTCAGGTGTAATAGAAACACTTAGAAACCAATTTTGCACTGTCTGCTCGAAGTGGGGAATGGTGGGGCTGGAGGTGGTCCCTGGGGAAGAGCCAGGCCATGTGTCCACTGAAGCGCATGTCTGATGACGGCTGAAAATGAACTCTGGGGTGGGGCTGAGCTTGGGCTACTGTGTCCCCTCTGCAGAGTGCCTCCCTGCCTCTCCTAGAGCAGCCAGGAGGCTGTACAGGGGGCCGAGGTGCGGAACCAGCAGTTCCTCTAGGGAACCGGGGGGCTGGGAGGGGGCACTTCTGTTTTTGGCCTGGCCTGGGCTGCTCTGATCACCACCCACCCAGAGTGGCACCTTGGCATCCTTGGCAAAGCCTGAAATGCTGTTCTGCTCTGCCAGCTCTGCTTCCTGCCACCTCCCAACCCCTGGAAGCCCCGGACTCTGGCACACTCACCGATCATGATGCCGGAGAAAGCCAGGACCAGGGCCGCCACAAGGGCCGAGGTCACGACGGAGAGAACCAGCGAGAGCGGCAGGTGGGGCTCGGGCGTGGGGGACACTGCAAGAGAGGACCCCATGGGGCACCAACGACAGCGCCGATCATCCTCTGAGCTAGCTCCAAGAAAGACCCTCCCCAGACAGGACGAACGCCACCCACTCCTCACCGACCCTGGAGGCCTTTGCAGAGAGCGGGGCCAGGAAGTGGGATCAATCTGGTTTGCAACTTTCAACAGTAGCTTTTGGGCGGAGGGAACATGTGACAGGGATAAATATCAAATTCTGGACATTGATCCTAAACACCAACTGCACAAGGACAGGATGTGGGTGGGAAGGCGAGCCTAGAAGATTCAGAGGCCTTAGGGGACCACAGACTCAGTACGACCCAGGAATTGAGGTGACCGTTAGTAACACTTGGAGGTCAATCACTCCCTGTGGCAGAAGGGGGGTCCGGGTGCACACTGGCACAGACCACGCTGGGACATCCCCCCTGGTCCTGGACACTACATCTCAAAAGGACATTGGTCATCGGAACACCTGCAGACACGGGACGCAGGATGGGAAGGAGACAAACTCTTCTGTGGGAACTGACGTAAACAAGCGGGCTGTTTCACCTGGAGGCTTGCGGGAGGGGACACAGCCCTGTCTCCAAACACCTTCAGCGCCTGAAAGGCTTTGCGAGTAGCGAACCTCAGGGTGGAAATTGAAAGGGACAGAGTCTGGCTTGGGAACCCTGGAGGGGACAGCGTGCCCCAGGGGTGGTGACGTCCCAGACACTGCGGGGGGGGGGGTTCCAGTGGAGACGGGATGGCCCCTTGGTGAGGATGTGAGGGCCCGCACCCTGGGTTAGGGGTGTGACCAGACGTGTTGGGGCTCCTTCATTAGCCACGACCTGCCTTTCATACACAGGTCCCTTTGCCCAGTCCTTAGAGCACCCGTGTTGGGGCAGGCAGATGGGCGTCGGAAAGCTTACAAGACTGCATCTGAGGTGTTCCAGAATCATGGAAACCAGCTGTAGCCACCATGGGCTCACAGTCTGGGCCCCTTCTTGATCACCTCCCTCACCTCCCTCTTACCAATGCAGGAGACGCCGTCCTCAGCCAGCACTGTCCCATGGTCACAGAAGCAGATGACTTTGTGGCTCTCAGGGTCCATGTGGCACTCATCTACCTCACAGTGGCTGCAGTTTAGGTAATGCTTAATATTCACCTCCCCATGGCCCTCCATCACTGGTGACAAGAAGGAGGATCAGCCTCAGGCTGAGGCAGCAAAGATCGCCCTGCACCCGTTCCCAGCCTCGGTGTTTTATCTCCAGCTGGTCAGTGCTGGTTTTCTGGTCCCTGTTCCTACCATGGATGTCACTGAAGTGCCACTGTGTGTAGGGAAGTCCCTGACACATCTGGCGGAGCTCAGAGGACACGTGGCTACATTTTTGTAGGCAGATGGGAAGGTCCAAGTGCATGACCCTCAGGTTGGCTGGCACAGGTAAGGGACTATTACTGCTGCATTTTCTAGGTCCTGCCTGTCTGGAAGCCAGTCTTCCACCTCCAAGTGCATATCAGACCACACATTCTGGCTTCCAGAAAACGTGCTCAGATAAGCAGTAGGAAGACTTGCCTGTAAGGGACCCATAATCATGCCCTTGTACATTGGTCTTATGTCAGTAGGCCTGAGGTTTTATCTGGGTGGGAGAGCTGGCCCAAGGAGGTCGGTCCTGCCTCCTGGCAGAGAGGATACCTTTCAAAGCTGGGGTGTACAGGATGCCCAGAGGACTGATGAAGGAAACCCCGTCCTCCCCGTCCATCTCGGGGTCATTGTTTGAGGCCGCGTTGCCGCCTGTGCCAAACCAGAGAAGAGTTTAACGCAGAGAGGCGTGGGCTCAAGTCTCAACACATCTGTGCATCAGCGGGGCATGCAGGGGCCTCGGGGTAGTGAGGGGCCTCGGGGCGGGGCAGCGGGGAGGGAAGGGAGGCCCGGAGCACAGGGGCTACGCTTGGGGTTTGGCTCAGGTAGATGCCGGGTGTGAGGCCCACTCTCCCTCCAGGTCCAGGCCAGCTCCCACCGGGGAGTCCCCACCACTGCACGGGGCTGCTAGGAAGCAGTTCCTGTGAACAAGAGTCAGAGGAGGTCTAGTGTCGCCAGGCTGGATGAGTCCCTCGACACCTCTTCCAGGGCTGGCCAGGGCAGTGGCACTGAGGAGTTGCTCTCCAGTCCCATCGTGTAAGGGTTTGGACATGGGGGGATGGGCCCCTGTGCCGTTAGGCTCCTGTCCCTCCTTTCAGCTGGGCTGGGTTATCTTTGGGCTCCCCCCTCTGGCTCCTCCCACCCACCCAGAGTCTGGGAAAAAAGAGCATCCGGTTAACACGAGCATCTTACACACAGCGTAAAGCAAAACAGACAGAACATCACAGTGCATGCATGCATTGTGTCCTAATCTGTGGGAGGGTGGAGCCGCCGCCTCCCAGCCGCTCAGCTTCAGAAGGCTATTCTGCTCTGTTCTGAAGCTCGGAGGAGGGCTGGGGCCAGTGGCCGGCTGCCGGCTGAAGGGCTGGGCTGGGGCTGCCCCCTCAGCATGGAGAGGGGTTCTGGAAGCTGGTGGGCTGGGGCCGGGAAGGGAAGACTCAGGCCAGGCCATCCAAAGGGAGGCACGGGGCTGGGGAGTCTGGCCTCCGAGGTTCTCATGCCAGCACGACCTGGGGGAGTGGCTCAGAGAACAGTCCGGGAAATCAAAGCCCCTTTATCACTGGTTTTGGAGCAGAGGGAAATCAAGCACACGTGAGATCTTGAAGCTGTTGCTATTGAAGCCTCGAGGCAGGATGCTGGCTCGAAAGCCAACACCCTGCCTCTGGCTGGCCCCATGGGGCTGAGAGGAAGGCGTGCACGGCGACCGCACAGTCCACACGTGGGGTGGGCGGGGGGAGGGGCAGGTGAGGGCCAGGGAGAGGACCGGGAGTACCTAGGACTAAGAGGGAAGGGAGTGACACCTTGAACACGAATCATCTTTACCTATATATCCTCCGCCTCCTCCACCTGAGGAGCACCCCCCTCCACCCCCTCCGAAACCCCCTCTTGTCTCCCACCCCCACTTCTTCATGGCCTGGGGGCAGGAATGTCCTCCGGTGGCACCCTCCAGCAAAGATTTTCCAGACCAGAGCAGGGAAGTGTTATCATTCCAGCCACCTCCACCACCTGCGGGAGAGATGGAGAAACCCCCACGTGAGGACGCTGGCCAGGCGAGGAGAAGGACGCGCTGTGCTCCGAGGATGCCTGCTCCCGCTCCAGTGCCCGGCGGGGTCTGGGGGCTTCCGAGTCCACAGCCGGAAAACCAGGAGCCATGCCCGTTGCCCTAGTGAGACCTGCTTTGGCCACAGCCGCGTGTACCAGATGGGACCGTGCTTCGTACCCCTGCTACCCATCATGCCTTTGGATTAAAAGGTGAGGAGTGTGATTTGTTAGGGATGGGGGAGGAGGGGGCAGGCAGTATGACAGCTAAACTCACCCCTCTGCCTTTTTTCCATGCCCCCAGTCCCTGAAAGTGCCGGGACTTTGTTTCAGTAGTGCTTCCCATCCAACAAGAACCGAGACCCACCAGTCCTCAGGCAGCCAACCGTCAGAGCCCTGGCTGAGGTCGCTGCAGTGACGTGTCGCTGCAGTGACGTTCCTCTGCAGGAACCCTGGATTAGGCCAGACAAACCCATGGGCTTTATTGTCTCCTGGGCAAGAACTTCTCCATTCTGAGCCTCAGATTCCTCACCTGTGACTTGGGGATATTAAGACCTGCCCCATAGGGTTGATGTTTGGAACCAAAGGAGACAAAGACATGCAAAATGTTTCAGAAACCACAACGCGTAGGGATTGTTGGGCATGAGGTGAACACGCGTGTGCATAGGGCCTCACACTCTGAAGCTTAGGCAGTGTCTTGCCTGATTCTTTCTAAGCAGCTGCTCCAAGGTCAAGGGCAGGAAAGGTGAATGGCGGGGGGTGGGGGGGAGGAGTTGGGGGAAGGGATGGGCAGTACACTTGTGAAGACAGCCACCACTGGAGTGGGGCTTCCTAATGTCTGGGGCTACTCTGAACTCTTGCAAAGGAAATGCTATTTACAGAACTGAGGTTGAACTCAATTATAGCTTAAGGCCACAGGCTGATTATAATCAAACTCTTCTGCTGGCCCCTGAGATTCCAGGACCCCCATTCTCACCCCGTACATTGTTTTGTAAGATATTTCGACAGGCACTCTACTCCAAAAGACCCCAAAGTCCTTTCTGTTCCAGCAGATGATGGGGGGTGAGGACCTGGAGAAACAGCAGTGTGTGGGTGTGGGGAACCATGAGGGGTACCTGGCCCGGAAGTGCCTTCTGGAAGAATGAGTGGCAGAGGTTCTTCTGGGCCCCGAGGGGGCAGCAGAGGGACATCTACAGGGCGAGAGGCAGCTGGAGATCACTACTGTGCTAGAGAGAGGCAGCTGGGTTTTAGGAAAGGAGACCAAGGTCAGGAACAAGCTCTGTCTAGCACAGGGGCAATCAGAGCTGAATCGAGGCCCCCAGTCAAGTCAGCTCTGAAAGCTGCAGGATGTAGCTTGGGTTTTAGGGTTTTAGGTGCTGGCTTCCTTTCCTCCAGCTGGAGGGCAGAATGTGGGCCTTTCAGGGTCACCGACACCTTGTGGCAAAGGGAAGGCCCTCCAGCTTCATTAGGGACCTGAAGTGGGGGACAGGAGCATAGCAAATACATTAGGATGACCTGGCACTGTGCCCTCCCTCCTTCCCCTGCACTTGCTACTCTACCCTTATGCTCTGCAGGATTCCCCGGCTGAGACCGTTTCTAAGCCCTCACTCCGTCTTACAGCTTTTAAGCAAATGTGCAGAAAAGAAAACAATGGGCATCGAGAGAAAAACAAATCAACCACAGCAATGTTTTAAAAACTGGACTGCATACGAAATAGATTGGCTATGAGGAGAAAAGAATATCCACCAACTCTATGAGCTCATTGAGGCTTCTGTAAAGCGGGAGTAATAGTACAACTTGACAGCCCCGTGGGTGGCTGTGAGAAGCGCGCGGGCAGCGGAGTGCTTGGAGAGTTATTAGCAGCTGCCCTGGCTCAAGGGGCGCCGTGAATACGGCTAGGTGGTCCTCACCGAGGACCCACGCCCTATTTCCACTCTTCTTTGTTTTCTAGCCATCTCTCGCTTGCAGGGAAAGTTCGAGTACTTGTTTTCCTTAATTTCAAATCTTAAATGCCTTCCGTGATCCTCAGTCTGATTGTGGAGAAAAGAAAATACAAAAATGAACTGCATTTTCTCTTCAGACACAGCGTCAATGTCTGTCTCCTATTTCTGTGTGGCTGGCTCTCACTAACGAGCACGGATTGCCAAACCGTGGAGACCAGAAAGAGATTTTCCAGTGGGATGTGTGATCTGGTAGCCTAGGGCCAGGAGGCTCAGACCAGAGGGACTTGGGGTTGGCGGGGGGAGGGGGGGAGGGGCCCTGACTCTGTCCATACTTCTGCCATCTGCTCAAGTCCAGTTGCATCTGATGAAACCCAGGGAGGCTGGGCTGCCCGTACTAATGCTGCCCTGTCTCCTTTTCTCAGTGGCTTGCAATCCAAACCCCGCGTCAGCAAAGACGACTCCAGGTCCCTAAGCTGTGGTCTGCCCTTCCTTCCTGGATATTGCTACCAATATCCAGAGCTCCCAGCAACCAAGATGCAGAGGCAATGGTGACTGGCTGAGCCGAAGCTCTTACGGTCTGGGGGGGCACGTCTGGGAAGGGGTGGGCTTGCAGTACCTTACCTGCGGCTCCGGAATTGCCATTCAGCCCCAGAACCGAGGAGTTATTCTCCAGTCTCTCTGGGTGGAATGTGTCTGTCTTGGCCCCGTAGGCCCTGCCGCCACCGCCGGCTGCAATGATCAGGGGCACTGGAACGCCATCCTTCATCTGCCCGGGAAGATGTTCAGAGACTGAGAAACAGAGCCGGGCTTCCACTGTGGGGACCCCGAGCCACTGTAGTGTTTAAAGTGTCTGAGCGTTTGCTGGGTCGTGGGTGACATCTCGGTGGTCTGAGGGCTCTGACCTCATGTTACCGCGGCCCATCAGCTTTCACCCCCACCCCTAGCTCCTGAGACAGCGAGGGTCCAATGAGAGAAGCCAAAGCACTGGGAGATATAAATATACCAACACCAGGATGGGGGGATGGAGGTTTTCCTGAAGCTTCTCACACTAGCCTCAGAGGGCTGAGTGGTGGTCTCTCTGCTCCCACTTCCTCCTCACTCTCCAGGGTTTCTGGCTTTGACCTCCACAACTCCAATATTAAGCCCTTGGCATCACGGTCCTGGCAGGAGGACCAAGCAAGAAGCCTTGGCCTGGGCTTCATCATGTCAGAAAAGCCCACCTTAGGACGGAGGAGGGCATCGGGGGACCCTCTGAACTCTGAGGCAGGGGCCGCCTGGTGACCTCAGGAGAGAAGCACCTGCCTCTCTCAGACAGGCAGGGACCCCTATGTCCCTCTGGGCCTCGATTTGCTCATCTTCAAATGGGGCTGAGGACTCCTAGGTGTTTCATCCCCACCCACCCAGGTGGGTCCATGACGCATGGACGTCACCGCCCGTGGGGAGCTGGCACAGCTGATCTTACCTTAAATACGTAGGTGGCTCCGCCCCCTCCTCCGCCCCCTCCTGCCCACTCATGCACACTCCTGTTCACGCGGATTTCTTCTTCTATCACGTTGTTCTCGCCAATGCAGACTTTCTGGATTAATCGGTTTGTCTGTAGGAACAAAAAGCCCCTCAGATTTGTGTCCAAGGTTCTCTACAGCCCAGCAGACAGACACTTTCTATCCTTAATGACAGGCTCTGACGACCTCTCAAATAGCTTACAGTTGAGTTGAAGAGAGAAAAAAATCTATATCCAGGTAACTGTCACTAGGGTGTAGAGAAGGACCACAGGATAGCTTTGCTGGAAAATGCATGGGAAGTTGGGGGAGGGAGAGTGATTTTGTTGCTGACTGGTGATCAAGGAGGACTGCCTGTAGGAGGTGGTGTTTAGTTAGGCCTTGAAACATAGGGAGATTTAAAACAGAGAATGGGGAAAGTTAGGACATTCCAGGGGAAGAGAGCAGCATGAGCCCAGAGAGAAGGAGGTGAAGGGCGAATCTGAGGAAAAGCACAAGGAGTTTCTTTGGCTCAGAAAAGTCCACCTTAGGTCCTCTGGACTCTGAAGAGGGATGGCAAAGGCCCTAGGTGGGGAGACAGCATGGAGGAAGTGTAAGTGAGAGCGAGTAAGGGAATTCAACTGGACAGTCAGATAATGTCCAGAAGCCTTGAATCCAACCAGACTTCATACTCTAGGCAGCTGTGAGCCATTGAAGTTGTTTTTGGAGAAGCTGCAGTTTTGAAGCATCATGGAAAAAGAACACAGCAGTGTAAGGCCAGGCTCAGATTTGATCCGCAGTCCATCTATGGTAAAGTCATTTCTCCATTTGGGGGACATCTCTTTCCTCCCATCTAATGTCCCACTTCGTGCCTCCAGAAATACTCTGGCACAACTTTAAATGGAGCCCTCTGTGTCCACCCTGGAGAACGGGGTGTGACCCCAGGAATCAGTGACTGTGGAGGAGGTGGTCCAGCGCTCTGACCTGCAGGTACAGGATGGGATGGTACAGACAGGTGTCTAGGAGAGTGTCTCACAAGTTAGGGACTGAATAAACGGCTGCAGTTATTTTATATAGATTCCCTCTGGGCCTGCATGTGGTCCTGGCATGGGCCCAGGCACCTGGGAGTCCCTTGGTATGTGCGGAAAATCCTTGTGACCCAGAATTCTAGAATCCCTGAATTAAGAGGGTAGCACTTCAGGAAGAGCCAGCCTGCTCATCGGGCACAGTGGCTAAGAAGAACACTCCAAACATCCACCCAACTTCAGGGGGGGAAATGGCTTTCCTCTCCCTTATTAGAAACAAGGCCAATAAAACATCACATTTCCATTGAACGCTGCTGTGTAACCAGCCAGTGGACGTGGCAATTCATCTTGAGCCACTCCTTATGCTAAAGCACTCAGGGGTGCCGGCAATGAGTACTAGAGAAATTTCCAGATAAATAGCTGAGATGCAATTTGTTTTATGGCATTTTGGACTTAATGATGGAAATAATTTGATATTTTTTAAAGTGGATTTAGTGTGGGTGGAAGCTTCTGGATTGCTCTTGCTGAGAGCTGACATTTCTCCTGTGTGTGTGCAGGGCTGTCCAGGTGGGGGGTGGCGCTAACTGCTGCCCGAGGTGGGCATGAGATGGCAGGGGCATTCCGTGAGGGCTGAGCCTGGGGGGCATCGGGCCCAAATGTGGCCTGTCTGCTGGGCAGAGCAGAGCACAAAATATAGGGTCCAATCCGGCTTCTTGACTGGCTCTGCTGGAGATTTGCTGAGCCACGTTGGGTGAAGCAGCTTACCTCCCTGGCCCCGCTTCCTCCTGTGTAAATCGAGGGGCTGCCCAGTCTGGACCAGTGATGCTAAGAAGTTCCATCCCCTCAGACCCTGCTTTCTTCCTCCTCTCTGCCCTGCAGCAGTGGGGCATCCATTCTTCGGGAATGCCCTCTTCCTATGAACAGAATCTGTAGGTGGCTGGAGGCTGCAGGAGTGGGAAGGAGGGAGCGGCAGGCTAGGGG
Organism: Proteles cristata cristata; assembly: GCA_017311185.1. Lineage (NCBI taxonomy): Eukaryota > Metazoa > Chordata > Mammalia > Carnivora > Hyaenidae > Proteles > Proteles cristata. The sequence goes on from JAESUZ010005172.1 coordinate 379,835, forward strand.
ATGGCCTTTCGTCTAAGTGGAGCCCAGACTCATGCCCATCCCCCATTGTCCCTGGGCACCTCCTTTAAATTGGATGGGCTGCGAAGAAGGGTGGGTTCTCACTCTGCCTCTTGCTGGAGCCAGCAGCAGTATCTGGTGGACTTGCTCATGTCTCCAGGATAGACTTTCTTCACCTGACTTCCGGGAGACCACCCCCTCTGGAATCTCCTCTGACCTCCATGGCTCCTTCACCTCAGCATCCTCTGCTCTTCTCTTCTTTAACCTCTTAATGTTGGGGTCCCCAGGGCTCAGTCCTTGGTCTTCCTCTTAATCAGTACTGCTCCTTAGTCAATCTCATCCTGGCTCGATTTTATTCTGACTTCTCCCAAATTTCTATCTGTGCTCTAGACCTCACTCCCTGAGTCCAGTGACCCATCTCCATGGCTACTGGACATCTCCACCTGGCTGTCCACCAGACCTCTCCTAACTTTGACCCCAAGCGCCTTCTACAGCATTCCTGGCTCAAGTGACAGCAGCTCCCTCCTTCCCGTGGCTTAGGTGCAATTCGTGGAGTCGTCCTCGATGCTTTCTCTGTCTCGGCTCTTCATCTAGTTGGGCAGGAACCCCCTTTTGATTTTGTGTTCCAAATATGCCCACAGTTCAGCTACTCTTGCCATCTTTGTCCAAGTCACCATCAACTCTTGCCTGGACTAATGTAGTAACCACTGAATTTATCACACTGATCCTTCCCTCGGGCCAAAGTGGGCTATTCACTCTGTAGCCAGCGTGAGTCTTACCATATGCAAATCACAGCAGCTCCTTATCCTGCCTCACTCCCACCCATAGGTTCAAAACCCTCCTGTGGCTTAAAAATGTCCTTATGGTGACCTGATCACCTCATTTCTCACCTACTCTTCCCTTGCTCCCCTCGCTCACCCTGGCTATTTTGGGAGCACGTCAGGCACTCTCTCACCTCAGGGACCTAGCATCTGCTTGGCTGGCATCCCCAGATATTTTCCTGATTCCATCCGTTTCAGGACTCTGCTCAGCTGTCATTTGTCCAACAGGCTTCCCTCGACCACCCTATGTATGATTGCAACCTGTCCTACACACCTGACTCTTTTTACCCTCCTTCTGTTCACTGGAACACTTTCACTTCCGGGTGTTCTGACTGACTGATGTGTACTAGCCATTGTTCATCCCTCCTCCCGCCAACGGGCAAAGATCTTTCTTTTGCTCATGGATATATCTCAAGTTGCTAGAGCAGTGACTGGCACAACGAAGGCCCTTGATAGATATTTGCTGAATACATATGAATAAACTGGGGGCTATCTGGGTGTGGGCCGACCCCTCACAGTATTCGCCTTGCAAGTGATGATAGTTGTGGCATGTAAAATTTACGCCAGTGGTTTTGCTGACTTGGGGACATCTGGCAATGTCTGGACACATTTCTGATGGTCAGTACTGGGGGATGCTGCTGGCATCAGGTGGGTAGAGGTCAGAGATGCTACTCAAGAGCCTACAGTGCCTATGACTGCACACCCTCTCCCGAACAAAGACCCACCTGTCCCAAAATGTCACCAGTGCTGATGTCGAGAGACCCATGCCACCAGATCTGGTGGTCATGCCACCAGATGAGGCTCGGGAGGAAATGGAGAAGCAGGAGCTGAGGCGGTTTCCAGCAGCTGGAGCCCACCCCAGGCTCAGGTGCGGTCACGCACAACGGAAGCACAGATCCATAGAGATGTGCCATTGCTCCGGGAAACCTGCCAAAGCCTGCAGTCTCATTCTTACAGTGCACTCCATTCTTTAGAGGATCCTCTCTAGGCACCATGTTTCTGCCTGGAGAGGACTGGAGATGGAGGTAGGGCTGTGAACAGTCTTTCTTTCCCTCTCTCCCAGTGACTCCTGTGATGTGGAGTCCCAGGGAAGCCCCAGGACTAATCCCAGCCCTCGCCCCTGCGATGCCTGGCCCCACCAGCAGAGGGGGCTGCCCTCTGTCCCTGGCTGAGAACGGGCTTCTTCAGAGCTCTCCCTGTGATTTCACAAAGTTCCAGAGCAAGTAGGTTGATTAATACAATGATAAAGTGCAGCAACCCTGAGGAGCAAGTAGATTACAATTGAATTAAAAAAAAAAAAGGGACTCGGTCCTGTGAAAAGACATAACTGATTACAATCCAATCAAGTAAAAGTCCCTTGCAGAAGTCAATGCAATCTTTCTGCTTAGATGAAAGAATTACATTAGCGCTCAATACATTCCTGTGGAAATTACAGCAGCCTGTAATTTAATGACTTAATATATTGTATCAGGTTGGAAAGTCCTGATTATAGTTGCTAAATAAAAGTTGGAGTCCAGACATTTCTCATGCACAAGATTGCACCTGCAAAGCCTCCTCTGGTTGCTTTGTTTTAACCCTGTGAGGTGGGGTTGGGGATGGGTGCTGTGCTTTATTCCCTGTTCCCAGCCTGGGGCCCAGCTTTTAAGAGTCTTGAATTTATTTTGTGGAATTGTACTGCTTTCTGTGTAGTCCCTGTTCCCACATCTGTCCTCCAAGGCTACTCTTGAATACGTTCTTGGAGAAGTGGCCCTGGGTCCTGGGCGCTAGAACACTGCTCCCTGCCTTGGCCCCACTCTGGGCGGAAGCTGTGCTTCAGGTGAGCACCTAAGGTTAGCATCTAATGGTGCTGAGTTCCTGCCAGGAGAGCCGGCACCAGATGAGAGGCAAACAGCTGGGGTCCCAGGGGTCTGTGAGGTTGCTGCTTTGTTAGTCTTGAGTGTTCCTCATCCTGGAAATTTTAGGCCACTACCAGCTTTCTGAGTTCTGCTGATGGAGCGCTCCCTGCTTGACAGGTGGATACCCCAGTGGGGTCAGAATCCTGAGTGACAGGCTGTCCCTGGGACTGCAGAAGATGGCAGTCTGGCTTGTCAGACGATGGGCTCTAAGTGAAAAAGGGGAAAGGGGCATAGAAACCGAGTCCCAAGCAAGCCCAGGGCACAGCACAAATAAGAGCCAGAGTCTCTACTCTGTGCTGCATTATGAGTGGCTTTGGAAAAGTCCCTTCCTCTCTGTGGTCTCTATCTTCTCATCTGTAAAATGGGGAAAGTGGACTGCACTATATTCTAGACTCTGAGTCTAGGCTTTAATTTTTTTTTAGTCTTAATCACCCAAATAATAAACACTATATGAATTGTAATATCAGACATCACTGATGAAGCAACCCTGACTCTAGTCCCCTCCCCAGAAGCAACCACTGTTATGTGTATCTTTCAGAACTTTCCCTATGCACTTATACACAATTGTGTGGTTATGAATCTGTTATGTAGAGCTGAGCAGAAAATGTTTAAACTGGTATTTTCCTGGGGCGCCTGGGTGGCTCAGTCAGTTAAGCACCTGACTCTTGGTTACGGCTCAGGTCATGATCTCATGGTTTGTGAATTCGAGCCCCATGTTGGGCTCCATAATGATGATGCGGAGCCTGCCCGGGATTCTCTTTCTCCTTTCTGCCCCTCCCCTGCTCTCTCTCTCTCAAAATACATAAATAAACTTAAAAAATTTAAACTGGTATTTTCCTGTTTATAATAATGGGCTAAAGACATTGGTTTCCTAGCAAGAAAGTTTAGGAAATGGGCTTCAACTTGTAGCCTGCTGTGAAGAACAACCATTTGCCTATTCATACTGGATCCAGTTCTTTGTTTTAAGGGTTCCTCTTGAAACCCATGCCTCAGCCTTGGTCCCAACAATCATACCACCTACTTTCTCATACACCCAAATGGGCCGGGAAACAGAGGGGTCAGAATGAGGCAGAATGAGGCAGGACGAGGGGTGAGTCCTGTCACCTTTGAATATGAGCTCCCAGAAGGAGAGTGTCCAGATACCCTGTGAGGGCCTGCCCGGGTCCTGATGAGGGTGAGGGGAGAGGTCCCCCTCTGGGCACTTACGCTGGGGCAGGCGTCTTCCCCCTGTTGTCCGACCAGGATATACAGCGTGTCACCTTTCTCCAGGTTGAAGATGCCCAGCACAGACACGCCATGGGACCGCATCATGGTGTTCTTCCCGCCTTTCCCGCCAGCAGCTCCGTAGCCTGAGATGCTGCAACAGAACAGAGCACATGAAGACCCACTCCCTTCCTTCCAACCCAGCAGCTTCCAGTGGGCTCAGTGCACCACCATCATGGTCCTGAGGGTTCTCCCCCACATCAGGTCATGGGATCGGGGGGGTTCTTTTCCCCATGGGCAGGACAGGACAGTCAAGGTCAGAGAGGGATAGGGAATTGCCTCATTCACAGAGCTAGGAAGGTAAAGAACCAATAAGGGGTGCAAGAGAGAGAGAAAGGGGGAAGGAGAGGGGGAAGGCAGGGAGAGTCTGTTCTAATGTGGGGTGTTGGCGGGATGAAATCCTGAATGCCTGGGATTTCCCATTATGGTTTCTCTCCTTGTCTAAGATCAAAGGACTCAAGTGACTTTAGACAAGTGACTTAACTGTCCTGTTCCACATCTGTAAAATGGGGCTAGTAATAGGACCTACCTTTTAGCCCATGAGTGTGTGAGGAGTAAAGGAATTAAGACAAGTAGCCATAGAATTGTGGCTGATACATAATAAGTATTTATTATAATAGCTGTTATGACATATTATTATATTATATTATGTGATATATATGATTATAACTTATTTTATATATTATTATTATTAATGGTGGAGGTAGCAGTAATTGACTTGGCACACAATTCCTCTCCGGGTCTAGACACAAGTAGGTCCCACATGGAATGAGAGAAGTGAGCAGTGTTTCTGAGCACAGACTGTTTATTCCCATCCCACTAGTAACTCTTTCTAGAGCAATGTGTGGGCAGAAAATCAACAACCAATCATGATAAATAAAAACAGAGTGGGGCGGGGGGAGGTGTGGTGGGATTTTTTCTGCTGCCTCTTAGGTTGTTGAGATGAAGTCAAACAAGGATGGGAGAAAAAGAACTCAATTGGTGACCCTTACCAGGAAAACAGCGTGTCTGGAAGACAGCTACACACCAGCTACAAATGCCTCCCCTGAGATCATCTGCCCGGGAAAGGGACATGGGAGGTTTGCACATCTCTGTGCATTCAGATCCAAGTTCCTTTGTGACAAGTGTTCAGGGAGAGGTGCAAGGCAGTTTTTAAGATGGCTTCTCCACCTGTAATTCTAGGAAATGTTCCATATTCCAAGCGTGGGAAGGGTCTCCTGGGGGCTCTCCTAAGGCAGAGCTAAGCCCCGTTCCACAGAGAGAAGCTTGGAGGGCTGGCTGATTGCAAATGTGGTGGGTGAAGAACTGAGGTCTCCAGGGAATGCCACGGAGAGTCTGATGTCGCTCACCCCGTGGGGGGCTAGGCTCTGATAGGAGCTCACTGAAAGCTGACATGGCTTAGGGCTGTGTGCATAAGGGGACAGGAGATGGGCTGCAGACCCCCATGGGGCTTCACAAAGAAACTGAAGAGACAGTCCTACTTATGAAAAGAGAAGTCTCACCATAAAGGTGGCTATATTAGGGAGACAAAGTGGAGGGACCAGAAGGCTCTGAGTTCTACGACCAGAGTGGACCGTTTCCTAGCAGTGTAACCTTTTAGAGTCCTAGTCTCTTCTGTAGTCAGAGGAGAGCCCGTATCTTCTTCCCTGAACTCACAGGATAGAGGGGAGGTTAACATCAAAAAGAGATCGTGGCTAAAAGCCCTGAGAAAGTGGCAAATCTCTGCACAAAGTCAGGGTAACCAGGTGTTCTGAGCCTGGGAAGGGAGACAGGACTGTGGCAGACAGAGTAGTGGCATGCTCTGGTGGCACTGGGCGTGGCTGAGATGATGGATGGGGAGGACTCTCAGGCAAGCAGAAAGAGATGGAGGGTAGGAGTCAGACAGATGCGAAGTGAATGGAAGTGAAGAGGCAGGAAAGCCTATGGTATGTGTGACTGTAGCAGGGTGGCTGGGTGGGGAAGCAAGAGGACCTAGGGCAGCCGAGGGAGGTAGGGGTTAATTCCTGAGCGTCCCACAGGGTGGCAGCCGTGAGTGCAGTGACATCCTCCCGTCCATAGCCATAAATAGTAGCTGTTAGTAATTCATTTGACAGATAAGGACACTGAGGTTCAGAGGGAATAAGTAACTCATCTGAGGCTACAGAGCCAGACAGTGGCAGACCCTGGTCCAAACCCTCACCTTTCCCTCGAAGAGGCCATTTCCTCTCTGACATGCAGCTGCCAGGTGGCCTGAGAAGCTACTGGCCTATCCTCATTCCTGACTCCTTAGAAATGGAGAAGGTAGGGGCGCCTGGGTGGCTTAGTCGGTTAAGCGTCCGACTTTCGCTTGGGTCATGATCTCACGGTTCGTGGGTTCGAGCCCCGTTGGGCTCTGTGCTGACTGCCAGCTCAGAGCCTGGAGCCTGTTTCAGTCTGTGACTCCCTCTCTCTCTGACCCTCCCCTGCTCACGCTATCTCTCTCTCTCTCTCCTAGAAATAAATAAAACATAAAAAAAAAAAAAGAAATGGAGAAGGTAGCAAGGACACTTAAAAGGCTGAGGGAGGGGGAAATGGTGGGGGAAAGGGAGGGAGGCAAACCATGAGAGACTCTTGAATGCTGAGAAACAAACTGAGGACTGATGGATGTGGGGGAGGGGGATGGGCATGGAGGAGGGGACTTGTGGGGATGAGCACTGGGTGTTATATGGAAACCAATTTGACAATAAACTATTTGTAAAAAAAAAAAAAAGAAAAAGGCTGAGGGGAAAGGAAGGCTTATTGGTGAGAGGAAAGCCGCAGAAAATTCTTTAGGCCAGAGAAGGCAAGCCTGGGGCAGGGGTGGGTGGCAGCCGGGATGCAGAGACAGTCTGTGTAGAATGTAGGGATAGCATGTGGTTGGGCCCCCTCCTCAGTCCTGCTCGCTTCTCTGGTTTCGGGGCTTTGTCAGGTTGCAGGAGAAAATCCTGTCAACCTGAAGGTGTGGTTTGCTTGGAAAACTGCTGCTGGAGACAGAGACCTCGTGCTGCCCACTTGTGCTGTGGCTGAGAGGTAAGTGGTACCCTGTGCGTCCCATCCTGCCACATTTGCATAACTATTTGCATAAATCTGCATGCATTATGAATCATTCTGAACTCTTGCACATGTATAAATTTAGCCAAAGTATTATATATTAGAAGCTTGTTCTTGACTCAATTTCCCTCCCTAGTCCTTCTTCCATATTTCTCCTGCACCCCCATCCCCCCGCCCCCCATTATTAACTATGGCCCTTTCTAGGCCTTGACCTAGCTCTTGGCAATCAGGTGCAAGATAGATCTGGGGCTGGGGTCAGCTCTCCAGAGTAGACAGTAGAGCCTGGTAACTGGTAACCGGCTGTCAGCAGCCGGATTTCACTTTCCTGTGTGCTGGCCTCAGCCCCGCATTTCCACCCTGGACTAGAGACTGGCTTAAAGCCAGGGGAGCAGATGACAGCCTGCCTGGACTAATTGTAGGAGACTCCCTCGTCAGCCCCCTGAGGCCTGAAGCCCCACCAAGGAGCTGCCCTCCTTAGGAAGCTTTGAGTTGCTGCTACAATGCTGATCTCTGGAGTGAGCTGTGCCACAGTGAGAAAAGCATGGGCTTGAATGCAGTCAGACCTGGATCCAAATCCAAGCTGTTACTCCACGCCAGGAGTGGGTGAGGCTCCCTTTCCCAGGTGCTGACCCTGCACTTCGCCGACCCTTACATATGGTGTCTGAGGCACCTTGCTTACCTCTCCTGGCCCCGGCCCCAGTCCTGCCAGCATTACTCATCGGCTGTGTGACTTTTGGGTAGGCTATTTTCCTTCTTTGATCTCCACTTTCCCTATCCACAAAATGGAGGTAAAACATCTACCTCAAAACGTTGTTGTTTGAATTAAATGAGATAATGCCTGTAAAGGGCCTAATACAGCGCCCGGAGGGCGAGCACCTCAGTCAGCGAGCACCAAACAGCAGCTGCGGTTCTGACGCATCCCTGTGGGTGAGCCTATGTACTGCTCTGCTGGGGGTGACTTCTGGGAAGCAAGTGAATGAATGAGGCCCCTATTTCTGGAGAACAGGGTGTGGCCGTAGGGCACTGGGGTCAAGGCTGTCCAGTTTCACCCAGGACCCGCCTTGTAGGGAACCAGTGGGGGCACAGGCAGCCTTGGCAATTCTAAAGACCCCCGAGTCATCTGAGGCATGTCACACAAACTGGTGCCAGAATAATAACCTCAGCCTGACTCTCCAAAGCTTGCCGCACCCCCATCTCTTGTAAACAATTTATTTTTGATGGTTGACAAACGACAACAAATTAATATACCTGCCACTCAAGTGAGGAAAATGACTTGCAGTGATTCCAATTTACTGGAAATTACAAGATACTGTTCTTGACGAGCTGATGCTGTAATTTTTTTGTTTTTCCTCATCTAAATCCATGCCCCCTGGTCAGAATGGATGTTTATTGGGTTTGCGCTTTGTATTATTGACTGTGAGCCATTGTTACCTGATGTAATTGAGTTGTGAATCTTTTTAAAATAAAGAATTAGCAGCAAATCAAAGTGGCTGCCTGCAGGATCCCGAAATAAGAGCGTGGCCACTATGCATCTGCGGGGACACTGGAGGGTGACTGACGGACGGAAGGAGTGAGTGAACCCCACTTGGAGATACATGAAGCAACTCATTCCTCTCCTGAGCCCCACTCTGCTCTGGCTCTACTTCCTAGCAGGACCTTGGGTGAGTCCCTCTCTCCTTTGAGTTTTGAAATCAGGGTAGTAAGATCTGCCTTGCCCATGCTAGCCCATAAGGTTATCGCGAGGGCACAGGATACATGGGAGTGTGTACGGGGCTTGGTCAGTGGGAAATTCCTGTTTACATGTATAGTTGCATTATCTAGATGGGTTATGGAAGCCATCAGCAGATACCGCTGGGGGGTGGCAGAAAGGGGTGAGTTGTGGAGGCACGCACTTCTTGCAGCCCCAGTTTTGTTCTGGATTGCACCAGTGAGCAAGGCTCATGGCTCACCTCTTCCTACAACCTTCCTGACCAGCGTAGCCCTAAACGACTGGGAATATCAGAGCTGGAGGGGAGCTCAGTAACCTCTCTCTACAACCCCTCCCTCTACAGATAGAGCCACTGCAGAGAAGGGAAAGCACACTTTCAAGGTCACATGGTGTCAGTGGCAGAATTTGGACCTACACACCATTCTGCCTGCAGCCCATCAATCTTTGTGCAATCTCCCTGCCTCTGACTCTCCCTGCTCTGTACTCTCCATGGCGATGGCTATCTGCGCAATTACTCTGGCAATTGATCATGCCTGTGACTCTCTCCTATGATTGCCTAGAACTTAATCGGCATTGTGGGCTGTTGATTTCACTTTTGTGCCCTGTAGTCTTTGCAAAGATGGTGAGGCTCCAGCATCTCAGTCCTCTCTGCAAGTCCTGCAGCGCCTGTTCAGTGACCGGCACACATTAGGGGTCCTGTGGCTCAGTGCCTGGCACGCAGTAGGAACTCCATGGCTATGTGTGGATTGGGTTGAATGACAGTGGCATCCAGCTGCACACACTGATCCCTGGAGCCAGGTGAGGAAATGAGTGTCAGTGATGGAGACCATGAGGAACAGCTGTGGCCCAGGTCAGCTGGCAGGATTTGCTGGCTTCAGCTGGGGTCCGGGACCTCTTGTACGTTATGTCTGAGGAACAAGTGAACCATGAGAGAATCGCCATCGGGAGCTGTGGGCCGTGCTTGACAAATGTTTTTATAAATGATCTGTGTGTGGGGGATGGTGAGGCAGGAGGAGGGCTGAGGGCTAGGGAGGAGGCTGAACCCTAGCGGAGCAGGGAGGCAGGCAGATGGGAGAAAAGGAGGGACAGACAGGAGAAGAAGGCAGGGAGACAGAGGTGGCCGCTGACATCTACTGAGTGTGCACTATGTGGGGTACATCCCACACAGGGTTGTACAAAGTCCCCAGCCATCTGTCTCCACTCCATGATGAGACTGAGGTTGTCCCCACCCCGGCATCCATGATCTTTTTGTGTCCCACTCTAGCCACCGCCCCCACGGGCACACTCTAGACTTCGTCACTCAGAGCTGTGACGCAGAGATCTCCTTTCATCAGGTGTCACTCTCCCTATTACCCTAATCCTTGCCTGTCCTTCTCACTCAAGGTCCTCGGCGTGGTAGCTGTCACTCACTGTCCTGCCTCCCCAGCCCCCAGGCATGCCTCCATGCCTCCTCCCCCAGTCCTGCAGTAATGCTGAGTCCACTTCCCACTCATTGGCCCTGAGGGGCCCCTCCATGTGCTTCTCCCTGCCAGAGCCTAGCTCTCCAGGACCCAACCCCCCAGCTGCCTTCCATCTGCTCTCACCGCCTCCAGGCTCACTTCTCTCTCCAGTTGGCGCCAGAGGGAGCTAACGGCATTTGCATTTGCGATGAGAGGCTCCAGCCTAGGGGCTCCTTCCTCGCCTCTTCTTTGTGGACAAAACGACCACCTTCAAGACTGCCCTCAAGCTGTCACCCTGTGGAAGCCACTCTTGAATTCAGGCCCTTCCCAGGCCTCTGATAGCAATGCCTGATGTAAACCTCCAGGCAGTGCTTTCTACATCACACTGAAATGCTTGGTTTCTAAGCCCAACACCCCCATCGGCTGGGGCTCCTCTTAGGCAGAGAGTGGATCTGGTGCACCTTTGTATACTTCGTGTCAGGCACAGCGTCCTGATATGTGCTGAATGCAGTCCACTGAGATTTGTGAATTATGAAGGGAACAGGTCTGGACTTCAGGACATATGTCCTTGAGGGGAGTGAGACCATCTCTGTTCTGACAGAGGAAATGACAAATCCAGGGGGAGAGGAAGCCCAAGGCAGGAAGGCAGCAGGATGGGGGGAGATGGGGCTCCCTGAAAGCTCCTCCTTGCCAAGCCTGCTCTTTCCTTCTCTCCATCTTCTTCTCCCTCCCCCTCTTCATGGTGGTGGGCAGAGGAGCAGGGGGTGGGAGATGGGCCCCGGATAACTGACCAGGTAAGAGTACGTTACCTGTGTGCATCCCTGAGGAAGCCCCAGGCAGTGACCTTAGCATAACAGTAGGTGCACACAGCTTTCTTTCCTTCACCTCTCTGATTAGTAGTAAAGAAGCCAGTAAAGAAAATAGTGGCGGGTCTCAGGCAGCAGCAAGATAGCACTCACTGAGCACTCATACTCTTCCAGGAATAGGGGGAGATCATAAGAAACGCTCCCACCCTTCCTCACCTTTTTCTCATCTCTCTTGATGTTCTTCTCACTAGATGAACTTTACTTACCAAACAAGAATTAGTTAATATGGAGAAAATGTCCTCCAGAAAGAGGGTCCCTGGCTTCTCCACATGGATATTCTGACTTGGGGATATTTCGATGTGGTCTAAAAAGCCAATCATTAAATGGTCTGCTCCTTTGCTACTAAGTTATATGACCAATATACATTACCGTCCAAGCCCTGAGCTTCATCCAGGGTCAAGGTCAGAAATATCTGTTATAGCCTTTAAAGGATTACAGAAAACCCAGAGGATTCAACAACCACAACAAAACCCCAAAGTTTTCCGGTTCTGATTCTTCCCTTTTGGATGTGGTGCTATGTCAGGCCAGTTTTAAAAAGTCCTACAGATCAAAATATCCCCATTGCCAATTTGGACACTTTGAGGTGTCCTGTTTCAACAGCAAAATGGCTCCTTGTACATGTTTTCAATGAATGTTCCCCAGGCAATGCTGGGGGCTGCAACCAGTCTCAATATTCCAGAGAGAAATGGGAACAGTTGCCAGATTTGGGCTGGAATTATATCCAGTGCAGTGTTACAATACTGTGGCAATCCTTGCAGATCAGAAACCTGGCTAGACTTAGATGTGGCTGTGATTGATTAAAAAAAAAAAAAGAAAGAAAGAAAGAAAGAAAAAGGGAAAAAATAAGTACAGTTTGTCTACCAGGCAAAATCTTTCAAAACATGGGGCCCAACTGAAGAAGTCAGAAAAAAGTCTTTGGAAACGGAGAAATTGGGAAGTACTCTCTATGGGACCAATCTGTTGCTGGAAATAACTTTCATGCCACTGCCTGCTGCATGACATGGTCATGGCTCCAGCCGGTTTCTCTGTCGACAGGCCAGGGAGCACCTAGTGCGAGCAGGCATTTGTGCGAGGCACTTGGATGTGATCTTTGCAACCAGTGGGGCAGGTGTTAGCAACCCCCAGCCCCTGTCTTTTACAGATGGGGAAATGAAGTCTCAAGGGATTAAATCATTTGCCCACGTTTGGAGGTGAGTCTGATTCACACTGTCTCAGGGGGAAATGCAGCCCAAGAGTAACGCCTTATGTGGTGCCTCCTATTTGTAGATCTTTGTGGGAGGGGTAGTAAGGGACTTTCAGCCAGTCGGCTTGGGAGCTGCCCTGGACAGTGAGGGGACAGTGGGTCTCGGTGTGCATTTATTGTTGAGGTCTCTGTCTGCCTTATAGCTCCTGTGCTTCCCTCTTCACATTGCTTTTTATACCGGAGGGTCTTCACCAAGGACTGGGCTGGCCAATACCCTTCAGGTGCGAGGGCCTCCCCTCCCAGGCTTTTATTTCCAGAGGCTTCCTGGAGGTGGGTGGTGCATGACTGCCATGCCTACTTCCCTTTCTTGTTCCTCCTGTCCCCCTGCATGCCTCTCAGAGTCCCAGTGTGACTTTTAGTGGAAAGAACACACTGACTTTGAGTCCAAGGGCCTTGGGTTTAAATTCCAGTTCCATCATTGATGGTGTGGCCTGAGATCTGTTGCCAAGTGGCTGACTCTAGTTTCCTCCTAAGGAAACAAGGGAATATCAATAATAATAATAACGACATCTACCTTAAAGGAGGAGAAATACCTGGTAAGTCCTCAACAAACATTCATCCCCGTCTCTCTGGGACATGGGGTGTCCCGCGGAACCTCAGCTGGGCAGGAAGGGGAGGCCTGGCCTGTTCAGTGTGGCCAGTCTTTGACTATTTACTGGGGATGTGTGGGACCTAGAACAGCTAATCTGATTGCAGCCAAACCTTGTTATTGCATTCGTGCCCAGAATGTCATTTAAAAAGCACTTAGGGCTCTCCCCGAAATGCATTTACACTGAAATCCTGGGGGGGGGCACACAGAGAACAGGGCAACTTGAGAAGCCCCTTTCCTTCCCAGGGGGCTGAGGATGTGCTGGGGGGCTGGGGGCTGAGGAAGTGGAAAGAAACCTCACTTCCCACTGTGTTCTGCCTGGGGTGGGGGACATTTGCACCAACAATGTCATTATCATGATGCTTCCTGTTTAAGCCTGCTGTTTGCTGTGGAAGGAGCCTCAGCAAGTCTGTGCCTCAGAAGTCTGGAGTTGGAGGTGATATCCAGACTGTGTGTCTGTGGGGATGTTCCTGACTTTCTGAGCCTCAGTTTCCTCATTTGTAAAATGAAGAATGCAGCTTGGGCCTTGTCCACAGAGCTGTGTGAGGACTACACTCAGGGGTTCAGCCTAACTCAGTCATTCCCAGGGGCCGTATCAGCATCACCTGGGAACGTGTTAGAAATTCATATTCTCAATGGATGAATGAATGAACACAGTGAGTATGATGAATACCGTGTATGTCTCCCTTCCCAACCTGGGTCCAATAAGTGTCAATATCTTGTTACATTTACTTTATGAATATAAAAATGTTTAACAAAATTTTTCTTAAAATTTGTATTCTTGGACCCTACTCCAGACCTACAAAATCAGACCTTCTCCAAGTGGGGTTAGTAACCTGCATCAACCAGCCATCCAGTCTTTTGGACGGTTGAGAATTAGTGGTCTGAGCCTTGCCCACCATCAGCTTCACGCTTTCGCCAAGTGGCCCATTGGAGTCAGGCCTCCTTCCAGCCTGGCCTCGCTCTAGTGGAATAGCATGTAGTTGGGGTGGGTGTGGAACAAGAGTTTGAGAACCGCTGTTTTACCTGCAAACCGTGAAGGCCCAGGAAAGGAGGCTTAAGGATAAGAGCATCTTTCATGTACATGGTATGTTTGTTTCCCAGACATTTTACATGCACTGCCTCATATGAATGGCATCCAGTAATATTCAAAGAAGCCACTATAATTTTAATTATTAGCAATGAAGATAAGGAATGTTCTGAAGCTAGCTCATGCATGTATATCATCTCCACAAATAGTCTGTGGGCAGTGACTGGCAATCTTTGTTGCCATATCCCATTATCCCCAATCTCCCCATCTCTAGTCCTTATATCCCTCTCTAGGCCAGAGTCTGTGGCCTCCGAGCCCTGTGTGCCCAGTCACCCCGAGGGCATGCACCCACAGGCAGGAAACCTCATCATTTTCAGGAGGGTAGATCTGCCCCTTGGCTTCTCCCACGCCCTCCCCCATACGCACCTGTAGGTGTCGGTGGCTGGCACCTTCCAGGTCTGGATGCCCTTCAGGGGGCCCTCGCTCCCCACTACCACGCTCAGGTTGGAATTCCGGTAGGCGTTGTTACACTGGGCCTGTGTGGGGCCATGGGGCCCACTGGCCCCGCACGTGGTGAACAGCCAGTGAACTGTGGCACAAGAGGAAAGGCAATCACTCACTTGGCCTGGCCCTCCCTCTTCCATGAGCTTCCCTGGTCTGCCTCTGAGCTGTCTGCTCCATTGCCCCAAACCTATGTTCCAAGATGGCACCAAGGTCAAGGCAAGAGACACTGATCACCCATTGAAATTGGAAATTCCTTTTGAGGATCTACCATGTGTCAGGCCCTGGGTCAGATACGAGGAGAGAGACACAGATGGAGCTGACTGATCTGGACTTAAGAAGCTAACAGCCTAGGGGCATCTGAGTGGCTCAGTTGGTTAAGCGTCCAACTCTTGATCTCGGCTCAGGTCACGGTTCATGGGATAGAGCCCCGTATGGGCCTCTGCGTGGGGATTCTCTCTCTCCCTCTCTGCTCCTCCCCCGCTTACTCTCTATCTCTCAAAACAAATAAACTTGAAAGAAAAAAAAGATTATAGCCTACTAAGGGACACTAGAAGGGATGCAACTATCTACAAAACAAGACAGTTAAGGGGGAAAAAACCCTCTGAGGGTTTGGGTAACTGCACTGTGAGAGTTCTGAGGAGGGAGAGAAGACTCTTGGAGGTGAGTCAGGCATGGGCAGTGACTGGGCCTTCCCAGTTTCTCACCAAGTCTGGCACAGTGCTGGGCAAATCACAGGTGCTCAATCCACGCAATTGTAACTGCATCTAGCCTGCTCCCAAAGGTTGGACATATGCATCTAGAATTCCTTTAGCTTGGAGAAGCTCAAAAGAGTAAACTGGACATAAAGTCAACTCCACAGCATCCTGTTTCCATTGGCCCAGGGACCCAGGACAGTGGCTTTGTCCATCTGTCAGGCCCCCAATGGGGCTCAGCCTCCTTATTTACAACCAAGTTAGGTTTATAAACACAGTGAAAGCAGCTTCCAGGCTCTCCTTGTAACACAGAGTATAAAAAATGAGAAACAGGTCACATTTCTCTCTGGTGCATGTTCTCCTTTTCAGAGCCCCTTACCACCACTTCCATGTTCTCTGTCCCCACCCAGAGCACCCAGTGTCCTTAGGTGGCCTTCTAGAGGTGTCTCAGGGTCACTTAACATACCCCATCCCTCCTTTGAAACTTTTATCTTTGAGCCAGGCTAGATCCTGAGGAATTGTAAGATTTCATGTTGGTCAGAATTCTAACATTTGTACAACCTATAAAAACTTAAAAATGTGTTCTTGATAAATTACTTTTACTTAAAATATAAAAATGTCATTATAAGACTGAAGGAACTAGTTCCCTCTAAAGTGATTAAGTCAAATTCTACCTATAGAGAATTATGGAAAAATTAATTTGGTATACATAGTTTTGCTCACTAAAACGTTAAGGTGAAAAATTTTTTGAAGATTTTCAACTGATTTAATGATGCAGAAATGAAAGCTTAATTTGGGTTGCTAATTACAAGCAAGCAGATTGAGATTGCACTGGGGAGTTTTGGTAATCTGAAACTGGACCAGTGTGGTGGGCTTTTATGACACTGCCCTGGCCCCAAGGTCAGGAAACTGAAGTTCTAGTTGAGGTTCCAATGCATACAGTTACTCAGCACTGGGTATTCAACACTTTCTTGGCTTTACTTTTTTCAAATGAAGGTGTTGATTTCTATTTGGTTTTTGAAGGTCTGTTTGGTTTCAAGGGCAACAAGATGATGAATCCATTCATGTTTGGTGTGAATGGTTAATTGCTAATTTTCTGATCATTTTATGTTCTTAAGGGGTAACCTGTTAATTCAAAGAGTTAACTCTTTACAGAAGGCATTTTAACAGAGCTCTCTTGATCAATAGCCCTTTTACCCTATTCAGCACCCAAATCCTAAGCATGGGTTATGTCCAAGGGGTGAAATGGAAAACAACATGGGTTTCTGGGCAGACTTATAAATGATTGGTTGTGGGACCTTGATAGAGCTCTTTAGTTTCTAAAAGGGGCTGGATGGGCATGAAGATTAAAGGGAGCTGGGATATGAAAGGTCTTTGTAAAGTGCCAAACTCTAAAAATATGAATTGTGTTAATGACTCTTCTCTATGCCCAAGGCAGTGACTGCTCTTGAAGACAGGAAATGTGGCCAAGGGAGCTTCTGTGAATATGGATGAATCCTCTACCAGCAGCACCTGGGGATTTAAACCCAGTGAGCTAAGGATGAGAATGTGAACAGGGGGGTAAAAACACAATCCTGGAAGGGGAGTTACAAAAATCCACTTGTCCCATGATCTCCAGCTTCTTGAAGCCTGTTCTCAAATCCAGTCTGTGTCTGAAGCCCCCTGGATTTGCGGGCAGCCTCCTCAATCTGGGGCAGAAGCATCACAGTTCATGCAGTTAATTCATCTTGGACACGAAATGTGTCTTCCTTCCTTCCTTCCTTCCTTCCTTCCTTCCTTCCTTCCTTCCTTCCTTCCTTCCTTCCTTCCTTCTGTTCTTCCCCTCCCCACCCCACAGTTTATTTATTTATTTTGAGAGAGAGAATGAGCACTTAGGCAGGGGAGGGGCAGAGAAAGAGGAAGAATTCCAAGCAGGCTCCATGCTGTTAGCTAGATTCAGGGCATGATCTCACCAACTTTGAGATCAGTATCTGAGCCTAAATCAAGAGTTGGACACTTAAATGATGGAGCCACCCTGGCACACCTCTTTCTTCTGTTCTTAAGAGTATACTGAGGAAGACAGCTAAAAGTATGGGCTTGGAACCCCACCTGAGCATCTCCCCTTCAGCGGGACCTAGTTCTAACTTCTGTCCAGGTTAACTCTGTTTTAAATGTTCTGAGACATTCTGAGACCAGATAGGGGCGTTTGGTGAGGTAGGAAGAGAAGCAAGGGCTTTGGATCCAGATGGGATAACTTTTCCTTTCTGGATTTTGCCTCTGACCAGCTATGATACCCAGGGTAAATCATATCACACTCAGAACCTCAGTTTCTTCATTGGAACACACAGAGATTAGACTTAGTGTGAATATTAAGTGCTGGCCTAAGCAAAATGCTTAGAATAACATTGTTGGCATTGGAGGTGCATAATGAAGAGTTTAACATTATGTAAGTTCCTGTTCAATTTCTGACTGTGGGAAGCAGAGACACCCAATCTCAAGATTTATGTTCCTCATTGCATAAAGGAAGGACATTAGGGCTGCTTCTCAATAAAGGGATCAGTATTTTCCCAACTCAGTGGACATATATTAGTCTCAGGTGGTTTCTATACACAAAATTTTATTTTTATTTTCAGCGATTTCTGATGGAGAGGTCCAGAGAGAAAATTCTTTCTAGAGTGGATTCCAGGGGAACAGGATTTGCCATCCCAGGTCAGACCCATGATTTATTCAGCTAGAATTTGCTTGCTTTCAGCAGCCTTCCAGGCATGATGGTCCTACCTGCTCCCTTGGATGGCCCTGACCCTCATAAATCTGCCCAGAGTTGCTTGGAATCAATTTATGTTTCCCACCAGGTTTGTCTCTTAGGGATATGAGGTTTCTGACTTCACTGCCCATTGTCCAAGGGCTTTCCTGCTTCTTATGTGTGTGGGCTTGTCTTGCTCAAGCTTCACCTGTCGGTTCCCTTTTCTCATTCTTTCTGGAATCTGACATCATAGAATGTCACAGCAAGATGGGACCTTGGAGATCACTGAATTCAGTGGTTTCAAAACCACCCAAGGACCTTTAAAGTATGAATTTCAGAACCCTGGGGATTCAGATTAGTAGATACTAGGTCAGGCAATGGTTGGGGAAGGACAATACTTGCATTTTGTAAAAGCTTTCCCAGAAGAATCAATCATATTTGCAAACTAAGTCTTACCTACTTCATTGTTCAAATGGAGAAAGAACATTGTAGACAAGGGAACAGACTTTTCTGAGAAAGTCAGCCTTAGAGAAGGAACTGAAAAATTGGGGGTTCTTTCTCTGTCCAGAGATCCTTTGGTGGTGATAAGGCCTTCCCAGCTTTCTGCATTGAAGACTTCTAGCCTTTTCAGATTGTCCCTACATGAGTCTCTGATCCTATGTCCTTCTTAGGACTTTAATGTTAGAATCTATTTTTCAAGGCAAGTTCACCAGAATTGTGAGTTCCTGTGGCTTTGTATATGGGGAGAGGGGCAATCACTACTCTGCTTTATTTCTAGTGCCTAACACAGTGTTGGTTCCCTTCAGCTGAGCACTGGGTTAAGACTTGCTGGGAGCAGACTATATTAATTTCCAGATCCTTGCTTGAAGGGTGGGCTCATGGATTTAAAAGGAAATTACTGTTGCTCTGAGCCTGGTGGTATCAACTGCTACGGGCCTAGAAGGAGCCCAGAGGAGGCATCTGGAACAAGGGACTCTTGGAGCAGGATGGGCCTGGCAGGTATTTCAGGCAAGGTAGGCATGAGATCAGTTCTAAGCTAAGGCAGATAGAACCATGAGACAGTAAGCAAATGCTAGACTGATTTTCAGAAGTGTCTCTGGGGGTGGAAAGCATTGGATACAGCCTTATATATCAAAGCAGGTAAATCCAGAACCTGAGAGGCAAGAGAATTAGTGACTATGTTTCCAGGGGGAAGGAGTAGTCAAAGTAAGCTTTGGTTCCCAGGTAGAAGCTGTTTATTTCCTGACTTGTTTTATGCTTCCTTCTGTGTGTGTGTGTGTGTGTATGTGTGTGTGTGTGTGTGTGTGTGTGTGTGTCCGTCCAGGGGGGAAGGGCTGAACCTCAGATACCTGAAAACTCTTCCCATGAAGGGGACAAAAACCTCTCAATATAGAATGTGCATATAGTATGAGTTAGGTATTGTGCTTTTAAATATGCACAGGAAATTCCAGTTCAGAAAAGCTGAGTGACTAGCCTGTGGTACACAGAGTGAATAATTAGTCAAGTGAGGCATTAAGCATAGATCTTCTGAGTTCAAGTTCAAGACTTGAAAAGGTGCTGGACTCACCAGGAAATCCCCATAGTACCTATCTGAGAATCTTTTCCTTTCTCTTTTAAATCCATAAGCCTTGGGCTCAGTTAAAGACAGGACAGAGCATATCAAGCTTGCTAAGGCCCAGAGTGTAGGCAGGCCACCATGAGGGGACAGGTGAGAGTCTGGTCAGGATATCATGGTGAATGGACCCTCAGCCCCAGAATATCCTACCCTTGCCCTATAGTATCATAGCCTAACACAGCACAGGCTTTAGGGGTTCATTGGCACAAGCTGGGGAAAGCATGCGCTCAGCATTAGGACTCTGGTCCTCAGAGAGGCCATGAGGAGCCAGGAGGTGTCGAAAGGGAAATCCAGTAACTGGACTGTTTACAAGGTCAGGAAGCAGAGATATAACAGAGAGGGACTGGGTCATAAGCAATAAGGTAGAACCCTGGTTTTTGGCGAGAAGATCAAGGTCACAGTTAGACCAGCAGTGATATGGACTTGGTGCTGAGCTGCTAATCTGGGACTAAAGAGTCCTCATATTCCCTAGATGAGAGTCTACATTGGACCCCGAGGTTCTATGGAGCTACAGAAGGATTAAGAGAACCGAAAGGAGTAGTCTGGACTGGGGGTAGGTGAAGGAGGAAGCCTGGTTCTTTTCCCTAAACTTGGAAAAAAAACCCTATTGTATTAAAAGCTCATTTAGAAAAGAAAAAAAAATGAACTGCTTTATCTTGTTCTTACTTATACCACACGTTGGAAACCTAGTTTAATACCCATTCACATCTAAATTGCATAAAGAACCCACAAACATCAAAATACTGATTGGTTATAGACAGCAGAGTAAAGAAAAATCCATTAAGCACTGGGTTTCATTTTAAGTATATTGCAGCACCCTCCAAGAAGAAACAAATCAATTAGTAATATATTGCACAATGCTAAAAAAAAAATAGGCTAGACAGTGATTGTACTAGTTTTATTACTGTTGCTAAGCCATCTCATCTGCTCAACTGAATGCAAAGAAATAAAGCGTGATACCAAGGAAAATAAGTTTTCAACTATTACTATTAATCACAATAATAAGGAATTTGCCTCACGTTGAAGGCCTATGCAGCTGTACCACATAACAGCAGTCAATGGCACAGGTGAATCTTTTGTACCATTTTGATTCTGATCCATGGAGTTGAATTCTATTAATATCTGTTGACTGAGCTGAACCTCACAGGAGTGGTGGCATATTGAACCATTTTGATGGCCACTGTATATACCATTAAATAAAATCTGACTAAAATCCAAGTAAATATAATCACTCACCATCCATAAATGTATATGATACCATTCTTTATTACAAATTGAAAAAAGTAATCCTTTTTTGGGTCCATGATGAGAATTAATAAATTGTTCTCCTTATTAGGGCAAAGTAAAACTAATACACATTTTGTAGCCATCATGAGGTTAAACTATTTCTATCACCTGTCTCAACTCTTTAAACAATGAAGCAGTGTTTCCTTCTAAATATATGACCAGTGTCTGATTATGTTTTGTTGTGTTGTTGTTTTTGTTTGTTTGTTTTGGATGTTAGCAGTTGTTGAAACTTAATGCTTAGGTCCATTTATTTATTGACAGTTGTAAAATAGTGATATTCAAATGGTATCTTTTCTTCTTATTTATTAGTTGGAATATATAAAGAGATGCTTCTTCTCATCTACTATTTGGTTACCAAGTGGTACAGTTTATGTAGAAAAGGTAGAATAAATGCTCAATTCTTTCTCCTTATTTACAGTTTTTAAGATGATGGATTCATTTTCTATCATCCTCCGACGCTGACCAATTAGTTGTTTATATATCATTATTAATCCATGAATTTAAATATATTTTTTGTCTTTAATCACAATTAGTATCCTTTAGAAGCTCATATTGTCACATTTGTGCTCAGTGGTAGCCTCCGGAGTTATTTTGCTTCCTTGCTATCTGGCACAATGAAATTTTCCTTCCCCAGGCCTGGGCTCAGCCATTTTCTCAAAAGCTTTGATTTCTTTCAGTGGAAAAATGTTCTCTAAGTATACAGTCTAGGTGCTATAGACACTTATTGCTATTGAACTGGTGATTGTTTACGGGTTTCTCTAGAGTTCAGAACTAAGAAACATGTATGTAGTTTATGTATATCAGCATAAACATACATAAATATAAAGTAGACATATATGTATATGACAAAATACCTCATGAGCCTACAATGATACTTCCAGTTCAAATTCAGAACTACAGGGTTTTTAATTTAATCTCTTCTATATTGCATCTGCAGTTCTTTTTTCTGGCTCTCAAGAACATAGGTGATAACAGGTGTAGAATACTCTGTCATTACTCAGATACTTTATCCTTCATTATACATACAATAGTATCACAGTTACAACACTACTACTTAACCAACATCAATATAAAAGCAAATCAGCTAAATTTTTGTGTGTGGGGGTATATGTGCTCTCCATTCTCCTATAGTTTCCTGAAGTTGTACTCTAGCTGCACACTTTGGGAGTGTCACTATTACATACGACACTCTTTCCTCTTAACCTTCAGTTAGTCTTTCTGTAAGTACTGTATGTTTAATGTGTGTATCAGTTGTGTTGATATCTCTCTAGTTAGTTTGGTTGTCAGAAGCTTGTTTTCATGTAGCTTCATTAGGAAGGGTCATAGGAATAATATTCTTTGAGTTCTTGGATACTGATAATGTTTTTTCCCTTGAAAAAATACATTACTCTATTTTTATCTGGCATAAAGTAGTACTATCAAAAACTCTGATGACAATTTAAATTTCATTCTCTGATAAATCACTTGCTGTTTTTGCTTAGGTGTCCCCAATCCTTCTTTTCTTTTTCTTTAATTTCCAACAATTTTACTAGAATACCCTTTGGTATTGCTCATTCTGGGTCAGTATTCTCAGCAACACAGTGTGGTCTTTTAGCAAGTAGCTTTAATAAGAAAATTTTCCTAGAATTATAACTTTAAGCATTTATTTTGCTCCCTCTCTCTGATTTTCTTCTTCAGGCTCTCCTGTTATCTACATGTTGGATCTTCTCTGCCTATCCTGATGTATGTCATCTTTTTGACTTAAAAATATTTTCTTTTCACCTTCCATTTCTTCTAAGGCATTAACTGGTGTGTTTATTTGCTCTTGCATGCCTTCCAATCTAGTCTTCATTTCTGAAGTTATTTTTTCCTTTTATCTCAAATTCTTTTCTGACTTCCATTTCATTTTTCATCATTTGTGGTACTGATTTATGTTATTTTTCATGTCTTATATCATTGTTTTAATGCCAGTTAGCTCATTTGGAAATAGAAGATTACAATTTTGATCTCTTCTGTAGGCATGTCTTTCTGGTATGCTTTCAGTTTTCCATGGAGGTGTTGCTTTGTTCACTATGCTCTCTCAAGATTCTCATTGTAATGTCCATTGATGGATGAATGAACAAAGAAGATGTGGTATGTGTATACACACACACACACACACACACACACACACACACACAATGGAGTATTACTCAGCAATCAAAAGGAATGAAATCTTACCATTTGCAACTATGTGGTTGGAACTAGAGGGTATTTGCTAAGCAAAGTTAGTCAGAAAAAGACAAATATCATATGACTTCACTCATATGAGGACTTTAAGACACAAAACAGATGAATATAAGGGAATGGAAGCAAAAATAATATAAAAACAAGGAGGGGGGACAAAACAGACTCTTAAATACAGAGAACAAACTGAGGGTTGCTGGAGGGGTTGGGTGGGAGGGATGGGCTAAATGGGTAGGGGATATTAAGGAAGACACTTGGGATGAGCCCTGGGTGTTACACATAGGGAATGAATCACTGGAATCTACTCCTGAAATCATTCCACTATATGCTAACTAACTTGGATATGAAGTTTTTAAAAAATATATATATTATTAAAGCGTAACAATTTAGGAGTGCCTGGATGGCTCAGTCAGTAGAGCATGTGACTCATGACCTTGGGGTCATGAATTTGAGTCCCAAATTGGGGCTAGAGTTTAATAATAATAATAATTAATAATAATAATAATAATAAAACATTATAATTTGAACATATTTTCAACTATACTTAAAGAAGAGATATTCAATGAGGGGTGGGGGGAAGGGGAAAATGGATGATGGGTATTGAAGAGGGCATTTGTTGAAATGAGCACTGGGTGTTGTATGTAAGCAATGAATCACGGGGATGTACCCCTGAAACCAAGAGCACACTGTATACACTGTATGTTAGCTAACTTGACAATAAATTATATTAAAAAATAAAATAAAATTCTTATTGTAACATGATTGGATTTGGTCTTGATACCTATGCATGTTTACATGAAATTAATTTTCTAGGACTTTAAGCTTTTCTAATTTCACCGAGCTCCCTCTACTCTTTTTTTCATGTTGTGTTGAAAATATAGTGGCTTGCTTTCAAAAGTTTCTGGTTCATCTCATTCTTTCCATATTTATCTAGAAATCCTTTTATTTATTTATTTGGTTTTTATTATTCCTATCCTATTCAATATTCATTTGACATCTAGAAATTTCTTCTCAGTGTGGGCCCTTTCCTAGAAAGGAGGCTTGGTGGCTGGGGTGGTCTAGCTCCTTTGAACATTACCATGGGCCCCCTCACACTCACACTGTCCTCCCTGCCCCCCCTCCCAACCATTGGACAAAGCCTCTCCCAGATTCAGCAATGGTTTTCAGATTGGCTCTCTTGTCATTTTTAGTAAATATCTGTCAGCGATTTTCTCCTGTTCTCAGGTTTATAAGACAGCCTGTCACTTTCCTCTCCTTTCTTTTGTTCAGATGCTGATATTTTCAGGTCTTATGGTTGTTGTACTTTATCCTCACTCATTTGTATTTTGAGTATTTTTTAATTAAATATTTTTGTTGTAACTGTCTATGGGTTTTCAGTTTTTTAAAAAAAACTTTTTTAATGTTTTACTTATTTCTAGGAGAGAGAGAGACAGAGTGAGCAGGGGGGGAGGGTCAGAGAAAGAGGGAGTCACAGACTCTGAAACAGGCTCCAGGCTCTGAACTGGCAGTCAGCACAGAGCCCGACGCGGGGCTCGAACCCACGAACTGCGAGATCATGACCTAAGTGAAAGTCAGACGCTTAACTGACTAAGCCACCCAGGCGCCCCGGGTTTTCAGTTTTGACATACGGTTGCTCTGCTTTTAGAATTAGAAAGTTAGAGGGGCATCTGGGTGGGTGAGTCGGTTGGGCGTCTGACTTCAGCTCAGGTCGTGATATGGTTTGTGGGTTTGAGCCCCATGTCAAGCTCTGTGCTGACAGCTCAGAGCCTGGAGCCTGCTTCTGATTCTGTGTCTCCCTCTCTCTGCCGCTCCCCAGCTCGTGCTCTGTCTCTCTCTCTCAAAAATAAATAAGCATTAAAAAAATTTAAAAAAAAGAACTAGAGAGTTAGACAATTAAGCTGTTACCACCATCACTGCTATCATCCCAGAATCTTTGAAAACAATTATAATGTAGGAATCACTTGAGGTCATGTGCTATGATTACCCCTTTTATATTATCTATATGGTCAGGTCTCTCAGCTGCATTTCTACTTCTGGGCTGTAGGGCTTTTCAGATTGCATACCAGGGATGTCTCCAATGACCATGGCCCAGAACTTGCTGTTATATCATGTTTTGCCTGTTTTGGGGGATACATCCCACTAAGTATAATTTAACTTTTTTTTGATAGTGCCACCCATACCTAACCAGGTGTTTAGGGCTATTTGTCCCTTCATTAAATGGCACCAGTGAGGGGTGCCTGGGTGGCTTAGTCGGTTAAGCATCCGACTTTCGCTTAGGTCATGATCTCGCTGTTCATGGGTTCGAGCCCCGTGTTGGGCTCTGTGCTGACTGCCAGCTCAGAGCCTGGAGCTTGTTTCGGAGTCTGTGACTCCCTCTCTCTCTGACCCTCCCCTGCTCGTGCTCTCTCTCTCTCCTAGAAATAAATAAAAATGTTAAAAAAAAAAAAAGAAATGGCACCAGTGATAAATATTTTATACTAATTTCCTTTCTTCTCTCTCACTGTCGTGTATTTTCCTAGTGTTTTAGCACATCCTCCTATGTTTAATCTTAAGTTTATGCCCAATGTTGGGTAAGGGCATGGGAGTGGTCCTATATCTTTATGTATCAGGCTAAGGGCCAGCTAACTGCAAGAAGCCTTGATTTCACAGTTTTAGAATGTGTTGATATTTGGTGGTTCTATTTGGTAGATGGTGGAAGGTCCTGGAAGTCTAACTTCAGGTAAAAAGATGTCACTATGACTTTGAGTGAACAGGGCTAGGAATCATTAGGCCTCCAATGTATTTAATTATAGCACATTTATGTAGCACCTCCATTCTCCAGCAAGTTTAGCTTCTGAAGACCATGTTAGGTCAGTAGCTGGGGAAGGGGGAAGAATCACTTTTATCTTATCAGATAGGCAACCATGTAGAAAAGTTAAATCTTGGGCTAAGTGAGGAGAGGCAGGTCACATTGACTCTACAACATAGTCAGTTTTCAGTGGGTGAATTTTCCATGTTCTAGTTTGCTTCTCACACTGAGTTTGCTTGCATGTTTGCATGGCACAGGCACAAACATGCACCTTTTCACATGCACACTCACATGCCATACAGAAACCCTCACACTCACACCCACACTGCACTCACTCGCACACATACACCACACATGCTCACACTCACACCCACCAAACTCTCACACACTCACGACTTAAACACACACACACCACACACACTCTCCCATGCTCATACTCGTTCACATACTTCACACACACTTGCACTCACACACACCACACACTACACCCACAGTCCCATACAGTTACATGCACCACATACACCACACGCATGACACACACAGCACACACTTGCACATCACACACATGACACACACAGCACACACCATCACACATACCTAATACGACTTCTCACACATCACACTCACACATGGTTACACTCACACACTCTTACACACAGATACACACAAAACATGTTCATCTGCACAAAGCTTTCTGATCATTTTTCTCCTTCTTTTTTGATGATGAGAAATTAGGAGGCAGTAACAATAATTATAACACCAGCCCTGCCTTTTGTGCTAGATATGCTCACACATGGTCTGTTTTTACTTTTACACCGTCATCTCCTTTGCCCCTCACACAGTTCCACTAGACAGGCAGGATGCCTAAAAATGCTGAGGTCTCCCACAGAACAAAGACCAGAGGCCCACTTCCCTCTCTGCTGGGAAGCATCCATCCCTTTGTGGAAGGGAACCTCTGAGCAAGCCATCAACAGGGCAGCAAGTCAGGGCTGTTGAGATAAAAGCTGCTTTCAGGACTGAATTACCCTAAACAGCTCTGACACCCAGCAATCTGAGGGAGTTTTTAATGGTTCCTGTGATGTCTCCTGTGTTGTGTTCTAGCCACCCCCTGCTCCCCGAGGGAAAGTGAGTATCAAATGAGAGAGGAGAAAGGTCACAGGAAAAACACTATCCTGAAAGCATAGCTGTAAAAATTAAGTTAAGGGAGTCCTCGGGGCTAATTTGGTTATTCCCAAGTTGGCCTCAGGCTGGAGTTGTGTTAACAAAGTATTTGATAGGGAGAGGGGTGTCGTGGACTCACCCAACTGGGGGTTACACTTTACACTTAATGGATTTAGTTTTGAGTTTCAAGTGGGAATTGGGGGTGGTTCAAACACCAGCCTTGTCACATGCAGGCCTGAAGAGTTATTGATTTCTGCCCTTATCTGCTCTTGTCTGTGGACCGAGGGGAGAGAAAACCATCGTCTGGTGTTTGGCCATAGAGGTTATGTTGTTAGACCTCGCTGCCGCCTGAGAGACAGCCATGGTGTGGGAGGCCAGAACCTCCCTTATTGCTTTATTCTTAGTAGTTCTTGCTTATTGTCTGGTTCTAAGTCGTGACAGGTGAAACCCTTACAAAGCCTGATAGATGGACACATGTAGTATAGGCAGCCCAAGTGGCCAAGTGATTTGGAACTAGAAAGAACAAATGTGCTGAGTCTGGGTCTGGGTCTTGGTCCCTCTAAGATGAATTGGAAAACAAAGACACCTGAGGGTGGGGAATACAGATGTCAAGGGCAGAAGGGAAAGTAGTGGTAGAAGAAATAGGACCAAATGGTGGACCAAAAAAAAAAAAAGAAGGCAATGAATCTGAGATGAGAGGACTAGAGAAAAGGAGAGAAGAGATATTTTTCTCTTATTCCTGCTGCTGCCGCTGCCATGGTAGCTAGAGATGAGTGCCACAATCAACAAGCATGAGGAAAAGGCCAAGAATATCATAGAGATGTGTGTCTTGACATAATCAGGTACTGAATTAATGACACTAGTCGTATATAAGGCCATTCGACTAATGCAGCAGTCATCTATAAAGAACCTTTTGTTATGGGACTGGACCCTTCCTTGGGCTCCCAGCTATTGTCTGGGTCCTACTTCAATCTGAATGAAGCCCTCTTAGAATCAAGATCTCCCACCTGCTTGTAGTAGAAACACCAGTGACCAAAGACTCCTGCTGCTATCCTCAAAGAGCAATGCTGGCTTAGATAGGGAGTAGGTTTGCAAAGTTTCTTTGGACAATTGTCAATGGCTTTTGGTTTGCCATCCCTCTGGTGAGGAGCCAGGCATCTGGGTCACTCCCATCCCACCTGGCTTGCTCATTCCAGCCATGTTCCCCTTTTTCTACCCATCCTCTGCTGCATCTCTGCACACTTCATGGTCAAGGCCATTAGAGTTTATGAGAGTTATAGCTATGTCTGAGGGTCTTGGAGGTTTCCCAAGGCCATGCCAACTTAAGAATAAAGCACAGGACCTTAATGGTGGTGACAAATAGTACTATCTGATTCTGCTTTGACATACTTTTGAAGGCATCTGAAGTTTTCTCTGTTAACACCCCCACTGTTATAGCACATATGCACATACCACATATGCTCTGCCACTGTCATTTCTGTTCCCTTAACTTGCTTTGGTTTCTCTACAAAACACCACTATCTGAAACTATGTCACTTGTACACTTGTTTGTTGTCTGTCACTCTTAGCAGAATATGAACTCTATATAAGCCTAAATAAGACTTAGTTGATTTTTTTCACTGCTTTGCCTCCAGGACCTACAACATCGCCAGTCACATAGGAGGAGGTTAACAAACCTTTGTTGAGTGAAGAACAAAACAATATAGAAAGAAGAGAGTAGACCAGATACTAGCCCCCAAACCTACTTGAGGGGTCAGAAGAAGATCATGCATGCTGAGGGTATGGGGTGTGGTTTGGTGGGAACACCATTAGCCCTTTGTGTTCCTGTATTAGAATTAGAGCAATATAGCATAGAAGGATCCAGGGTAGTCCTGGTCATATAAATGGATGTTTGTTGAAAGGTATGTTGTCTCTTATCCGTAACTGCAAAACAGAAAGGGGTATGGTCCTGAGGGGCCAGCCACCATCTTCACATAGTCATCCACATACATAATCAGCACACACTCATATACATACAACCACACCCATGTTACTGAAATGTAGGGAGCCTGCAGTCTTTACAAGAATGCTTAAGTCCTACTCCTTAGCAGTGTGGACACCCCATTGATCTGATAGTTGATGGAACCTATCAATTGATAAGCTGAATGAACTAGTTAGTAGATCAAAGTCATAAAGACAGCTGAGGAAAGGAAATAGTTCTCTTTTTCAGGGAGCTATTCTGAGGCCTGGGGAGTTTTCCTGATTCTGTTAGGTTGCTGGACAAGTGCAAGCCATGATTGTTAACATTAATCCTGGAATAGGATCAATCTGTCAATCACTTAAAAAATAATAATTAAATTAGTAAAATATGCTCACATCATTATGAAGACATTGTCACTATTTACTATAAAAACTAAATCAGACCTCTCAGATCTAATCTCTTGGGATTTGTTTAAAAAACTGTTCCTGGGGAAAGGTCTGGAGTCCCCATTAAGATTGAGATCTTGACAAGCTTTAAAATACTAAAAATACTTTTGGGGCACCTGGGTGGCTTAGTCGGTTAAGCGTCCGACTTTCGCTTAGGTCATGATCTCGCGGTTCGTGGGTTCGAGCCCCGTCGGGCTCTGTGCTGACTGCCAGCTCGGCCTGGAGCCTGTTTCAGTCTGTGACTCCCTCTCTCTCTGACCCTCCCCTGCTCACGCTGTCTCTCTCTCTCTCTAAAAATAAATAAAACATTAAAAAATAATAATAAAATAAAATACTAAAAATACTTTCAATTTTTATTAACGAGTGGGTCTTTTTGGAGCAATCCTCTATGGCCCCACATAAGTCACTTACTTTCCTCAAATTAAGTTTGAGGGTTTCATTTTCAAATTGACGATGAACTGTGTTGGGGGAATTTCTTGGACAAGAGGACTCAAAATGCAAAATACCACTCCTCTCCCTTTTCCACTTTAAGAGCTCAGAGCTGGGATTTGTTTGAAACTTTTGCAAAAAATTTCAAGGAAAAATATACCTAGAACACACACTTATGTATAAACAAAGGTACACAGCTCATAGTTTGGGGAGGAGGAGGATTATAAATACACTGAAAATTTATAAAGGGCAACATATGGAGGGATGAGTAAACTGGCCCAATCTTTTCCATTATGTATTTTAATAATGTTAATAGCAGTATCACAGGATTTTATATCAGTATATTCTTTTGTAACCTTCAAAGGCTGTTAGAAGTGATCTCATTTGCTCACTACAATAGCCTGCTCTGAGAAAGAACTGTGGCAGTTCATTATTATCCCTGCTTTCCACATGAAGGGAAACCTGGGGCCCAGACCCTTTGATTCTCAAATTGCAGAGCTTTTGAGACCTTGGTCTCCAGGAATCTTTGTCAACTCACTTATCATCTTGCACTCAGTAGGTGTTTTGTGAATATTTAAGTGTCTGATAGGTTTGAGATCACTTCTGGGAATCTGCCCATGAGACTCCACAATGAAGTCTCAAAGCTTCCTGGTGATTGAGTGACCTCTGGCACACAAAAGCCCACTGCACGTAGGCTCTAAGGTAGTCCCCAGGGATCTTTGCATCTTGGTAGTCACCCCTTGCTTTAAACCCTCCCCCCCTCCCCTCTTTGAGTGTGGATGAAACCTGTGCATTGCCTCAAAGCAATAAAATATGATAAAGGTGATGGGATGTCATTTTCATGATTACATAAGATTGTAACTTCCATCTTGCTTGCAGACTCTCTCTTTCTCCCTCTCCCTCCTCCTCTCCTCTTCCTAGGCTTCTCCAAGAACTGCCAACAATTGTGTGAACTTGGAATAGAACCTTCCCTGATCGTGCTTTCAGATGAGACTCAGCCTTGGCTAATACCCTGATTGTAACCTTATGGGAAACTATGGAGCAGAGGACCCAGTTGAACCGTGCTTGGTTTCCTGACCTACAGAAACTGATAAAACAAATGTGTGTTGTTTTAAGCTACTGCATTTATGATAATGTGTTATAAAGCAATAAATCACTATCTAGCCACCCCAAAACCCCACCCCAGCACTTTCATCAGCTTCCTCATCTTTTGTGTAAGCACCCAGCATGGAGGGCACTGGCTCGACTCTGTTCTTCCTGGTGCCTTCTCTCTCTGTCCTCCTTGACTCAGTGATGGCCAGGGTGATTCCACCTCTTGTTCCTAGATCTTGTTCTTGTGGTCTAGAGTTAGTATTTCAGCCTTTCTCCTCTTAGTTTCTCCGTCCAGCTCTGGGCCCAGATGAATTAAAATAAATCTCTCTGTCCAGGACAACTGAAGCTTTGCTGCAATAAGCAGAAAGCTGAAGAAGCTCCAAGGGGATGTAGGGTTGTTTTGCAGGCTGACCCAGCAAGTCTGGGAGTAGGATGATAATTAAAATGGTCTTTCCCCAAAACAAGTGCTTAATGTATTTGCACTGATGGAGGGGTCTTTTGCATTCTGCTGGTCTTGGAGCTAAATGATCTTAATCAAGGTGTGCTGAGACCAGAGTTCCTGGATCATTTGTTGTCTCTCATTTATGCAGCCTTTCACTGAAACAAATGGGAAAAGAGGAACATGTCTTCTCAAGCCATCCAGGAGAGAGAAAGGCAGTGAATCCTCTCCTCTGCTAGCAGGAGTCATGGCCTGGTGTTACAGCATTTTGTCTGTAGCCTTGCCATACTTCCAAATACCATGTAGCATTAGGTTGGGCATTTGTGAGGTATTTTTGAGCCTGTCAGAGCTGGATAATGCTGTGCTAGTTCTCTAGGGGGCCCAGGACTGGGAAGTTCTGAAGTAACAATATTGATTCTCCCCTTTCTCAAAGGACACTAGATTTCTTTTCAAAAGTGGTGATCAGTTGAATATAATTAGCAGTGCACCAATCTTGGATGAAGACCTGCTCAGCATCCAGCACAGGGTGAAGCCAGAATCATGGAGCTGGCGGTGGGAGGGGGTTGCAGGGAACCTGTCCTAATTCCAGATGCCATCAGAATTGGAAATGGAACTGGAATTTCTCTTGTGCTGAGATAGCCGTGGTTTCATATCAGGCTTATGTGAACCCGGCTCTAGGTGGTGCATTTTTCAAGAGTGGCGCTTCAGCTCACTCCCAGCTGCAGGCCCCACAGCACCCAGCGCGGGGCTTGGCGCAGAGCAGGGAGAGAGCACATGCTTGTTAAGCTTGTTGAATTGAACTCAGCCCTACATGATTTTTTTTTCTTTTAGGATTGGGATTTAGGGAATTATAGAAGCACACTGACTAGAAAGTAATGATGTTTTCTGTGTTGAATGCTGAGTGAATCTCCTGAGTGGAAAGAGAAAACCGGTCGATCTGGATATAGCAAGAGCTTTTCCCTTGCCGCGATCAGCAGCTGGGTGGATTTTGGGATTGCTCCCAGTGGGCACGGGGTTAGAGCGGGGAGACTTTGGAGTGAGCCAGCTGGAGTCTGGATCCTGGCTCTGTATGTGTTGGGTGGGACAAGTCATACAACCTTCTCTTACATCTGAAATGAGAAAACAGTGATGGCTCATACAGCTCACTTTGTGTCCTGCTCTCCTTTCAGCCTGTGACATGCCTTCACTCATGTAATCCTTTTATCGAGCTTATGAAAGCTTATGAAATGTAAGCACTAATAATGTAAGCATTTTTTTTTTTTATGGCACAGAAAAACAAAGGCATGGAAAGGAGAAGGGAGTAACTTAAGGTAAGTGACATAGCTGGGACTTGAACACAGGTAGTCTGCTCTTGAAGAGCATGCCAGACTCAAAAATGGGTGACATGGCACGGGAGGTGCAGGCTTCTAGTCATGGAATGAATGAGTCATGGGGATGGGATGTACAGCAGGGGGAATATAATCAGTGGTGTGGTAACAGTGTTCCATGCTGCCAGATGGCAGATACACTTGTGGTGAGCACAGCATCACGTATGGACGTGCTGAATCACGATGCTGTACGCCTGAAACCTATGTAACACTGGGTGTCGAGTACACTTCAATAAAAAACAAGCAAATAAACAAACAAAAACCTATGGCATACTGCTTCCTGATAGTGATGTCTATCCTCCGGGAGCCTGTAAAGACCAAATGAACGATCCTGAGCGTGCCTAGTAACTGTATAGATTAAAGGAGGCAGGCTGCCAGGAAGCCATTGCTGGTGGGGGCTCTGTAGGGTAGAAAGCCTCCTACTCAGCCTTCCGCTCCACAGCGCACCATCACCAGGTCCCCGTGCAAGCAACTTTCTCTCCCTTGGCAACCACGCAGGCCACCTCTTGGGGATGCTGACTGGGTCTCCAAAGTACAAAACCTCTTGTACTGGAAGAGACTCTTTAACGTCAGTAATGGGGATCATGAATCACGGATTAGTTCCACGCCACATCTCTTCCCAGAGCACAGCCGTATGAGCTCCCAGGGAAGGCAGACACTCTCAGATGAAGAGTGACATTGTAACTGGGAGGGCACTGAACCTGCTGCGGTGACTGGAGGCCCACAAACCTTGTAAAGGCTGGTGCTTCCTGCGTCATCACTAGTTCCCTTGCTATAAATAGGTGATAATCTAAATTTAGGAAAATAAGAAGGAACACAGCGCTTGGTTAAAAAGCAGGCCAGCTGAACGGGAACATGGCCAGCCCCAAGGATTGTATCGATGGCCCCACGCCTGCCCAAGTCATAAGGAATTGCTCCCCCCGGTTGAATGAATGCTGACTAACTGCCTTCCATGGGCACTGACTGGGGAGGGGGAGGGGGTTTGCTCAGAGGGATGCCAAGTAGCTGCAATTATCGGCTTTCTTACGTGTCTGTGGGTACATTGTGTGCCTAGTGTGCTGTTTTGAGTATCAGGAAGATGCAGATGTGCTCTGTCTAAGCAAAAGCACTAGAAACTGAGTTTTGCAGAGAAGAGATTCTTCTAGAAGACTAGTCAACAGTAGGATTCCTTTAGGACTTATTACAAGTTGCCCTTCCACACGTTACCTGGCTTAGAAAATTTAATTTTTCTATATGATTGAAAAACAAGAGACCATGTTCTTCAGCCTTTTTCACAAGTAGTATAATTTAAGGCAAGTTACTTACCCTCTGTGGGCCAATTTCCTCATCTGTAAAAGGGGGATCATATTATAGTACCAACTAATGAAACACTGCATATAGAAGAGCCCAGTACAGTTCCTGACACCCAGCACTGCCCTGTGACTGATGTTTTTTAGGTGTAAAGAGGTGAAGACAAAATGCAAGCCTTTGCGGGCTGAGAGATAAAAACTTAAAAGTATGCCACGTGACTGTGACACTTTGCCAGTGTCTTACCGTCTCTAGCCCTGGGCTCCTCATCTGTTTAAAAGAGGCTGCTCTTTTAAAAGAGGGCCGTTAAACTTTGTTTCACATCAGGCTTTTCTTGAGAGTTCTGTTAAACATACAGAGTGTGAGCTCTTTTTTCCTAGACATCCAGATTCCACAAGTCCTGGTCCACAAGACCAGGAAGCTTCATTTTTAATGAGCAGCACCTCTGGGTCCTCCCTCCCCTGGCAAGATGATCAGAAGCAGGTGGTGTGAGGATGCACTTGGAGAAACCCTGGGGTGGATCTGGTCCCTGTCGTGCCCAGGAAGTCCCAGATTCTATCACTGTGCATTTCTGGGGAAAGCTGTTAACGATGCGATGAACCCAAGAGTCCAATCTGGGTTCTACCGGGGAGGGTGGGGCTCCCTGGGACTTCTATCCTGACTTGTTTCCTGTCCTCCCAGTGCCTTGGGGGCCCCTGCCTCCAAACCGGCACATGGTAAAGAGCTAAGGCGAAAGTAGGGACCCCAGCTTCCTCACTACCCCCAAGCCAGCAGGTGCCGGTAAGCAACAGGATGAAAGGATTTGTTTGGAACTGGATTAGGATACATTTATTTGTTCAGGAGCTAGGTGAGTCCTGACTATTAGGGTGTGCCACTGAAGTGAGCCTGGCCGCGCCTGCAGAGCCTGAGCACAGATGGCTCTGGTGGACATGAGAAGACAGGTTGCGAGTGAGGGGGCCAGGCCCTGGGAAGCCTGCCTTGCCACAATGCCGTCATCCCCAGAAGGGCATGCTTGGATCATAATGGCTCTGGCTACAAATTCTATTAAGTCTAATAGTTGTTCTGTGGTGAATGGATAATGCATTTAGCAGAAATAGACTCAATCAATTTATATAAAACACATAAAACTTTCTCATTGAAATTGGCATCTGTTCTTGAATCATAGGAGCGTGTGTGGAAATGGACAGTCTGTTACCCTTTCTTCTGGGCACATTAGCAGCGCTGCGGGTTAATTGGAGAGACAGGCCAAGAAAGCTCTGGCTCCCTCAGCCTGCATCCCTTCTTCCTTTAGAACTATGGGCTGGTGATGGGGAGGGACCTGAAGAGTTTACTTCAAATCTTGAGGTGTTTTGTTTTTTTTTTTAAAAGTTTATTTATTTTTGAGAGGGAGAGAGAGAGAGAGGGAGCAAGCAGTGAGAGAGGGAGACACAGAATCTGAAGCAGGTTCCAGGCTCTGAGCTGTCAGCACAGAGCCAGACGCGGGGCTTAAACTCATGAACCATGAGATCATGACCTGAGCCAAAATTGGATGCTTAACCAACTGAACCACTCAAATGCCCCCAAACCTTGAGTTTTGAAAGAAGCAGTTTTCAGGGTGCCTGGGTGGCTCAGTCAGTTAAGTGTCTGACACCCACTCTGGTCATGATTTCACAGTTCGTGAGTTCAAGCCCCACATCTGTGCTGATGTCAGAGAGCCCACTTTGGATCCTCTGCCCTTTCTTTCTCTCTGCCCCTCTGCCACTAGAGCATGCTCTCGCTTTCACTCTCTCTCTCTGTGTGTGTCTCTCTCATTCTCTCTCAAAAATAAATAAAAAAAAGAGAGAAACATTTTCTTGCCTTTGCCTGTGTTGACATTAGCCCCTCTCCTCTGAGCTCTGCTACTTGTAGGTTTGCTGACATGTCCCAGCTGTTAGATGAGGAGAGAGAAGGCTGTGCAGAGATGGGACACACCTCTGGACCATGGCTTACTAGCACAGACCTGCCAAGGCTGTGCACAGAGCTTCTGACTCCTGGTCCAGCGCTCTCTTCATGATCCTACCCAGTTCTAATTGTCTCTCAGCCCCCACCCTTTGGCAAGAGACATCTACTGAGAAAACAGTAAACCAACTGTCACTATACAATTCACAGGCAAGGCTATGATTTGATGCTAAGGCTCCATGAGTTACAGATACCTGTGGGCTGGGCCCATGGTTTGGGCAGATTGTTACATAAACTGAGCTGATTCCTTCTTGCCCTCCTATATAACATGTGACCTCATGGGAGAATGACAGAGGGGTGAGAAAGCTGAGGCAGGATCACTGGGCCTTCCTGTCCTTATCTGGGCTCTGGGGGTGGGTGGCAGAGCCTCTTGCATAGTCATTACTGCCTAGAGAGAGAGAGAGAGAAAGAGAGAGAGAGAGAAAGAGAGAGAGAGAAACTCTGCAGCCCTATGATTGCATTATCCCAACCATTTGGTTAGTGTAATTGTATGTGCAAAGCTGACAAATGTAATTTCCCCAGACTTAACACTCACCCCATTTTCTCTCTGAGTTTCTTCATCTGATTAGCTAAAGTGACTCAAGCTTCCGAGAAAGCTTCGGGAAGCACCTGGACTGGCTTTTCCCTGACTAGGTGCTCCAGTGGCTCAGCTCTGCCTCATGGGCTTAGGGGTGAGACCACCCCCAAATCCGGAGGTGAGGCCCTCATCATGGGGCTGACTTAGGGGATGTGCGGAGTGTTTGGGGGAAACCTGGACATTTTGTGAGTACCTGTTTTCAAAAGGCCCAATGTGACCTTTGTGTTTCTAGGAGGTGCTCTCACATCTGCCAGGAGGAGAGCTGAGAGGCCAGCAGCCGCCCTTGTTCCAGCCCAGCGAAAACTGACAGTGCTGAACTTTGGGAAGACAATCTTGTTATTTTGTCTCCTCCATCCTTTGTTGGAAGGTTGGGGGCTGACTTGTTTACTGGACATGCAGGCAGGGACTTTTGTCTGGGGTGTTCTCCTGCTCTTTTCCATTTTTAGTGTTTATCTCTGGACACGGACACCTAAAGTAGCATGAGTAGTAGTAGTAGTAGTAGTAGTAGTAGTAGTAGTAGTAGTTGGCTGAAAGAACATAGACTTTGGGGTCACATCTTGGCTCCTTTCCTTATCAGCTGTGGGGCTCATTCCTCTAGACTATCTTCTCATTCCACAGTGGTAATGACCGCAGCTACCTGTGGCCAGAGTGAGGACTGGATGGATTGGTGTGTGAAACAGCCCAGCCCAGCCCAGGTCAGGCAGGCTCCTTGATTGCTCCTTCCCTTCCTTCCCCTTCCCAGCACATCCCTCCCTCCTTCTCCGGAGGCCCTCTCAGTCTGGTTAAGCTTCACCTCACAAGCCATGACCCAATGGTTCACAGGACACCCCCTCCTTTTCCACCTGTGCTCTCCTCTTCTAGACTGGGGGTTCTTGGAGTGCTGGACTGGGTCGTGGTCTGCTCAGTATCTCTGAGCACATAACTGGCACAGAGGAAGTGTGCAAGGGCTGTGGTTGGGTCTAGATGAAAGCCAGGTGAGGGAGGGACTCAGCATGGACTTGGGTGCCCATTCTCCCTGATCATGAGGCTGAGTCCTGGCCAAGTGCCGCTTCAGGGGGCATGGTGGATGTTGTCCTGTGTTGGTAGGGCAGGGCCACCCTGCTCATCCTTCTTCTGATGAATCAGAGACACCCCTACCACACACTGCTAGGGGTGGGCGACAGGGTGGGACTGCAGCATCTGTCAGCAGGGGTAGGGGTCGGGAGCCTGCCTCAGCTTCTCCCCCCCTGCTTGCTCCCCAATGTGAGAGCTGGTTCCTGGGAAAACACTGCCTCTGTGTCTAGTTTTCTAAAGCCCTTCCAAGGAGCCATCTCGGCTGCTTGTGGATATATTTGCCTCAGTGTTCTCTTCTCTTGCAGTTGGGGTCATTCTGGCAGGGGGTCTGGAGACAGAATGCTGACCCACAGCCACCTGCCTGTCCTTCCTGCTCTGAGGTTGGGCTGGGCAGCAGAGGAAGCTCCAGCCTCTCAGGGAACCACTCACTTCTGATTTTAGTCAGAGGTTGCAGGTAGCATTGCCGCCTTCCAGCCACCACATGCTTTCATTAGTCTGAGTGGCCACTGGGCAGACCCTCATCAATGAGCCTTTTAGGGGCAGTGGGGATTATACGGCAATAAACTAGGGAGGCAGGCAGGGTGGATGGCTGCTCCTAAGTGCTCGCTGTAGGGGAGCGGGCTGCCAACATCTGAGATCTGAGAACTGAGCTGAAGCCTGAAGTGCCCCCGGGTCAATCAATACATGTTTCCAGAGTCCCTGCCATGTAATCAGTGCTAGTGGACAGACAGGCCGGGGGCTTGCCACCATGTTTGCTGAATGTGTTCTGAATTTATGATCGGGAGGCAGTGACTGACTAGGGGCCTGGGAGTTCTGGAGCTCAGTCCCTGGGGTGGGACAGTGGGGAGAGGCATTGAATGATCAACAGAAGGCCGCCTCCCTCACGTTAGCCCGTTTCATGAATGATGGTGC
Organism: Proteles cristata cristata; assembly: GCA_017311185.1. Taxonomy (NCBI): domain Eukaryota; kingdom Metazoa; phylum Chordata; class Mammalia; order Carnivora; family Hyaenidae; genus Proteles; species Proteles cristata. The sequence goes on from JAESUZ010005172.1 coordinate 418,247, forward strand.
GGCAGAGTTAGGAAACAGAGAGAGGTGGCAGGTTCCCTTTCATGCGGGAAAATGAAAAGGTGTTTTGAGGTTTTAGTTAAAGGTGAAGGGAAGAGAGGGGAGAGATGAAGGGAAAAGCCCAGGTCTGGCCCCTGGGTTAGATCAGGCAGGAATCGGGGACAGAGAGAGCTCTACCTGGGGTGGATCTTCAGGGCAGAGAAAGGATGAGATGTCTTTGCTTCAAAGATGAAGCAAAGCTGATGTTTATGTAATAAGTTGAGAGTCAGTGAAGTTAGTGTGAAGGTATAAGCCTCTAATTCTTTTTTTGTACTTTGTACTCAACAAGGATTTCATATTATAAGTAGAAATTTTAAATATTTTTCATTAACTATTGTTATTTTAATAAAGTGACCTTTTATAGAAAAAAGAGTGTGGCAGACAGGCCTGTACACCTGCTTCTCCAGGTTACTCACGCTACTCCCATACCCAGGCACCTACACCACGGCCACCCTGGGGGAACCCCTTGACCTGCTGGTGTCCGGACAGGGGCTTCTCAGCTCTGGGTTGAGGCTCATAGGTCTGATAACTGCCAAGGAACATCATGCCAGGTTTGGAGATTGAGTCTAAGAGACTTCCTCCGTACAAAGAGTAGCTGAGAAGTCCCACCATGGTTTAGGGCCAGAGGCGGAAGAGGCCTGGGTTCGAATCAGTATGAGTCTTCATGAGAAGTCTTACAGCCCAGAAGATGCTGAATCAAACAGCTTTGGAGGGGAGCCATGCTTTGGGGAAATGTGTTGAACCTGAAGTTTTCAGGCCTTTACTCATAATGGGCTAGCCTGTCTTTGTGCAACAAATAACGTTGGCTTTGGGCCCAGCCTTCTTTATGAGGGGAAGAAATCTGATGTAGGGTTTGCTTTGTTCAGTGAATGGGGAGTGCTTTCAAGGGAGGAGAGGACACCAGCTTGGTTCTCCTGGGTTGGTGCCTGGGTTGGTGCTCCAGTTACCCCTTTGCACAACTTCCAGATGCTCCAATAGGTGAGGCAATAAGAGACCCAAACAGCACCCTCTTGGAGCCCACAGCCAGGGTTTAGGTTCTATTCCTTTTAAAGCTTGACTATTTTATTCTTTAAACACCACTCCCCACTGCAATCACTGCATCGTATCTCTCTTCTGCCTTTTGCAACAAAAAATTTACTTCACTCACATTTGTAAGTTGAACCCTTACCTGTAGGATCAAAGATGGGGATCTCTCTTGGTGTACTTTCCCAGGGCTTCGGCTCCTTGTGTGGGTTTCTCTCAAACAGATTTCTTGATTTGGGTGCTGTATCCTGTGGCACCTTGTCCTCCCCACTGACTAGAATAGAGAAGACCCATGTGCTGAGTTAGGTGAGCCTCTGTTTAAGAGAGACAGATGTGTATGCCCCAGGGAAGGTGGGAGAGGCAGGTGGTCTTAGGTTAAGGAGGGGTAGTAAGGTTCAGGGTAGTCTGGGTCAAGGACAAGTGCAAGGGACAGGGTGAACTCACTGGTGAGGTAGCAGTCCAGGCTGATGGAGATATTGTCAAAAGCCACGGTGGCTCTGGATCCTTGCCCCCACCACGCAACAATCTGCAGCCAGAACCTGTATGTGTGTCAAGAGGAGTGTGTGTAAGGAACAGCCTGGGTTGGTCATTTCTCAGGATTCAGCATCTGGTGAATGTGTGCCAATACCTGGCTTATTACTATGGTTTTTCTCCGCCTTACCTAATCTCAGAGCAGTTGTGAGAGGCGAGCAGTCCACAGCTCCCCCTACGTCTCCAGCATGAGTATTTCCCTTTCTAAGGGATTGTTCCATATGTTAATCCAGTTTAGAGTCTGGGGCTTGGGTCTAGGACTCCCTGAAACTCTGAGGAGAAGTCTTTCACTTTTGGGGCATGGAGAGTTGGGCAGAAATGAGTGGGCTTGACAGTCAGTGGGTACTCCCTGGTAAAGCTGAAGTCACTATTAAAATACTAAAATGCTTCTGTACCAACTGATGAAAACCCATTGTCCCCCAAGTGTCCCATGCTTGTTGCCTCAGGTAGCCTGGCTCCTGCCCTGGTACCCTATTTTTTCACATTATCCAGCAACCAAAAGTTTAACCCAGTCAGGGGACCTCAAGGATCTGACGTCTCATCCAGCATCAGTCTCCTTTGGGGTTGGTCTGTGCAGTGCCTGACCCGTTTTTAAATATTAAATAATTTGACTATGATTCCTTGGAGTTTGTAACCAATACAGAGTGGGCTGTAAGTATTAACAGGAAACCCATCAAGGTTTCTTCACAGAGAAGGTAGCATTTAAGCTGGTTTCGAAAGAAGGCGAGGACTTGGGGATGTGGATGAGGGGCTGGGGACAGTGAGGAGAGGGCATCTGTGGCAGAGGAAGTAGAGTGAGGGATGTCTCAGAGCAGGGCAGAGCCCCTGTGGCTCACGTGTGAGGGGTGTGGAAGGACACAAAGACAGTGAGAGGCACGTGTGAATCACACACCCCCATCAGGCTTCTCCATGAGCCTTGGCAAGGTCATAGTTGCCTCAGATTTCCCCAGGGGACACGGTCTGTGGATGAGCTCCCAGCTCAAGCATGTGTAAGTGGGACACAGCCAGGCCTAGATTCTCAGGTGGCCAACAGGGGTCTTAACACTGTCATCCTTTTCTGTTTACAGCAGTTGCCAGCATTAGAGAGATGCAGCTCGCAGGCAGTAAGAGACCAGGTGCATAGAGCCACTTGGGGATGGTGACTGGAAAGGATGAAGTTCCCAGGTGGAACAGCAGTGGATAAGGGCCCCACAGCCCACCATCTCCTGGGTCACCATCTCCTCTCTGGGTCACCATCTCTGAATCTGTCATCCACAGGCCGAGGAGCTGAGTACGATGGGGATGGCTTCCAGGAGGCTGTGGGTGCCTGAGCAGGTAAATTACATGTGTGCACCCACTGAGTGTGGGAGACAGGGACAAAATCCCTGTTTTGCCCTAACAGGGTCCTTCCAGGGAGGCTGCATGGCCCCCGTCCCCTCTCTACTCTCCCTCCTCTCTCTCTGCCGTCCTTCCTCATTACTGAGAGGTTAGGGCTGCAGGGTTCTCAACCAGCCACGGGGCCTCTTAGCATGGAAGGCATGATGCACACTGGGGATGGAATGGTTTCTAAATAGAAGAGTTTCTAAAGTGCTCTGCAAGGCAACGGCAGTGGCAGCTGCTGTTTAAAAGAGTTTGATTGACACCGGGAATTGCACATATTTTGAGTCAGAAACACTCCTAACAATCAGGGAAGACTCAATCAGATGTCGAATCAGATGTAAACATGCAATGCAGCCTCTGTCCACCCAAAAGGCCACAGTGCCAGCCCTTCCCCAAATGCTCCAGACCCCTGAGGCTGCAGGGAAGGGACAGGGGGAACAAAGGTGGTTCATGCTGAGGTGTGGGGAGGGCAGCGGTGAAGCAGAGGCAGTTTGGGAATGGGGTTAGGGGATGGTGGGTATTGGGGCAGGGAGGGGACAGCAGAACCAATCTGGGACTTTCTTTTCTGTGGGGGTCATTTGCCAAGAGGCCAGATGGCCATCGGGGCAACTCAGATCCAGGATTCTCTGGTTGGATGGTACCTGGTTATGTGTCTTTAGCTGAACTTCCTGTGAGGAAAAGATTGTTTCTGGCTCTGCTCCCCACTTCCTGCTGAAGATGTGTGAGACCTTCTCAAGGCTCTCAGTCTTTCTGGTGCAACCAGTCTTTCCTGTTGTGTTTCCACAAAAGCACAGATACTTAGTCACTCTCCAGAGTCAGCTGTGGCCTCAGGTCTGGAGTTCTAGCATATACCATATGGACTGCTTTGGGAGTGAGGGGAAGTTCCATGCATCAGGTGGACTACTCTGGGTCTATGGGAAGGTAAGGTCCATGCCACATGACTGCCAGGATTATGGGGGCCAGGCGGTTCTATCAAACATATAGGTATTCCACTGCCCTTATCCCAACCTTAGCTCTGTATGGAGACAGAAATTCAAGCCTCCATGGCTAGAAGAGCTTAGCCCTCCTTCTTCATGGGCAGCCCGGTCAAGGAGAAGGGCAAAGCCAGCTCTTTGGGGCTCCTCCAGCTCCATCACTGATCTGTGCTATTTAACAACGTGACAGCTGAGCTCTTTCTAGCCTTAGCATGGATTTCTCTTCCCTCAATAGTTCACACCTGCTCAGCTCTTCCAGTTTCTCCAAAGATGATATTTTTGATTGCAGGGGTTATTGTTCTCTCTCTCTCTCTCTTTCTCTCTCTCTCTCTCTCTCTCTTTCTTTCCCAGCTGGTGGGGTTTGGAGCTTGTCGATACAACAGACTTGGCTAGAGATCTTGATTGGAGCCTGTCTTTGCCTAGAGAATGAACCCCTTGACTTTGTCTTGCTCAGCTTTACAGAGAGGCCTGTTGAAAATTGGCCCTGGGGGATCTTGGGAGGTGGCCTCTGGGGCAGTGGGCCAGATTTAGAGAGGATGGCCTTGAAATTGGGTGTCTGTCTCCCAGACTCCCTGGGCAGATCTTTGCATAGGAAATGCTGAAGCTGCTCATGTAGAGCTCAGAAAACGCGCAGCCTCATTCAGACAACAGACTGTTAATGGACAGTGAATATAGTGCCTTATTTGCCACCCTGCCAGCCTTAGGGATTGACAAACCTAATTAAGTTCACTTAATGATTTTAAGTAGCTGACAAAAAGGTGTGCGTCTGAATGTGGACTGAGGGAATAGCAATGCTTTAGAGAGAGAGCAAGAAAGAATGGCCGGCTTGGGTAAAAAGCATTTATTTAACGGATGGGCACCGCGTCTCAGATTCCTCTGGACTATTTAATGGGCTTGGAAGAGGGGGAGCATTCTGCATCCCTTTTCGCAGCTGGGGCTTGTCTGGGCCCTGGCTGCTTAGGAGAGAGCTGGCAGATACTGCTGAGGAAAAATGCTTTCTCCAATTTCTCACTGCGCACTTGATTTGCTCGGCAAAAGTCTTCTAAAATGGACTGTCACAAAGCTCGGGTCGCGGTACGCATTTCTATTAGAATAATGTATGTGATGAAAAAGCCCTGCCGCATCCATCCTATTATCTGCATAATTGACTTCAGTTACCAGGTGAAGAGGAGGGGCCGATGGCCAGCTTTGGGTTTCTGGGACCAGCCTGGCTGGGATCAACATGGCCAGGGCTAGACATGTGTGCCCTGCCTGGCTCTAGAAGTCTTTGGCTCTGGTACAGTAAAGTGGGCCTGGGCATTAAAGGCCAGACTCAATAGTTGGGAGCACCCTCTCTTCCTGCTCAGCCCCAACTCTCAGAAGTAATTTACCATCTTCTGATTTGCCTCTGGGCATAATGACACCAAGAACAGTGAGGAAAAGTCTATACAGAGTGATTCCAAGCTTGCCAAGGGCCATAGAGATCTTTCACAACGAATTGGCTTCTGTGAGGGAGCCCTTTGTGGTAGAATAGGGGAGAAAATGAGGTTTCAGCCAAGCTGAGCAAGCACGGAGAATCACTCACACTCTTCAACAATCTCAGTCCCAGGCTTCTAGGCACTGGCTGTCTATGACTAAGTTCTGGTTCCCACATTCGCCCTGGCATGCCACCAATCTGAAAGGCCTCCTGCCACAAGGGTGTTCCACCAGACTTCAGGACGGGGAGAAACCCTTCTCTGACAAGTTCATTTTGATCTCTCATTTTCTCTTTCTGGGTCATGTATATTAAGCTCTGTCTGGGCCCCAAGAGCAACCGGGCGCCTAAAGGGCTGTCCAGAGCTAGAAGAAACCTGCACCCAGTCTTCTTGAGAGACTGGGAAGTCCACTCCACCTTTCTCAGGACAGAGACATTTCTAACACTGGCCTCTTCCTCTTCTCTTTGCTGCTGTGTCAGCTTATGGTTTTGAGAGCTGAGGTAATGCCAGAGATGGGGTGCCCTACGTGGTGAGAAGACACAGGAAGAGGGTGGTTGCTGGTTTCTTTCTATCCTGACAGAAATATCTTTTTGAGGCTGAATTATCAGCTTTCTCTGCTTGGTGAGGGCTAAGTTTCAAAAGGTAGAGTGGAGTGAAGTCTGGGCTACATACTTAGTAGGACTCTTGGCAAGTCACTGAAATTTGTTAGGCACTGTCTTTTCATTTTATTTTAAGAAGTTTATTTATTAATTTATTTTGAGAGAGAGAATTCTAAGCAGGCTCTGAACTGTTAGCACATAGCCCAACATGAGGCTGGATCCCACAAAATGTGAGATCATGACCTGAGCCGAGATAGAGTTGTACTTAACCAACTAAACCACCCAGGCACCCTGGCACCATCTTGGCTTTAAAAAAAAAAAATCTATGTAGTGTGAGTATTTTCACAGTGGAAGCTTTTCTTTAGCATGGGAGATTCTAATTCATTGGTCCTCTTATATACTTATTTTTAGAAATCTGTGCTTCCTTAGGTAGTGTTATAAATTCCATATCTCCCCCTCTGGCTTTGAGCAAAGATTATTTGAGCACCTATTATGAGTTTAGGCACTGTGTCTACAGCTGGGAATACAGAGATGCACAAGACATTGACCTTGACCTTGAGGAATTCAGATGATTTGTGATTCATATTATTCAGTAACTAGGAGATTTCTAAACACCTTTTTAGTTCTGCCCCCATAGAGCTAGAATGTACAACCTGGGGAAACATTGTATCTGAGTAATGAGAGAGAACTCAAGAAAGATTTTGAAGAACTGAATGCCTAGAATAGTGGTAGGGCTTTGGACAGAAGAATCACATAGGAGGGACATATTGAAGGTGTGGGCAGAATGCCAATCAGGCAGCTGGAAACCTGGGGATGGGACTCAGGTGAGATAAAGACTATGTGTCACCTACACAGAGGTGAGACTGGAAGTGGTGAATGCCAGTGAGGTCCTAGAGAGAAGCAATGTATAGACCTGGATCCTGCTTTACTTCAAATATCAGCAGCCCAGTTATCCCCTAAATTCCAAACTTTGTGCTTGGGTAGAGAAGGGCAGAGAACATAGGTTTATGTTTTCAGAGGCACTAAGAGTTATGAAAAACATGTGCATCTGTTGACTTGTAAATTGAGCTGTGGATATTACTAAGAAAATCTTGAGCCAATCCAAAGGGGTCCTAAAGGGGTTCACTTATTGCCATTTTGAGCGACTACTTCTTAAAACCAGACTCACAGGCAGGATCTGTCTCACTGCTTTGGACTCTTGATTATGGAAACTTAGCAATCAAAAGCAACAACTTGTCCCAAGCGTCACAGTAAATCAGTGTTAGAAATAGGATTTAAAGCTCAGAATTGCTAATCTACTCTTTGCTCCAGTGATCTGGGATATTTTCTGAGAAAGAAACAGGGCCAGATCCTTTCAGAGTTATGAATGTTTGATTTGTATATATCTATGCCTGGCTGCACATTGCATTGCTGAGCCACCAGCCACATTTCTTCCACTCTTCTCAGAAGGCCAGCCCAAGGCTGTCCTGGGCTAATCGTGTCATTTGGAAGGTGGCAGCAGACTAGGCCTCTTCTCTGCCCGCCTTTCTTCCCCCTTTCTGAGCCCTACTTCCAGTCTCAGAGCATTTCACATTTGGTCCCTCATAGAGCCTTCAATAGTCTCCTTACTCTGGTTTCCCATTCTCCAGCCGATCTCTGTGCTCAATAGCTATTACCCACAGTGCAGAGTCCAAAATATGTGGCCTAATATCCATGCTTACCTTCTCCCAAGGAGATTGCTCAGAATTCTCTGATACGACCTAGTTGGCTGTTCTTGCACCCACTTAAAACATTCTTGCTTATAAGCCTCCACTCATCCTGATGGCCTTCTTTGGAATACTCTTTTTCCTTTCCCACCTCAGGAAGATCTAAATTTTCCTCAGGGCCCACCATCTTATGAGAATTTGTGTTCTCCATTTTTCTCCCCTGACATAGCGGTCACTGTGCCATCCGAACACAGGCCACGCTGTCAGACTCTGCATAATACTTCATGTGTTGCTGTTTGCCTCTCAGTGCATATTCTCTGTGTCTCCCTCTGTCTCCTAGCATGCAGAGATTGGCAAGAGGTTGGGTCATACACCCCTTTCCATCCTCTGTGCTTGATGGGGGTTTAAAATGTGTTTGCTGACGATGTGACAATGACACTTCCCTGTGAGAGGACAATTCCCTGTCTTGCCCACAAGACATCTGAATCTGACATTTTGTGTCAGTGACTTCCAAATGTGGTCAAATATTAAAATTCCTTTCAGAAAGGAGAAATTCAGTGAGAGAAATCCTGGGATGATTTCTGCCAAAAAGTAAGGTTTTGCTACATCATAAAATTTTGGGAATGAAACATTTATGCTTTAGAATAAGATCCCGGAATTGATTTCAGCCTTGAATTATGAAGGTTCTAGGGGAAGACTAATCAATGGTCAGAGTAGCTAAATAAGGAATCGGTATTCTCAAGTGACACTCTGATAGATACCCAGCGACAGGGGCTGTATTCCTTGGCTTATTTGATGATACATCATCCCCCCCCCCCACCCCCAATCAAATTCATTTTCCCTTCTTCTGGGCACACAGCAAGACCACATTCCTCAGCATTCCATGCACTTAATATAACCTTGTGACTGAGTTCTAGCCAATGGAAAGTGAGCTGAAGTAATAACTCACAAAATTCTTCCTATTCCCAAGCCCTTTCTCCATTGGTTGTCTTAATGCAAGGGATTCCAAACCTGGAGAAAAGATTGAGCCAAAGGGAGAAGCAGGCTAGGCCCCTGAATAATCAGATGGAAAGCCACTCTCCAGCTAATACACTAATTTTGGATTTCACATGAGCAAGAAATAATTTTTTTTGTACATCTCTGAGGATTGGAGGTTTAATGTTACTTTGGGTGGTGTTACCTAACTAACATATTGTATATAACAAACCTATTTGCTTGGGTGTTCTCCGTGTACCTGACATGGTTGGGTTGATGACTAACTCACTCCTCTGAGTAGGATGATGGGTAAAGTTAGCCCTGGTCTGGCTGGAGGACTCAGAAGTACTCTTCTGTCACAACTACAGCCATCCCCTAGTGCACACTCCACTCCAGGACTAGGGAAATGCCTGAGTAAGGCAAGGTGGATTTAAGGAGTATGGTCTAGTGCTCTGGGATGCTAGGTTCCTCATCTCTCTGGGGAAGGTAAGGAGAGCAAAGTCAAGTTGTCCATGAAGAACTCTGAGCTTCCTGGGTTTACTCAGTGCTATGTACCCTGCTTCACCTAAATTTACTCTGGAGTCTACCATTTTCTCCCAGTGCAGAGAACTGACTCAGGCTGATGTGAATAAGCATGCTGAGATCCCCAGCCTCTGTAGCTTCAGCTGGTTGGGGGCAGAAAACATCATGTTTTTTCTTTACCCACGATGAAGAGGGCCCTAGAAGTGCTGGGTTTTGCCTGTATTCACGGACTTAGGGCAGTCGGACTCACTCAGGAGGGGGAGGTATCACCTAAGAAAGCAGAGCCTTGAGATCTTTCCCTTCCCTCTGCCCTCACCTCTGACTTTGAAGCCTATTGGGCCACTCCTGAGTGAGTGTCTGATGTGTATCTGTTGATAGTAAATGAATGAACAAATTCCAAGGTGACAGTCATTGCTCTTTGCTTCTGTCAGCATGGGCATATCTGGCAGAGGGAGAACCCCAAACTGGCTACCAGAGAGGAGCCTGTTTGGAAGTGAGGAGCCCCAACAGCTGTGGCTTTATTGAGCCTCATGTTGTTCTCTCTGTCTGTACTTCCCTTCTCTCTGGCTCTTACTTCCCTGTGATCCAAAATCTTGTTTTCCTACCAGGCTCTCCCTATAGATGACATTCCTAGAGGGCTGAAATACATTACATGTCCAGGTAGGCTCATCACCTAGTACCAAGTAGGGCAGTAAGTGTTGGCTGGATAAATACATAATATCTGGATGACTTTGGAGGTTAATACCATTTTACACCGAAGCATCCACAGGTGTTCTCTGGTGGACTGAAAGGAGATGGAAGAAACTCTAAGGAAGAGCCTCTATGTTTAATTACCCATAAGACTATGATTTAACTCCTCTGTGCCTCTGTCTTCTCCACCTGAAAACAGGGGATGACATCTGCCCCACCTACCCAGAGGTTTGGGATAGAGTGGGCACCTTGAGTTGTGAAGGGGTAAAGCACTCTGGGGGGCAGGTTCATGGGTGCTGTGAATACAAAGAACATGGGGCACAGTGTAGAGTAGTCCAGAGGCTGCTGTGACCATGGGTAGAGCCTGTCTAGCAGAGGGGTAGCAGACACTGGTGTGTGGGGTTTGCAGGGGTGACATCCACTTCTTTCATATGGAAACTTCCTCAGAAGGGAAGGCAGGCAGAAAGTGAAGAACCCAGGGCCTGATCTTTCACTGACTCTTCCTAGGGACCATGCAGGCATTATATGACCTAGAATTTCTGTGTCAGTCCTTTTGGAAGTGAACTTTATTCTCTACTGGAGGCTGGCTTGTTAAATGTATAACTAAATGTATTTTATTTTTATGCTTTTGTTAGACATGGTACATTAATACATTTGCAGATGAAAAATGCCTATTAGGACTTATGCTCTAGCTCTGAAGTAGAAATAGTCAAAGGCATTATAGAGTGATGACTTAAAAACCCATGTGGGGAAGGGGCCATTATGTTCTAGAATAAAAAGAAGAGAATCCCCCTGTGCTGGTGATGCTGCCCAGGCTGGAGGGGTGAGAGAAGGCAGGCAGGCAAGGGCTGGGTGGGAAATGGTCTTCAGCAGGAGCTCGGCTGGAGAATTAAGATGATGGATTTCAGTGGTAGATAATGCAAAGGAAAGTAAATGAACTAAATCAAAATAAACAAGAGGTGTGGCCTAAAAAATCCAAAATAAAAATATTTTGTTAATAACAATGGCTATCATTTATCAAGTTTTCTATTACATGCCAAGCACTGTGTTTTCATTTCCTCAGGCTTGTACACAGAAGTAGACTAGCCTAAGGGCTAAGAGAAAATTATTTAACCTCTTTAGACCTCATATTACTCTTATAAAAAGGGGGATTAATTATGGTATCTATCTCAAGGGATGTTTTAAGGATGGAATGAGATAATGCATGTAAAGTACTTGTTACAGTGACTGGCATGCAGTAAAGTACTCAACAAATGCTAGTTCCAGTCATTATCATTTATAAATCTTCCTATGGCTCTAGGAGGAAGCTTTGGTTCAAAAATCTGAATTAAACACAACATTTTAGGAGTGTGTTTAGACCTGCAAACTAGGGTTCATTGGAAATTTCTGGATTTCCTTTCTCTGGAAGTTAATTGCTTCTCTAGTTAAGTAAGAATAAGTGATAAAAATACCCATCTAATGCCTTTCTCATCACAGAAAGATGCCACAGAAAGGGGCAGTTTTGTCTGATAGCACCCCATACAAAGTGGAGATTCTGTGGATTAGAAGCAAGAATGGGATATGAGAAAAATCTTGACTCTGTGGAATTTGGCTTAAGAACATAAAGACATAACTCTCAGTTTAACTGATCCCATTTGAAATTTGTTAAACACACTACTTGTCGTTTAGGACAAAGGATACAAAAGGAAAAGAAATCTCAATACCTCCAGAGGGAACATTTTTTCTTGTTAGACTATGTATATAGGGTATGGCTAAAAGCCTTTATAATGATAATGCCAGGGAATAGAGCCTCCACATGCACGTTAAGTTATGTACTTTCTATCTGGCTGTATGAATGCAGTGATTTGTGGGACAAGGGTTGATCCATGGTGTTTCCAAATCTATCTTGTAATGAGTCAAACTTAGTACCTGCTTCTGCTCTGTGAGCGTGTCAGAGCTTAAGATGGTGTGGGAATATTGTGTTGAATTTACTAGGATATATTATTATAAAGACGAAAACTAGGGGTGTGTCCTTATAAGAGACTGACAGATTAAGGGAAGAGAACCTGCCTTTCTTCCATTTGAGTAAAGGTAGAATTAATTCCAACAGAAAGAATGGCAGTTGAATGGGAGAGGGAATGAAGAAAACTAGTTATATAAGGTGGCTGTAAAATAATGAGATAACTTTTAAGCACATATCAGGTCAATATTTGAATTGGTGCTGTCCTTTAAAATTACCTTGAAAGCACATATCGGCATTCCAGGGATGTTGCCATTGCTCAAAATATCATGGGCACTACTCATGGAGATTTTTCTCGTTACTCTTTATAGTATAATTTTATGGTTAAACTCACTTCATAATGATGACAGACTATGACATTATTTTTACTCCTTTGCCTGTTTGTAAATGGACAGAAGAAATACCATCCCATGGATCAATGTCTCCCCATCATCAGCTTTTATATATTGATGGCTGATGGCATATTCTTTGAGCGTTCACAGAAAAAGTACTATGTGGTGGCAGCAATGTGAATACAGCTCTTTGCTCTCAAGTGCTCAGCTCTAGATCTCTCTACTCAAAAGGATTAGGGCACACAGTTAGGATCAAAGTCTTTCTTATAAAGTGATTCTGACAGAACAGTGACCAGAGATAAAGAAAGTCCAGGTACCAGGCAAGTCTCTAAAGAAAATTTCTTGCCATGAGTAAAAAATGCTGTTGGGGCTCATCTGATGAGACACAGGTGTTGCTTTGATATACATAACACTTTGCAGCACTATTTATTATAATATGATTTTATCTGTTTTGTTAGATTTAACACAAGAAGAATGTTAGATGGGTTCCAGTAAGGGAAATTTTCAGTTAATTCAGCTGGAATTTGGAAATGTATGCAATTGCTCTCAACACATCATTCTGTAAACACATATTTGTTGGACATATGATGTGTCTGTTAGGCATGGTTCTAGATGTTCAAGGAACACTGACATACAAGACAGATCTGATCTTTACCTTGTTAATGTGTATATTCAGATATTAAAGAAAAAGATAGTAAAGAGTGACAAGTTATATAGGGCTATTTTAAGGCCATGAGAACATATTGTAGGTGTACTATATAGTCTAGAGGCCTTTAAAAACTGAAGGAAGATTGTCAGTTAGGGATAAGGAAGGTGGAAGAAGAACATTTCATGTGAAGAGAATGGAAGGTACAGAAACCTGTAAGCAAGAATCTAGCAAGGTACAACTGAACTGAAAGAAGTATCTAAAACCTGGGAGCTCTTTAGAGCTAACCTGTAAACCCTAATAAAAGTTGCTTCAAAAACCTTTGTAATGCATGCAATGTAATGTAATGTTGGGGAAGCTAGGAGTGGAGATTTGCGACAGCATTGGGAATAAAGTTGCTGCTCCGTCAAGGTCCGTGCTTGGGGAGCTGTCCAGGACGTGAGTGCTGAATAGCTAAAGCCAGAACCTGCCTAAGGAAGCAGGTGGTACAGGAGGAGCCAATGCTTACCTAAGGGTTGGGGGGAAGAGAGTTTGTCTTTGTCATTTATCCATTTTCCTTATCTTTCCATTATACATTTCCTTCCTCTCCCTCTCCCTCCTCCCATTTTCATTTTCTGGCACCTTGGCAGCCATAGCTCACTCTCCCTGGAAGGAAAAGGAAGAATGTGTTTCTTGCTCCTTCCCCTTAGAAGGAGTCTACACAACACTGATGACAGCAAATTCAGAAGAACACCCACTTCTATAATCTTAGGGTTGCAAGACTGGTTATTATTGCTGGATGGGCCATCCCAGTCTCTTCTGAGGTATCAGGTAGGGAGATATTATTATTATTATTAATTATTATTATTATATTATGAGTTATTATTAGTAGTTATAACTGACTGAGCACTTACTGTGGGCCAGAAAGTTTACCAAGCACTTTACTACTCTAAGCCTCAGACATAAACTTTGTTATCTCTGTTTTATATAACATGGCTTGACTTGGAAGATCAGTGTTGTGACTTGTGCTATTTTTTTTTTCAATAAGTTATTTGAAGCTGCATAACTGAGGGATGAGGATGGAGGATGTGGAAAATAAAATTTATTGATACTTATATATATAGATGCTATATATAGATGCTTCTGTCAGTCATTTTATTTAGTATCATAACAACCCTGTGAAGTTATACTGTGATTATACTTACTTTACAGATGTGGCCACCAAGGCTCAGAGAGGGTCAGTGATTGGTTGGGGTCACATAACTAGTGAGTGCCTGAGACAGTTTTAAACTTGGGACTATCTGATCCTAAAGCCTATGCTCTTTCATCCACAGTGCTTTTTTAGTTTTATGGCCAGTCACCTCTACTGGTAAGTGATTTTAGCAACTGAAAACTCCCTCTCCTGCAGTTCCATTTACCTCTGGGTCTTGATGCCTTCTATATCATCTTTTGCTCTGGGTGGGGCGAGTAGCTTCCTACATCAGAGCATGTCAGTGGTGTGCAGGCTCCTGGTGAATGGTGGCACTTGTGTGTTCTGTAATTGCACACTTATTAGGTCACAAGACATCATCAAACCAAGCTGGCCTTTGTCTGAATCCCCACTGGACAGATTGGTCTCAGTACCAATATTGGAAATGTCAGTCTGGTAAACAGCCTTTAATAGGTTGGAGGGAGGCTGAGAACAAAGTCTTCTTCAAACGAAACTCTCGAGGATGGGAGTGAACAGAGTCAACATCTTACTTGCTTTAAATCCCCTGGGGTGGTTATGAAAGATAGAGGGCTTGCTGGATTGAGGAGAAAAAAAATGCTTTGATTCATCTGAATTAATTTAGCATCTCCCAGGAGGAAGGGCTCTGGCATCACCTTCCTGTTCTCCATCCCCTGCATACAACTCTCACAATCCCAGAGGACAAAAGACCAGTCTGTGGTATGGAATGCTCACACTGCCCCTTCCTCTATTTTAATTAAATCCATTTGTCCTAGGGTAGCACTGTGCCTCAGGATGTCCAAGGGCTTTGATCCTTAACCCCACACATTTGAAGGAGTGGGAAACTGGTGCTCAGAGTGAGGATAATCGTTTCTCCTTATGACAGCACAGCTGAAGTTATGAGCTCTTGGAAATAGCAGACTCTGTGAAGTTTGGGTGAAGAATTTGAGACCCAGCTTTATCCTTACAAAGCTCCATGCCAGCTGGCATCACCCTCACCTTGCCTTCAGTCCTTTGTCCTCATTTTTCAGAGGTGAATCCATCAGGATGGTAATTTGGATGGGTTTTAAGAGTCTAATGCAGAGGTGCTAGGGGTGCTGGGTTTGATATTTAGCCTCTTTAAGTTGGTTTTCCTCTTCCGGATCCACTTATCTGCCCCCCTTTATAGAAATAACTCCCACCCTCTGCCCTCTGTCTATTTTGGTCTGGAACAGATTAGCGCACCAACCATTGAGGGTGCAGTATGATTCATCAGGGAGTCATGTGAGCTGCTGTGCTAGGCTAGGCACTGCTTGCTCCCAGCTGGCTGCAGATGGCAGACTGGTGCCATCCCGGGGAGACAAATGGCAGTTGATGTCAGTGGTTACTGCTTCATTTCAGAGCCACACAAAGTCAATGATCTTCTAGTCCAACTCTCTCAGCTTAAAGATGAGGAAACTAAAACTTAGAGAGGTTCAAGGTCACAAGGCTACTAGTGTAGAATTCAAATAGGAGTCAGAGCCTCTGGTAGAATCACTCCTCTGTTTACTGAAGAATTTATCATCTCCTTTATCTACTTGCTTCTGGGACCTCACTCTACAAAGCCCTGGACTTGAACTGACCTGAGCACCAGTCCTCACTCTGATGCCAACCTGCTTGTCCTGTAACTCTTTGGTTACAGGATGAGATGAGAATCTTGTGAAAGGACAGGAATGGAACATGATGAGGTCTGTACTACCTATGTCACAGATTTTGTTGTTAATAAGGGATAAATAAAATGTCAAATGGGAAAGTAAGGTGAAATGCATTAATTAAGAGAAAATATTATATACATATAAAGACTGATTATTATGTGGCAGTAATACGTGTTGTTCAAAGTCATGAGTATGAGTTTTATTTCATCCTACTACAGACACTGGAGGCAGCCAATCAGGCCAGGCCAGAGATGCAAGAGATGAGTGCTCATTAGCATGGAAATTAGCATGGAAACTCAGTGCTCCCTATAAGTCTGCAGGAAGTGTGCATGTATGTGTGTGTGTTGTGTGTGTGTGTGTGTGTTGTGTGTGTGTACATATTTGTGTACACGCACATGTATGTGCTCATCTGGATGCATGTCTTGGGTAAAGGGGATGGGGAGAGGAAAGACATGACACCTTTCTGCATCTTGGTTGATAGAAGAAAAGAGAGGGACAGAAATGAGTGGCAGCTCACCTGTCAGCCACATCGAGAAGAGGCAGCACCGTCCACTGCCACAGGCTCAAGCCTTCATTGGTGGCAACATGCCAGACCATTCTGCTTTGTTCCTTCCCAGTTTTATTCTCTACCAGCACCAAGGAGATGTTTCCCTGCAAGACTCCACGGATGAGCCAGGCCATTCGGAGCTGCAAGGGAGAACAGAGCCAGAAGGACAAGAGTTAATGTTAAAAGGAATCTTTGGTCCCCTTCCTGGAATTCTCACCTGAAGCCTCAAGGATGTTGTTGGACACTCAGTCAAGGTATGCCCAGTGAGGAAAGCTGGTGACTAACTGATCTTGCTCACTGTCTCCCCAAATGGCTCTCATTAAGATTCAAGGAGCTGGGCAGGGGCAACTGTGGACAATTTTGTTCAGGTTGATCCTAAGTTTTACAAGATTACGCATTTGAAGTGACACTAAGATCAATGGGATAAAAATGAACTTCTTAAAGGGATCCAAGGATGCTTGTCTGTGGCCCCAATTCACTTTGTGACCTTGGACAAGTGATTTTATGACTCAATTTCTTTAATGCCTTATGTATCATAGATTTTTCTTCCTCTCCCAGACTCTAATACTCTTATTTGAATGATACCATGCCATGTGTTAGCTAACCAGAGACTCTATGATTTGATACTTATGGCCATAAGTATCAAGCTTATGATTTGATACTTATGGCCATAAGTATCAAGCTTATGATTTGATACTTATGGCCATAGTATCAAACTGGTAGGCAAAGGCAGGACAAAAATCTACTTATTGAGATACTTTATGATGGTTGCCTTTCAGAATTATGATGTCTACTTTGACAAAAGGAAGCTGCAATCATATATTTTCTTTTCTTTTCTTTTCTTTTTTTTTTTTGAAACAGAGAGACAGAGCATGAGCCGGGGAGGGACAGAGAGAGAGAGGGAGACACAGAATCTGAAACAGGCTCCAGGCTCTGAGCTGTGTGCACAGAACCCGATGCAGGGCTCGAACCCACAAACCACAAGATCATGACCTGAGCAGAAGTCAGACTCTTAACCAATTGAGCCACCGAGGCGCCTCTGAAATCATATATTTTCATTGTGTCTTTAGGAAAGTTTCCTATGGCATTGTGCCTTAGATGTTTGATAAGAGACTGTAGCAAATATTTCTAAAAGAGTTTAAGTGCAGTCATGTCCAGAATAAGTATATGTTATAAACAAGGCCTCTGGTATTTTTATTTGATAGAAACAACCTGTAAGCTTAGGATGATTATAGCATATAATAGCCCCAAATATTTCTGTTTAGATCCTGTAATAAAAAATAGCTATTGTGGAATGGAAGGCAAAGTATGTCCTATGGCAACTGGAGTTTTCATCTGCTATGTGTCCCCTTTTCTTCGATTCTCATCGTTTGAAGACATTCTTTTCTGTAAATCACCATTCCTTTGTCTCCCACTCCCTAAGGTCATGGTTTCATTACAGTTTGATCAAAGAGGTCGCATACGATGAACTTCCCACTTTGTTGCATATTACCTCTTCACTAACAAGGCCACACTTGGCACTGGGGTGCCCAGGTGCTGTTTTATTTCCGAGCCTGAGTCAGGCAAGCCTGGTCTATAATCATAATCTCTTCACTTATACCTTTCCCATTTCCCAAATCTGGTGTAGCAAATACTTGTCTCCAATGAGTACTCCCAGGATAATTTAACAAATCTGTTAACAGTTTTTTTCTGCCCTCACATGGCTTCCTTGTACAATCTGGTTGCCATGACTAGAAATTTTAATCCTACCACTCCTAACTAACCTCTCTCAGCCTTTAGCCCATGCCCAGTGCCCTGCTTGGAATATTGTTTGCTACATCCCTTCTGTCCTTTTGCTTCTTGGCTACAGAATATTTGCTGATTTGGACTTGTGTGAAATCAGACTCTTGATCCTCAATGCTCTGGATGGTTGTTGGTACTTATTAATCCACTGTTGATTTCCGTAGTTGATTTGTGAACACAAATAGCACAATGGGTGTTTCAAACTCTTCCTCAAACACTAATGCTGTTACCTCTTGGTCCAACTCCTGATCCATTATTTTGATTTTTACTTTACTGACAAAGATTTACTGTATTGGGTGCAATCTCCTTCAGCCTCTCTGCCTCCCTCCCTTCCTTCCCTTCTTTTCCTCCTTCCCCTCCCCTCCCCTCCTTCCTTCCCCCACCTCCTCCTTCTCCTTGTTTTCCTCCTCTTCCTCCTTCTATTTCTCAGCATAGGTGTTTATTTATCTACATTTATTTACCTTCTCTCTTCTTTTCCTGTCTTAGAGGAAGATGTATCTTTTATTTTCTTCTATGTTAATCTCTTATGTTTTACTCGCCCCCCCTCCCCCCAGTTCTTGCTCTCTCAATAGCTGCTTTCAGCACCTTCAGACTCTTTCTACCTTTTGGATTTTCCATCTATAAAAAAGACCAGTTTTCATCCATCCCAGAAAAATATCCTTTATTTGATACTGCTAGCTCCTCTGACATGCAACCTATTTCTTTACCTCCATTCAGATATTAACATCTTGGATAACTGGCATGTAACTGCTTTTATTTCCTTGTTGCCCATGCTTTCTTTAAAGTCTTTCAACCTAGCTTTTATTCTCATTACTCTAAAAAAGTAGCACTTACAATGTCCTTTATAGCTTACTCTTTCAGCTCTTTCTATGGCCTCCTAAAATGCCTCTCCCTCTCTACTTTCTCCCTTCTAACTTCTTTTGTATATCTCTATCATATCTTCATGTTTACCACTACCATCTGTGACTGATTCTTCAGTGGTTTCTCTTTATCGACTAATATCAAGGCATTCATGTTCCCTTACAATCTAAGAAAATCAACTTTTTAGGCATTCAATGAATATTTATTGAGTACTTATGCTGAGCCATGTGTATCCTCCACCCTAGAATGGTCTAAGAGCTTGAGTTAGAGGGATCTGAATTAAGATATTGTTGTCACTTTGGTCCTTTTGAAGTACAGTTCTGTATTCTCTAAGATGGGAATAGGTTTAGGAATACAGTGACAGCTTAACAAGATAACAAATAGTGTAACAAATATTAAAAAGGAATTTTGGCTGAAGCACTGAGGCAATAGATGCTATACAATGTTGAAGGACTTTCAAGAGGGGTGGATGAAAATAGGTTACACAATTCTTAATCTCTTATCCATACTTTGGATTTTTTAAAAAGTTGGTGGTTGACCACTAGGAGAGACTTTTTATTTTATTTTATTATTTTTAAAAATAGTTTATTGTCAACTTGGTTTCCATATAATACCCAGTGCTCATCCCCTCAAGTGCCCTCCTCCACACCCATCACACCCCCTTCCCCTCACCCCCACCCCATCAGTCCTCAGTTTGTTCTCAGAAGGAGAGAGTTTTTAGCATGTGCTTTTTGTATATTATGAGTTCCACCTCACTTTACCCTTCTGCAGAGAAGTTTCCCTCTTCATCCTAAGTAAAGAGAGCAGTTTTAATGATACCACCTTGAGCACTTGCAGTTTGGGGAGTTCAGTAGAACGTTTTGTAACTCCTACTGGAAAATCTAAAGTATGAACAAGGGGCTGAGTAGCTGCTCTGATGGCAGAACAAAGGCAAGGTGGAACCATTGGATGGCTTGCACTCTGAGAGTTTGGTGGTGCACACATGCATGATCATTATACATAGACTAGAGTGAGCAGTGTAAAAGAGGGCCCATGTGGGTCATTTTAGATCTTGTCTAAGAGGGCTTCTTGAAGAGGTCAACAGAATTCAGAAGAAAGAAGGTGCAGGCATCTTGAGATGCCCAAGGGCAGAGGAAAGAGTAAATGACCTCCTGGAATAGAGATACATATGCCCTAGTCAAGGTGAAAGATTACTAGCCATAGTGGAGGGGGTCAGGAGGAATGGAGATCTCCAAAGAAACCACAAACATGCCCCTTGTGAAAAATAGTAAGCCTTAAATATTTGCCACATCCAGAGAATACCAATGCCAGACCACCACAATAGTTCTTGTCCAGGGAGAGCTTTCTTGCTTCCCTTACTCTTTCCCTTTCCCTGCACTAAAGGGTCACAAGTTAGCCAGATGACTGAAGAGGAAAGCTGAGTGAAATGGAGAGAACAGTGACCACCATTTCCCTAATTTCAGGGTTTGCATCTACAGTAGTGTCAAGTCTGGCAGGAGGAGGGGAGGAAAAAAGCCCTAACTTTAAAGCAAGATTGAAGCTCTGATGAGATGGGCATTTTGACTTCTAAATAAGCCTGTGTTTTGTGTTTTGAAGAGACCAAAAGTAGTTTGTATTACCTAGAGCAACCAGGTAAGTAGTTTTCATCCAGTAGTCCACACATGGGGGCCAAGTGGATGTTAGTTCCTAGACTTCCTCACATTAGTCTACATGTCCGCTTTGCACTTGACATGTATTTTTCTGCTTCTGTGGTTTTGATCTTTCCATTTCCTCTACCTGTTCTTTCCTTCTCACCACGTAAAAAATTAAATATTTAATTTTCATGGAACCTTTTCTTATCTTCTATCTCACAAATGACCCTCCCCCCTCTGAAATCTTACAATTGAGGATATTGGGACCATGACGGGACACAGCTCTGGTGGCTTGTCTTCCCTCCATCATCCTTGGGCAATTTCCTTCAAGGCAGGGATGTCTTACCTTGTATTTATAGTAGTGATTAAGTGAGGGCACATGGTAGGAACTCATCAATATCAGGAAAAATAAAGAGGTATACGTTTCTAGGAGCAGCCTTCCGTCTTTACCAGGTCCCCTCTCAGGGATAGAAACCAGCTTTCCACCTATGAAGCTCATTAGCACTTTCCTGCACTGTAGGGTTGGGTACCAGGGAAGGAAGGGGATCCACCCATTTTGCAGTTAACTAGCTGAAGTGGAAATGGCCTGATTCTCAGCTTTCTTTGGAAACTTTCAGTCTGAAGTAGAGTCTGCTAGTGGGCTGAGCATGGTGGTGAGATGTAGCCCTCATACTGACATTGGGGCCATTGGCTAGCTTACTGCTGAGCTTTCTCCATCTTCCTACACTATATTTTAGGCCTGGGAAGTGAGAACAGTACTGGTTGCCAAGGGATGGCATCCCTAGATCCTGAGGAGATCTACCAGGATCCCTCTTGGTATCAGCCCTTGAGGTGATTATCTATTCATTCAACTCATATTTACTGCATACCTACTCTGTGCTGTATTATTATATATACCTTCTCTGCCCTCATGAAGCTTATCAGCTTGCCAGGAAGTCTGAATTTCAAGGAATAACTGCAATTTTGCTGGGTGTAGCAAAAGGGAAGTAATCGGAGCCATTTGACAGTAAAGACTCAAAACATGAGACAATCAAACCAATACTGCTTGACATAAGACAATGAGGACTTGGGTCAAGATGGCCACTTGATCCAACTGTTCAGAACTACAGACAAATAGTAGTATTAAAAATTTGACTTTCCTTTCATCTTACAATACTACCAGCCATGTTTATAGCAGAAAACATTTATCTGCAGCTACAACTCAAGCCAAGGCATGCACTGTCTCAGTTTCCATAAAGTCTAGTTTTAGAAACAAATGCAAGGCTTGGAATGACATTGCAAACTGGTGGTTAGTGAATGGCTAGCAAAGTATGTTTTTCTGCCACTTATTTCTTTCATACGCTGAGTGTTTAGTAAGGTGGTGTATCTAGGTGATGTATTCTTTCTCAGATAGAAGCAGTTTAGAACTTCAGGTTTTTCACTTGGTCTGCTTTTCACCTATAGTTATACCTAGTGATTCCAGATTTTGCCTCTAAATGTCAGTCAGTGATTTGCTACTCAGAGTGTGATGTTCAGGCTGGGATCATTAGTGTTACCTGGGAATTTGTCAGAGATGCAGAACCTCTTGCCTGATCCCAGACTTACTGCATCAGAATCTTCAGGGAAGCAACCTCTGGGGCCTTGTTCCCATGCTCCTACGACTCATCCCACTTCCTTTCCAGAATGCACTGAAAACAATTGTCCTTTGTATCAACATTCATTCCCGGTGGTTTATCAACTCTCTTTATTTCATTGCCTGCTGACGAAGGGATAACATGGGGTTTGTGCTCCAATATCGAAGTGAATGAATTATGTGACTTTAAGGCAACCACTTACCTCTGTGAGCCTCTATTTTCTTAAGACAAATTTGTGATAATAACCATAGCTTCCCTGCCCACCTTAAAGTGGTCATAAAAACTGAGGTAAAGAGTGTGGAAGCAGAGCCCACATGTTATGAACGAAATGGTTAAGCCAGTGGTTTTCAACCTGGGCTGAAAATTGAAAGCACCTGGGGAGTTTTCACAACTACTCATGCCTGAGTTCCACTCCAGACATTCCGATTTAATTGGTCTTGGGTAGGTCCTGCGCATCAGCAGTTTTTCAAATCTCTCCAGATGATTCTAAAGTACATCATAGGCTGAAACCACTGGAGAGATGGGGTTACTTAGTGCAGGAAGTAGCCTGGTCATCTTGGTCAGGGGTCCATTCTTATCTTGCACTTTGAGTAGGAGGCAATTCTTAATAACTAAAAAATGGCTTAAAATGTTTCCACCATCACCAAGGTGTACTAGGAATGTTTTTCCTGCAAGAGGGAGGATGCAGACCTCAGCAGAGGGCCCTCACGTGCCTGCCACATTATCCCTTGGCCAGGACTGAGGACAGCCTGAGAGTGAGAGATTCATGGGCTGAGGGTAAGCAGTGATGACCTAAGAATGCAAATGGGACCAGAAGTATCCTCTTGGGACTACTTACCAATTTCTTAATTAGATCTGAAGGACTGACATCAATCCTTTCTGAATATCCCTTATTTATTATTTGTATCTAACTGTATAGAGTAACTATTTGTGGTTCCCAGGGCAGATTGCAGGTTCAAGGCCCTCTAAAAGACTTCCCCTTTCCTCCTAAATACAGTCGCAGATAAAAGAAGCCCTTTGTTACCATTATATGTAGATATCCATGCCAGGTAGACCTGGCTTGATACTGACAGTTAAGGTTCAGGTGCTCAGAGTGGGCAGAATACAATTTTGGAATCTGATTTTAATAAGACCAATTTCTATCGGGGTAACCTATAGGATCATTTGTTAAATGACTATTGAATGCTAGAGAGCTGTGCTAGGCACTTGTACATATGCTATCTCATTTTATACTCACAACATTCCTTCCTGTGGGTATTATCATACCCATTTTTCATATGTGGAATCTGAAGCTTAGATAAGTTAAGTCACCCATGGTCGCTGGGCCCATATCCTGTGGAGCTGGTTTCCACACTATGGTCTGTGCTGTTTCTAACATATCTATAGCACTGTGTACATGTAACATGTTATGGTAATACTTAACTCTTCTGTGGGCGTATTGTGAAGGTTTTCTAGATCCTTGTTCTTCAAAGTGTGGTCTATAAACCAGCAGTATTGGCATGACCTGGGAACTTATTAAAAATTCAGGGTCTTGGGGTGCCTGGGTGGCTCAATCAGTTAAGCAGCCAACTTCGGCTCAGGTCATGATCTCATGATTTGTGAGTTCGAGCCCCACATCAGGCTCTGGGCTGACAGCCCGGGGCCTGGAGCCTGCTTCAGATTCTGTGTCTTCCTCTCTCTCTGCCCTCCTCTGCTCACTCTGTCTCTAAAAACAAATAAATATTAAAAAAAATTTTTTTTAAATAATGCAGGGTCTCAAGTCCCACCTTAGGTCTGCCGAGTCAGAATTTATATCTTAATAAGATCTTAGCTCAGACATACCATCAGAATAGAGGAATTAGGTAGGGGTAGGTTTTAAACCTTTGTCTCTGCCAGACAATTAGTATCATGTGTTTGTACATATATATATATTATATATATATGACAAATGTATTCACACAAATATGAGAAATCTCATATAAATATAATGTTTATGAGAAATAACACTTGTTGGAGCCTATGATGATAAAAATGTTGATCTTCTAGATACATCCTAATAGGTATAGGTTATAAATGCTAGCTTTTGGCTAATAACCTATTTTATATGCAGACAGAAAATAGGACAAGTGAAAAGAGACAACGTCAGGAGCATGCCACCAGCAATTATATTCTCTGGCTCCAGCAGGCCCTTTCACAAGGGCCTTTCCCCCCCTCCTTCTCAATGGGGTCCAATAGACTTTCCAATTATGTGCTACCAGTGTTTGTCTTGTTATTAATTAAAGTTCTGTATGTAAAGCAAGAGCTGCATTGTGGCTAGGCCTAATGCTATTATTTCTCTCATGGCCCTTTCCTCCTCCTGAGGTAATTACTGCAATTTTATGTCTAGAATATGCCCCGTGTTTGCTATGCATAGCTCATGACAACTTCACGACAATATCTTGAATCCATCAAAAAAATATCAGCATGGAACTTAGGCTGAAATTGGACAAAAGAGACTCAACGGTATCAAATAATGTCCATTCTGTATGCAGCACCCCCAAACGTAGGTAATGCTGTGAGGTGGAAGGTGCTATCTTTCTTTGTCTTTCTGAAGGGCTGCCTGAATTCCCAGAGCAGAGACCAAACCAGGATGCACGTTCCAGTGTGTATTTCACTTTAACAGAAGGATATGCTTTCTAACAGAGAGAGATGCTCAAAAATGAGCTTGCTTGGGAGGGTGGATATTCCCCACCCTGGGCGGGGTGGGGGGGCATCCAGCAGTGACTGGGCAACCAGAATTGATGCTGTTGTCAGGGACATCCAAGCTTTGAATAAAGGTTAAGTGATGCCACAGGACTGTGATGCCAACCTGTGATGCCACAGGACTGTCGTACGGGTGTGAACTGGTAATTTTAAGAGTTCCTTGGTTTCTTATTAATAAGAGTTCCATGGTCTCTTATTAATTTTAATTGAGAGTATTGACTCACTGCAAAACCCAGTGTTTTTGTAGGCCATCTCCTAATTCACCTGGAAAAAATAAATACCAACTCTCCAGCTATAAATAGCCTAATGAAAAATCAACTCAACACAGCAAGAAGCAGGCCAGATGCAGATTTTTGATAACAAGCAAGGAAAATGTGCTGGCAAATGCTTGCAATTATGGAAGTTTAAGAAATGCTGGATTCCTGGCCATGAAGGAGACTTAAAAGATTGATATCCTGTCTGAAAATAGCACCCCATGTCTCCTTCTTTCCAAGGCATCACATCAAAGCCAGAAACAGCCAGCCAGGGAAATGTACATGCTCCCTTTGTAAAAACACAGCAAGAAAACATGAAGGTTATACATAAAAATAACAACTGTGGGATCTCTGGCTGGTGAAGTTATGCAGTTATAGGTATTTTTTCCTTCTTTGGCCTCTTCTAATTTATTTTTACAATGAACATCCATTACTTTTTGATAAGTAGAACAAAAATGACAAAATAAGTGTAGGGTATGCAGCTATTAAAAGCATGTTTATGAAGAATAACACTGATGCAAGAAAATATAATATTAAATAAAGAAAGAAGACATAAAATATTTATATGGTATGATGCCAAATTTGTATGAGCCCTTTCCACTCTGCTCAAATCTACATCTATGTATCTGGAAGGAAATGCACCAGTGTGGTAAGAAGGATTACCTTTGGGGGGTAAGAGTGTGGGCAATTTCAATTCTCTTCATGCTTTCTGTATTTTCCTAATGTTCTCCAATGAGCATAGAACACTTTTATAATCAGAAAAAACAATAAACACTATATTAAAAATGGCAGCAAGGGAGGGTTCTGATGTCATTTGAAAATGGGAAAAAATAGTGCTTTCTTTTCACCCCCTTCTGGGAAGATAAGTTTCTCTTGCCTGCAATGTCTGGGCTTTTTAGGAAGACCCAGGGAAGGTGGGGAGCTTCTAGGGAAGAAGTGATGCAGACAGAACACGAGCTTTGAAATCATACAGCCATTCTGTCTTTATTTGTGGCATAATCAGTCCTCAGTCTTCATCCATAAAATGGGGCCAACTGTACTCTGCTCAGAGAGTTGCTGGGGGACTTTAATAAGATTACAAAACCCAGTGCCCACCTTACCAAATACATTTGATCAATGTTAGTTTTCTCCTCCTGTATGGGAAAGGGCAAGCAGGCAATACCACATTAGAGATAAACAGCTCGCAAAAGATAGAAAGGGACAGAGTGAAGGATGCTGTATTTAAAATTATCATTTCAGTGTTCTATCTTTCAGTTTCCCCAGAGAGTTATCTTTCCTGTCTTAGGGGAAGAAAAACGGTGATATTTTCTTTTGAGTTACACTGTGATGGTATGATCTTGAGCAAACAGCCTCCCCTGTACCTCTGTCTGTCTGCGTGTGATGGGGACGATGCTGTGAAATAGCTCTGTATTCCTCTGGTTGGGGAACGGGATCTACTCTGTGCAATGGAAGTCTTATAACCTTTACGGACTACTGGTGGAAAGAGAATGGACCCCAGGTATGTGAGTGTTTGCAGGGGCCCAGAGCCATGTGGGGAGTATTTATTCTGACCTCTGGGGAGAGTCTATGCTTGCAACAGGGTGTCCCCCTATATATGGGGCTTTTGAATGTGTGATACAGATCTCTAGTAGGAGCCACAAGGGTCCATGATTAGCAGGTGGATTACCAATGGGGTCTAAATATCTGCCAAGAGCCCAGAAAGATTTCATTCACACCCATGAGCCTTGACAGTAATTCTTCCTATGCCTCAGTTTCAACATATAATAGCAGAGGTATTAATTTAGAATGGGTTGTAGGTATTAAATTAATTATGTCTGACTACAATTACAATGGCTGTTGATTACTTTAGCCCATTAGCATGTGGCCTGGCAGTGTCAACCACATCATAGTAAGTGGTGACAGAATGCTAGGGTCCAGTGGCTTCCCAGGTCTAGGTACTGAAGAGAGAATTATTTTGCCTCAGAAATCTCAGTGGGGCCGCATTTGTTGGTATCTTGAGAATCCAAGGGGAGTCTCCTTGTTAGCTCCTATTCTGGACCAGGGTTATGCTCATAATTGAGGGGCTGTGTAATAGTTATTTAATTAATGATTGATTGATTAAGCAAACTCATTGGGCATGTCCTCCTGAAACTAATCCTAGGCACTATGCCAAATAATGTCCCCAACTTGCCCGCAAGTTGCAATTGATCGAGAGGAGAAACAAGAATACACACAATATCTGAATTCATGATAGAGTGACTTCTTGCTGCCTGTGCAAAGTAAGAAGAAATAACAATCAGAATTTCTTCCATTCCAAAGAGTTTTTACATTTTCATTCGATCTTTGCAACAACCTCAGGCAGCAAGTAAAACAGGTTTTATCCCCAATTTTATCCTCAGGGGGGAGTGACTTGCTTGAGGTCATATAACTTGTAAGAGGCAGAGCTGGGATTCAAACTCAGGTGACTTAAGTTAAGTCCAGTGACTTAACTAGTGTTTGTAGATTTGGCTTTGGAGGTGGACAGATGTTGTTTTAAATCTTGGGTCCTCCTCTTAGTAGTAAGGTGACCTTGGGCAAGTCACTTAAGTTATCGAGGCCCCAGGGTCACTGTCAGTGATGGGGGGGGTGTCACAATTTCTCACAAATCTGTTTTGGTAATGAGATAAAACAAGTGACATTCTCAGCAGAGTCCTAGCCACACAATAAGGGGTTGATATTTTAAAAATGCTCCCTCAGTTGGCTTACTAGCTATGAAGGGTCCCTTCCTCAGGCCCAGACCAAGGAAGGTTTCTTTTTCTCAAGAGTGCAAAGAGTTAGGGTGTGTGAGGGCTTTACTTAAGACCTTTGGCTTGCTTTTTAATGTAATGCAGCTGAGTGATCCATGAATAACCTGGACACCAGGACCTGTCATACTGAAAGCAAGTATTTTTAACTTTTCAGCTGAAAACACCCCAAAGAGATCCCAGATTCTTGTGGCCTGTCTCCAGCATATCTGGCCACATGGTGGGTTTGAAATGAGTACTTGCTGCTTCACTGCCTGACCAGAAGCCCTCTGTGACCTTCCCTCCCTTCCTTCCCCTGCCAGGCATCTGCGTGCCCATCCAACCCAGCCCAGTTCCAAGCTACCTCTCTGATCTTGTCCCGGCAGCTGTCCACCCTTCACACCCTGAGGAGGCCACCCCCTGACTACCTCAGGGGAGTGGCTGAGCGGATATCTTTGAGGTTAGAAGACTACTGTTTGAGTCCTGGTTTCTGCGTGGATTAGCTTGTGACCATGGAGTTGTCTCCAAGCCCTCTGAGGCTCTTCCTCTGTAGAATGGGGAACATTTCATCCACTTCACAGGGTGACTGGGGGGTGGGCAGGCTTTGCGGTCTTTGACACTATAGAGGATTCTTAATACAGGGTATGGGTGTAGTGTTATTACACATGTCTGGGATCGTCATTCGAGACTGACAGTGGGATCCAAATCTCTTAGTCATCCAGTGAGTCTGTGGAAAAGGAATTTGGAAAATTCTTCCGGAACCACTTCCAACCTCCACCACCTTCCCCTCTGACACAAAGTGGCACATCCTTAGGCCCCAGGATAAGGCTCTGAGAGCACTGTCTTCAATACAGGGGAAGGGTGTGAGGAGCTGACAGATCTGAGGTCCTCCTGGAGTTAAAACACAAGGTCAGAGTTAGGGTGACTTGTGGGATAGGAGGTGGGGGGACAGGCATAGTTGAGATGGACTTTAGAGGTGACCAAGGCAGGGCAGATATTCTTCAAAGTGCACCATTTATGGGCCTAATGGTGACCACGAGGGATGAAGTGAGATCACACAAGGTGAGGAAGACTTTGGGCTTCAGAGAAAGGCAGTGGGGGCTGGAGCTCTTCCTCTGGGCTTCTTAATCTGGGGGACATATGCCTTCCAGGTCTTTCTAGAGGGACCCAAAGCCACAGGATAAACAGGGGTATTCTTCTGAAGTCTTAGCCATTCAATAGTAGGTAGTGGGTCCTGTTGTTGAAGAAACAGGCATGTTTGAGAATAAGATGCAGAACTAGCATCCATTTTCAGGTGATAAAAAGAAATCTTAAAAGAAAAGTCAGACGTGTGATGTCCACTCTGGGTCATTTGGCCAGACTCCCTCCCTGCCTTCATGACTTCCTGTCTTTTCTCAGGCCATGCCCTATACACTGCAGCTGTCTCTTTCATAGGAGTCCCCTCTGCCCAAGGGAAAATGCAGATGCCCTTGTATCTTAAGGACGTGTAGCCACACTGCCGGCCGGCTGTGCATGATCGCAGGCTCTCTCCTCATTTGTGAAAGTATAACAATACCACTTTAGGTATTAGGTAATATCTCTTTAGGTGTCTGCTGCCAGGGTGGGAGGTGGGCTATGGAGAAAAGGAATTTTCACTAGATTGGAAGAGGGTGCTCCCCATGCCCTTGCTGGTGGGGAGAGGAGCTGGTGGGGATGGAGGAGGGAGTGAGGGACCCATCTGCTGCTGGGAGAGCATTAACTTCTCTGGACTCTATTCACTAAGCTGGGCAATGTACCCCTTCCTGTCTATTACCAGGTCAGCCAGCACAGAACAGAGGCCAGTTTCTCCAGACTCAGGACCCTCAGATAGGGCAGACCCCAGCCTTTGATCTTGGAATCACCAGAAAAGTCAGGTAATAGGAACAACAGCAGCAGAGTAGCAGAAGCCATATGTGCCATTTATTAAGCATCTCTATGTGTCCCGATCCAGGCAGGGCACTTTTTCTGCCCCTCTGCTAGTTTCTCCTGACAGTCCTGCAGAGGATCCTGAAGCTGAGAAGGGTAAGTGATTTGTACAAGCTCCCCCTGTTACCAAGTGGCAGGACCCTGCCAAGGTCAAGTGGCCTCAAGGTTCTGCTCTCTTCATCACACTACACTGCCTTGGAGGTGTTCCTTTTGTTCTGGACTCGCATGACCAGCTGGATTCCTTTGCACATGGGTGATGTCATGGCTGTTGGGCTGTGCGGCATGGGGGAGCTCAAGGGCACTGGGTTTCCTGTGGGGGCTCATCACTATGTCTTTGTGGGCAGAGAGTGGACAGCCCAGCTGGAGGTTACACAGCTAGCATGGAGTCCACCTCTGTTCTTTGAAAGTTCCAAAGCAGGAAGAGGACGAGTGCAGGGAAGACAGGGTGGAAAACAATCCCCGGCAAATTCATTTGGCAAGCGCTGAGGCCTGGAGCCATCCAAGGGTGAGCTGGCCTTCCTCGTGAGCATTCTGTCACTGCAGTGCTGTCCCAGCCTTAGGTGAGATGGGGGTTGGATTCCAGTTCCCAAACACCTGACCCAAGGAGCTGAGGCTTGTGGGAGGGGGAGCTAGGAACGAGCTTACCCTGGAATGCCCCCTAGCTCAGCTCTCGTGCCTATTTACAGAGAAGATGTCTAGAGACACCACAAGGTGTCTGCACAGCACTGCTTGGCCAAACAAGGGCAGAGGCTGGTCCCAGATGGAGCCTGGTAAGGACCAGCTTGTTCTTTCACTGGTCAGCAGTTCTCTGCTTGGACACAGGGCAGGATGAGTGAATAGAGAAAGGAGAAGGTTTCCTTCTCCCCAGATGGACACATGTTCTATAGAAGGTGGAACAGATCCAGGAAATGACAATCCTATTTAGGATCAAGACCATGAAGCCTCTTGGAACAGCTTTTCCTTCCTCATTTGCTAAAACAAATGAGCCCATGTGGGGCTAAGAATAAGGCACACATGAGGCACACATAACATCTGAATCTCCTAGGTGAGTAACGATGTCCCCTTGGTCGCTCAGGAATTAGGTCCATCGACTGGTCTCTGCCTGGGGAGACAGTGAGTGAGTAATTGGGGCTGCAAAACGGGGTGGTGTTTCCTTCCCGCCTCCAGAGAAGAGGAGTCTGTGGTGGGGTGGGCAGGGGCTTGCCTTAGGCAGGAGCAATGCCAGTCCTCAGGAAAGCTGTGGAGGCCCATGGCAGCTCCCCCCACACCGAGAAGTTACCACCTGCCCTTGGCAGCAGTAGGGCAGTGTGACAGAAAACAGCATGAGGCTCAGGCTACGAGGTCTGGGTTTGAGCTTGATTTTGTATTTCCTGGCTATGCGTCTCTGGGTGCATTTTTCCTGCCTTGCTGAGGTGGGCTGCTCCTGTCCCCTGGGCAGCCCTGCACGTGCCCCCAGATCTGCTCCATAAGCCAGCTGACGAGAGTACCCTTGTCGAGGGTTCAGTGGGCGCTGCAAAACGAAGAGCCCTGTGATTCTGTTTTCTCCTCTCCCTCAAGCCATCCTGGAATAATTATTATTGCTCATCCTTGCTTTTTGCCTTTCCGTGGAGGATTCTGCTGTTGAGTTTCAGAAACTCTTAAAACACAGCAGTCGGAAAAGATCTTGTGTTTTTCTTATGTGAAAGTTCTGTTTGTCTGCCTCCTGCCCCGGGGAGGGAGTGGGGTCAGCTTAAATAAACCTGAATGACACTAGCCATGACTCAGTGACCTTATATTGCTTTTGAGTTGCAAGGAGGGGCTGGAGAGTCCTGTGCCAAACAAATCCCTGGAAGGGTGGACCCTGTGTCCAGGAATGATCACCACCAGCCTGAAACGTCTCACGGAGTCAACCAGAGAGCAATTTGGTGACAAATTCCCTGGCCCCTAGCCTTCAGGGCTCTGCCTGCCCTAGGGAGTTCCTTCTCAGTGGGGCTCTGAGCAGAGCTTAACGGATGGCAGAGGGCAACTTCTGATGCCAGGCTCCTCTCTCATGTCCCTCTGGGCCACAGTTCCTGGTTTTAATGACACTGAATGGAGGTCTCCTTCCTTGAAGTCCAGATAGCTCGTGCAGACCTAAGGAGGCCTGCTTGGTGGCCTTCTGTCCTGATCTCAGCAGCCCCCAGGCCCATCAAAGTCGATGCCTATCACTACAGGGCTGACGTCAGGGGCAGGAAGGCCCCAGCTGTGCTCCAGGATCCCAGGGTCTGTGTGCACACCAGTACGTTGGGGGAGGGCGGAGGTGACTGCAGCTTTGGCAAGGTCAGAAAAATCCGCAGTTGGGAACTCACTTGCCCTTGGTTGTGGCCACCAATTAAGTGGGTCACACCCCACTTCCTGGGCCCTTTTCCTTCCCACAGCTCATAGAAGGAAAACTACTTCCATGTTTTGAAGCAGGAAAGAGAGTGAGGGAAGCCCACATTTGCTCCCCTCAGGCCTTGTTCTGTCCTGAGAACACTGTTTAAAATATTCTAGTCACAGGCAGCCTATTCAAATAAAATAGAATTTCAAACCGCACGGGGCTTGTTGAGACATTCAGGCTTCTGGGATGTGTGAAAGGCAGAGGGTGGGGTGGAGACGGCCCCTGCCACTCTCCCGTCCCCGTCATTACCAGCGGCTGCGATGCTAGACACATCCGAGTGTGTCTCCCAGCCAAGGCGGACAGAGCAGGTCTGACAGCGAGCGAGCACATGAAAGCCACCACAAGGCTCGCCTCCCCGGTGGCAACTTTAATTATTTGAACTGAAGCTCCACAAAATAAAAATAAAAATAAAATAAAATCTGAATGTTTTAAGTGGATCTCCAGTTTCCCGCAGAGAATAGCTTGGGGGAGGCAAAAAAATAGAACACTCTCTCTTGTTTGTGGCTGGGCTAGGCAGAGGGCTTTAAATATTCATGCCCCATATGCAACTGTGCGGAGGGATGGAGAAGGAGACAGCGCCTGCACGAGGCCAGCCAGGGAGAGGTGCCAGGCCAGTAGTGGGGACTGCAAGCATCTGGAGGGAGGGGGCTGGAGTGGGCATGCTTCTGGAATATGCTGGAAGCTGACTGGCACAAAGGCACATCCTGGCTGTCTCCCCCACTGGTGGGCATCTGACCTGGTTCCAAATGGGCTCTGAGGGGGACTCTCCCAGCCCCTTCTGTCTCTACCACCTATGTTCCCCACCCTGTCATTGCTCACCACTTGGACTCATCTTTCTAAAAGGCACGTTACGTCACACTATTTGGTGCCACGGATGGTGGAGGAAAAACTCTCTGTACGGTCTCTGAATGAATTTCTGTTACAACTGGCAGGTGCATCTATGGTCAATTACTTTCAAGTGTCAGTGTGCCTCCAGATCATGGAGGGCAAGGCTTGAAAGCACTGATTCCCAGGCCCCCCTCCAGGGTGTCATCCAGGCGGCCTGGGGTGGGGCCTAAGAATCCATCCTGCTTACATTTTCCAAGTGACTGTAACTGGAGAGACAGAGACCTACTAGGTAGGTTGTAGCTAGACTTTTCAAGGAAATGCACAGAAGGCGTCACCAGTTCCCTTTTGAGAAGTCACTGATGATTGTACGGTTTCTTGAGGGAGTGTTGTGAGATACTCTGCAATTACTTCAACTCCCAGGAGGTGGAGTAACTCTAGGGTTCCCAGGAGTGGTCTGCTTAGCCAGCCTCTTGGTCCCTGTGGGCCTGACACCTGCTCCCAGGTGTTAGCACTGGAGCTTAGCCAGCCTCTTGGTCCCTGTGGGCTTGACCTTCACCAGAGACTTTCAGCCATCTCTGCCCTGTACCTGGGCCCCCCAGCCAGGCCCCTTGAGGGCTGGTGGGGTATGAAGACCCTGCGTTAACCACACACAGCTCACACAGCGAAGCTACAATCCCTGTCACTGACGTTCGCCAACCTGGGAGGAGGAAATCAACTTCCTGCCTTCTGCATTTAGGATCTGAATCAAATAAATGGCAAGGCTTACAGACCTGGAAATGCATATTTCTATTTCGATTATTTATTCTTCTGATGAAAACATTTCCCCTGAACACTGGGAATTCAACACCCATCAGCAGTAGACGAATGGTCTGAAAATCTGAATGTGAACTAGCTGTGAGCTGAGAATGGAATGGACTCACTGCCTTCCCTTCATTACTCCTGCTGAGTCGAGTTATGGAAAAGGGCAGGAAGTATTAGAAATAGCCATCAGCAAATTTGACTGGAGGGAAAATAAAATAGGCCAGTAAAACAAAACACCTGTTTAAGCTATAGATCAACCAAAGGTTATCAGGGAAATGAAGTATTAGAAAAATATCATTTTTAGCCTTCACATTTCTTATTCTAAAATTAGGTTCATGTTAAATACAGTGAAGGGTATTTTTTTTTTAATTTTTAATGTTTATTTATCCTTGAGAGAGTGAGAGAGACAGAGAATGAGCAGGGAAGGAGCAGAGCGAGAGAGGGACACAGAATCTGAAACAGGCTCCAGGCTCTAAGCTGTCAGTACAGAGCCCGATGCGGGGCTCGAACCCACAAACCGCGAGATCATGACCTGAGCCGAAGTCGGACGTTCAACCGACTGAGCCACCCAGGTGCCCCAGTGAAGGGTATATTTAAAAATCAAATGCTTTTAAGGATCCCCCTGACCTCTCAGGAAGGCCAACCATCTCTCTTCATTTAGATTTCCTCTTAAGAAGTCTTTCTTTCTAGGTGATTGCTTAGGGTGGGGGGGAGGCACCTGAGAGATATCAGTGATGACTGTATAATCCACATCTGCGTCACACAGAGTGATTTCTCAAATACAATTTAATGTAATGAATCTATTTATTTGTGCCCTGGCTTATTCCGAAAAGGAGTTAAGGTGGCTCCCAGAGATATATAACAGCTAGTAAGGTGATAGAAACTAACTAGAAAAGGGTGAGAAATTGGGTAAATGTTGAGTTAGAAAGTCAAACCACAGTAAGGCTGATTACAGACTATACATCGTGAACACCTATTTGCTTACTAAAAGAGGAGCCTCAGGCTTAATGAGACCATTCTTCTGATTAAAAAAAATTCACGATACTTCTTTTGCATTCATATCTGTTTTATGCCAGTGAGTTTTTATTTCACAAAAATCCTGGAGGGTTTGAGTGTGGCTGTGTCCTTTGGCAGCGGAAGTCTGTTTTCTGGACCTCCCTGGGGCTTTGACCAGCCAGCAGAGGGGAAGAAAGTCTGGTCAGTCTCACCATGTCCACAGCTTGAAAGGAAACAAATTGCTCAGGGGGCACATAGCTATTTCTGAAATAAAGCCAGGACAGGATTTCTCCTGTGAGTTTCTAGAAAGAGAAGACTGGCCGGACTGGCCAAATCTCAACTATGTGTTGGTTTTCTATAAACTGCAAGATGTCAATGTGGTGCCATGTGGTGGTGTTAAGAAGCACGGGCATTCAGGGGCACCTGGGTGGCTTAGTCGGTTAAGCGCCTGACTTTCGCTTAGGTCATGATCTCGCAGTTCGTGGGTTCGAGCCCCGAGTCAGGCTCTGTGCTGACTGCCAGCCTGGAGCCTGTTTCAGTCTGTGACTCCCTCTCTCTCTGTCCCTCCCCTGCTCACGCTGTCTCTCTCTCTCTCTCCTAGAAATAAATAAAACATTAAAAAAAATAGTCTATTAAGAAAAAAAAGAAGAAGCACGAGCATTCAGGGCTCTCTGAGAACTTAGAATCTGTTTTTAGGCTACCCCATCCTGATTAGCTATGTTTACTCAGGGTGCTGGGCACTGCTGACTAATTCGTGCTTACTCTGTGCCAGGTGCCATGATAAGCCCTAAGTATTAACCTATTTAATCCCCTCCTCTTTGGGGTAGGCACTCCTATTGTCTCACTTTCCAGGTGGGGAAACTGAGGCCATGAAAGATTATTAACTGCCCAAACAAATTGTTAAGCCAATCACTGGTGGGGCCTAGCTGGGACCCAGGCAATTGATTGCAGAGTCCATAAGCTGAATCACTGGATCATGTTTGGGGTCTAAGCGCATTTCTTGTTCTCTAGAGATTATGACCTTAGGCTAAGAATGAGTCCCCTCAGTCCACACACTAAAAAAGTAACAGCCATAGGAACCATCCGGGTAAGTGGCTTTGGAGAGGAACCTTACTGAATGCCACTGATGTCAGTGAAATTTATGTAGATCAAATTTTTGATGCTCTATAAAATTTGAAATGCCTTGCAAGAGCTTGATGTTGTAGAATGTCTTTTGTAGATCACTGTTACCCTCCTGTTATGTTTTGGAAATATTTTCTGGGTGTGCTTAGAACGAGGCCCTGCTGCAAAGAGCTCAGTGTGGCTGAGCATGGGGTTTGAGGTAAGATTCTCTGCAGATGGGACTCCACTGTGTTGGTGCACGGTCTCTGCAAAGGTGAGAAAACTGTCCTCCTATCCTCCCCCCAGGAGCACAAGCAGCCCAACCATCCAGGCTACTTCGCTGATGTTTGGGTTTGTGTGGAAGTGCCCAAGGTGAGGGGTAGGAGGAGAAGTCCAGGAAGTAGGGGAGCACTGAGACTTGCCTCACATGGAGAGTTCTTCATAGGGGCAGGAAATGTAGCGCTGGTCACCGTAGCACTTTCGGAAGTAGGGATGTCAGTGGTGCTGAGCAACAGGGCATGGCCTGGGGCAGAGAGGAAAAGAGTCAGAAATGCACCATCTTCATGCACTGAAGGGCCTCAAGGTGCAGCGTCAACGGCATGTGCATTCTTCTCTAGGCTTGGTACACCTTTGAGGACACAGCTTCCTGCTGCCTCCGGTGGATAAGACAGGCTACCTGTCACCGTCAACAAACCTTGGCTTACCCAAAGGTCTTCATTCCAAACAACCTGCACTATCCCAGCACCATACACTTGGGCTACTGCTTTCCTGATCTCTCAAGGTCACCAGCTTTAGCCCATGGCCTAAGAGCAGCCTGAGTCACGTTGACCTCTCCCAGCCCCTTCCCTCCCCTTTTACAGTCCTGCTGGCCCTTTGGCCTTCAGCGGTCTCCACGACCTTCACTCTCTTCCACCAGGTCATCCTGTGCTCTGTGACCTGACCAGGACGTCATATTTCTTGTGTTTTCTAAGTATGGATCTGCCTGAAAACTTGGGAGAACATTAGCCCCCAACCACCCCACATGGCAAGGAAGAAGCAACTGTAAATCTCCAGGAACTACTGAGTGTTTTATAGGTGGTCAGTGCTATGGAGATGGGTGTCAAAGTGCTCCCCCCAGCCTTTCAGGTGCGTCACAGAACCCCGTATAGGACTTTACTCATTCAGTTCTGCTGTTCTCTCTTAGCAAAGTCTGTTGTCATTGGGTTACTACCAAGTAACAAACTCAAGTGGGTCCAGAGCAGAGTAACCAAGATGGGCCAGCAATACTACGGGGCATATGGCCCATTCTTGAGGAAGAATCTGTGACTAGGAAGAGAAAGAGTCTCCTGCGGTGGGTGGGTCGCAACTATTGCCTTCAAATATCTGAAGAGCTGCTTTGGCGAGACAGAGGGTAGTTGAGTTCTGCAGGGCTCCAGGAGATGGAAAGTATGATCCATGGGTAGAACTTACAGAGCAGTGGAGCTTCTTTCCAGGAAAGGAACACTAGTCTTTGATTCATGGCAACCAAGGGAAGGGGCTGCTTTAGGAGGCGGTGAAAGCCTGGTCACTAGAGCTATTGAGCCAGGGTTGGATGCTTATTTGCTATGGGTGCTGTTGGGAGCTACCAAACAGAATAGAGACATGAGGGTCACGTCTTGCTTTGAGCTCCATGTCTGTTCTCTGCTCCTCACCAAGGTGCTGAGGATGATACAGTGTGGGGCTGGAAGGAGAAGCAGGAGCTCCCTCGACCCCCTCTCTGCTGAGGGGTTTGCAGAACTCTCCTGGGATTGTGGTGACTCAGCCTGCTTCCTTATTGCCAAAGCCAGCTTGTTCAGGAGCAAGGATAGGATTGCATGGACTCTGGGATCCTCAGTGGTTGATCAGGACAGGGTCTTTTCTCACACCTTGATCAACAACATCATCATTATTAATTCTTAGAGAGATCCATAGGTTGTATGATCTTTTCTTGGAAAGGGGGATTTGGTACAAGCTATTTGGTACAATAGCTTCACAAAGAGCAGACAAATGCAGAGGAGGAAAGAGCCCCCACCTCTGAGCCCAGCTCTATCCTGCAGAGAGGTGGGCCACAGGGCCTGCCCAGGCCCAGTCACTGGGTAGAGCCCAAGGCTAGGCCCATGGCTCAGTGGTCTCGCTTCTCCAGGAGCCTGAATTTGGAAGCTGTGCTGGCCTCACAGGCCCTCCCTTGTTCGATGCCCCAGCTGTGTCTCCAGGTGTGAGGTCAGCTCACCTAGGTGTGGGTTGCCATTTCAAGCGGAGGAGGAATCTGGCACTGGGAGTGGGGGAGTTGCTAGCTTGAGCTGGGCAGGGATGGTGGGTATGGCTGAGGAAGTTGGGCTCCAGGGAATGGACCAGATGTGGAGCAAGATTCTCAGGGCACAACCCTGGTCTCAGTGACACAAGGCCTCCCTGTGCCTCAGCCTCCCCAAAAAGAGCTATGGTTTTCCTTACCTTTCAGTGAGTTATGTGCCACAAACATAGTAGGTCCTCAATAAACACTCATTAAATGAATGGATTATTACTATTGTTGCCACCATTCTTCTTATCTTTTAGTTAATCCTTCATCCAGATTCTCATTTTAAGGAACAAAAGGAGAGACATCTACCTTGGCATTATTTAATCATTCTGAAGCTCCGGAGGCCTGAAGAAGGAACTGTGTGTGAGCATCCCCAGGGCACCCCAGGGCAAGGTTTGGGCAGTCACCTGGGCTTGCCCTGCAGGGTTAGGGAGGTCCAGCTGCTCTGGGGTGGGGCCCTAAATCTCTTGTCTGGCTAGCTGGGCACCAGGGGGAAGGGAAGAGAGCAGCAGTACCTTGGTGGTCCTGGACCTGGGCATCCTTCAGGGTCCTGACCTGCCACCGGGGGGTGTGGGGTGTGAGCGTGCCCTGAGTCCAGCCACAGAAGCCATCCTCGAAGTTGCAGTAAAAACCAGCAGGGAGTTTACCTGCAACAAGAGCACATGGACATGGTCATTTCCATGATCGCTAAAAGCAAAATATGCCAATGTCAAGTAAAATTATCCAGGCATGACCAAAGTACCCTCATCAACAACAGCTCCCCAGCTAGACCCTTGATGTCTGACAATACTGATGATAATGAAAAGAAGCTCCAGTCCTTTCCTTGTACATGTGAAGGTTTACAATTTTCTGATCTTCAGAAAATAAAATGGTACTACCACTACTACTACTACTAGTAATAATAATAATGTGGCAGAATGAGAATAACCCAGTTTTATATGTGAGAGAGGAGAGCTCAGGAATGTTAAGCAATCTGACCAAGGTCACACAGCCAGCAGGTAACACAGCTGGGCTGGAATCCAGATCTTCTGCTTCTGAATCTGTGTTCCTTATTCTGATCCAGCACGAATGTGACCTCAGGAGAAGTCACAGAATAGATTTCTGATGATTGACACAATGACAAGAATGTGATGGTGGCAGTGGTAGAGTTGGTGGGAGTTGGTTGCATCCCTCAGGTCACTTCTGTCTGCAGAGACACATATTGCTCAAACTTTCTATTTGCTGCCCTTCATTTCCCACCTCCCCTCCAGTTAAGGGAAGCCACTTGAGTAGCTCTGGCCCATGAAATGTGAGCGGAAGTGATGTGTGTCTCTTCTGGATTGAGGCTGTGGAGAGGCTCTGTGCAGTTCTCTCTCTCCCTGCTGAGGCAGCCAAGGGGCGTTCCTGTTCTTGAGACTGCGGCTGTCAGATGGTGGGGCCTGGGGCCCCAAGAGATCCTGTGAAGCCACCCTGCTTTGGTGCATAGGTGCTGTCAATGTTATGTTAGCCCCTGAAATTTATAAATGGTTTATTACTGCTCTAACCTACCTTATCCTGACCAAGCAATGCCAGCCATGGGACCTCTTCATATCATCTGTTGGCTCAGCATAAAGGGCCCTATTACCCTTTTCTCTACATCAGGCTGACCTCAGGTCCCATTGAAAAGGCCACAGTCAGCTTTATGACCATATATTTCCCAGGTGCCCTCAGAAGGAGGAGGAAAGGAGGAGAGAGCCAGGGAGAGCTCACTTTCTGCAGCTTGCTCAGAGAATGGCTGCAGGGAAGGCACCCAAGCCCTGAGGAGCTGGTGGGCCATTCCAGGCTATTCTAATAGCACCAACAGCCCCAGGCCAGGCTGGGGAGAAGCAGCAGTGCTAAGCCTCCAAGCAGGAGAAAAGGTGCTGGAGCTGGACCCACCACTCTCTGTGCCCTTCCTCTGTCTCAGCCTTCCTGGTAATGGCAGGCTGACAAAGAGGGCCCTAACGCTTCCTGGCTGTGACAGCACCTTAGTGAATTATTACTCATTTCCCCCTGATTCTCTGTGCATTTCACACAAGAGGCAGAATTATAAATTAAAACCGGCTGTCACTGACTTTGAGCATCTCTTCCCATTTATACCCCCCTGAAGAAATAATTTTCCCCCCAAGCCCTGCGTGTTCTTCTGATTAAAAATCCAAAAGCTGAGATCTTTCTGTTTTATTTTTTATGCCCCCTCAAGGGACCCCACATCTACTTCTTTTGCAAAAACTAACTGGTAGCTGGAAGTGACCTTCCATGAAGTGTCCTTTACAAGCGTGCTTTAAACCAGGGACCATGATGGACGATTCTAGCAGGCAATGGCTCCTGGTAGAAGGAGGAACTGGGTCGAAGCCTTCACAGGTTATCACTCCCTCCTTCCTCTTTTAGGAGGCAGAGACAGAGAAGTCAGCCGGACTCTGGATGTTGATACCTCAATGGCCCTTGGATCCCTGGTTTTAGCCCTAACCTGCTGCTTTCCTCTGGTGATTCTAGGCAAGTCACTTCTTTTCCTTGAAGACTTAGCTCCCTCATCTGTAAAATAGGGTAATAGTAGTGTCCATTTCACAGAGATGTTTTGAGAATAGAGTAAGGCAGGGAGTGTGGGATTTTGTAAACAGACAGAGTTGACCAAATACAGAGTGGTGGTGGCAGTACTAGTCATCATTCATTCCTGGCTCAGGGGATTTTGTCAGAGGATGAACTGATATAGCCAACACCGTCCTGGGGGCAGAGACAGTCCCTCAGCTGCCTCTCTGGAAATGCCCATGGTAGCTCTGCCTATGCCTTCCACCTGGACAGGAATGAGGAAAGCCACTGGCACTCTCCACCTTCTGGAAGCCCACCCTTGTCCTAGCTTTGCATAAGATCCAGGGTGATCTGGGATTAGAGGCCCCTTTCTTGGCTGATTGGATAAAGAGGAGGAGTTAGACAAAATAGTTGGATTGATGGATGATTTATATGATCCTGGAAACCTTGCAGGGTGGGAGGGGGTGCAGGAGGAGAGCACAGTGGGTATGTGCTCAGGGAGGAGCCACTCTGAGGAAACTGGTGGGGTGGAGGACATCAGAACCTTTGATGGATTAGCCTGGGTTTGGGAACTGCTGTCAGGGCCAATAGTGGAGCACAATGTCGGTGCACAGAGTTGAGTCCAATGGTTTTAACTCCTTTGATCAGAACTTTCTCCTCTCATTTCACCCCAAGCACCTACTCAGCGCTTGCCAAGCTATAGGATTAAAATACTTGCTGAATAAAACAGGAGCAGATTCAGTCATCTAACCCTTTGCTACTCAAAATGTGGCTGAGGAACCAGCCACACCAGCGTCACTGGTGGAACTGTTAGAAGTGTGGAATCTAGGGCCACCACCCCCATCACCACCTACTGAGTCAAAGTCTGCATTTCTAATGTTTTCCAGGTGGTTCCTAGGCACCTTGGTGGCTGAGAAGCAGTGCCCTATCTGACCCTCTTACTTCATTGGCTGGACGGCCAAATCAGGCTATGTGGGGGTCAATCAATCAATCCCACAACATTTGGCAATTATGACACCTGATTCCACTGTAAGAGAGACAAATTGGTAGGGTCACAAAGATGTGGCCTCAGCAGAAGCTACAGGAAGCTGCCAAATAAAACTCCAGGCCAAATGACACTACTTCTTTTCCCTCCCCCGTGACAGCTCTGTTAACATTTTTGATAAATATGTGTTATACATTTCCTTGAAAATATAGAGTCATGGGAAAAAATGCTAGAAGAAATACATCATCATATTATGGTTATCTCTGAATGTC
The DNA here is from genome assembly GCA_017311185.1 of Proteles cristata cristata. Taxonomy (NCBI): domain Eukaryota; kingdom Metazoa; phylum Chordata; class Mammalia; order Carnivora; family Hyaenidae; genus Proteles; species Proteles cristata. The sequence goes on from JAESUZ010005172.1 coordinate 460,222, forward strand.
TGAAAGGGAGGATTACAGGCAGTAGTTATTTTCTCCTGTGTACTCTTCTAGTTTTTCCAAATATTTCACAACCAACATGTTTTATTTTACAATAAAGAAATAAACTTTGAAAAACTGTTTTTGCTTGTCAGGAAGAGAATCCCCACCAGACAGATGAGATTACTGAGTACATGAAGGGAAGGTGAGTCAATGACCTATCAGGGGATGAAGTAGGGACACTTGACCCTTTTTTGGGGCATCCTATGCCCTTGAAACTATTGTTTGACACACAGGGAGCCCTCAAAACACCTTTCTATGGGCTCCAGCATTCTGGGATATCTCACTTGGATCAGCAGTGCTTAACTGGAAAGCAGGAAGGGGGACATGTGGTGTGTGGTTTGGAGGACGTGGTGTGAATGAACACATTCATGATTGGGTACAGAAGGACAAGGGCACTGCCACCTCCATTTCAGTTCCCCCACTTGTCCAGGCTTGAACTGTTGCTCAAGATTGAGTCTAATAATCTGAATGAAGCTGTGTGTGGACTTCCTTCTGAAGCAAATGTGCAGAGTTAAGGCTGGGGTTGATGGGATACAACCTACAGCCCTCCTCCCCCAGATTCCAGCTCCCAAATTCCAGCCATGGCAGGGCATAGTTGACTAAATTGGCTAGAGATTCATGAGCCTCATGGGGGTTCCTTAGAACTGGACATTCCCAGCAAGACTTGGGTAGCCAACTCTCAGAGAAGACATTCTAACAGGTTCCAGACTACCTGGTAAGGACCAGGTGATGTCAAGACCATTGTCCTAAATGCATCACAAACACCAACACATCAGTGGGCGTCATGTCCCAAATCATATTACAAGTGAGGAAATAGGCCCAGAGGGTGGAGACAAATGTTCTGAACCCCCCTCACCCCCATTGAGAAATGCAGTGGCAGAGCCCTGGACCTTCCCTGACTTTTCCCTTCCTCCTCTTCTTTCTGGATAGATACGTAGCTAGTGTTGTGCTTGCATGATCAACCACTGGAAACTCAGATAATAGATGAGTCTGGCTTGCAGTGGTTCACACTGGCTAACAGTTTCATGGACTTTAGTTTCCTCATCTCTAAGATGGGTATAATAGCATCTCATAGGATTGTTCTGAGGATGAAATAAGTTCATACATGAAAAGTATCTGGCACCCAATAGATATTCAACAAATGTTCATCATCATCATCATCATCATCAACATCTTCTTCTTCTTCTTCTTCTTCTTCTTCTTCTTCTTCTTCTTCTTCTTCTTCTTCTTCTTCTTCTTTATGGGGATGTTTTCTAGAATTAACATTGGTCAATGTGGTGGGGAAAACTGCAAAAACGCCAGACAGAATGGGACACACTAGAAAGGAAAAAGTATTTGCTGAGAGTACTGCCAAGATCAGAGTGGCAAAAAGATTGAAATAACCTTCCTTCTGAATTAAACTTCTCCTCCTAGCACCTCATTTCTGTAGCAAAGAACTCAGTAGGGGTGTTCTCCAGAGTGGAACTGTCATTCTGAGAGCTGGTCAGAGCAGCTTTTCAAGTGTGGCTGAAAAGGTCTCTGGGCCCCAGGAACCTGCCCTCCATACTGGAGCCAGGCTGTCCTCGAGCTTGGAGTTGGCCTTGGAAATCCATTAACAGTAGCCCTAGAATGGTAAGAGAATGCCCTGAGCCCACGGTAATGGGCTGGATCCCACAGGCTCATTGCTCTAATCACGCCTCTGTTCCTGACATGCTGTGTGACCCCGAACAAATTAATTACCTTCTCTGTGCTTTCATTTTCCCAACTGCAAACCAGGGCATGGCCGGCCTGACCTGCATCCCAGCTGGGAAGTGGGTATCAAAAAACTTTAAAAAGACAAAAGCAAAATCACACAGCTCAGACGCACTGCTGGAAACACTGCAGAGACCAATAACTAGAGAGACACACACAGACCCCTGCCCAGGGCCGCCACGGGTGGGCTGGCTTCATTTTGGTCCCCGCGTCAAGTGAGAGCTTTGTGAAGAAAGGCCAGGGACAGTGTGGGATAATCAAGGGGCTTACCTATCCGTCTTTACTGAGTTTTATGTAAACAACCACGATTCCATCATTATTGGACAACTTCACTGGGAAGTTTTATCTCAAAAGGAAGTTTTTCAAATTGAAAAAATGGATTTTATTTATTGCTTCATTTAAAAGAGAATAAATAAAACCTTTTCTTCCCCAAGGGAAAATCTGTTCTGCAGATGCTGTGGGTGATACTGTTAACTTTTTAAGGTTATTTTGCAGGCCACAATGTCTTGGGGCCAGTGCATCTGAGGGGTGGGGCTTTTGTTCCTGTGTCTGGGCCCCAGAGCACCCCAGACACGCCTCTGCCACATCCTTTCCCTACTGTGACTCTGGACTTCGCTCCCTTCTCGTGCTGGATTTGCAGCAGTGTAAAGACAGTCACCTGTTATTCATAACCTGCTGTGGGCTCTGGTACATTTTCTAGCTCACAATATATGTGTTTTCGTGCTTTCCCTGGCATACATGTAAAAACCTCTTGAGTGTATACTTGTAACCAGGAAGCTGCCGAGAATGCTGGGTTCAGGTGGAGTGAGCACTGGGATGGGAGTCTAACTCTGTCCCTAACTATCAGTGAAATTTCAACAATTTGCTTGTGTCCATGGAGAGCAAGTTTCCTGACTCATTTAGTCATCTGAATCAACAAATAGTGACCACCGATGCTGTGCCAGGAGGTGCTGGTGTGGGGATGAGAAACAGACCCAATCTGCCCACAGTGAGGGAGAGAGATGTGGAAACCACCTCCATGAAATGGAATGGATGCACACCCACTAGCATGGCAGAAATAAAAAGACAGATCATAGTAAGTATTGATGAGGATGTAGAGAAATTAGGTACTTTATAGATTACTTGTGGAATGTCACATGGTGTGGCTACTTCAGAAAACAGCCTGGAAGTTCTTTACAATGTTAAATACAGGGGCGCCCGGGGTGGCTCAGTCAGCTAAGTGTCTGACTCTTGATTTTGGCACAGGTCATGATCTCATGATTCACTGAGTTCGAGCCCTTCATTGGGGTCTGCGCTGACAGTGTGGAGCCTGCTTGGGATATTTTCTCTCTCTCTCCCTTTCTCTCTGCCCCTCCCCTGCTCTCTCTCTCTCTCTCTCAAAATAAATTAATAAATTGTTTAAAAATATGAAATACAGAGTTGACCCAGCAGTTTACTCCTAGGCATGTACCCAAGAGAAAAGAAAATGTCTGTCTATACAAAAACTTGTCCAGGAATGTTCAAAGCAGTAAAATTCATAACAGCCAGAAAGTGGAAACAACCAAAATGCCCATCAATTGATGAATAGATGAAGAAAATATGCTGATAGCCATACAATGAAATAGTACTTGGCAGTAAAGGAATGAGATTCTTATACATGACACAACATGGATGGGCCTTGAAAACATTATGCCAAGTGAAAGAAGTTAATCACAAAAGAATACATATTGTACGATTCCATTTATATGAAAAACCCAGAATAGGCAAATCTATAGAAACAGAAAGTAGATTAGGGGTTGCTTAGGGCTAGCGGCCCCTGGTGGGGGTGGGGAGGGGAGGGCTGATTGTTGGGAAATAATGAAAGTTGGCTAGGGATTACCTTTGGAGTGATAAAAATGTTCTAAAATTAGATTGGCGTGATGGTGCACAGCCTTGTGATTATACTAAGAAATACTAAGGTGTATACTGTAAGTGGGTGAATTGTATGGTATATGAATTGTATTTCTAAAAAGATGTAAATAAAAAAGGATGGACATGTGGGGGATGGATGGATACACCAATGGGGGGCGTTGAGAGGAGAAGCCAGCTGTATTTGTTGGGGTGGCACTTGTGGGAGGCATCAGAGGAAGCTTCCCAGAAGGACTGACTGGGGGTGACCCGAGAAGGAAGGGGCAGTCTGGGCCTGGGGTACCGCACGAGCAGAGCCACGGAGGCATGTGGGGGCAGGGCTGATACAGCTGGCGCTGGGGCACATGAAGGACCCGGAGGATTGGAGGGCCAGGTGGGTGGTGGAAGATACGGCCTGAAAAGGGAGGGGAGTCTGGGCGTAGGGGGCATCTACTGTCATGCTCCTGGTTAGGCTTTATCCTGCACATCTTCTCTGTGCCATGAGGATGCTGGCAGCATGAGCTACAAGCTCTTGTTTGGTTCTTAACTTCTATGCTGCTGTTTCTAGATGCAGATCTTAGCTCTGTCTCTTGGAGACAGTGTAGCTTTTAGAAGTCTTCTCTGGGAGCAAACAGGTGGCACTGAATGCAAGGGAGGGTGTCTAAGTTTGCGTGTCCGGGGTGATGGGGCAGGGGGGTGTAGGCATGGGCTGGGCTGGGGTAAGGGAGGCAGCCGCATCTACTCACTGCACAGCTGGTTCTCATCTTCTCCTTGGGCGCAGTCCCGGTGGAAGTCGCAGGCCTGCCCGAGCTGGAGGACTGTCCCGTTCCAGCAGGTGAAGGAACTCTGCAAGGCCATCTTGGAGCCCGGGGATGTTCCTGGAGAGCACACAGAGACACATGCCCCTGGTCAGTTCAGGTGGCCCTGTGGGAAGGCTCAGGGATAGCATCGCTCTGTCCTGCCCTTCACATCCCAAGGTCTGACTGACATGCTGATCTGGCTATACACAGGGCAATACCAGGAGGCCAAGAGGAAGACAAAGCCCTAACACTCTGTCCCCCAGCCCCTGGGGGTGTCGGTCCTCACTTTCCAGCGATGGTGAATAGCAGAGTGGGCCTATGTTTGGCCCACATCCCCCGGCACTCTGGGGTCCTCCAGCCCCAGCTTCAATGTGCCAGGTGGAGAGCCTGTAGTCTCATCTGCACACAGACAACCGTATCTGCAAGGTCAGGTTTGGGGCATATCTGGTCCAGTGTATGTCTCACATGTTCTTGACTCCAGATGCACCATTGGGGTGGTTCTAGAAACATACAGCACTTTCTGTTGTTGGACGAGCTGTGAGATGCTGAACCTACCCCTCCTCTGTCTGGCTCCCTGTCTCTCCATCTATAAAAGGAGGGATTTTGATGATATTTCTAAGGTCCATTCTGAAATTTTTATATAAATCATTAATCTCATATAAATCATTTTATTCAGTGGCAGAAGAGAAAAGGAACAATTTATAATGAGCCTATTAGACATTATTTGTTTCTGTATCAGGAACAATGGGTTATGATAACGAATTAACCTCTGACCCCAGAGAACCAGGCTTAAGTTGGCCTGGACCAGCCTGCCCTACTAAACGGGGAACTTTGCCTGGGGACCACCTAGCAAGGGTCTGGCTTGTGTTTCTGAGTGTGCCTCCACCAGGCAGCAATTAGTCTGGGGGGATGGGGGAAGCTTTAGGTTACTGTGGAGATGAGCAGGCAAGGCCCACCCAGGTCGACTGGCCAAGTCCACTGGCCTTGCACTCTGTCCTCTTTTCTAGCTCCTCCATGGCAGCTGGTGCCTCAGCAGTCTCCCCACCCCCATCTCACCCACCTCAATGCTCAGCTGGGTGGGGGTGAGGGTGACCAGGACTCCCACTTGGCTGGGTCCCACAGCTTCTCTGAGCTTCATATATGGGGAGGGGGTGCTTCTCCAACTCTGGTTGTGAGATTAGACTCCCCTTATTAAATTTCATTTCAGTGAGCACTCCCAGCTGATTGTGATGTGGGACTCTCCAGGTTAGCTCATCTTTAATATCTAAAATTCCACGATTTTTTAGTTCATTTCAGTTCCCCCTGAAACTAACATCAAGTCCAGCCTGGTTATTTCTAGAATCCTCTGTGTACTGACTCAGCATGTCTGGCTCTGTGAAGAAGCTAGGCAAGTCTTAAGAGTGCCCATTTCCTAAGGGGGGAAACTGAGCCAGGGCAGCTGAGTGACTTCCCTAAAGATGGAAAGTGGGGTGTGGACCCACCCTGTCAGACTGCAAAGCGGCTCTCTCCATCTCATGGAAGGGGGTGCTTGGGCTCCCCCCTCACAGGCCAGTCCACATAAGGCTCAATTTGTCAGTGGTTGGCACATGGCCACAACATTCTCAGATGGGCCTCCAGCCTGTCTTTGTGTTCTATGGAACTGCTGGGCATGGAAAACACAGGCCCTTCTTCCTCCAGGAGATCACATCCAAGCCCTTTTCCCTGCTCTGCAAGGTCCTCTGTGCTCTGGGCCCCAATTTACTTTCCTGCCTCACTTCTCAGTGTTTGTCCACACAAACCTGGGCTTGAGCTTTATTTGATGTTTGTTCCATGCAAACTGGCTCTAAAACATGGATGTGTGGTCCCATCTTCTTCACCAAGTTGTCTAAGTGTCTGTGTGCTGTCCCCTCAGCCCTAGCCAGTGCCTGGCCCCTACGAGGATTCGTGAAAAGCATGCACATTAGATTACCCTGCTTGCCGTAGGCTGAAAAATGACACCCCCCTCCCCCAGTAGCCATATTCTAATCCCCCAAACCTGGAATATGTTCCCTTATGTGGTAAAATGGAATTAAGTTAAGGGTCTCTAAATGCAGAAATTATCCAGATTATCCAGGTATGATCACAAGAGATCTTAAAAGAAAGTGGCAAGAAAGTCAAAGAAGCAAGAGATATGATCATGGAAACGAGTCTGGAGGAATGTGAGGAATGGGTCACATGCCAGGGAAGGTAGGCAGCTTCTAGAAGCAGGAAAAGGCAAGACAACTGATTCTCCCTTGGAGCCTCCAGAAGGAGCTGGCCCTGCCACTAAGATGATGTAAGCCCAGTGAAACTGATGTCAGACTCCTGCCCATACAGAATTAACGGGTGTTGTCTTAATGTGGTGGTTTATTAGAGCAGCCACAGGAACCTATACACCAGCTAAGCCACTGGCTTTAATATTCCAGCTCCAGTCACAGGCTAGGTCAGCCAAGGCCCAGCGTGCATGGCTTTAGATCAACTCCCCTGTTACACAGCTTGTTTTGTGACCTGTGGTTCCCTGGACTAGACATTCTCTGCCTTTCCTCCCCACACAGGAGAAATGACCCGCATCCATCCCCGTGCCTCAAGACACCCTAAGACAATGTCTCTTCCAAATCCCTTAATAATTCCAACTGCAGAGGGCTGCTCAATGGAAAGTCTCCCCCACCCCTCCCAATTCCCAATACTCAACACCTGGGATCAAAATACAAAGGGAATGACAGGAGACCTAGTGATCATTTTCTTTCCTTCTTTTTTAAATATTACTTATTGTCAAATTGGTTTCCATACAACACCCAGTGCTCATCCCAGCAAGTGCCCTCCTCAATGCCCATCACCTACTTTCCCCTCCCCCCTCTCCCCATCAACCCTCAGTTTGTTCTCAGTCTTTAAGAGTCTCTTGCAGTTTGCCTCCCTCCTTCTCTGTGACTCCCCACCCCCTTCCCTTTCCCTATGGTCCTCTGTTAAGTTTCTCAAGATCCACATATGAGTAAAACATATGGTATCTGTCTTTCTCTGCCTGACTTATTTTGCTCAGCATAACACCCTCAAGGTCCATCCATGTTGCTACACATGGCCAGATTTCATTCTTTCTCATTGCCATGTAGTATTCCATTGTATAGATAAACCACATCTTCTTGATCCATTCGTCCGTTGATGGAAACTTAGGCTCTTTCCATGTTTTAGCTATTGTTGAGAGTGCTGCTATGAACATTGGGGTACATGTGCCCCTATGCATCAGCACTCCTGTATCCCTGGGGTAAATTGCTAGCAGTGCTATTTCTGGGTCATAGGGGAGTTCCATTATTAAGTTTTTGAGGAACCTCCACACTGTTTTCTAGAGGGGCTGCACCAGCTTACATTCCATCAACAGTGTAGGAGGGTGCCCGTTTCTCCACATCCTCACCAGCATCTGCAGTCTCCTGATTTGTTCATTTTAGCCACTCTGACCAGCATGAGGTGGTATCACAGTGTGGTTTTGATTTGTATTTCCCTGATGAGGAGGGAAGCTGAGCATTGTTTCATGTGTCTGTTGGCCGTCTGTATGTCTTCTTTGGAAAAGTGTCTATTCATGTCTTCTGCCCATTTCTTCACTGGATTACTTGTTTTTTGGGTGTGGAGTTTTGGTGAGTTCCTTATAGATTTTGGATACTAGCCCTTTATCACAATGCTCACTTTCAAAGGTAAGATGCCAAATTCATTTTATAGCTTTAATTCTGTGTATGAATTTCCCACTTGTCAGGCATGTCATCTTGGAAGCCGGGAAATACAGTGCTTCTAAGGAACTGGTGCTGGTCCCCAGAAAGGGCTGTCTCTCTTTCCCCTGGCAGAGCTGGAGGAGGGGTGTCCTCCCTGAAGCTTTGACTGGGGGGGGGGGTTTGCTGGGAGTGGCTGTGGACTTTGTCACAGGAAGCAAGAGCATATAGCAAGGGCACCTGGCATAATATGTGGCATACCTGCTTTCTGCCAAGCACAGCACCGGGCACTTTACCTGCTTGTGCACTCAACCTTATAACCTCCAGGACAGGGCAGCTCTGTTGTTTCCATTCAACAGGGGGTAGTTCCCAGTTAAGTGAAGGTGAGGCATGGTGGTTGGCTAGAGGCCTCCAGTTGGGTACTGCTCCTGAAAGCAGACTGGTATATCCACTGCAGCTGGTGGGCCCTACCTGCTAGTGACACTGCCTGTCCTCTGTGTTCCTCCTTCAGGGCAAAGACATTTGAGAATGATAGAAAATTCTCCTTCATCTTTGCTTGGTGATTTCTAGTCTCCTAAACATTTTCTTCTTATGCCCTATATGTGACCATTAAATAATTAGGACCTTATTACCCTCACTCCCAGCACTACCAAAGGAAACATAAGCAAAATAAAATTTAAAAAACCTATGGAGCAAATGAAAACTGTGTCATGTTTTATTCACACCTTATGATTAGGCCTTCTTCCATTGTGTGTTTTCATAAACACATGCATGTTTCACATGTCCGTTACTTGTCATTCTCTGAATAGGTCTCATACTTTCTTTTACATTCCTTCATTCAAAAAACATATGCCTATTGTCTAAAGTTTGAAACCAGGGTAAAATAAACAAAAACGACGCCATCATTTTTAACATCTTGTTTTTGGCCTATGCTTTCAAAGTGTGTATAGTTGTGTCATATGTATATATGCCTTAAAATAATTAAGGTTGTATCACAAGCCTTTCCCAGGGTTTAAAACTTCCCCATAAGAACACTTTCTAATGGCTACATTCCTGTTTGAAATGTACCATCATTTATTTAAACATTATTCAATGACTGGATTGCTAGACTGTTTATAATAACACTTTGAAGAATATCTTTGAGCATAAACCTTTGCCCACATTTCAGATTATTTTCATAGGATAGATTCCCAGAAGTGGAATTACTGAATCAAAGAGTATAAACATTTTAAAAGCCCTTGATACATATTGCCAAATTGCTTTCTAGAAGTTAATCCAATTTACACTCTCACCAGCTGTGTTCATACAAGCACTCCCCTCTTACTACATCCTGGCCAACCCTGAATATTAGCATGGTTTTTATTTTTAACTCAAAGTATTTCCCTGCTGTTTTATTTGTATTTCTTTGATAGTTAGCAAGCCGGATATTTTCCCACATGTTACTAGCTTTATTTTACTCTGACTTTCAGGGATTTGCTCACTTCCATTTGCCAATTTATCTGTTAGGTTCTTCATGTTTTCCTGTTGAAGGGCAGGAGTTTTTGTTTTTAAAGTTTATTTATTTTGAGAGACAAAGAGCATGAGCAAGGGAGGGGCAAAATGAGAGAGGGAGAGAGACAATCCCAAGCAGGTTCCAGCACAGAGCCTGATGCGGGGCTCAAACTCACGAACTGAGAGATCATGACCTGAGCAAAACCAAGAGTCAGACGTTTAACCAATGGAGCCACCCAGGCACTCCAGTGTGTATGAGATTATTAATAAGGATATGAAACAATTGGTTACACATTTGACAATTTCCCCCTAGTATTGTATGAGTATTTTTGCTCTGTTTATAATGCATCTTGATACACAGCAGTCTTAAACTTGTACATAATCCAGAATTATCCATATCTTCCTTGGTGATTGCTTCTTTGTCTTTTAGGCTTCCAGAGTCTCTTCCACATGGTAGGCAGAGAGTGGATCGCCCTTAGTGGTCTTTGGGTTGTCCCGCCGTTGCTAGGGCTGCCCTGGCATTTGGGAACCTCTTCTGCCAACTCCCATATTTCAACAATGGGGATCTAGTCTTCCTGGCTCATGTGTGACACTTTCATGGACTGTCTCATTCTCCCCCTTCCATAAACTGTGCTTTCACTTAGGCTTCTATGACACATCACTTCTTTTTTTTTTTTAATTTTTAAATGTTTTTATTTATTTCTAGGAGAGAGAGAGACAGCGTGAGCAGGGGTGGGTCAGAGAGAGAGGGAGTCACAGACTGAAACAGGTTCCAGGCTCCGAGCTGGCAGTCAGTGCAGAGCCGGACGCGGGGCTTGAACCCACGAACCGCGAGATCATGACCTAAGTGAAAGTCGGACGCTTAACCGACTAAGCCACCCAGGCACCCCTATGACACATCACTTCTTGCTTAAACATGGAGGACATATTTTGAAAGAGAAAGAGAACAGACAGAGGGAGAGAGAGAGAATCCCAAGTAGGCTCTGCACCATCAGCACAGAGCCAGATGTGGCACTTGAATTTACAAACTGTGAGATCATGACCTGAGCTGAAATTGAGAATCGGATGGATGCTTAACTGACTGGGCCACCGAGGCACCCCTGAATGTGGCTGGCATTCTGCCTGATGTGATAATTAGCTGTTTGTATGCCCGTCTTTCTCAGCAAACTGTAAGGGACCTAAAGGGAAGTATCAAGTCTTATCTACATGAGTTCCCAACAGTGCCCTCTACAGAGATCTCCCCATCCCAATATTTGGAAGTTGAACTGAAAGTATGGATTATCTGCGGCTGGTATTATTGTGTTCATTTTATAGTTGAGAATACAAAGATTCCGAGCACTTACATGGCTTGCCGAGGGATTGGACATCTTGTTCTCTATCCTTTGTACTGTGGGGTCCCCCTTGGGTGATGGCTGTCATCAGGAGGAGTACGGAAGAGCAGGAAGTCAATATCCCTCTCCTTTGACCATAAGCCTCCACAAGGGAGGGGTCTCATTGCTGGAAGGAAGTCCTGCTTTCACCCTCTGGATGCCCCAGAGTTTATCCCCAGGAACTCTCTGCTGTACAGCCACAGCTGAGAGAAGCTGTCTCCTTCAGCCCTGCTTCTATCAACTCCTTCCATCTCCCTCCCCTGGCTGGAGACTTCCAGGCTCCCTGATAGTTTCCTCCTCTGTACCACAGGGAGCTTTATGCCTGTGAGAGATTAAATTAGATGGACGCCCAGTACTCTGATCTCTACTGCCAGCCCAAACTCAAAACTAATGAGGTGCAACAGGAAACAACCGCTCTGTCTTCCCAAGTTCTTTTCTTTATGGGGCCAATAAATTCCAAGGAGGAAAGTACCCTTGGTGAATGGTTTTAATAAAGGGCCTGAGTTTCCTAACAGGATCCCCTCTTGTGGCTGTGAAATGATCGTTCCAGCTTGTGGAGTAGGTAGCCCGAGGGCCTGGATAGTCATGGCCTGCCCCAGAGCAGTAAGGAAGGCGCTTCCTGCTGGAGCTTCCTGACCACTTCTGGCCATGGTGCCAGTGATTCCTGGTAACCACTGAAACAACAAATGTCTTAATCACAGAAAGACTATGGAGAGCTGAGATTAAGCCATTATGGGGAGAGTTGGTGCTTAAGGATCTTTGGTTAATAAGGCTCTTCTTTTTTGGGAATTTATTTATTATTTTTGGAAAGGCAGTTCTTCCCAGAATGACATCAAAGGCACTGGGGGTAGTAAACTGTCATCATTCCTTACCCTTGTATAGCATTGTAACACCTTGCCATGTGCTTTCCTAATCCCTCTTTGTTTGAACCTCATAAACAACTGGCAGAATGTTTATTACTATCCCCATCTGATTAATCAAAAGAATGAGGATTCGAGAAAGTAAATAACGTAGAGAGAAATGCTTTTTAAACAGTAAGACACAACAAAATGCAATTGGTTACTTGCTAGGCACCTTGCCTGGGGTCTTACAGCTAGTAAATCACAGGAGAAGAGCCCAGAATTGGGTCACACCATCCCCGGTGGAATCACTCTCCAAGGACTCAGATTATGTTACCTTCTGGAGCAGCTCCCTGACTGCCCATGGGAGTCACTTGGGAAGTTAGAAATATTGTTGATGTTCAGACCCCACCTAGATCAGTGAAATCAGTCTCTCTGGGGGAGGAGCCCTTGGCCCTGGTGATTTGAGAAGCTTCCCAGGTGACTCTCATGGGCATAGGGTTGAGAACCACTTCCTTGGAGGGCTGGAGGATCTACCCCTGAGCATCTGTGTGTCACAGGTGGATCCTTTACCTCCATGGCTCTCCAGCACACCCTTGGTACAGTGAGAGTGTAACTTCAAATCCAACCTCCAAGACCCCTTCAATAACTCAACTTCCTGATTCTGGGGTTCTAGCAATGTTGTTGGCAGCTCTCTGGCAAAGGTTGAGTTGATATAGTTGGTGCCATCTTTACTAATGCTCACCACTTAATGCCTCTCTCCTGAAGCCTGATGCTCTGCTAGGTAGGCATCTTTACTGAGCCACTCACTTGCCCAGGAAGCTTCCCTTGGTTGACTCACATTGGCTTTTCCTGTCTTGGTCATTGGTCATCTGCACTCTGGAACATCTCTCCTGAGAGAGCAAACATAATGCCACATTTGTTTGCCCATTTATCTCCTCTGTGGATGTAATAGAAATGAGTTCAGATTTGCACTAGAGACATGTGTGCCCTAGGTCAGGTACATGAGTCGATCTTCTACACTATGGGGGATTTAGTGAGTTCACTCCCTGGGAATGACTCCTTTCCCCTAATTGTGCATTCAAAACAGACATCTACACATGCTTGCCTCCTTCAGTTGCATCTTGGAGATTTGATGCCGTGGACACAACTCTCTTAACTCAAATTTCTTTTTTAAATGAATGTCAAATTTTAGGGCGCTTAATTAATTTTTAATTAAGGTGATTTATGTGGCATTAAAAAAGGCACATTTGTATCAGCTTTCAGGCCGTCTCCCACCTGCTTGCTCTTGCCTAACTGATGTCACTCGTTAAAGGGGGGAAAATTGAGTGCTGTGTCAGCAAGAAGGGGGTCTTGCTTTTAAATTAAAGAGAAGGGGAGATGCCATGTGGGAGGAGCCTGGCTTCCAGAGGGAGGGGAAGTCAGGAGAGGGCTGGAGCTGGAGTCCAGGGGCAGAACAAAGCTCCCACCTGCCGGTGGAAACTTCACGTTTTCCAGGACGAGGAGAATCTAGTGCTCACGAGTAAACAAGCCCAGAGATGTGAAAATGGATGGTGACGTGATGAGGATGTAGTCAAACAGCGTGCACAGACTAATAGCTGCCGCCACCATGCTGACGTTAATGGGGGTGTTGGAAGGCCTGCGGACTGCGTAAATTAAGCCTGGCAGAGACCAGTCGTGCTGAGGGCTTCGGGCCTCGTAAATTGTAGTTGGACAACCTCATTAAAGAACTGGCATCTTGGGCTCCTACTCAAAATGCAAACTGGTGAGGAGAGGGCCTGGGTATGGAGGGCCCCCATTGGCTGTGTAAGAAAGCACCGTGCTGGGAGTCAGGAGAGCTGGTTGGAGGCCTGGCTCTGCCACTAGGCCTCAGAGGTCATGAGAATATCACTTCTCTGGGCCTCAGTTTCCTTGTTTGTAGATCCTTACAGCCAGCCATTCACATTCACCATGGGCTTAGGATACTGCATTGATGGTGTGTCCACAGAGACTTTGCATCAACATCACAGAGCAGCTTGGTAACCATTCTGCTTCCTGGGCCACACTGTAGACTTACAGAGTCAAAATATCTGGGGGTGAGACTCTGGGACCAGCATTTTCCACAAGCTCCCTGGGTGACAACCAAAGTCTGAGAACCTCTAGTGTTGGAGGAATAAATGGACCTTCAGTTCCTTGTCCCCTTGGAGAAATCCGGAACCTCTCAGAACCACCCATTGTCTCACCATGACAACTTCCTCCTTGGTCCAGGGTTCTTGGGGTTCTGTTCACACCAGGATTCCATTCCTGTTACCACTCCAGCAGGCCCAAGGTATCACTAACTAGTGGTGTGAACTCGAACAGAGTTTATAGGGCCTCTCCCATCTGTAAGTTGCGGATGCTGTCTAATTTACAGTTTTTGTGAGGACCAAGTGAAATTGTACACATAAAACATTATGTGGGGCTCTTATGAGCTCATTTCAGAGAATAACCCAGGGAGTTGGGGAGAATTGGCCATGGAGGGTGGGTGGGAAGGGGCCAGTGATGGGGTTGAGCAGGCCAAATCTTAGGGTCAGACAGCACTTTTGGGAATCCCTCATATCCCACAGTAGAGCTGAACATATATAGGGCCAGGCCCTTTCAACAAAGCAATGATAGAGACAAACCCAATAGTAACGTACAACACAAATAATAGCTATGAAAAATAATTGCGATAAGGAATTTTCAAGATTATTTGTCTCTGGAATGACCCCACTACCAGAGTTAGCTTTCTGAGCCCAGTTCCTGTTAGGTCCTAATCCTAAATTTTTGCTGGTTTCCATGGCATTCAAACCAAATTGAGGCTTTGCACTCCTGCCACAGCCCACATTCCCAGCTTCACTGTGTTCTTTTGCATCTTTAGCCAAATACCACGATTTGCAGTTTCTTGAACATGCAGCCATGGCTACAGCCTTTGTATAACCCTACTCTGGTGTCCGGAATCATCTTCTCTACTTGAGCAATTCCTCCTAACTCAGATGTCACTTTCCCCAATTGCCTGTTCATCATCCTTAAAGAAAGACGCGTGCCTCCCCCCGGGGCACACTGGTAATCTCTCCCTACCTTTAACTGTGCACTCGCCTCCCCTATTAGGTGATTATGTCTACGTTGTTAGTTTCTCTCGCTAAATTCTAAATTCTTTGAGGCAGGGGGCCTGTCTTACTTGTTTTTATCTCCTGGAGAGTGCCTGGCACACAGCAACCACTAATGAATGTGTGTTGAAAGAGTGCAGAATAGATCACCAAGTATAAGTAGAAGAATGGAGTGAGGTGGAATTTTCTTGCATCCTGGAAATTGCTAATTCCTTTAGGTTACACTGTAGACATCTCCCCTACCCTCCCCCACCCCATTCAACTTCTGGTTTATTGAAAAAATGTGTTCAGAGATTCTACTAAGAGCTGGCACTGGGGTTAGAAGTAGTGAACAGTGGGTAACGTGAGTGACCTAGTTTGACAGGTGGGCTGCATGAGTCCTCTCTGGGGAGGTGATATTTGAGTTGACACTGGAGGATATGAGAGAGTGTCAGCCATGTAAAAAGGCTGTGGCAGAGCAGGAATGACAATGCCTGGGGTGGGAGAAGATGCTCATGACTAGAAATAGAGCAAAGGCCAGTGTGGCTTGAAGGGTCACAGAGGGCAGGAGGGCCATGGGGAGGAAGTCAGAGGCCCAATCAGGCAGGACCTCGCAGGCTGAAAAAGTGTGGATTTTGCTAAGGGAGTTAAGACAAATCTCAAATTGTTTTCAAACAATCAGATCGGTTTTTTAAAAGATCATTCTGAGAGAATTAGAGAGAATGTCTTGGAGAGGCAACAGAAGTGCGAAAACCAGTCTGTAGGCCGTGGAAACTGCCCAACCAAGTGATGAAGGCAGCCTGCTTGAGTCTGGTGATAGTGGAGCCAGAAAGAATTGAGTGATGTGAGGTTCATGTTGGAGGTGACCCTGACCAGGGCTGGCCAATGGCCTGGAGGAGAGGGGGAGACAAGGACACCAGGGACAGCACGAGGGTGGACATGGCTGCCAGATGACATAACAGAGCCACTGAGGGTTTGTTTCAACATCCCACTTCCTAAGACAAAGTCAGTCTGTGTATAAACTTGGGGAGAAGCACAAAGATTTGTGTAGGCTGGCAGTAGGGAAGCTGACTGTGTTTCGTTTTCATGGCTGAGCTCTCTTAAGAAATTAAAAAATTTCTCATCCCTTTGTACCCTCAACAGGCCCTTGATTTTGTTGCCTGGCCCTTTCCCCAAGGTTTCTCTATGCGGCATTTATCTTCATTGCTTTGCTGAAAAGACCCAGCAATAATTTTATTTTTAATATTATAAATGACCTCTGTGCACATTTACCATTAATCTCCTTGAAAAGCAGTGATATTTAACCATTCTGCACCACAGCACTCCATATAATATGTCGTTTTCTCCTCTTGTTTGTTCAGTAAGCAGTGAACAATTCTAGTAGCGCCTTGGAGAAATAGTACTAATCACAAACAAATTATAGCTACAACTGAGACCACAGGAGGGACTGTGCAGTAGAGAAGGCTGTTTGGAATGGAGAGTAGAGGTGAGTAGGGACTGTTCGCACTGCGGGGTGTGGACAGGAGGACTGATCAGGGAGAATGGCCTCCTGAGGCAGCAACTCCACTGAAGGGGACTGTATGGATTCAGCCCCTTGAAGATGGGAGGTCACCTTGCTTCCATTTGATCCATGTAGGTTGTGGTAGAAGAGATGGCTGCTTGATGAAGAGACAAGACAGCCACTGGGTGCTGACTCAGATATCAATCATGTTAATAACAGCTACCACCCTCGCCAATTATTGAGTGCCTGTCATCTTCTAGGTACTGTCTTAACAGCTTTACGTGCATTATTTTATTTAGATCTATAGCCACATATGAAGTAGTTATTATCTCTGTTTTACTGAGAAGGAAACTGGGACCCAAGGATTTGTAAAAACATTCCCAAGGTCACAGAGACAGGATTTTATGTCTACCTGACTCCAAAGCCCATGCTCTTAATCAATATGCTAGACCCACCAGGTGGAAAGGCCATATTAGAAGTCCCTGGAATAAATAAGAAGGACGATCATGGACTGCAAGAAAGTGGGGCACCAGAGAGAATGCATGCAACGGGCTGGAGACCGAGGTCTGGCAAGCAAGCTGGCAGTCTCAGAGAACCATAGAGAGAGAGGCTAGCTGGGATTCTGGACTGGATTCTAGTCCCTCAAAGGCTGGCAACATGTTTTTAGGGAAATGATGAACCCAGGTAGGTGCTATTGTCAAGGTCTAGGTATAGGGGAAGAAGAT
The DNA here is from genome assembly GCA_017311185.1 of Proteles cristata cristata. Taxonomy (NCBI): domain Eukaryota; kingdom Metazoa; phylum Chordata; class Mammalia; order Carnivora; family Hyaenidae; genus Proteles; species Proteles cristata. The sequence goes on from JAESUZ010005172.1 coordinate 477,362, forward strand.
GGGACCTGAATATCCAGATTCATGGCTTGTCCTGTGGGTCAGGCAAACATCTCTATCAGGAATGGTTGGGGTGAAATACTTAAGGGAAAGTACTTTGTAAACCACTGAGTACTAGAATATTGTCAAGATTTTATTTTTATTATTAAAACACTTGACATTTATACAGGATCTCACCAAAACCCTAAGAGGTTCACTCCCTCACCTCCCTATCTTTACTGAAATGTTACTTCTCAGTGAGGCTTTCCCTGGTGACCTTATTTAAAATCTCTCCCCTGCACTTGCCCTACACACTTTCTATGTCCCTTCTCTGTTGTATCATTTCTCCTTCTACTTACAACTGGGCAATATACACTTCCTTTATTAGTTCCATTGCTAGTCTCTCTTCCACTAGCATTGGAGGGATGGAATCTCCAATTTCTGGAACAGTGCCTAGCATATAGTGGGTGCTCAGTAAACACTTATTGAAAGAATGGTGAAAACATGTTTTTAATAAGTAACTTTGGACAATGGATTCAAATGCAGAATTTATCTTTTATTCACAATTTACAATTGATATTTCAGAGAAAAGGTCTTTCACTGAAGAGTCATTTCATGTATCCCCAGCCCCCATGGCTACCTGAGTACCAAGTTGGGATCTGTCCATATAAAATGTAAATCATGTAGAAGTTGGCTGCAGTGGCTGTGGCCTTCCCTGTTTCTAAAGACCTCGCTCGAGTGCTGCCATCCTGTTCAGGATGATGGCTGCACACTCATAAACACAATGGAGCACGCACTGAAGCTGGAGCAGGCAGAGGCTGCTGGGAACACCACATACAGAGGAGAGAAATGATGGCTGAGTCACTGTAAGGAGTGAGACTGACAGAAAGTACTTCCCATTTGAGGCTGGAATCAACCCCCAAGCTCTCAGTGTTCACTGGATGGGCTACTTCCAACCAGAGTCAAGAGGAAGCTCTGTTTCCTTGGAGGAAATGTGAAGAACTTCTGGGTTATTCAGTTTGATAAGCACAGGCATCTATAAGGGGGATAGTCTCCTATGAAAAGATCAAGGCCATTTGCTCTGGCTACGAGTCAAGAATCACTTTGCATTTTTTTAGCTTTTAGTTCTTTTCTAAGTCTCTCAGAGTCTGACCTTCTCAGAACCACAAAATTAGATGAAACCTGGTGAAGAAGGAAAGATGGGTAACAGGCAGGTGAGAAATAACTATTAGATGAAATAATATGCAGTGAGTACCTACAGTGTATCAGCCTTTTTTGGTGTATATTATCTTTCACTTGATTCCTTACATGTATACCACAGAAATATACAAGAAGTGAGTGACTTAAAATAGTTATGATATATATATAAAAGGAAACAACAAACTTTTGCTAGATGTGGAGAAGAAATTTAAACTTCTGCACACTGTTGGGAGGAATGGAAAATGGCCCAGCCACTATGGAAAACAGTATGATAGTTCCTCACAAAATTAAAATAAAATCACTACAAGATATATACAATAGTATATATACATAATACAATATTATTCGGCCTTCAATAGGGAGGAGATCCTGACACATGCTGCAACATGGGTGAACCCTAAGAAGGGCACTATGCTGAGTGAAATAAACCAGCCACAAAAAGGACAAATATTGTATGATTCCACCTATATGAGCTAACTAGCATAGTCAAGTTCATAGATAAAGGGTAAATGGGCTCCACTTCCACCTTTATGAGTATTTCCTGAACACTCAGGGGGGTTTCTGCTGGGTACTGTATGCTTGAGAGTGAAGTGCTATTGAATTGAGTTTACAGTTTCATTTAGCTAAACTAGGTGAGGAAGAGACAGGACTTGATGGGCCAGGTCTGTGAAGAAACCTACAGGATTGTTCATGCCCATGGGTCTCGGGCAGGCCTGCCCAGTCACAGGGGCACAGTCACACATGTCCTTTTAGCTCAGGATGGGTCCAGAGAGGAAAACAGTTCTTCTTTGGAACTCCTGGGACCAGGTTAACCTGGTTTAAATGGACCCAGGGTAAAGTGTTTTAATTGTGTCACTGTCCTGAATCCTCACTGGTCTCTGCAATTTGCTGAGCATGCGCAGAAGCTAAGAAAATGAGGTTGGTTTTGGAGACGGTGGTACCAAATTTGAATTCTCCTTCCCCAATTTGATCTTAAGCCAAATACTCCTTTGTCTTGAGCTTTAGCATCTACCTTACAGGTTTTTTTCCAGGCTTAGAATGACTGCAGGTAAGCATGAGTGTCCAGTACATAGTAGGTATTCAATAATGGAAACTGATGGAGAAAACACAGTCTCCACTCTTGAGGCCATCTCAAGTATGTTGGGGCAGGTCTGTGGGCAAATAGGAATAATAATAATATTATTATTATAATTATATTATTAATAATATATAATATAATAGTAATTATTATTAATATGATAAGTGCTAAAATAGGTGTGGTGATAGTTTTACAATGTATCTGCAATTTCTTTCCTCTTGAGAGGATTAATGAGGGGTGGGAAATGTCTGTCTCCTCCCCTTGAATCTAGGCAGGCTTATGACTGCTCAGACTAATAACACATGATGGAAATCACCATGTGACTTTTGAGACTAAATCATAGAAAGCTATGCACCTCCCACCTTGCCCATGGACATTTGGCCTTGGAGCCCACAGCTTCCATGAAAGGAGTTTGACACCCCCAAAGTTATCATACTGGAGAGGTCAAAGGCAGGCACTCAAGAGACAGTCCCAGCTGAACCCAGCCTCCCTACCAACTTTGCAAATGTAGCAGATATGTAAAGCCATCCTGGACCCTGCACACCAGTTGGTCTGCCAGCTGAATGCTCCTGCATGACCTCCGTAAATACCACATGGTACCAAAGTTACCTAGTTAAGCCTTGCCTGAATTATTGTCCCACAAAATATAATAGTTGTTGTTTTAAGCAGCTACACTCAGGAGAATTTGTTATTCAGAAACAGATTACTGAGATAGGCACACAAAGGAGAGATGTTTAACTGTGGGGCAAAGGAAGGCTCAAGAAAAGAGCTGATGCTTGAGCTGGGTTAAGAGAATGGAGAGGAGTTCATCAAACATGGAGGAAGGACAAAGAGACACTAGGAAAAGGATGGTGTGCTCAGAAAACAATAGAATGTCTGGGTGAGCCCCAATATGAGTTGGCTATGGGGCAATCTGGAAAAACAAGCAGGAAGCAATTCAGTGAAAGCCTTGAATGACATACCAAAGAGTTCAGACTTTAGGCTTTATATACATTATCTTATCTATCTCTCTTTTACTGAGAAGGAAACTGGGATCCACCGATTTGTAAAGTCATTCCTGAAGTGAGTATTGGCAGGCCTAGGATTTGAATAGGTCTGCTCAACTCTGAAGCCCATGCTCTTAATCAATATGCTAGACCCACCAAGGTATAAGAGGTCATTTTAGCAGCCTCAGGAATAAATCGAGAGGGAGGATTGTGGACTGCAGGCCCATAGATGACAAAGAATATCTAAAATACTTTAGAAAGAGATAGGACCAGACAGAAGACAGGACTAGGACCATGTCCTAGAGGGGTTTGGAGAAAGGTATGGGGTGCAGAGGGGAGGCTGTGGGTGATGCTGGTGGTTAGAGGGCCATTGCAGAAGTCCAAGGAGGCCTGGGTTGGAACAGGGCTGTGGGTGGAAAAGAGAGGGCTGGAAAGAACTATTTAAAAGATAGAATCAGGACTATAGGATGGTGGAGGAAATATCAGATGGCACTGAGGCTTAAGCATCTAGACAGTGGTGGACCTTCATCTACAGAGGCAGATGAGAGAAGCAGGTGGCTGCCAGCTAGAACTGCACCAAGAGGCAGTGGCACAGACCACCCCTATTCCATTCTCTGGCAGGGCTTCCAGAACCTTGTAGGAGACCCAGGAGGCAAGATTACACTGGGGAGGACTCTGACTGGGGCTTAGGGTAGCATGTCTTGGTCCTGAGGTCAGGTGGCATTCTGGGAAGTCACGGTAGCTGCAGAAGGGTGAGCTGCAGAGAGGGAACATTGGAGAACCAGCCGGCTCTGGTCCTCGTTAACTTGTCTCTCCCACTTTAAGCTCCTCCCTGTTGCCCTTCAGTCCTTGAGGCTCTGGGAACAGATGGCTCTGCAGGTCCTCCCGACCCTGTAGTCATCACAAAGGTTTATGTGTTATAGATTCTCAGTGAAGCTAGGATTGGACTAAAGACAGGGATGTTTTCTTCCTTCCCCTCCTCTGCTCCCAGGGCCTGTCTCTTCCTTCACACTGCCTGCACTGCATGTCAGCAGTTCTTGATGCCAGCCATCCCTAGCATGGCTGTGTCATGGAATTTTCTCTTATGTAAAATGAAGACAACGTCTTTTTCTTTTGCAAGGTAATAAAAAGGATTGAGCAGAGTTTAGGAAAGCAGTCAGAGAGAGGCTGGCCCATAACATTTTCCTCTCCAGTCCTTCCACTTGGGACTCCATCTCACCAATGAGGAGACTGGGCAGAAAGCTCTCTTCTGAGCTCTGATTGGCAGCCCGTCTTGTCAGCTGAACTCTCTGGCCAGATGAGAGCTGCCTCCTCTGCTAGGCACATACCTGTCTCTTGGTGGATGAATGCAGGCCCTGGCTCCAGAAGAGTCTGCTCTGTGCTGGCTTTTCCTTGTGGTTTTCTGTTGAAGTGTTTGGCACAGTGGAGGGGTGAGGGCAGGTGCCAGTGGGGACGGGAGGATGCTGGCTTGGATGCAGGGGTTTGGGCATCTCTGCAGTCTGAGTCTGGAATGTGAAACAGCAGCAGAGCCATTTCTGGACCTCTTTGGCACGTTGCCAACATGCTGGCAGGGGAGCCTTCTTGCCTATTGCAGACTCTGGGCCAAGGACCAGCATTGCCAGTGTTGATGACTGGAACTCATCCAAGTCATCAACAGAGCCAGATCTGCTGGGCTGGGATGTCTTATGCCAAAAGTAGGCTCAGCAAAAAAGACTCTTAGGAAGATGCTTGAGCACTGAAATTCTTTGAGCTAAGCTACTTCCTGCAATGGTCATGTCAAACCTCTGAGGCCTGGTGCCAGTGGAGGGGAGGAGGAAGGAGAGAATGGGAAAGGGTAGGCATGGCAGGGTGGTGAACTAGTTCAGCACATTCAAATTTTACCCAGACTTTGGTGTTGGAGAGCTCAACATACATCTCTCTGAAGTGTCAGAAAGGAAATGGAGGTGAGGACCACTCATCACAACTTCTCATAAAGTCCATTTTACTGATGGTAACATTACTCTCTTCAATGAGAATAAACGAACTCAGGTCTTGGCAAATAATAGATGAAAAGCTGATATTAGTTCTGCATTGTTCAAAAAAAGATTTGAGGTGACATGTAATGATATGTAATAAAAGCATATGAATAAATGAATCAGGCCGATCTAAGGGTAATATTTAAAGGCAAAGTTGCCATCAGATTTCTACATGATAACCAAAAGTTAGCTAAAGTACAGTTCTGTGCTTCCTAGAAGTCAAAGCCAAAAGTCAAAAGAGGATCAATTATAAGATTCAAACCGATCATGGGAAAATGAATGTGATTCCTGACATAGAGTTCCAAGAGAAATTGTTTTTGTGGGTCTTCATAAGTGTTATATCCTCACCTCCTTATGTTTAGAAATACAATATCATGGTCATTTTATTTTGTATAGGGCTATGAAACATGTGAACTGAGGGTTAGATTTAAAAGTTTGGGGCTCCACCCCTCTGGAAAACAGTGTGGAGGTTCCTCAGGAAACTAACAATAGAACTCCCCTATGACCCAGCAATAGCACTGCTAGGAATTTACCCAAGGGATACAGAAATGCTAATGCATAGTAGCACATGTACCCCAATGTTCATAGCAGCACTCTCCACAATAGCTAAAACCTGGAAAGAGCCTAAGTGTCCATCAACAGATGAATGGATCAAGAAGATGTGGTTTATCTATACCATGGAATACTACATGGCAATGAGAAACAATGAAATCTGGCCATGTGTAGCAACATGGATGGACCTTGAGGGTGTTATGCTGGGCGAAATAAGTCAGGCAGAGAAGGACAAATATCATATGTTTGCACATATAGGAGGATTAGGAGGAAGTTGACGGAGTAACAAGGGGGAGAAGAAGGGAGGAAATGGTGGGGGAAAGGGAGAGAAGCAAACCATGAGAGACTCTTGAATGATGACAAAAACTGAGGACTGGTGGATGTGGGGGGGAGGAGGGATGGGCATGGAGGAGGGCACTCGTGGGGATGAGCACTGGGTGTTATGTGGAAACTAATTTGACAATAAACTATTAGAAAAAAAAGAAAAAAAAAGATAAAAAAAAATTTGGGGCTCCATTACATCAGCCAAAATTTAAAAATAATATTCACTACTAGCAATAATGTAGTGAGTTAGGGACTTTCACAGGCTGCTGAGAAGAATGTAAGTTGATAGAATTTCCCTGGAAGTGTTTGGCAATATGTTTCAAAAACTTGAAAAATTTTGTTCAGACTCTTAGACTCCAAAGTTCCACTTGCAGGAAATGCTCTTGGGGAAAGAGAGTGATATAAATTAGTTAGACCCAAAGGTATTCATGGCAGATTATAACCTCATAAAAGTAAAAAGCAAGAAAGAAGTCTAACGATAGGGGAATGTTAATAGAAGCTGGCACACTTGAATCATGCAAAGAGATGTTTTCAAAGAACTTTTACTAAGTGAGAAAATTTTCATGATAAATCCACAAAAAAATAAAATAGAACAAGACCCATCTATAGCTAAGACTGTTGAAATAGCATGGCAAAACCCATTTATACACACACAAAGAAAAAGTGGAAGTAATATATCACATTGTTAACCACAGTTCACTCTCAGCTAAAGATTATGACTGCTTTGAGTTTACTTTCTTATGACTTTCTGAATCTGTATGATCTATGATGGATATACATAATTATGATAATTAGAATAAAGGAAGTAAAGTTGCTTTTCAAGAAGCATGAGTTTGTCAATCCTCTCTCTCTTCCTTACAGTCTAAGGACACTGATTCACCTGAGTTTCTATTCATGAAACTCTTGAAAGCACTTTCATGTCCATTATCTCATTAGTTTCTCACTAGTGCTCCAGAAGGCAGGCAGGGCAGTGATCTCCTCCATTTTTAGAGGGGGAAAACGATCCATACCATTTGAATGGAATCTCTGTTGCATTTTGGGGAATACACACCTCACCCACACCTCTGACCCACGCCTGAGAACCTCTCATTGGTACAGGGAAGACAGCGGTAGAGAGAGGATGATGGACCCTACCCAGGGCTGGACTGCCAAGCTGTTGACACTTCTCACGGCCACCTCATCCCTGAGACATCCATGGTGCTCTGGCAAGGCTTCTAAATCATGGTTTAGACCCATACTTCTGACAAAGCCACAAATTGCTACTTTGCACTGCAAAGTGTCAAGTGAATCTTGACATCTGATTTCCATTGACAGGTAAATTAACACATCAACTAAACTCCGATATATTTTATGTCTCATCTTATGCCAGATTTAATGTGTTCCAGGCACACTACAGTACAGAGGAGTTTGGATTTACTGGCTCAGGGGTAAGCTGTAAACTATTCACTGTGTCCATTTCACTCACTGAACTAGGAAGCAATTCCTGTGTCCATCTGTCAGAAATCTGAACGGGGAGAAGAGGAGTCAATCAGAGGAAGCTAACCTGGCCAAGCAATTCTCAGGAGTTGCTTATTCACTTCGCAGCACACTTCCTGGGGTTCCAGTAAAATCAGTGGGATAATTTCAGTCATAAATTCTTGACCTGGTCAGACTTAGTCTGCATCTGCTCCCTGACCTCACTGGTCTCCCTGGAAGATCAGTGTTCAGAATAATAAAGATCTTCATATGCACAGCATCCTCTATTTTTTTGAAGTTCAACAACATAAATGATTTCATTTGATCATGACAACGACTCTGTGACATGTTTTTGTCACTTCCATTTTATAGATGAGGAAGTTGGTTCAAGGTCATACAGGTGGTAAGGGTAGAGAGGGACTAGATTATGGTCTCCTGGTTGCCAGTTAGGACATCTTTTAGAACATTCGAAGGGTGAAGTCTCTGGCTTTGCTCAAGAGGAAGGACTCTGACCACTCCTCTGGAGCCTGAGTGCCCTCCCTCTGCTAGAAACTGGTTTTCCAAGCAGGCTTCTGTGCTGGTGAAGGACACATTGACCAGGCAGTGTGAACCCCAGCTAGCTGACAGGTGGCTCCTTCCTTTTTTATATTAAAAATAAAACCCTTGGGGTGCCTGGGTGGCTCAGCTGGATAAGCATCTGACTTCAGCTCAGGTCATAATCTCATGGTTTGTAAGTTTGAGCCCTGCATTGGGCCCTGTGCTAATAGCTCAGAGCCTGGAGCCTGCTTCAGATTCTGTGTCTCCCCCTCTCTCTGCCTCTCCCTAGCTCACATTCTGTCTCTCTCTCTCTCTCTCTCTCAAACATAAATAAACATTAAAACAATTAAAAACCCTTAAAATTGTGGTAAAATACACAGAATGAAAAATTTACCATCTCAACCATTTTTAAGCCCACAGTTGAGTGGCCTTAAGTACATCCCCAGTGCTGCACAGCCATTACCACCATCCATCCACAGGACTCTTGTCATCTTGCAAAACTGAAATGCTGTATCCATCAGATGCTAACTTTCTATTTTCTCCTCCCTGAAACCCCTTGAAACTATCCTACTTTCTGTCTCTAGGATTTGGCTACTGTATCTATGAATTTGACCAGGTACCTCATATCAGTGGAATCACAAAATTTGTCCTTTGTGTCTGGCTTTCTTAGCATAATGTCTTCAGGGTTCACCCATGTTGTACCATATTGCAGAATTTCCTTCCCTTTTAAGGTCTTCATCCTTTCTATTCAATGACCCGTATGCAGAGATCACAGTTTGTTTATCCACTGGTGGACACTTGGGTGGCTTCCACCTTCTGGCTGTTATGAATAATGTTGCTATGAACATGCACAAATATCTGGGGCCTGACTCTTCATAAGATTGGCAGAATAAGCTTCTAGTCTTCATTTGCTGAACCAGCCTCATAATTTGGGGGACCTGAGGCATCTCCCCTCCTATTTTCAATCAGCTTTATCAAAGAATCTGTTATGTATAGTAAATGACATCCATTTAAAGTGTGTAAGTTGACGAAGTGTGGCAGTGATATATACCTGTGAAACCATCACCTCAATAAAACATTCAGAACATGTCCATCACCACCAGATTCCTCATGTCCCCTTGCTGTCTTTCCCCTCCCTCTATCCTAGGCCCAGGAGGCTGCTGGTCTACACTTTGTCACTCTAGATTAGTCTGCATTTTAGATCAAAGGAACTGTATGGTATGGACTCTTCTGTGTTTTCTTCTCCATTCTTGATCTTGCTCCCTGTTGAGCTCAGAGCCCAGACCCTGGAGGGCTGGGTTCAAACAGCAATGGGGAGGTGTCTGAGGTTAGTGTCTGCATGTGAAGGAACCCATGACAAACTTCTGACAATCCACTCCAATTAGCAGGTGGCTACCTCCAGCTCTGAGGCACAAACCTAACTCCACAGATGGCTGTGGCCAGACCATTCTGTTTCTTAACTCACTCTGCAAGCCCCTATGCAAATAATTAGGAACCTATCTAACTCAGATTTTAAACTCCAAGATTCTTGTGTACTTGTCTCAAAGTCCTGAGTCCTAAGAAGGACTGGAGAGAAGAGAAAGTCACCTGTGTGATAAGGTGCTTCAGATACGTTCCCTCATTTGATTCTCACAGCAATCTTAGAATGCAGGTTTTGCTCTCTACATATTCTAGATGAGAAACATTTTTCAAAGGCTTACTAACATGCCAAAGATCACCTAATTGTTTATTTCTAAAGTTGTCTTTTAATCTACAGAACCTGAGCACCTTCCCTTGGCCCTGTCTCCTAATGGGAGCTCCTTGATGAAGACAGTGGGATGGCAATGAGTTATTCACCGTAGCTGATGCAAATATTCCCTTGGCAGCAATTCCTTCTTACCCCAGGAGAGTCTCAAGCTCTCCCTGACCTGGACCATGAAGCAGAACCACATCTTTGCAGGCTCTGATGCCACCTAATGCCAACCCTCCCCAGGCTTGATATCTGCCAGCCCCGGGGTCACAGCTGGCCACTATACTCTGTGTTCCTTCAAATCAGGTTTTGCTGGGAACACTCTGATGAACCCAGGACAGATTCCCCCTACCCCCCAGCCAAAACTACTACAGAGCACCCATCACATGTAATATGGGACTGCAGAGATAAATGAGACACTTCATGGTCCTTGCCCCTGAGATTCCCAAGTCAGATATGCCAATATGCTTGGGAATACCAGACTAAACAGAAAGTGTGCTGGCATGCTTCCGATCACATCCTGATTATTAATTAACCTGGAGCCACCTGTCAGGGTAGAGTTCTCTGCTTAGCAGTGAGAGGTGGGAGCAGTTCCATTAGCACTTGGGAGAAATACTGAGCAGAACCACTATAGGTAATTGTTTGGTTTGGATGGGGTGAGGAGGACGTGGCAGGGTGGATGCTCTGAGCTGCTGAGGTCTGCCTGCAGCTGAAACCTTGGGGTCTTTCTCAGAGGACAGAGAGATTTAGGTCCAAATTCTCAGCCCCCAAGCAAAAGAATTTGGGAAGCCTCTCTCTTCTTGCATCTTATTAATTATAAAAGAACTAGATTATGGTCCCATTCACTCCTAAAATGCAGCAGATGCTTGAGCAGTAAGGGGGACAAAAGGGGTGGTAATGGTGGGGGGGGCACTTTAACCTCCATAGCCTTTCAGCCTCCAGCTCTGGGAATAATGCCGGCTCAGTTGCTAACTCTGTACATCTGCAGAGAGCACCTTCCATGAGCCACATATCAACCACCTGGAACTGGGATTTACTCCAAGAAAGGTTCTCAGACTTTAGCACACATCAAAATCATGGTTCTTAAAACCCTCTAAATTTCTCATTTGGTATGCCTAAGGTAGAGCCTGATAACTTATATGTATTTCTAATTATGAAAATTCTGATGGTGCTGGTGCTGGGATGCACCTTGAGAACCTCTGCTGTAAGGGTTTGGTCTGCAAGGGACTGCCATGGGGGTTTGCTGTGTCACGTTAAGACCTTCCCATGAACTTGAGGTGGCAAACTGGTCCCTAAGGACAAGGGGAAATTTGGAAGTAAAGGAGTCTACTCCTTTCTCTCAGAGGCAAGAACACAGCCCATGCCAGGAGGAACAGGGGTTGAAAGCATGAGTTACAGGATTCCACTGCCACCCCAGTGAGCTGGAGGCTTCCCATCTCTCCAAGGCTGAGTTGGCACATGTACCCAGCCAGATGGTCCCTCAGGGTGGTCCATCTGGGTCTGCTTATAAGAATGAATGAACTGTGTTGGTTCAGTGCTGGCAGCTCTCCGGAGAGGGCATCTTGGTGCAATCACAATCATAATAAATGCTTTCCCTTCATATGGTGGCTGTGCATCCTCAGGTCACCCATGGGCCAAAGCTCACTGGGGCTTTTACAACTTGGACAATTAGGTAGGTAGGCAGCAAGGTGAGAAGCTGGCTGTCCATCAGTGGTGTCATTCTGTGGTTGGAAAGTTGCACCTGAGACATACCATTCACAGAGCCAGTTGAGCCATTGCAGTTAACCAGTTAGGAGCAGAGTTCCTCATATGCTGGTTCTTCATATGACAGGAAGATCCAATGGCTCATATGCTCAACGTCATGGTTTCTGAAGCACTTTGACACACATCATAAGATTAAATCTTTGTTATAATTGTGTGAGGTAGTTATAAAGCTCGAAGAGGTTTGGCTCTTGCCTGGATCATGTAGAAGGAACAAGGCAGAGCTGAAGGCAGCCCTCCTCCTATTTACAACTCTCTCTGTCAGGAAGACTCCCAATTAATGCTCTTTTCATGTAAACAGTATCAACCCAGATGCTCCATAGGGAGGTTCCCAATTCAATCAGGACCCTTCAGTGGGTCCTAAACTGGGCACTGAAGACTGGCTGCCTGAGTTTGACCCTGACTGTATCACATATTTGCTCAGTAAGCTTCAGCATTTGGCTTGTCCTTCCTAAGAATTTCTTGAGTGTCTAATGGGGATTATAAGAGCACCTTCCTCATCAGGTCTTTGTGAAGAGCAGATGAGTCAGTGTCCATAAATCTCTCAGGGGTGCTTGACCTGGAGCAAAGGTTGAAGCCTGCCTATCACTCCCCCTGATGAAATGGTTGCAGGGTCTCCTTCTCTACCAGCTTGGAAAAGGCAGTGGAGTGCACCTTCTTCTATGAGGATTGCTGGTTCCTAATTACCAGGAAGCAGTGGTTTTCCTGGCCTGCAACACAGCCAACTCCTTTGTTCTTGACCTCACTCTGAGGCCTGAGCTGAGTTTTGGCTGTTTATGGTCTAATCCAGGGAAAGTCATTTCAAACTGCTTGCTTCTGATTGCTGCTTCATAGTCTAAGATTCATGGGGCAACATTGGCTTAATAGTCCATTACAAGCCACTGTGGGGATTTCAGAGTGCATTATGTAGAGACAATTGGCATGGCAGAGCCCACCAGGGCAGGGGCAGTGACTGAAGAGAGAGGTTTATTTAAACACAGAACAACTCCATATCCAAGAGGCAGGGTTCTCCCACTACACTGAGGCTGTTTTCAACCTTCAAATGTAAAACTAGGTTGCAGTCTGTGCCCTGGCTTGTGACCTCTCGTTTTCTTATTTCCAACTCTTGAAGAACATTTTACAGGTGCCATGAAGGATAGGTAGAGGTTGGCTAGGTGACAGCTCATGGAAAGGAACCATGTGAGCAGGCAGAATGATTAAGACATGGTTTACACATTCAACACTTGGGGGTATGCCATGCCTAGTAAAGAACAGCCTGAGGTCTATGGTGAGGTCTGTGGGGGAAGGCTCCAGGATGGACAAATAGAACCAGTACCCATAGGGTCCCTGTCACCTGGCTACCAGACAGTGCTGGTCAGGATAGCAATTTGACCTAAGCAAGGGAGGAATCACTGAGACAGGAATATCACATGCTGAGAGTGGAAGAAGGCAGGGCCCAGAGCCCTGAAGGGTGATTGAGAATCAGTAAGAACATTTCTAGTAGGCAAAGCTAATGAATCATTGATCTTAGGGCAAAAGCTTAGGTGACTGGCTTCCTCTTTCCAAGTCTTTCTTTTTTATAGGCATAAATAATCCATGTCTTATCTATTCTACACTTTCACTGGGAGAAAAACTGTCCTGTTGCACAAAAGGACAGTCTATGTGAAGTCTGTTGGACCTGGTCGAGGTGATATGACAGAAGCCATAAAGGAAAGCTCTTTGTGAACTTGAAAATGTAAGCAACTTTATTATTTTATTCAATGTGCTGGATGAGAGTGGCCCAGAGCCAGTGGACATTTGTTGTGAAAAGAAATAAGTTAGAAATTAAACAGTGATCTCTAGTTCTGGTGAGGGGATGGGCAGAGGTGGAGCTCCTAGGAAGACCCCTGTACTGAGCTGAGTGTATGAGTCCCCAAAGGATGGCTGCAGCTGGCTTTGGCCTTGCTGGGTCTCTGTTGGCTATCAGAAGCCTTCTAGATTTCTCCATGGTGCTATGCTTCTGAATGGACACCTCCTGAGTGCTTGCCCTAGAGTAAATGTAGCAGTGGAGAAGTACCAAGAAACCAACAATGACCATGTATCGAGAACCTGTTCAACGCATCCTGTGCAAGTCACTTTGCATATACTATATGTCACTTCATCCTCCTACCAATCCTATGAGTAGGTATTATATTTGAACAGATAAAGAAACCCATGCCCAGAAAATTTAAGTGACTTGTATGAGGTTACAGAGCAAAATCTGAACTATGACTTGGCATCTCCCAAACCATTTTCTGCAGAAAACACAGATTCTGGAAGCTGTTTTCATGCTTCCTGAGAAGGTAATTTCAAGACAGTAAGTAAAGGACAGCTACATATTTTATTTTCCCAATGAAATTTACACTACACATTAGCAAATTAAAGGCTCTGAGACATCTCATATAAAGAAATTTGGGCAACATAATCAATATTCATTACATTTATTTGAAGATGGGGCACTTTTCAATCCCAACAGTGATGGGGAAAAGTAAGGTACATCATGACTTAAAAAATTAATATATGTAATTGTTTAAGATATGTGAAAAAGACTTTAGTTCTTTTGGAATCATATATTCTTGAAGGGGATAAGACATATGTGAAATTGAGGAAAGATGTATGGAGATTTAGAGGGAGGGCTGAGATTCTCACTGAAGGCTTCACAGAGGGAGTACCACTTGGGCTGGGCCATGATGAATCAATAAGGACCACCTGATAAGGTGGGTGTCCCAGAAGGGAAGGTGTCCCAGGCAAAGGTCAGAACATGAATAACATCTCTCATTGGATGTTCTGGTCTTGCTGCCTTCACTGTTCCCAGTTCCTGTGTCCTGGAGGGTAACCTGTGATCCACACAGCACTAGCATGAGCCACACCTGACTGAGCCAGGAGCAACCAATTCCTAGGTTGGCTATAACCAGTGACTTATGTGGTCTGACTCAAAGAAATAACCTAGAGCAATCAAATTCTCACCTGGGGAAATCTGACCAAACACATGGAAAGATCTGATGATTTGTAGTAACAGTTGCAGCTGAAAAGTCTTGGAGGGGAGTCAGGCTGGAGAGGCCAGGGTGGGTTAGGTGCAATTCAGTTACTTCCATGGGAAGTATGGGGTAGAAATGTGGAGGTAGAAGACTCAGAAACTTATTCCTTAAGTATAGGGCTCTCACTGGAAGAAAAAGAGCCAAGGAGAGGACGTGACACTGAATTGGCGCTGATCCACGTGAAGAGCAGATATTGGCTTTAAGAGCCAAAAACACTCCTATTGGGGTCCCTGCAGCCCTGGGTATTCATACCTCCTTCCCCTGGCTACAGCAAAGCCAAGTATACCATCACCCCTGACATTGGCAGTCACCATCTCTTCTTCCAGCTTCCCTTGGCATAAGGAGTTGGAAATGATGACTGCCTCAGAGCAGGGAGACGCCGTATGATGGAGATAACCCTGGGTTGGGAGTTAGTAATCTGGTTCTGATTCCAGTTGTGCTGTTGGCCACCCACTTCATTTCTATGCTGTGCCCTCGCCTCTTCCACTGCTAACCTGGAGACAATAAAAATTGGAGGGAAGAGAGAAGGAGATTCCATGTATGAAACCCTTGGTAAACTGTCACAAGTAGTATAGATTTATTACTGTTATCAGTGGTGGAAATGTAAGTAAAAAGGAAAGGTGGAGATGCCTTTAAAGGCCATGCAAAGTCTGCTGATGTTCAGGGGAGCCACATGAGACAGTCTCCAGTTGAGATGGACTACATGGTTCTGAAGAAAGACCACTGCTGGAGGCCCGCCCAAACATCAACCTCCCACGTGTCCCCCAAATGTCACAGCCTGTGTGGTGGCAGTATCAAAAATGCTAAAGTGAAGCATGGAGAACAGAATGTTAGATGGGACAATTGAGGCCTGGAGAGGTTATGGGACATTGTGATGTTGACGAATTAATCAGCAATTAGCAAGTCAGGCACTTCTAGATCCATCTATAGAGTAGTGACCTGAAGGTGCCTAGACTGTGATGGGTAACAGGAAGAAGAGAGGCCAGAGGATGGTGGCTGGGAGGTGAGTAGTGAGGAACTGGAGGGATGTGGAAAGGGGACAGAGCCCAATAGCATCCCATTGGGCAGGGTGTCTGGGAAGGGCACAGAGTGAGAATGAGTTAAGTGTGTGTGTGTGGGTGAATGGGCAGGGGCCACTCATTCACAATTGGTGCAGGACTCACCCTGGATGCCCCCTCTCATTCTAGATTATCTGACTATGTGCACTCTTGCCTCAGAGTTTGTTGCTGCTGAATGGGAGTAAGGGTACGCCTAACAGAGTTCATTTTTCAGATGAGGAACCTGAGCCCCAGCAAGGGGAAGAAGCTAGTCCTAAGTCCCCTGTTGTTAACAGCTGACTTCCCTCCTAGGCCAGCAACCTTCAGGTTCTGCCCCAGGTACCCCTCGAGTCCCCGTGCTCCATCACACCCTGGCTGTGCAAGAGCTGCTCCAAGGGACGATAATGAGCTGGATGCATTGTTCTTCCCTCTCAACCATCAATTTTTCGCTTTCTGTGTATTTACATTTGCAGTTGCCCCAATTTCCAGGGAAAAGAGGAAAAACAACCAATATAACTGAACAGAAGACTCATCTCTGAAGTTTTCCAACTTGGGAACACAGAGCTTTTGTTGCATTGCCAAGTCTGGGTCTGGCACCACGCACAGCAAGCCCCCATCTCTAGAGGGCAGAGGTTTACAAGGTGCTGTCGGAGCTAAAGCCCCCATTTGTCTATATACCGGGGAGAGGTATTTTGTCCGTTACACATTTGTGTTGAGCTACAAATGACCTGAAGGTAGTGTGTGGCCTTTCAATATTTTGTGGTGGGAGAGGTCATGTTGAAGTGAGGGACTGAAGGGAAAGTATGTATTGAAACTTTTCTTTTAGGTTGAAATTGCTGACCCATGGACATGGCAATTTCATATGATTCAACCTAATACATACATATGCTGTTAAATTCTTCATAAACACCCCACAAAGAAAACATCTTACCTTTTTCTTTTTCCTGATTAGGACAATGAAATTCAAAAGCAGACAAATGGGTGGATACTGAATATTTTAACAAAGGGCTGACATTTTGGCCCCTATTCACAGGAGAGCCTTAACTCTGAGACGGAGGCACTTATTTCAGTACAGCTAAAATATCCTAAACCATATTCCCAATACTGGCACCTTTGGTATGACCTTCAGGGTAGTTTCATGCGTCAGCTGCAACGCTTTTTGAATTTTATTTCTGAGAGGGTAAGGGGTCATTAAGAGACTGGAAACATGTCCAAAATGGCAAGATGTTCCAGAGAGGCCAACTGTGGTCTGTTCTCTGCACTGGCTCCTAAAGGAATCTGACCTATCTTGAGTGGCCACGTTCTCTCTGTGTGACCCCCTCCTGGCTGCGATTTAAGGGCAACCACCCATGGTTTCTATGGCTTTGCTTGAAAGGCCAATCTAGGCCAGGTGAATGCCTTTCTTCAGAACTAGAAACAGTGGTCATGCCAGTTGCCTGTGGTGGGTCAGCTGAAATGTCCTTGGGTAGATTTGGGAGCCAAGGCAGCCCTTTTGGGCCATTCTCCAGCTGAGGTTAAGAAGAAGCCTGTTAGCAGAGCAAGGAAAGCACAACAGTACCCAATAAAAGCAGAAACAATGCAAAGGACACCATGCTAACTCTTCATCTTACTCTGCATGCTTTCTCCTCATTATCGCAATCTTAGAGACAGAAAAGCTAAAACCCAGAGGCTTTAATGGTTCCTAACACATAGGAGCAGAGATGATATACTCTCACCTTCCCTTGAAGAGTAAAATGAAGAATCACTTACTGAGTGCCTACAGCTTTCCGGTTCCAGTCCTAGACCATGAATACTTTAACAATGTTCCCACTCTTGCTGGCGGTGACATCAGTTGGTATCTGATACCTGCCCTAGCAAATGATTGGTTTCAGAGGCTGTTGGCCAACCCATGGGTGCGTTGCCACTTCTCTGATGAGTAGGGTTTAATCTTGACTGTTTGTATACAGCTGTCACACACATTATTTCACTTAACCCTCCAATATTCATGTGGAAAAGACATGGCAGGCATCATAATTCTCATATTTTCAGAAAGTAAAACAAAATCGAACATTGCTGGGCCTAAAATCCAAGCTCCTTGATTCTAATCCAGGAGTTTCAGTGTGATCTCTCTAGTTCTCAGGTCATCTTCTAGTAAGATAACTTCTGAATTTCCAAGCCCAAGACTCTCAGCTCATGCTGGCCAATGCTTCCCCACCACACATACATACACACACACACACACACACACACACACACACACACACACACACACACACACACACACATCGTCCTTGAAGGTCTCTGCAATGCACGCCATTACTCCACGCTACCATCCCGCAGCTGAGGCTTGTTGCCCAATGGGCCTTAGCAGTAATTGAATGGCTGCACTCAAAGGGAAAGCCTTTTAGCCACAGGAAGCAGTTCTGCTGATTCAATCTCATCTAATTAAGAGTCACTGAACTGTCAGACACCTTGCCTTTTGGATTAGGCATAAAACCAAGACCCTGAACTCTCCAGACAGTTCTTCTTGCTCTATACTCTCTCCATTCCTTTGTTTTCCCACCACTGGGGGAAGCTTGATTCCGAAGTCTGGGTTACCCTAAGGTAAAATGTACAAAGTCTGAGCTAGAAGGGACCTCCAAAATTCCCTGGTCTCCACACAAGGTTTCCAGAGTCTGAGGGCCAGTAGTGTGCTAGAGCCAGATGTATGAGTGCCTCTTTTCCCACGTCTGTGTTCAGTGCCCTTCTGGCGGTATCTTAAAATCAGCCATTATTGGGAGTATGTACCCAGCAGAAATCGGCAAATGCTAAAATCAGAGGTTCTTCTCTCTTATCCTTCTGGAGAGCTGCTTGTTAAACATCTGTTCACTCACCATTGCCTGGGGGCCCCAGAAGAAGCATGAGAGCTTGCATGGTGAGTATGTATGGCGGCTGAATGGACTGGACCACAGGCCCCTCAGTCCAGATGTAACCTGGGCAGCTCTGCTTCTGTCTGTTCCACAGGACAATTAGCACTAAATGTGGACCAGTTCTGTGCTGAGGCTTTACAAATATTAACTCACTTAATCTCTTTAAGACCTTAAAAGTAGGGGCACCTGGGTGGCTCAGTTGGTAAAGTGGCCATCTTCAGCTCAGGTCATGATCTCACAGTCCGTGGGTTTGAGCCCCGCGTCGGGCTCTGTGCTGACAGCTAGCTCAGAGCCTGGAGCCTGCTTCAGATTCTGTCTCCCTCTCTCTCTGACCCTCCTCTACTCTCACTCTGTCTCTCTCTCTCAATAAATAAATAAATAAACACTAAAAAAAAAAAGACCTTAAAAGTAGACAGTATTAGTAACTGCCTTTTTGCAGATGAGGAAATTAAGGCTCAGAAAGGTTAAGTAATTCACCTCAGATCACTCAGCTAGTGAGAGTGGCACCAGGATTTATATTTAGGCAGTCTGACTTTTAACCCCACACTCTTAACCTCTATGCTCTGTTTCTTCCCCACATCAGCTGTACCTTGGGAAAAAAATTCCCACATTAAGAAAACATTAGAAAGTCAAGTAACATTTTCACCAAAGTATTAATTGAGGGAATGGGTCTTCCCTTCTACATTCTTGCACTCTGCTGCTTCTGGTTCTGAAATTTAGTGAAAGCTGTTTGCTCATACTTGGCTCAATTAATAAGCACACTTTGGAAACCTCAACATTGTTCCACTCCTCTTGCCTGAATTTGGGACGAGAGACTGAGCACACCCCACTAGGGTGGTGGAATCACTCAATCACACTGAAAATGACATCTAAATAAAGAAAGAAAGTCAAGCTCACTATCTGGGCCCTGCACACAGTATAGGCTCCCAGACAGCTGCTGGGTGTTGTTCACTCCAGGCTGTCTTGGACAGAGAAGGAGAAACTTGAGTTCAGCTGAGGGTAAAGAATTTTCCAGGTGCCTGGGTATGAGCTGAAATCTATTAGTGACCAGGGTTTTCCCTGCCAGCTGTAACCTGCCTTGGACTGCCCAGGTCTACCTTTCCTCAAAACTCCCAATGCCACCTCTGGACCTTCAGCCACCCCATGCTACTCAAGGTTACCTAAGCAAGCCCCAGGCTTTTCTGCCACTGAATTGGAAAAGATCTAGTCAGGCCACAGCTGTCACCTTTGTTCTGACACATTACCTCTAGTTGTAGCCTCTGTGTTGTAGGTTCTCTGCATCTAAAATTAGGGTAATGAGCTACCATATGGGTTATGGGGGTGGGTACAAGATGACCCATGTGCTGTACTTGGCACAGTGTGGCACCTGGCCAGGACTAAATACGGGTCAGTAGTGACTAATGGGAATGATGTTGATGTTAGTGCTTTGCCCTCATTCTCTCCTTGCCCCTATTCTCACTGTCTCCTGCACCTGGATCTCATAGTCCAAGCTCTCCTTATGGCAAGATCCAGCTCATACTATTCTTCTTTAAAGATTTCTGTGGGTTTTTCAGGGAGAGGAAGCCTCTCTGCCTTCACACAGTGTGTTACAACACTGCTTCTGGCTTCTAGAAAGACCAGTTATGTTAGTCCTGAGATCTCAGCAGTCTTGGCAAGTTTTCATGGCAGATATCTTTGCTATTTATCAAGGCCAACTCAGCTTCTATTCTGTCCTCCTGATCATAGGTGAGTGCCATGGCATACCCTTTGGCCTCCCTGGTCTCAGTCTCTTTAAGGTCTCCAAGTCAAGTACCAAGCTCCAGTTGGGATTTAATCTGGTATGTTTTTAATGTCAGTATGCTCCTTGCAGAATCTGTAGACTGACTTAGCAGGCTCTTCCTGGGGGCTGGGATGGGTGGTAGGAGCTCTCTTCTTATATACGGTGATGGTGGGTGTATTTCAGAAACTACGTCTTCAATTTCTGAGATGCTTAATGATATCTCATTGGCTTGGCTCTTTCCTGGGCCCCTAAAAATAATAATTCTAGTTATCAAAGCTCCCTATGTACTGATCACTGTGATAAACATAGAATATGCAATATCTTATTTACTCCCTTCAGCATCTCTATGTGATAGGCACCCTTATTATCATCACTATTTTACAGACGAGTAAGTTGAGGCTAAGAGGAACAAAGGAACTGACCCAGTTCACACTGCTGAGAAACAGCAGAATGGAGACTGGAGCCCCGAAAGTCAAACTCCAGAGACAGAGTTCTTAATCAATATCACGTTGAGTTTGTCAGGGTTCTTCCGAAGTTGTGTGTGTGTGTGTGTGTGTGTGTGTGAGTGAGTGAGAGAGAGAGAGAGAGAGAGGGGGGGGATAGAGAAGCAACTTATGTAAGGAAACCTGCAAATGTAGCCAAAGAGAATGATGGTTGTGCTGAGATAAGTGTTGTTTCTTGAAATGCTGTCCTCAGAAGATATTTTATCTTATAATTTGGAAATTTAAGTCTCTGAATGACGATTGATAGACTGACCGAATTCTAAACTTTTAAATAAAGATTCTGGTCTTAGATGAAAGATAAGGATGGAGAAAACACTTACTCAGATAAATATTTAGCCTCACACAGAATGTTGGGGATTCAGCCTGCTTCTGTTTAGGGCTCTCAGTGTTGTTTGTCTCCAAATAAGAACAGAAGTCTCTAGCATACGGCCCCCAGGAAGCAGTCTGGTTGACAGCAAATTCTTCAGGGCTCCAGAGGAACCATTTAGATCTTAAGTTTGCTCAAGTGCTGGCAAAGTCAACTGTTCACTAATTCTACTCGCATGTGGATTTACTCTGCCTGTGGGTTCCCACTTTTTGGTACAGCTTCTCATCTGCATCTCCATAAAGTAAACTATATGTGGTCTCAGTGAGAGGCAGGCACCAATGTCATCTCTCCCATTTGGAATCGTCTGCTCATTTCCCTGTTTCCACAGCTTCCCCCTGGTGGTACTTCACTCCATCATAATTAGTTGTCATATATCCTTCCTTTTTACTACTATGAGCTCTGGGAGGATCAGCAATTCTCTACTATGTAGATGATTAATAAATATTTGGAATTAATAAATAAGTGGTTCCAGCATAAGACTTTTTCAACTGAAGGATGAGCAATTAAGACTATCGAGGTATACCTAGAAGGATGAGCCACACTAGAATTTAAAAGAAGCCTTTCAGGGGCGCCTGGGTGGCTTAGTCGGTTAAGCGTCCAACTTTCGCTTAGGTCATGATCTCGTGGTTCGTGGGTTCGAGCCCCATGTCGGGCTCTGTGCTGACTGCCAGCTCAGAGCCTGGAGCCTGTTTCAGTCTGTGACTCCCTCTCTCTCTGACCCTCCCCTGCTCACGCTGTCTCTCTCTCTCCTAGAAATAAATAAAACATTTTAAAAAAATAAAAAATAAAAAAATAAAAGAAGCCTTTCAAAGCGTGCACTGTAGTATCCACACACATACCAACTGGTTCTGTTGTCCTCCTTGGATCATCAAATCAGAGTTTATACTGAAGCCAACTCCCCAGCCCCTGAAGAGGGGATTATTTGGGTTGGCCCAGCACTCCTCTGCACCCTGATTTCAGACTTCCATCTTCTTCAGGCACCACTGAATCTGCGCTTTCCAGCTTTAAGATTGTCCCCCATACACAGCAGGGTTCCAGCAGGATTGGTGTCCAGGTGTTCTCAGTGAGGAGCTTAAGTCAATTAGCCCAGAAATCTTGTTCCCTTTTTACTGGATGCTTTCTTGCGGTTGGGCCAAGTCATGGTATTTCATTAGGATAATAAAAGGGAGAAAGTCAAACTCTCAGAATGTGAAAGTCTCTCACATAATAAAAGCTGACTGGTAATTTATGGCTGTTCCACCTGAGGGTGACTTTGGGATCAATACACTCTCTAGCTGGACTTCCAGAGACTCAATTCTGTGTATCATTTAGTGGACTGCATCAGCCAGCTCACCTCCCAGAAGGCTGCCAGTGCCATCCAGCTCATCCTTAGACTGGAAATCTGAGTGGGTGGGCTGGTTGAATGGTCTCACTAGGTTCTCACGTCTCCCACCACCTGGGAAACAATTCTACCTAACACAGAGCTTATGCAGCTGGGCCCTGTAGTGATACCTGCATCTTTGCAGACTTTGTCCAAATACCTCCACATCATGTGGGGGAAAAGACATGAATTTCAACTCCCTTCACACATCCAAGGCAATGAGTGTCCATACTCTCAAACCCGACCAGATTCACAAGTCAGGAGTCATGGTGACCACTCCACTGACCCTCCCTTCCTGGCAGAGTCTTCCGGGTCCCAGGCTCATTTTCACCTGAGTGGGCTCTGTTTATTTCTTTTCTGATTAATGAGCTGCTCTGGAGTTGGCACACTGTTCTTAATGTGGCCAGCCAACCCTCCCCGTGTCACAGATCTAGTCTTTGTGTGGCCTCCTGGTCTTAGCAGAGCAGGAAGTAGAAAGGGCGCACATTATCCAGAGCTTCCCACACAGGGCTCACCCTTGCACGTGTGAATACTCCTTGCTAAAGCCATGCATTAAACATGTTTTTGTCAGCGGGTCCATGTTAAGGTTTTATTCATTGGGCATCTTTCCTGTGGTAGGTGTCAGGTGCTGTGGAAACACAGAGATGATTCATTGACTCTTATCCTCCAAGAGTAGCAATCTTCGGGCAGATGTGACAGGAGCGCAAATAACTAGGAACTGTGGTAAAACATAAGTACCATAATGGTGGTAAAAATAAAAGCCTGCAGACATTTAGAGGAGGAGAAGTTATTTCTAGGTTGACGAGATGAATTAATTATGCTTAATTTATGTGCTTTATAGTTGAGATGGTTGTATATGAGGTTTGTTTAAAGAGGGGTGGTAGAAAGCCCACTCATTCTGGATTATTCTAAGAATAGAGTGTTTCTCTAAATCCCCACTCCCTGTGCACCCTCTGATACTGGGGCCTAGAACCAGACAGGCTGCCGGGTGCTTAGTGGGAGATGAAGAGCAGTGAAGAAAAACAGCCATATCTGAGCACACCCCTGGCCCCCGGAGACCATGCTGTCAGAAGCTGAGTAGCAGGCTTTCCAGATTCTCCTCACTGGAGAGACTCTCAGCCCCTCAGAAAACAGATGAACTCACGTGCTGATCTCTGAGGCAGTCTCAAATTGATACCTCTTATTGGCAAAAAAGGTCCCTGTGCTGTTAGGAGTGGTGACAGCTTTCAGATGGGGCATAAACCAATTGTTAAAGACCCCTCAGCATTATTCACCAGGCGGGAGAATTAGTTTTGGTATCCGGGAAAAACAGCCGTTTGGGTAATTACATTCTGTTTCCCTGTGTCTCCTCTAACGCATTAGCAGGAGATAATATTCCGCACTCTAAGTCCAGAACCATCCCACAGAGCTGCTATTAAACAGCTGTCACCTTCCTCCCCATATCTGGATGCATTTCTCAGCAGGAAGAATGAGTCCCTGTGTGTGCGTGCGTGTCGGCGGCATCAATCCTGGCCTGCAGGATGCACTGCCAGAGCGAGGGGCAATGAGCCACCGTGGGAAAATCCTTGCACTAGTTGTCGGGAGACGGGGTTATGGGTTTAGCTCAGCCATGGCTTGTTGTGTGACCTTGGGTAAGTCACTTAATTTCTCTGGTGCCTGGGTTCCTAAGGGGTAGTGTCATCAGGCTAGAAGAGGTGGGATCTGTAGTCTGGGGTCACTATGTGGGCTCTTTATCAGCACAGTGTGAACTTTCCATGACTCTGGCTTTGGGCTGAAAACTCTAAACAGGTTGACCACATGATCCTTGGATACTGTGGCCTATCCAGCACCACCAATTACAGACAGTAAGGGCTGTGAATGCCCTGGGCCCAGTTCTTTGTTCCTCATTGACCTAAGGTCTAAGAAGACTGGCTGCCTTTGAAACAGATTATATTTGGCTCATCCTTTTTTTCACTTCATCTTTTTTCATGATCCATATCAGGTCTCTGACCTCACTAAAGTAATGGGAAGTTAGGGAGGAAAGGATGGAGAAAGGACACAGAGGCTCAGGGGTAAGATAGTCAGTGGGAAAGGGGCAGGAAATGGACAAGAAAGAGAGGAAGGGAGACCAAGGAAGGGGGAAGGAAAGGCCCAGGCAGGGATGGGTGAGGAGGAAGAATTATAAGACAGTAGGAGGAAAGAGGGACAGATTTGGAACAGTAATTATTGGAAGGCGGCCAAATACAGGGGAATGACAGGAGGTTATAGAAATAAGCCCTGGAAGTTTAAGAAATTCATTTCCTCTCTTCCTCCCTTCCTTCCCTCTCTCCCTTCTTCCTCTTTCCTTCCTTTATCTCTACCCTCCCTTCTTTCTTTCCCTTTCTCTTTCCTACTGTCCCTTCTTTCCCTTCTCCCTTCCCTCCCACCATCCTTCCTTTCCACAAACACTAATTAGCAATGCACAATCTGACACACAATATTCTACATCAATATTCTAGGTGCTAAAGATGCAAACATGAATAAAACATTGTCCTTGCATGTGAGGAGTATACAGTACATTAGAAGGACGCAGAGTGTTTAATATGTGACAAGGTGTGGAAAGAGGAGCCTAGGAGGGGTGTGTACACAGCAAGGAATGTGGATATAGATTCCACTGCGGGGAGGGAAGGAGGGTCAGGGAGGTTTCATGGAACTGGACGGGTCTCATGCGATGAGAAGGATTTCTGTGCTGTTCTATTACGCAGCTCCCTCTCTAGAGTTTTGTTGAATTATCTTCCTCCACACAGGTCCCAAGTTAGTCACTCTGTCCTTCATATTTCTGTGGCTCTGTGCAAATCACTGGTTTGTAATTACTTCCTAACATGTCTGTCTTACTAGACTGAGCTCTTTAAGGCCAGAAAACTTGGTTGAACTGCTTTTATATTTATATTGCCCAAGATTTAACACATTGCCAGCAAACAGATTTAAAAAAAAAAAACCTCAAAACCCAAACTAAAGCCCATTGAATGGAAATGTTAGGCACATGTAACAACTCTTCTTTTGGTTCCCATTTCCAGGGGTTGCCATGACAACTAACTCCTAGTCTAGTATTTCCATCACATCACCACCATTTTGGAGAAGGATGTTTCTCTGAATGTTTTTATCAACATCCATGGCTTCCCTTCCCCTTTCCCCCCCTTTTCCTCTTCTCCCTTTTGCACCTCCCTTTTCCTCTCCCCAGAGATCCTGAGTAGAAGTGGGCTAGCCTCAGCTTTCCTTTCATACTGGCCATCTAGAACCTTTATTTAAAGGCATGGGGTTTCAAAGATCTGTTCAGCCTAGGGTATGCACTAACATAGATCAGTGGGAATATCTCCTTCCTGGGAGCAGGGACCCCACTTTGACTTCCTTCTTTCTGGTGAGGTGTGTGTATGTGGGGGACTGCATCCATTACTGCTGAGGTATCTCTTGAAAAGCAGTATATCCAGAAAACTGGAGGCATGGACTTTTACAGAGTGGTGCCTCTCTGAGCTCACACCCACTCAGCTGCAAAATTATTAGTGTTATGACTTTAAAGCATAGGTGGAAGTCACCTGGCCTTATCTCTTACACCCGTATTAAACTTTCACTTCTTTTTTTTTTTTTTACAAATAGTTTATTGTCGAATTAGTTTCCACATAACACTCAGTGCTCATCCCCACAAGTGTCCTCCTCCATGCCCATCCCCCCTCCCCCCCACATCCATCTGTCCTCAGTTTTTGTCAGCATTCAAGAGTCTCTCATGGTTTGCCTCTCTCTCTTTCCCCCACCATTTCCCCCCTTCTTCTCCCCCTTGTTCCTCCATCAAGTTCCTCCTAATCCTCCTATACGTGCAAACATATGATATTTGACCTTCTCTGCCTGACTTATTTCGCTCAGCATAACACCCTCAAGGCCCATCCATGTTGCCACAGACAGTAAACTTTCACTTCTACCAGGACATGTCTCACTGGACCACTGCCACCTCTAGATTGCATGGTTGTCTAGACTGTAGTTGGCTTGGCCTACCCATAGGCTGCTCAGTCTATTTTCTGAGGGAATTGTGTCTTTTGATCTTTGCACACAAGCCCAGGGACCTCAGTAATGGACATATTCAAAAAATCAAAATATATAACTCCTCAATTCATCATTCCCTCCTCTGAAAGGATTCTTGGAATGCTGGTACAATTTAAGTCAACAATTCAGACTCAGTCATAACTTCACAAAAGTTATTAAGAAATGTATGGAGGAAACTAGATTGCAATCTGTTTGTGAATAGCATCTGGAGAATATAATACCTTGCCTGGAAACTGGAGTAACACTGGAGTGAATTGGCATCTAAGAGACCTCCTTCTTCCTCCCATTTTGGGAGTGAGATTATGAAACTCTCTGATGGCCTCACTGAAATAAACTAAGCCCTCACAGTCCTTCATTATTATGGACTATAAACAGAGACTCAAAATGGGGATGCATGAAACGGTGCTCAGCATCCCTCCTCATTGGGGAAATACAAATCAAAACCACACTGAGATACCACCTCATGCCAGTCAGAGTGCCTAACATGAGCAAATCAGAGGACTCTCGATGCTGGCAAGGATGTGGAGAAACGGGCACCCTCCTACATTGTTGGTGGGAATGTAAACTGGTGCAGCCCCTCTGGAAAACAGTGTGGAGGTTCCTCAAAAAATTAACAATAGAACTCCCCTATGACCCAGCAATAGCTCTGCTAGGAATTTACCCAAGGGATACAGGAGTGCTGGTACATAGGGGCACATGTACTCCAATGTTCACTGCATCACTCTCAACAATAGCCAAAACATGGAAAGAGCCTAAGTGTCCATCAACGGACGAATGGATCGAGAAGATGTGGTTTATCTATACGATGGAATACTACATGGCAATGAGAAAGGATGAAATCTGGCCATGTGTAGCAACATGGATGGACCTTGAGGGTGTTATGCTGAGCGAAATAAGTCAGGCAGAGAAGGACAGATACCATATGTTTGCACGTATAGGAGGATTAGGAGGAACTTCACGGAGGACCATGGAGGAGAAGAAGGGGAACAATAGTGGGGAAGAGGGAGGAAGGCAAACCATGAGAGACTCTTGAATGCCGAGAACAAACTGAGGGTGGGTGGTGGCTGGGGAGAGGGGAAGGGGGGGATGGGCATGGAGGAGGGCACTTGTGGGGATTAGCACTGGGTGTTATATGGAAACCAACTTGACAATAAACTATTTAAAAAAAAACAAAATGGGGAAAATCTAAATATTACTGAGTTAATGCTCTATATTGCATTGGAGTCTTTCATGATTACAGGTCAATTAAAGGGAGGTTTTCTCTACAGATACAGCTACCCCACCTCCATGGCAGATACTTGGCATTTTCAGAACGGGAAAAGAGATGCCCAGCTTGGGTAATGATAATAGCTGGCATGATGGAAGGCTCTGATTTTGGGCACATCTCCTTGGTCACTCTGGAAAGAAACAGTATGAGGAGCTGTGATGACTTTTCTGAAATGCAGGACAGTGGTCAAACTGAGGAAAGGCCAGCTAATGAGGCTTGCTTGACATGGGCTTCATGACACTGCTTAGAAGGGGTGGAAGCCCCTACCACACTTGCACTAAGAGGGAATCCAGTTCTGATAGAAATTATGCCAGTTCTTTCTGAAGGACACACTGTCCTTGAGCAAAGAGACAGCTATCATTCCATACATGTGCCCTGTTTTTCACTATTAAGGAAACTGAAGCCCTACTCATGGATCCTTGCCAGGCTCTCTCTTAACAACATGGACAAAGGAGAGTTAGAGTTTGGGGCAGGGGGCAGGGACCTCCCAGAAGCTGGGTGAAGCCCCTGGTGAAGATGGAATATGGAACAGAGAGCAAGTGTGGGTAATGAAGCAATCCTAAGATGATGTTCCTTCTCATTAATTTATTCATCCATTTATCTTTCATCCATCTAGCACATCCTTACTGAGGACTTCTTAAGCTTCAGGTGCCAGGCCATCATGTGGGTTGGTGGGACCCATTTTGGTGAGTGGGTGTGGGATAGAGAAGGAAAGGTAGAATTCTAAGGAGAAAGAAAGAAGAAAATTAACTTTTAAAAAGATTTCCTATGCCGATTTTTACAGTTTGTCTTCCTGAGTCTGATCTCATCCTTATGAAGTTGGCATTATAATGGTTTTCATTTTATGATAAGGAATAATCAGGGCTTAGAGGGGATGAGTTAAGTGAGTGCTGTATGTGGCTCCAAAATCTTTTTACTGTAGTGCACTGTCCTCAGAGAGCTTACCATCTAGACAGGCAGGAATACATTCTTGTGTGCTGGATGAGCCAAGAGTCAGAAGACTCTACACAAAGAATAGATCAGCACTAAAAATGAAATCACTCTATAAGTCATGAGTAGCAAATGTCTTAAGGCTAGTTAGTGTCAAGTAATGGTTTAAATGATGATTCCATAGAAAGTGCTCATGGATGCCACTGGGGGATGAAATGAGCATTGTGATGGCCTTTGATGAATAGATGGGATTGGGCCAGGTGGAATGACCATTCCTGGCATGTTCAGAGGACAGGTTGTTGATCTGGTGGGCTGGAGTGTGGGATTCAGTCAGAGGACAAAATGGAGAGGGGTAGACAGGCAGGCTGGGGCCAGAGAAAGAAAGCTTCAAGGTCTTTGAACTTTATAAGTGGTACTGATCTTGACCAGGAAAAAGATGTAAGAGGTGTTTTCAAAAAAATGCATTGGTTGTCACAGAACACAGGTGGGATTTTTCCTTAGATCATGATCTTTTGCCATGAGAGAATATGGTATAAACCAAAGAGATTCACATACAATTTGTAGAGCTCTGAGCCTGACTCAGGACTGCAGCCTATACCTAGAAGGACTGAGTGTTTGCCAGAACATCTTAGACATTTAAAATATTTTGCCTTCTCTGTGTCCCATCAAAATTGTTATGGAAACTCTTTCCATGAAGTCATTGAAAAGAGGCTCCCTCTGGAGACTGTTTAGATGGGGGCACAGTTGGACAACTGGAGTTGGAAGTGTGGTAATACAATATTATCATGATTATCATAATTATGATTCAAAATATGATAGTCATCTGAAGTTTCTTTTTTCTGAACTTTGTAGACCCACCCCCTCTACCTTCCATTCAGAGTTGCTCTCACTCTCTCCTGGAACTGCCTTGAATTAGGGAGGCAAAATATAGATTTTCAACAGTAAGATCTGGACATTTTCATAATGAAATAGATTGTGGAGTAAAAGAAATTGAGTCTTGAGTATCTGCAACCAAGAATCGATAGGCCTCCAAACAGGCCTATAAGTAAAAAACACAGAGTGAGGCAGAATGTAAAAGGGTGTGGAAGAGACCCCTTAGATTGGAAAGAAAGAGAAAATTAGAAAAGGTGAACACTTGAGTGGTCCTGCTAGGGCAACAAGGCCTGTGCATTTCCTATACTCGGTGAGATTTATCCAGGCAGGGGCATGAGAAGGAGATAAAGACCAGAAGATTTGAAAGGATTTGTAAGCAAGAAGGCATGTGAGCCCTTTAGTAGAGTCAGGAGAGTGGAGGGTCAGCTGGGAGGTAGTGGGTAGAAAGGGCCCTAACCCACAGCAGTATTGGGAGAACGTGGAAAGTCTTAGTGTCTCCCCAAGAAGGGCCCAGAGGTGGCTGAGAGATTGTGGGTAGACCTGTAGGGGTCTTATGGATGGCGCTGGGGTGATCTAGGTGGACCAGATGACCTGCAAGCAGGGACTCTTTCCGTCATACTTATGGGGCTGGCCTGATGACTGAAAACCAAAAGGAGTGACTCTCTCAGGGAGGCCAGAGTAGATGGCTCTTTCATTACCAGATAGCACAGAAGGCTTCCTATTTTTACTTGGTCCCCAGAGCAATGGGAAAGAAAATAGAAAAGGGGAGAATTCAGAACTACCTGATTATTTATCTAAGAGAAATTTTAAAAAATCCCATTCAGAGTTTACTTTAACTTTTGACTCTAGATTAAGCTGTTTGCCATCAGTGGAAATGAGGAG
The DNA here is from genome assembly GCA_017311185.1 of Proteles cristata cristata. Taxonomy (NCBI): domain Eukaryota; kingdom Metazoa; phylum Chordata; class Mammalia; order Carnivora; family Hyaenidae; genus Proteles; species Proteles cristata. The sequence goes on from JAESUZ010005172.1 coordinate 507,929, forward strand.
TTCTCCTAGGAGCGAAGTCAGGTTTCATTTTTCCATATGGGCTGAAAAGTTTACATCCTCTATATGATGTTGAAAATCCTTTTCAATGGGCTGATTCTCATATAAAAACTGATCTGGCTTTTCTTGCCCTATGATAGCTCTCTTAAGCATGCCCTTTTCCTGGCTGAGCATGGGCTGGTTCTCTCTCTGAAAATACAGCTGAGATACAAGGTTCTGGTATGTTTATCATTCACTTAATACTTTATCAGGATGCCATGTATTCCCTTTACTTCAGTTAAGAACATTAAGAACACCGACTGAATATCTGGTCTGTGCCAGGCTCTGTGCTATGGTGAGGATTTGGGACAAGGCCCCCATGGAGTAGGGAATAGAAATGCATAGGTGTTAAAGCCACTTTCTAATCTTTCTGAGGCTGAGAAATAGCAGGGAGAGGTTGAAAGTAAAAAGTCACAACTTGGCCATTTGATAATTATAGAACCTTAACCTCTTTGGGCCTCAGTCTGCTAATCTGTAAAATTAGGGAGAAAGAAAAAAAAATCCTTTAGACCTTTTCCAGATGCTAAATTATATGAAACCTGCAATTTTTAAAAGTGAAGAATTATGTAGTTAACAGAAGCCCCAGAAGGCAATAGAGTTGATAGAATAGAGCAAATACAAGTTCATCTGCTCTTTGATTCTGTTGTAATATCTTCAGAGCAGTGGCCAAGTCCTAACTCAAGCAAATCACATGGGGATGAGTATATCACTGATTACTAATTTGGGTCATTTTGGCAGTGTTCGGGACCTATGTAAGGAGTTTCCATATGGTGTGTACTGGAGGTCCCACTCTTGCAATTATTATTATTAATATTAATAATTATTATTTTGGCAGGAGAGAATCTGGAATTTAAGCTTATGCTATTGGGTGTATTTGTCTTTGCCTATACTTACAAAGTAGAATGTCCACTGAAAATGGTTAAGTGGATAACTGAAGCCATCTGAAATATTGACATATTTGCCTTGTTTACCATTTTTTGCTGCTGATGTCAATTTTCCACTCTGCTTTGCATTCATAGACACTTTCTCACACTGCTCCCTCTTGACTCATATATGCATTCACTCATTCAACACTCTACAAAAATTCATGGGGCTCCTATTGTGTGCCAGGCTTTAAGCCAAGCACTAGGGATTCAGATTTGGGGTGGAAAGCGCACAACTCAGCAGGAGGGAAAATAACAGAAGGAAAAGTCAAACAGGCCATAGTATTTGGATGATCCACCCAAGTCATATGAAGCCTTGCTGGAGTTATGTGGATTGCACACTGGGCTCCCCTTTCTACCACACTTAATGAGGCTATCTGTGGCTGGAACCAAGGGCTGGGACAAGGGTATGGTGGGAGGAGTCCTACATCTGACAAAAGTGACTGTGACTCCCTTTCTATTTTTTATGTCTGAAAAGCAACAACCAATGATGAGAAATAGTGGCGCCTCATATAGTAGTGGGGCTTTTGATGAAGTTGTACCATATAATATCATAGCATGGAAATGCAAATATGATTTTTAAAAATCCCAAGGAGTTTTGGTTATTTAATAAATCCCTCCAGCCTTGGTTCTGGAAGCGTGGAGTCAAGTTACTAGGTGGTGGGGAAACAGGAGGCCCAGTTTATGCACTGGGACAAAGTCCAGGTCAGTAGGTAGGAAGATTTCACCCTGCCAAACAGTGTAAACTCAGAACTTCCTAGTTTGCACAAGAGGTGAACTTTATGGTGATTGGAGCAGCCAGACCTCATAGCCTTCTTTTTTTCTTCCTTTCTTTTCTTCCCCTCCTGCCTCCCTCTTTTTCTGAGATTTGTTATTTCCTTGGAGAATCCAATGGATCACAACTGTGATGTTTAAACTCTTTAAAACCTTAGTCAAGGCCCAGAAACTTTGGTTAGCATACAACCAAAGTAAGCTGGAATGTTCAACATAACTTTACTAAAGACTGGGAAAAATAAGGGGAAAAAAATCTTCAGTGCATGCCATGAGCTTAGACTATGCTTTGCTGACCCTGAAGAGAAAAGAAAAGAATTTTCCCCAGACACTCCTAGATTCTAGTATCTTCTCTTGTAAGTGACTGCAGCCTCAGCTCCATTACTCAAGAGCTCCCTCCAATTTAATTTCTTGACCCTTTGAGGAAAATGCTGGATCCTCTTATCTATGTAAATCCTTACTTTTTCCATGTAATTGATACCAGAAAGCCCTCCTTCTCAACTAAAGACTGTGGTCTTGACCCTGAGGCCTTCCTTAGGATAACCAAGTGCAATGCCCCACAAAACTCCTCACTGTTCATGTGCACGTATGTGTACGTGTGCAATATCTGTATGCATATGGAGTGAAGTCTCCTAATGAGAAAATGACAGGTACATGAAAGGAAAGGAGACAAAATTCAGGAATGGAAAAAAGGAGGAGAGGAGAAAATCTATGCTTAGAATACAGAAGAAAAGAGATGAACACTTTACATGTGCACACCCCAGATCTGGCCCCCGAGCAGCTAATCTGGACATTTCAGTTGTTGTCTGTCTGGAATAAAAGTAAAACAGGCTTCACTGATTACTGGGGTGCCCCAGCAATCAAACGGCCAATTCCATGGCCCAGGTTTTCTCCCCTCACAAAAAGAAAAGAAGAAAGTTGAGAAGTGAAAGTGAATTCACAGGCAAGAAAAAGACAAAGTCATGCAGAGTCTGGAAGAGACAGAGGGAGGGGAGGCTAAGGGTTAGGAGATGTAGGAAGAGGCTGTCCACAGGACGCCAAAACAAACACCATGATGGGTAATGATCTGTCTGACTTCCTGTATTGATTACCACACAGAGTAAATGCCTGACTCTGAAACGAGTAAATGCTTTGGCGTTACAAATAGCCACGGGAAAGAAATGGGGAGAAAGGAATGGGGGAAGGGCCACACCAGGGGAAGAATGGCAGAGAATGGATAGATCCTCTAACAGTAGTATGCATGCATGCCCAATGGATATGTGAGAGAGTGTGGGAAATGCAGCAAGAAAGGACTTGTATTTGAACACTAACAAGAAATATATCAGTCCTGAGATGGTAAGAAAAATGGGGAACATCTTTCCTTGTAATTTTTTGCTGTTTCAATCCATATAATACAATTCTGGGAATTTCTCATCTCAGCTTTACATACTCATAAGCCCACGTCCACAGGACAGAGGCTTTGGGCTACTCACAGGCTCTCCTTGACCTTTGGGGAGTGGAGTGCAGGGAGCTTGTCTACGCCTAGCACTCTCGGGGACCAAAGTGACCCTTTGCAGGGGTCTGTTCCACTGCTGTCCCTGGCTGTGTTCTCCCTCACCTGTAATCCTGAACTATAAATCTATAGACATGCTACCTCCTGACCCTAGACATGAGTTGCCTGTCTCTGTAGCACGGGGAAGTTAATCAGTGGCAACGTTTTAATTATATTTACATTTCGCAAGTGATGGAAAGGATCAGCTTATAAAAGCAAAAGAAAGTTGAGGCATTCAACCTCTCTGGGCCTTTTAAGACAATAGAGTTATTATGTCCATGTGAATTTCCAGGAAGAAGCTTCTAATTAAAGCTTATTGCTCCTTAGCTGCCATTGGCCGGCAATGCGGCTCATCCTTCCTGTTCATTAGAGCAGAACAGGGGCTGTAGCCTCACAGAGACTGTGCCCACCTTCCGGCCCACTCCCCCAGTGAGCTCAGGAGGATCCCAGTGCTGCCATGATGGCCCCATAACCCCCACTGTGTATGACTTGGGAACAAGACAGGATATTGCACCTGTGTTGTTAAAGGAAATGATAAGACCCTGGTCTATCAGTTGCATGAATGATTAATGAATGGTAATTAGTCAATGTTGTTAAGCATTTATAGACACAAAATGCTGGCTAAGAACTAAATAAAGAAGCAAAAGCAGCAAAAGCCAGAAGACTTTACATCCACCCAAATGCTGCTCATGGAATCCCAGAATGTTGGAGCTGAGGGAAGGAGGGATCAGAGAGACCTTTTGCCCTGTGATTTGAAGACTGAATTGTGGGGACTTCTGGGCATGCAGCAAGGAACTGTTTCCCTGTGTTTCCTCCCCAAACAAATTACAAAAAAGGCAAACTAAGGTTCCATACTTGCAGCATAAATTGAAGACAGAGAATGACAAGAACTTCAAAATAACTGTGAGTAAAAACAAACAACACCATATCCTTCTGCTCTGCTCTGGAAGACTTGGCCATTTGATTCCCAAAGCCCTTGCTGTGAAGAGCTCTGTCCCAGGATCTGGGCAGAGAGGAAGTAAAATGTCTCCCAGCTCTTCAGATGGAGTTAGTAACCCGTTCTGTATCCCTTTGCAAAACAAAGCCAATTCTGAGATCCATTCTGTCTTTGAGGAAATTTAATAAGCTTAGGTCAATGCACAGGGGACTTTAAAATCTAATATTTGGTTAGTTTGGCCCTGATTTTAGGAACTGAGTTCTTCTCTTAGTAGATAAGGGCCCCCTGCTGGTCTCTGGTGTCACCATGGGATTTGGCCTGCCATCCCCTCTACCAATGGCTTGCAACTGAAAGAATACCTTTGCTTTGGTTCATCTTTCCAGGCCACCGTATCTCCTTGCTTTAACTCATGTCCCTCTGTCCCCTTAAAGTTGTGTTTCACCAACATCCCCTCTGATGTGCCCTAAAAGGCAGAGAAGGGTGATGTCACCTCCTAGAATCTGGGGGATCACTTCCAGCAGAAAAGGTCTTAAAGCTCATGTTTTATCTTAAGATTTGTGTGTAGTTTGGGGCGCCTGGGTGGCTTAGTCGGTTAAGCGTTCGACTTTCACTTGGGTCATGATCTCGTGGTTCATGGGTTCGAGCCCTGCGTCGGGCTCTGTGCTGACTGCCAGCTCAGAGCCTGGAGCCTGTTTCAGAGTCTGTGACTCCCTCTCTCTCTGACCTCCCCTGCTCACACTGTCTCTCTCTGTCTCTCCTAGAAATAAATAAAACATTAAAAAAAAAAAAGATTTGTGTGTAGTTTGCATTGAAGCCCAATACATAGATATGTTGGTTTAAATATAAAAATATCCCTCTGTTCCAATATTTTGGTAAAATGTACCATGTTAATTCTGTGGGTTTACACGTGCCAGAGTGCCACTACATATCCTCAAGGTACAAGGGTCCAAGTGTGAGAAACCCCTGTCCCTCTATCCCAACCCATTTGTTAGATCCTGGCCTTTCCCCATTTTCTTACAGCCAAATGCCTTTAGCCACTTCCCATGTGGGTGGGGTTTGGGAGGTAGGGCAGTGAGCCTGACCTCAGACCTGTGGGACAGGGCACTGAGAGTGGAGACATCCCATTCTTCCTCTGGGGGATGTCCTAGGCTTCACCAAGCCCTTGAAGTTGAACAATTCACTGTTGGTCCAGTTTATCTTGATGACTCATACCAATTATTTGTACCATGCTTAATTAAGAGTTGTCAAGGCCATTGGATCAACATCACTCTTTGAACTTAGGGAGGGCGAGAACTAACCCTGTTTTATTTCCCACTAGGTTGCAGGCACTGTGTCATGTAAGGGACACACACTATCATATTTAATCCCCACACGAATTAAGTCCTCACATGAAGTAGGTGCCAATGTCTTCATTTCACACATTAATTATCTAGCACTGCAGGGTGTAATGGACACACAGCACCCAAACAACTCAATTAGGATCCAAGTATACATTTTTCTTATCTAAATCCTATCTTCTTTCCACAGTTCATGATGCAATGCCCCTTGCTTTTCTCTCTGTTGCATCTTTTGCCCACTTCCCTCCTTATGGCCTCTATCAAAGAATGAGAGAAACAGAGAGGAGGTGAGGTCAGAATGTACGAATTCTGCTGTCACCTGTTTCGGGAAGATGGAGAGGATGTAAAAGAAGTGGTGGATTGAAACCAATGTCTAAACTGACATTTCTCTTATCTCTGGAACTTATTTATCTGGGTCTGTATCACAGGCACAGATAGAGACCTGGACGGGAACATAGCTTCACCGAGCCCCTCATTCATCATCAGCCTGAGTGTCGGTCTCATTAATAACTGGGGCTTAATCCTCCACATTCAAAGAGACTCCCATTACCCAAAACAATAATTTTTTTAATTACCCAGGCAGAATGGCAAATGCATATTGAATGCTAAGGATGATTTAAAACTAATAAATACTTTTGGAAATTCCTTGAACATTTTAATGAATTAAAAGTTATGAAATATTTATAAGGAGTAACAATGCCATTTAGTACCATTAATAAAATAAATACATTAGTCAGAGAATGAAATTCATTACTATTTTACTACTAGACATTTATGTCAATGACTGAATATTGCTCCAAATTACTTGTAAAATAGACCAATTATTTTAGTGTGATTAATCTTTTCAATTATTTCTTTTATGTAGTTGTAATTTGAAAGTAATTTTCTTCTGGGAGGACAATGACCTCAGCACACTGGTTCCTTATTTATTTATATTTAAAAATCTTTTATCTCGGCCTCCATTTCCGGGTGATTTCCAATGGTCAAATATTTGAAAGAGTCGACCAAGCAATCATTGTTCCTACGTACTTTGTGGGGCATTTTTAATTGGCTTTATTAGTGGTTATGAATAAGCCATTCCAACGTAAGGAAGTCTCTGCCAACACCAGCTGTACATCTGTAGGGAAAGCAGGGGCAGGCAAAAGGCTTTCCTGGTTCCACCAGCTGGGGGCCTGGCTGATTGAGACCCCATCCTCAGCACTGTGATAAGCACATCACAGGACATTTTGGCGCTTCCTTGGACACTAAGGATCCCCGCAGGATTAAACAGTCTTACTCCTTTGCAAGGCACATTGGATTCTGGGCACCCAGTCACAACGGGAAAAAATGACTTTATCAGAGATAAAAGCATAGATTATGGGCAGGAAGAGAAGCAACTGCCTTCAAAATCAGAAAATAGATCTGGGCTTTCAAAGTTTCTGCTGGTAGAGGTGGGGGGGGTGAACTTTCCCTTGGCCCAACGACTCAGACAAGGTGCAGATGGAAAGGGAAAGGTGAGCCTGAGCCTGCAAACATACCCTGGGCTGGTTGTGATGAATTATTCCACCCTGGTTCCAGAATGAGGGCATTCAGCTCAGTCAGGGGTGAGGTAGGGGAAGGCAATGGTACATTTATTGTGCCAAGCACTGTGCCAGGGGCTGTACACATAATATCAGTTTTCATTTCTCAAAAAACCCATACTTATGTATCATTCATTCCATTTACTGTTGAGAAAATCCAAAACTCAAAGATTTTTAAAAACTCTTCTGAGCTCAGAAGGGTGGTAAAGTGATAGACCTGGAATTCCACACTCATTCTGTCCATTTCCAAAGCCTGTAATCTTCATTCTCCTTTGTAACCCAAAAGCCTTTATTCAGTGCTTACCATGAGCAAAGCACTGTTAGTTGCTAACTGGGGTACAGAGATTAAAAAGAAAAAGACACAGTCTTTGATTTTAGGAATTTAGCATCTATTGAGCAAGATACATAAATAACTCTGGAAAGAAGTAGTCTGTTCTAAAGGAAATATATGGAGACTTAATTCTGAGCTGAGACTTCTTGGAGAAGATGGCATTGGAGTTGAAATTTGAAAGAAGTGCAGGGTTTGGGTACACAGACATTGGGGATGAGATGGGGAGAGCACTCTATAGGGGCATCCCTGGGACAAAAGCTTGAGGCGGAGATGTTTGAGGAAATGTGAGATCTCAGTGGCTAGAGGAAATCACACGTTTAATGCTTATCTTGTAAATACGGTACAATCCATAGGCAAGTTATAGGTGGGAAACTTTAGAAACAGGCAGTTAAGAAGGAGAATGTTTTGTAAATGGGCTTCACCCTTCACATAGAGGGCGCAATAAGAACTAATGGAGGTGGCTGTGGCTGCTATTTCTCCTTGGCTTTCATTTCCAAGCAATACATCCCTGTACTTCACAGTTGACTCAGTCCCCTGAAGTGACCAGCTTGGGTGGCTGCCATTTCGGTGCCCATGTCAGGTTGGCAGTGCTGTGGCTCTCAACACCTGCTTGGCATTTGGTTATTGTTAGCATCCCATAATTTTGCAGGAGGCATCAGAAGAGCCAATTTGCTTCTGTGACCAGCACTCTCTTCGTAAGAAACTGAGCAGCAGCGAGGGAGCACCTTGTGAGCTGCAGAGAGGTCAGGTCGCTCAGGGCATCACCTGAGTCTCCACAGCCATCTAGCTCAGGGCATCATCTACAGTGCCTCTCTACAGCCATCTTCTCATCTGGCCCTCACGATTAAGGGCAGTTTGGGGACAACCACTGACATATTGTTATTCCTATTTTAAATAAAAAAACATCAATGTGCCAGTTCTGATAGAGATCTTTAAGAACTCTCCTGACTGAAGAGTTGGCTTCGGTATGGCAAATAAGAGGTGGAAAGGGGACTTTGATCCCCTGATTGTTGGTTCAGTGCTCATTCTGTGGTATTCCTGAGCAAGACACATGGGAACCAGTGTAGAGGAGGACACCTCTACAAGTGGAGCACTTATTCAGTACTTCTGGTGCGAATTAAATGGAAGTCAGGGATGCCCTGGGGGTGGGGGGGAGGGACAGTTTGTGCAAAGTAGAAACCAAAACACAGTCCTCAGATAGAAGCAAGTTTCTATCAGTGTCACTGAGCTTTCAGTCTAGCATGTGCTCAGTAAATGTCGAAGGAATGGGCAAGTCCATGGATGGAGAGATGGATGATTCTGCCACAGAGAGTCTTCTGCTAGCAGCCTGAGGACGGCGCCACAGTAATCACCATTTTACAAGCACGGACTGAGGATCCTGCTGGGGTGTTGCTTGCTGTTGGAACAGAAAATGCCCCGTCTGGGCCAGGCTGCCAGAAACCCATGAGGTTACCCTTCATTTTATCCAGCTGGATTTCGGAGCCTACTCCAGAGATTGATTGGTTCCACATGGCTGGCCAAGATTAGAATCCATTTGCTCAGCTTCTTTCATTTCCTCTTGTCCCCTCTTGGCCTAAAGAGGACATCCTTGCCTGGCCATCATTGTCTTTGGTGGAGTAGGAGGAGAGAGAAGGGACAGGGCTGGGAGATGCCACACATTTTTGTTTTTTACTGGAAACATTCATACTAGCTCCATATTTAGCATCTCAAAGCCAGGACTCAGTGGGCAAGAACTTGCCTTGTGTAAATGGGCAATAGCCTGAAATATAGCAGCCTTGTGCTCAGTCTTAATTGTCTAAGGAAGGTACAGTTAATGTAACAACTTTTGGCTCTCATGTTTTATGTAAGCACAGAATCATAAGATCAAAAACCTGGAATTAATAGGAGAGTTGAAAATAAGAATGGCCAGTGGTTCTCAAAACAAATTTTATGAAACCCAATGGTGATGGCGGGGGAGTGGGTGTCGAGGGCTAGGAAGCAGGTGGGTTCTGGGTTCCCCAATGATCACTTTTCCTAGGGAAGCTTTGCTTGTGTAACTTTATACACTGGATGTCTATATACAACTTTATTTGAATTAAGGGTTCAGCCTCTAAAAAATGTTTGAAGACCATAGATCCAGTTGAAATGCCATCATTTTAGGCCCAGAGAGGTTAAGACATCTGTGCATCCCCAAGTCTTTTGGGACATGTGTTCTAAGGTATCCATGGTGGTGGGACTACTTTTGACACTGGATTCCTCCCCCTTCCTGCACTACAGAAGTTAGTAGTATGAATGAAATAACCCCTCATTGGTAACATGAGGATTATGACATCCTCTCTGCTGGGCAGATAGGAGAGAAAGTACTGTGTATGAAAGTATCTCAGCGGGGCAAGGAACCAAGAGTGCTTCTTGTTGAGAAATCTGTTCGGGAGCTGAATGTGGTTCTGACCCAGGAAACCTCAGGTGTGATTCTTGTAGGTTCATGAAAGACACCAGAAGCCACAGGGACTGGAAATAAAATGTATTTAGGCTCACACAGGTGCCATCTGTAGCTCCTTCAGCTTCATGGATGGGATGTCCACTGTTGGCCAGGGGGCAGTGGTACACCTAAACTACCTCTGACCAACCTAGGCAGGGAGAGGGAAGTTCTAAAGTAGATTCTTAGAAAAACTGAGAGCTTGAGAATGATGAGGTAAAGGTAGAAACAAACTGAGGACTGCTGGGGGTGGGCGGGAGGATGAGGGGGGTGATGGGCATGGAGGAGGGCACTTGTGGGGATGAGCACTGGGTGTTATATGGAAACCAACTTGACAATAAACTATTAACAAATAAAATTTAAAAAAAAACAAAAAACAAAAAAACAAACAAAGAAATCACATTGGGGTGGTCAATAATTTAGTGTGTCAAAGTTCAAGGTAAATCTTTGGGGTGGTTTGTTCATTCAATTTCCACTGCTCAGGGAGGCAGAATAGATGCTTTCTGGGGTGATTTCCAGGAGGTAGCAGCAACATACAGCAGCTAAAAGCATGGATACTGGAGTAGATGAGCTCTGTTCCAATATCAGCTGTGAGACTTGGGGTAAATTACTTAAGTCTCTGTGCCTTGATTTCCCCATCTATATAATGGAAATGCTGATAATGATAATACATACCTAATAATATTATTGTAAGGTTTAAATGAGTTAACATATGCAAAAAAATTAGAATAGGGCCTGGCATATAGAAGGTGTGATGTGGTGTTTGCAATAGTATATATTCTTATGAGTTGCTAAAAGGCACAGTGTTTTTTCAAATCAATTTCAAGAAGCTAGTCCTGCCCCTTCTGATGTGTTTTTTCTGTAGAGTCCTCTGAATATGAGGGGTCCTGATGCGCATCCAGCACAATTCTATTGCTTTGGCCTGTCTGCTGAAGAAAGGTCTTTGTGAATGGGTGAAGGGTTTCCTGGGAGCCCAGGCATGGGTATCTCTGGAGGCTGATATCTTTCCCATTACTGCCGAATTTACCAACTTTTTTTTTTTTTAAATGTTTTATTTATTTCCAGGAGAGAGAGAGAGATAGTGTGAGCAGGGAGGGTCAGAGAGAGAGAGAGTCACAGACTGAAATAGGCTCCAGGCTCTGAGCTGGCAGTCAGCACAGAGCCCGACGCGGGGCTCGAACCCATGAACCGCGAGATCATGACCTAAGCGAAAGTCGGATGCTTAACCGACTAAGCCACCCAGGCACCCCACCAACATTTTTATTTAACATCAGGGAAAAATCTCTTCTAACAAATTTCCACCCACTGCTACCTCTTTTGGAAATAAGGGTAATAGCCCAAAGCTATAAAAGCAGGAGAAGCATTTATCAATGATTAACTAACAAGCAGTCAACAAATATTTATGTAGTGTTTTCTATGTGTTTAGCACTGTGTTACATGCTCCCTGGAGAAATAAAAGAAATATAAGACAAGATCCCAAACCTCAAGTTATGGTCCCAAAATAACTAACTGGGAAATGATTGTAAAACAGCTGCTAAATTTAGATGTAGAGAGCAAAGCATTCTGAGAAAGATTTCTATAGCTATGAATTATATTCTGGAGGGTTTGGGCCCTACCCTGGATCCTAAATGATGAGTCTGCATTCAAAATGGAAGGCCTGGGACCAAGCCGGCCATTTCTGATGCAGTGGACAGAAAACCTGTCTGACTAGAGGGCAGGAGGTATGGGAGAACAGAAGGCATAATGCTGGACAGGTACTGAGGCTAGATTGTAAAGAAGCTTGGAAATCAGGCAGAGACACTCAGGCTTTTCAGGCAGGACTAAACAGTGGTGAAAATACTGAGGCTGGAGTCAAGATGGCTCTGATGTCACTTCTAGCTCTACTACCAACCAGCTGGGTGATCCCCATCCCATCACTTTCCTGGACTCAGGAATAAGTGAGGTGGCCCACTCTAACCCCTCCCCCCCATATTTCTGATGTGGGAGGCAATAAGTTACTGAGATATCATGAAAGTGCCACAAAGAAAGGGAAATTTGGGCAGATTGGTGGGGCAATGTGTTAGGGATGGGCCATGGTATCAGGGAGACTAGCTGGCTACTGCCAAAGCCCAGGAATGTGTAACAAAGGCCCAGATAAGGTACATTGCTATGGAAATGAAGTCAAAAGGGTACATTCAAGAGACAACAAGAGTAGCATCTAGAGAGCAACAGATAGGATATAAGGCAGCCACGAGTCTAGAGCCCAGGGACTGGCCATTTGGATGTAGGGATAAAGGGATGAGTCAAAGATAATTCTAAATCTTCTGGTAATAAATAAACACCCCTCCTCTATACAGTCCATAAAGGTGGTAGAAAGGTGGTAGAATGGCATGGACAGAAACACTGGTATGGTGGTCACACTGACTTGGGATTGAGTTTGGCTCTATCTTTCCCTAACTGAATGACCTGGGCAAGTTTTGAGACTTCTGTGAGCTTCAGTTTCCCCATCTGTAAAATATGATAATAGAACCTGCTTTACAGCACTATTGTAAAGTTCACATGAGATAACACACGTGAAAGGATCAGCACTTCCCTTCGTGCATGGTAAGTGCTCTGTTGATGTTAAACTTTTATTGCTTATTAACTGAGCACCTATTAAGTGTTACACACTGTGATGGCAGCTCAGGATTCAGAGAGGAAAGAGGTATGGCCTCTATATATGACACCCACAAATAAGTACCATCTCCTATATGGGGAAAATTGTCCCCACATCCCCTGTAAGCCTTCTCCAGACTAACTAAAATGGCACTTCTCCCCGTGCAGGCCGAGGAAGAGCTGTAGAGTTCTACAGAGGTGTCTCCTTTCATATTCTGTCTGTGCCTCATCAGGAGGGGACCAAGTTACTATCAGAAAACAGGGCAAGTATCCTGTAGACCTATCTAAAACCCTAGCTAACATGCCACTAGCCCTGTTCACTCTCTCAAAGACAGTACTTCTCTCCCCTTATCTCCTTCCTTTCATGAGCTAAACCAAAGCAATGACCTAAGAAAACATAGACATGTGTCTACATCAAATAGGCTTTGAGTGTGCATCACTCCTTTCATTTAAAGATGTGAATGTGGTTTTAGGATGCTTCTTATGTCTGCAACTTGTCCACACCAACTGACGTGCACCTGAAATCATTCTACCATAGGACGGAAAATTGGAAGTTCTCAGGAGGCACAAGAATTACTTTGTTTTTCTCTGCTCTGTGCTTTACATATCCACACTGATACCTTCATACCCCTTGGTGGTCTCAGGAGTCCAAGTCAGAGAAGGGGTGCAGAGAACATCTGCTTCTCCATGGAGACCATCTGTTCTTATACATGAAGCCTCTGAAGGAAGGTAGCTGGCACATGAGAACCTTCCGAGGTCTCTTGGCCAATCAACCTTCTCTAGGGAATTAGAAGCAGACTTCTTTCCTCCCTCCTCCAAGAAAGTGTCCTGCCAGGAGACACACTTTTTGGATGAAGAGGGGTCAACTCTCTTGGTTTCATAAGGGTAGAGAAGCAGACAAGAAACAGGTTTTTAAACCCTGCAACAAACTCACTGCAAATGTAACATAAGATACAGAGGAAGAATTTTGCAGGTGAAAGGGAGTCATAGGGGTAAGGGAGGAAAAATTTGGAGAGATCCTTGATTCAGAGGTACAAAGAATTTTTGCAGATGTATTTCGGCTAGGCCTGATATTTGGAGTTTTGTAGCCTCTTATTCCCTTCTCTTGACATTACTCAAATGAGATTAGGCCAATTCTGGGAACTGATACCTTTTCCCTATCACATTCCTGTTTACTGGCTCCACTTCAACAGATGGCCTCTTTTGGACAGTACACAGACCCTTGACATCTGTGAGGATTGATGGTGTCCAGAGCCATTCACAAATCCCCAAGTTTGTGAATGTGGAAACATTTGTACAAGCTCCTGGCTTTCTCCCAAACCACATGTTTTTTATACATTGCCTCACATCACAGGTTAACCACCTTTTCAACTTGAACTGAAGTTCAATCTATCACGTTATGATGTTTTTTCTTTTTCTCACACATAAACCAGTTTTCATTAAAGGAAAAAGAAAACCACTTTGTGAAGGTTCTTACAAGACCAGCAGTGAATGAAGAGCCCTTACAGCATAAGAAACTGGGTGGTTGGTAGTCTCTTAAGAGAGTTCCCTTTGTACATCACCTGTAAGAGGCCCAAGGTTTAAAGCTGGGGTTTTCTGTACGCAACAGATTGCTGGGTGTTATGGGCCTTCATGGTTGGCCATGAACAGTCTCAGTTGAGAATTTAGGTCTGGGAGTGCTACAGGCTTCCTTCCTTTCCATACTTTATTCTTGGGCCACTTAGACTACAGATTCCATGGCACACCTGAGAGCTCCCTTCCCAGTGAACCTCTGGTCAGAGGCAGGCACAGCAGAATAACAGTAACGAAAGCAACTTTTCCTGAAGATTGTATGATTCAAACCCATCTCCTATACCTTCTACATGAGGGAAACAATAAAGGATGTTTATAGTTATGATGCTCTGTCTTCTAAACAATCAAAGAAAAATCACCCTCATTTATCTATTGATTCATTTCCTCCTGTTTACTATTCAGACCTGAAGCAATATCTGATGAACGATACATACGAGATGTGATCTTGAAAAGTAGAAGGTAGAAGGTCAAAAACGCTGTAGAGGGAGGGGAAATAAACTTATCGAAACCGTATACAGCTATAATTACTGGGGTTGAGTACTGCATTGAGTTCAGAGTTTCCTGGCAACACAGGCAAAGAGAAAAAAGGAACAACAAAGCATTCTTTAGGAGAGAGATGCATTTTCTTGGGAATAAATCTTGAAATAAATACACAATGTGTGACTTACATGAAAGGAATTCAATGACAGAGTGGACCATACCTTCATGGGATTTACAAAATAAGCAAAAGTTGCATATAAAACCATTTCCCAAGTTTCCCCTAAATAATTGCAGAAGTCAAGTCATTAAAAATACTTAGCCATAAGTTTTGTCTCAGGGAAAAAAGGGGAAATGATAATCACCATCAAGTTGGTGGGGTGAGGAGTGGGGAGAGATACAGGTGAAACAAAAATGGCAGCATATTGATAACTATTGTAATTGGGTTGAGGGTGCATGGGGGTCATTGTACTATTCTATTTATTTGTACACATTTGAACTTTTCCACAGTAAAAAAACAAACAAACAAACAAACAAACCCCCCCCCCACACACACACACAACAATGTAGTTGAAAGCATTTGGCAGCCAGGGAAGTTAAGCTGATATGTTCTCTAACAAAGACTATATTCTGTTTGATGAAGTTTTAAGGTAAACAGATATAATGTTATACTCAATCTTTGAAAATCAATCAGCTGGGAAGTGGAGCGCTTGGTACTATTCAGAACCAGCTCCAAGGCACCACAGACTTCACTATATAAGCAAGCACATTCACAGCTAATCGTGGTGGCAGGCTACCAACACACTTAAGACAGCAAGCAACTGAGAAGTGGAGGGGAAGGCCAGATTCAGATACCTTCACTGCAGTTCTTCAGGGCAAAGAAGTCCACTGCAGACAAGCTTCGGTTTCCACTTGAGATGTATTCCAGGGCCACTCGGAACGGGTTCTCTGGGCGCCCAATTCTTCCCTGAAGCACTGTCCAGCTAGTTGTGTGGGAAAACAGAGAGGAAGAGAACAGTGATGAGAAGTAGGCCTAACCTGCACAGAGCTCCTGAACCTGCAGTGATTTCAGGGCCCGTGTTCTTCGTGGGCACCAACGGATGCGACCCCAGGGGCTCTGAGAACCATGACTCTGACATCAGCACACACACACACACCTTTGTTTTCTTCTTGTCCTGCCAACTCAGAGATCCACTTCTCAAACCCGCTGTGGGCACTGGCCACTGATGTTCCTTTTGTCATATTCTTTCAGGCAAATGCACCCCTTTGGGCCATTTTGGTAGGTTAATCTTACAGGAAAAGAATATATGCTCTTAAGAAACCCTGTCAGCAGAGTGAAGGCTTATTGATGTGTTTATAATTATCTCTGGGAAGAAGATTTTTCAGATTTTTTTTCTGATTCCAAAGTCTCAGAACCCTTGAGTTTGCTATATGGTTACTTAAGGGAAGCTAGCATGGGCTATTTATTTACTGCAGGAAAATTAAAGTGCACCGAAGCATGTATTTGGGGGTAAAAGGCATCTAAGATTGGCATGAACTCTACAAAAAGGTGCAAACAGAAGAAGACAGAAGTAGGTCAAATGGTGAGCTGTACAGCCGTCTCTGATCAAGGACACTGACACTGCTGGAGAACAGAGAATAAGCTGAATGAACATTTTTTACACCTCACTCATGCTATTAACCTCCTGAAATAGCCTCCTGTCACTGATTGGAACATCAAATTTACTTTCCACCATTGACTCAGGTTTTTTTTTTTAAATATATAGTTATGTTCACAATTTTGCATGGCAAATGGAAATTACCTGGACTATTTCATATTTTTTCCCATAAAAAACAGTTTTATCAAGGTATATTTGACATACAATAAATTGCATGTTCCTTTAAATTCCTTCAAAAATAGTTTTATTGAGGTATATTTAACATGCAATAAATACATGTCTTAATATGTATATTTTAGTGAATTAAAGTATATGAATTGATGAGTTTTGACCTATGTATACATTGAAGAACTCCTCACAATGTTTCATGTTGTCCTACCGTTACATAAGGCTGTAGGTAGGCTGGGCAGTATAAGTGCAAAGGAATTTAGAGAAACATTAGCTTTCTGCTAAAAAAAGTTTTTTAAAGCACCCCTTCTCCTGCAAACCAAATTGAGGCTCACAATAAAAAACTTAAAGGGGTGCCTGGATGGCTCAGTTGGTTGAGCTTTCAACTCTTGATTTTGGCTCAGGTTGTGATCTCACAGTTTGTAAAGTCAAGCCCTGGATCGGGCTCTGTGCTGGCAGGGCGGAGTCTGCTGAGGATTCTCTCTCTCTCTCTCTCTCTCTCAAAATAAAAGAAACCGGAAATAAAATAAAAACCCACCCATTCAGAAAAGGTGACAAAGGAAAGTAAAAGTCACCCAGAACCTCATTATCCAGAGATAACTGTGGTCAACATTTCTGCTGCCTTTTAGCTATGCTTTTATATAAACAAGACTATCTTGCTGTATGTAAATGATGAATTGCTGAATTCAGCTCTTACACCAACATTGCACTGTATGTTAACTAACCAGAATTTAAGTAAACATTTAAAAAGAAAAATAATAAATAAGGCCATCCTACATGCACTCTCTGTGACTGGACTTTGCCATCCAATGATACGTCAGGAGATGATAAATATAGACTACGTGATTAGTTCAATGATGGCATTTTTAATGATTTGTGCATTGCTTCTGAGTTTTCCTCTTCATTATCATGCTGAGGCTAACGTCATGTACTTCTGTCAAACTGCTTTAAGACAAATTCTTAGAACCCAAGTCAAAGTGTGTATACACTGAAAACTCTGAGCATATTGTCAGTCTTCCAAAAGTGAGTCAGAAAGCCTGTTTCTCCATTTGCTTGTTAACAATGGATCCCATCAAATATTTTCTGTCTTTGCTACCTTTTGGTGATGAAGTCACTGCCTAAGGCAATTGGTGTTTTTTCAGTGGGGTGCTCTTGGATGGCAGTTTTGAGTCTCCAGTCCTGCCATGTTGCTGGGCATGCAGTGGGAATCTGCTGAGTGAAGAAGGTAGCTTTGTTCTCCAACTATGCTCTTCTGTAGTTAATTCAGATCACTGTAGCCAATGCCTCAGCCATTTAATACAAGTGTATTAAGTTTCCCCACAATAGATGCTGTAGAAGGGATTATTGCTGTTGTAAAGTTTGTTCCCTGTTACTGTACCCAGCAGGATTTCTATCCAAAATAAAACCAGTGCAATTGAATAAGGTAAAGGAAGCCTTTCGGTTTAAATGTGGAACTGTCAAAGAAAGAAATATTTGAAAAGGAAATGTAAACATGGGGTTCTTAAGAAAAAAACAAATGAGACAAAGAGAGCCGAATTTTTCTTCTTCTGAAAAAGAAAGAACTTTATTTTTTTTAGGAAAGATGGTGGAGAAATGCATGACTATTCATATTCTGCCAAAATCATAGTTCTCTGCTGTGAGGAATGATGGATTTTAATTCCAGGTACACTGTGGCCCTTGACAATGATTTCCATTTCTATATTGGCACTAGCCTTCTGGATAAATGTGTCAAGAGTTTTAGGAATTAGTTTCTGAGTTACTGATGCAATAACTTTTGTCTGAAATTCTCTGGTCTCCCATAGTTTACTGCTGCAGCTTTAATAACTTTCAGGGCAGTTGCCAAACATGTATTTTATAACCAGGGAAGCTGGGACAAGAAAAGGGCAAGTTTGTACCTGGGGTCAGCTTTGTTTAAGAGACAGCGGAAACCCCAGAAAAAGCAAATGCAAGCTCTCTTTTCTGTCTGCCTCCATTCTCTCTGCTTATATCCCAGCAGTCATGAAACTCCATTATTGGGGTTCTGTTTTCTTCTTTGGCTGTGGCAACTCTACTTGGGCTTGTAGGAGGGAAGGTTATGTTCTGACCCAGGTCCTCCTAGAGACAAACGTGCAGCTGTGTCCATGTGTTGGGGATTTGTGGCTATCTTAATAGTGGTGCTTCAATCAATCAACTTGACAGGGTGGGGAGTCCATCTGGATTCTGGGAAGCCAAAAAGACTGTATGGTCAGCCTGTCACCATCCATTATCTTCCAGTTGTCTCTCTAGAGCTCTTCACTTACAGTTCTGGCTCTGCCCCTCATGTTTCTGATGACTTTGAACAAGGCACTTTACTCTGAATGCCTGAAACTTTGCATATTTTCTGATCAATGTATTCCCAACCAGAGAAAGCGTCTCCAATTTTGTGTAAATTTGGTGAGAAAAAAAACTGACCACACATTTTTGCCGAGTGGCTATATTATATATAATAATATATATAATAACACTGGGGTATATAATATACTGAATTAGAATCTATCAAAAAAAAAAAAGGCAGAAGAGTTGGTTTGTAATATCAAGGTCCATTTCTGACTCAGAGACTGGAAATAGTATGTACAGAGGCCACCGAGCAGGAGCTGAGTCCTGGAATCTGGTTTTGGATCTGCATGGGCAAGGGCAAGTTCCTGTACCTCCTTGGGTTTTAGTTTAGTTTTTTTTTTTTTCCTAGAAGAATGCAAGGATTGGATCAAAAGTTCTCCAAGGTCCCTTATTGATCTAATGCTTATACCTCTCTAGCAATTTGTAGAAGCCCTAGTGACAAAACACTTTATGAAAACCCTGAAGGTTGCAATACATAAATAATATTCTACAGAAGGTGGAAGAAGTGATTAGGCAAAGAATTGAAGATTTATATCTGCAAAGAGACTACATTCTATCCCCTCAGAGAAATGGAGAGACTTGCCCAAGGTCACATTTTTTGGTTACTGCATACTTAAGATTAAAATCAAGCATATTATTGCTCCCAGACCGCAAGAACAGGAGTCAATGCAACCTATGGATCAGTCTGTATATTCATTTGCCACTTCATATCACTGGTATCCCAAAAGTAGGAAAGGAAGTGTCTACTTTGCATTATTAGAAGAACCACCAGTCTGGCTTTTAAGGGTGAGCAGGCAAGCCAGACAGTAAAATACATTGTCAGAAAATGCACACACAAAACAAAAAATCCTAAGAAGCTCTCGCATGGAAACAAGAATCTCCAAAGCCACCACTCCATACCAGAAGAGTCTGTACATGTTTAAAGGAAACTGTCAGCACATCTGATGTGAGGCAGCTGCTGATGAGATTGAAGGGTTGGCAGCCATGACTCAAGAGGATGAAGACACAGAGTTATTTTCAGCCTAGAGCAAAGGGGCACTTTTTGATAGCCTGTGAGGACTATGGATGGCAGTTGACAAGACAGGGGAACGTGTATTAGTTTGCTACTGTATGATATTCTAATAGGTATGATGTTGACAGAGGGCTGGATCACAAAAGCAAGCCCCAAAACTACATGCTATTTACTGAAATGCCTTTCTGAGATGGTTTTATTTCTGTTGCATTATCGCAAGGCCTAGAGTCAGCTCTCAGCTCCACCCTTAACTTAGCCTAGGGACCTTAGGCAAATAATTTAACTTCTCTGATCTTCAGTTTTCTTATTTTTAAGATGGAAATCATGCCTACCTCACTGGACTGTTGTTAGGATTTGTCAGAAGGATGTATGTGAAGGAACATCTCTTGGGGCTTTCAATAGTGGGAGCTATTTTTATAGAAGACCACAGCTTTCTTCATGGAATGGCACTGGTTCATGAAACTATCAGCATCTCAACTCCTTTATGAGATTCAAGGGGGAAAGGAATGTAGGTAAAAGGAAGAGAGAAAAGCATTTGCAGTTTATCAACAGCAGACACCTTATTTGTATAAACCAGAAAAAAAATCTTCATTTTTAAATGGATTCTTCATGTGTTTAGCAGAGCCCAAAGAAATCATGTTGAAATACCCATACAACAAAATATAGTAGTGACTCTGATAGGAGGTCAACACTCTACTTAGAGCTCTCCAAAGGGCTCTCATCTCACTTTAGAGTAAAAGCCTCTTATTTACTTTTGTATCTTCCTATAACATGTGGAAAGATGCCTTGTATTTAGATCTGGGTTAGAATTTGTTGAGTTCTATTTCTCAGATATTTATTGGTGCACTATTGTACACGAAATAAATACTACATGCTCTGGGAAGCCTAAGGGTTTAGGATTTAGCTTTACATTCAAGGAACTTACAGACTAGTGAGAAAGAGTAAAAGTAAACACCAAAATTTATGGTGAATGACTGCATAGGCATTATGTAGTATTAAAGCTTAGAGGGCAAAAAGATGTCTTAGGCTAGGTGATCAAGATAAAACTTGATGACTGGTTGTGAAGAGGGGTCAGGGAATGAGAAAAGGGCAATGCAGAGAGGTTGGTGTGAACACATGAGCAAAGACAAAATAGACTGTGTATTCTGAGAACTAGAGGTCTAGGCTGGTTGAAGTCAATGTTTTTCATTTGTCTTTAAATTTTTTTTTTTAATGTTTTATTTATTTCTAGGAGAGAGAGAGAGAGACAGCGTGAACAGGGGAGGGTCAGAGAGAGAGGGAGTCACAAACTGAAACAGGCTCTAGGCTCTGAGCTGGCAGTCAGCACAGAGCCCGACGCAGGGCTCGAACCCACGAACCGCGAGATCATGACCTAAGCGAAAGTCGGACGCTTAACCGACTAAGCCACCCAGGCGCCCCTGTTTTTCATTTGTCTTTAAAGGAGGGAGATCCCTTGTGTCTTATGCACCCATCCCTAAAGCTAGGGTAGTAGATCATTCCTCACTGTATCTCCAGACACAGTATTTGTTGAATGAGAGAACAAATGCATGAACACATTTCTGTTAAATCAGACAAG
The DNA here is from genome assembly GCA_017311185.1 of Proteles cristata cristata. NCBI lineage: Eukaryota > Metazoa > Chordata > Mammalia > Carnivora > Hyaenidae > Proteles > Proteles cristata. Next base: position 529,261 of record JAESUZ010005172.1, read on the forward strand.
GTCTGACATTCTTGGATAAAATTTATATTGTAGTGGAGCTGAGGTTATCTAAAAGTTCATATCATTTCATTATCATCAGGTGCATCATGATACCTTCCCTGTTAGGAAGAACCTAAGAACTGGGAAAGTTTGGAGGTTGAGGGATGTTTGTAGGTTGGATCACCACATAGCTCTTGGCTCTCCATTTGCAGACAGGTCTGCTCTTTAACCGAACAGGGCCATGGGAAGCAGCCATCAAATTACCTCTTATCCAAGTACCTAGAACCCAAAGAAGGAATCAGAGAATTGTAGTAATTGAGACATGGAGGGATCTGAGTGCCTAACCAGGAGAGGTCCCAGCTGATGCATGAATGACCTTTACAGGGCAGGTCAACCTTGAACCAAGTCAATATGGATATTAACAAGAGCAACCACAATAGTTAACATTTTATATACTACTTCCAGCTGAGTTTTAAACTCATGTTAAAGTGACTCCACAGTCTTTAGGAACACCATCTTAAACTGCCCTTTTAAGCTTCTTAAGGTTAAAAACTGTCTTCTTGAGGCTTTGTTCCAATTTCTGGGCCTGGTGAACATGGCCATAGGCCAGAAGATAAAGGATGTAGTCATCCATGTGTTCTGTAGTGGTCATGAGGGCAAAGTCATTTAGACTGTGACTAGGCTCCTTGCCAACACAGCCAAACTCATGGGTTAAGCAGAGGATGATGGAAACCACATATATTAGCCAACCAATGTGTCCCTTTCTGGTAGAACTCAGCCACACAACTATTATTATTAGTGAACATAACATTGTCAAGGCTCAGGCCCTGCTGCTGACATTCCTTCACATGTCTCTTTGCTAAGACTCTTTCTTGACAAGTGTCCAGACATGGGTGTGAAGGTGTGAAGATTTGTTAGAAACAAGAAACTAAGCCTGTGGGAGTTTGTCTAGATCAATACAGAAAAAACAAACAAACAAACAAACAAACAAACAAAAAAGCCAATTGCACTTCTCCCCTTAATCTTATCCTAAAGGAAAAAACACACATAGCTTTCAAATTTTTCTTAAAATATGCCTTCTAGTAATTCTGCAGCAAATATAAACCATTCAGCACTATTTTTACTGTTTCCATTAAATCAGCAAGCATTTTTATGGGAGACAGCGGGGGAAAAGTGCCAAATCAATGTAAATTTTAGTGTGAAGTCCTTTGTTGCTTGTTAATTTTCTGTAATAATAATAACATGTATATGCATGAGGTTTTTTATCCAGGTACCTCTGGATACTCTTTCTTATTCCAATGCCCTTTACAATTTCCCAAAAGTTAGACGGATGTGCCCTGGAGAGGATCAGATCAGAAATGAGATTATAAGGTTTCAGGTTGATTTTGGATATGGCCCCCACTGGACCATGGTGGTAAAAAGCTCCCTGGAGGCTGAGAGTAGCTTCTGGCTCTGCTGGAGCAAAGGGCATGCTCACTGTGGCCATAGACAGACTTAGCTGAGACTTTAGCATTGGTAGCTAGAGAAGGCAGTTTTGGTTTATATCAGACATCATGTATAGGTGACAAGGATCTGGAACTTTGCACCTGGCTTTGGTGTAGGCAAGAAAATGTTCCCAAACTATGTTTCTCCAAATTTTTCTCTCAAGCTTTTGAGCAAAGAAAAAGTGAATGGGCTCCTTTTCCTGGCTTCTCTTTAGCTTCTTTGGATTTTCCTTCTTTCTGTCCTCCCTTCCTCCCTTCCTTTCCTTTATCCCTCCCTTCCTTTCTTCCCTTTTTCCTTCCTTCAAGGAAACGTCTTCAGACCACAAACTCTGAGCCAGATTTACCATTTTATAATCCAAAGTCTATCTCTTTTTTGCCTGTGACTTTCAGTCAGCTACCTAACCTAATCTGTCTGTGCCCAAGTTCTGTCATTAAGAAGTGGGGACAATAATAGAATCTTATAAGGGTGTTGTGAAGATTGTGTGAGTTAAGACATGTAGGGCACTTAGCTAACACTCAGTAAGCCTTAGGTGATACTGCTCCTTATTATGTTAGTGTTTCTTTTCTCTCCTAAACCCAGCGTGGCAGATGACCTTTCAAGGAGCAGCCTTAGAAGAAGATGGAATAGGAAACGGACCATGTGGTGGGCTGTTGGGAATTTGGGGGAAGCTTCCCACACCAGAATACCAAGATTTGTAAGACCCCTTTCATTTCCTCTGGTGGAGCTGAAGAGACAAAATGTACAGAAGCAGATATCCCGGGGAACATTGTGCCAAGCATTTTATTGGTCTGTGTGCGTGTTTATTTACGTTCTGTCTCTTTCCAGAAGGGATTTAAGGCAGAACATAAATAAAGCTATTTTACTTTATCTCGTTTAGTATTCACAATAAATGCATGAGACAGATATTATCACCCCCATTTTATAAGCAAGAAAATTGAGGCTCAGAGAGGCTTACATAACTTGCCCATGTAGTAAATGATAAGAGGTGATATGAACCTGACACTCTTTATCTCAAAACTGTCACACTTTCTATGATATTGCACATAGGTATACATTTATGCTAAATGCAAATGATTAGTTTTTTAGAAGAGCTTTTTGGTGGGTTGAGAGTGGTTGTATTTGAAGAACAGCAATGTGCAGAAAAGGAGACTTTCAAGAAATACTTTGACTTCTTCCCAATGTTGCTTCAGTCTAACCTATTCCATCTCTCCTCAGGGTCCACATCATCCTAATCCAGGTTCGGATATGCAGGTCTATGGGAGGCAGACATCCACCCAACCCCTAGTTGAGATGTTTTTCTTCATTCTGTATTTCAGGCCAGGAAGAGGAGACTGAATTTAACTCTACTGACCTAGCTCCTATATCATTATGAGTGGGGTGAACATAAATAGATTGATCATAGCCACAGTTGTAAGAAAAATAATAGTTGAAGAAGTGCACTTAACTGGCCTCATGTGACCAGCTTGCTGAGTTAGCATAATCTCTGCATTGCACGTTCATTGGAACTCTTTGCGCCTCCTGGACGTTCAAGCTTACCCTCCAGGTCACCTAAACCTTCTGCTGGACCCATCACCCAAGTTAGACACCTACTGGGAGTCCATTACACTTGTTTCCAAGCCTGTTTATGCCAGTTGTGCTCATTCAGCTGACGCAACACTGAAAAACTTGAATTACTTTGTAAAGACTAGTAGTGATAAACAACTACAAACAATTGCTGTTTCATTCAGTATATATGGGGCAACAGAAAAGACCAGGGTGGAAAAAAAAAACTTAAAAATCTAGAAGTTCTCAGACTACTTCCCAAGTGTTTTAAAGAAACTGAAACTGAAAATCATGAATGTGGTTTACATAGGAGGACAAAGCAGAAATCCAGTCAACGGGGCTATAGTGGAAGTGAAGGCTTTGGCCTTATGTCAAGAGACTGGTGGCTTAGCATGTGTGTAGACACTGCAAGTAAAGACAAAGTGTTCAAGGATGTTGGCTGATTTCCAAGCATCTACCAGTTCCAAGCTTGCCATCTAAGAAGTCTTTTTCTTTGCTCTACATTGTATAAAGAAATACGTAGAGGATTCACCAGTATCTTCCCCCCCCCCCCTTCTTTTAAAAGGAGGTAACACTGATGAGCAGGCAAAAATTCAAGTGAGAGAAAACCTCAGATCAAGAGGAGGGAGCCTGAGAGTCCTGAAGCTCTTCTTTCAGTTTCACTGCATTTTGGATTAGGTCCCACACAAGCCACTACCTCCTCTAGCATCTGCTGAACATCCCTTATCAGAGAGAGACCCAGCTGGATTCTGGGCAAGGGATAGGAAAGGAGAGGGGTTTGGTTAGTGCCACATTCCAGGAATCATTTAAAATTACAGAAGTGAGTGCAAGAGGGGATCCCAGTGGGGTACCCTACGCTACAGGCTTGTCAAACAATCTCTCTGGTGGAGTGGGCTGTGGATGTTCTCAGATTAGAGCTGCAGGTGATCATTTTGCTTTTCAAACTCCTTTTGAAAGGCGATGTGGGCACATCGCCCACCAGCAGACAGTAAGAATCTGGAATTTGGTTTCCTAACTCCATTTCTTCCAATAAGTTTTTAGCACCATCTGTTCTTTTCAAACACAACTTTTTTTTTTTTTTCAAGCTAATTCAAGGCAGGCAATCCTTTTGTTTTTGTTTTTGAAAATACATCCTTCCCAGAGGAAAGGATAAAGACAACACTGAAACCTGAAATGTGGCCATTTCTGTAGGATCTTTCCTTCAGTGTGGTCTGCTTTTAACTTGAGTTCTGAGTCCTGAGTGGGGCTGGGGTTGGGACTTTTATCCTGTGCCCCACCTTGACACCCGTGATTTCCCAGGCCTGAAAGCTGTCCTCCTTGCCCATGCTCAAATGATAGCCAGTCACCCATTTGCTCCCTTAAGAGCCAGCCTAAATGCCATTTTATGCGTTAATGTATTGATTGGTTCAATACAAATGCAAGCCTCTGTGCCAAGCAAAATGCTGACGCCCAGGCTCAGAGGCTCCATTTCAGACATGAATCTCTGGCCAAGTCAAGCCACTCTCTGCTGAAACTCCATATGGTAGGGTAGACCTGGCTATAAACTGCAGCCCTGTAAGCAAATTCTGGGGCTGGGATAGTAGTCAGCTGGAAAAGGCTGGACAGGCCTGGACAAGCCCACAGACTTGTCCCCACCAGAGATGATTACCTGTTCCACCCCTTTGCTGGGTGGCCATCCAGGGATGTAGAAGTAATTGCCAGAGGCACTGGTAGACAATGTTCTGAGTTCCTTGGCCCAGGGGGGCCCACTGGCCTTGCTACAGTGGTTATAGTGTATCATAGCAAGTATCATGGATGACGATGTATGATTGGCATGACTCTTGGAAATCACCATGTGTCTTCCTTTTGTGTGGCAGAGAAAGACTGAAGCCTGAACTATACACCTCCATTCCATGGATGGGGGAAGAGTTCCATTTTATACCTTGTGTCCTGAATCATCTCTTTAAAAGTGAAACACGACCATGTTCTCCAATGCCTTTAGGACCTTGATCTGGTTCCCAGAGGATGCCAGGATTCTGTCCTGCCCCTAGCATGTGCTCAAGGTATCCCTTATACCGACAATCCCCTTTCTGTTTTTTCTCTGCTGGGATGTTCTTCACTGATCAAGACTTGACTTGGTATCCCTTAGTCATCTGACTCCCAGATTGAATAGAATGATTGGTATAGGGGAATAAGGGTGACATGTGCCTAACTCTGCCCAGGAGGTTTGTAGAAGAGTTTCTTGGAGGATGTGACATCTGTTATTATTGGCTGGTCTACTCTGGTCCAAGAAAGGATGACAGAAAGGGTGGTGTTATATATTTACTTGTGTCCCCCCAAAAAGATATGTTAAAGTCCTAACCCCCAGTGCCTCAGAATGTGACCTTATTTGGAAACAGTGTCTTTATAAAGATGATCAAATTAAAATGAGATTATTAGGGTGGGCCCTAATCCAGTATGATTATGTCCTTATAATAAGGGGAAAATTGGACATAGAGACAGAGACATACAGGGAGAACATCACTGAAGATGAAGGCAGAGAATGGGGTGATGCATCTATAAGCCATGCAATTTCAAAGATTGCCAATAAGCCACCAGAAGCTGAGAGAGTCATGGAACAGATTCTTCCTCACAGCTCTCAGAAAGGAACCAGCCTAGCTAATATCCTGAACTTAGATGTGCAGCCTCCAGAACCATGAGACAAGAAAGTTCTGTTGTTTAAGCCCTACCACCTTGTGGTACTTTGGTATGGTCACTATAGAAAATGAATATAGGTGGATAGTTCAAAACCATCCAAACTAAGTGGAGAAATAAACTTCAAAATATTTTTACCGATTCAGTGTGAATGGTTAACTGGTGATGACCAGCCCATGAACAGGGAGCCCACAAGCTACTGAAAAAACAACTTATTTCTCACAAAGAAGCCCATATTCCTTGGGGCAGGAAGGAATGCAGGACGTTTTCCTCCACACTTACCTCTGACTTCCAGGTGACTAATATCACCTTCGCCTTCAGGGAGGCCCACTATACAATGATATTAGGAAGGGTTTGCTATCAACCCAGGAATCATGGGCCTATTAGATTTGTCTGGGTAATGCTCATACCTTTAAGCCATGCTTCAGAGAACTAATGGAATTTGGACTTCAGGCTTACCATGTTAGCCATGTGGGAGCTTTCTAGAACCCAACAGCTAGAACCACTTGAGAGGCTGTGAGATTGTGCCAATGGTATGTTCACCTGGGAGTTACATTTCTGGGCTGAAATGGCCAACACCAACTTTCACATGACATCAGAGGGTCAGCTCAAATAGTGACCTGGAATTTTTAAGGCATGGTGAACCTGCACTAGAAGCAGAGGCACATGGGGAAGTCAGAAAGATCTGGGCTGGGGTTGAGGTGGGCAGGAATTCCCAGGAATGGGGCCAACCTTTTCTCCCCTCTCCTGATTCATCTCAGACTTTGAATATTCACAATTAGAAACCTCTGAACACTCAGAATCTTTTGACACTATCCCTGGCCCTATACACTGGAAGCTACAGTTTTCCAGAATGAGCAGCCTCCTGGTTTGGGGCCAGTTTAGCCCTTCAGTGATATATTTAATCAATAAGGGTTTGGGGAACAGTCACCTACAGGACATGAGTAGCCCATCTTCTTTTACCTGCCTCCCAAGAGATATTTGCAAAGTGTCTTAGAAAGAGCTGCCTGCATATCCACTGTATTATAAATGTCACCATAGCCACTGGTAAGCCTACAATGCAGTTTTGTTAAAACCAAACCAAGCAGAAACCTCCAAAGAGTCAATAAAAACTGACTCCTGGAGATGAGTTTGTAAAACTCATCTCTTTGCTCAGGCCTTGTACTCATAGATCATGGAAGCTGGAGTCTATCTAGTTGTTCTGCATGTTTCTCATGGAGCCAAGAGGGACAGCAGAAGCCCTCTTTTCCTCTCCAGTCTATGGCATCCTCCAAGGACAGAGGACTGCATGAATGGACTGTAACAAAGGCTGGGAAGACAAAGTCTGTCATGTGAGCTCCTGGCTCTTGTGAGCTCTGTGGGTTGCTTCTGCCAACAGCTCACAACAGGCTCAGAGACATCATTCAAAACAGTTCTGAGCTTCTGATTCAAGGGTCTGATGGCCTCTGCACCAAGCAGGTGGTGGACAATCACTTCTGGTTCATCTTTCTCATATAGTAGGGGTTGTGTGGCTGGTGCTGCTATGGGTGGATCCTGAAAGATGTAGAAGGAATTGGTGGTCTGCTAGCATCTCTGGCTTTGGCAACCTGCCAGTGATGTCATCCAAGCAATGATGGTAATAATTGTTATATTGCTATTAGATTACTGTAAGTATCATCATGCCTACTACTCCTTGGACACAAATGCTACACCAGACACTGTGAAGGAATTTGTCATAGGCATTTCATCTGATCCTCTCAAAAGCTGTGAGAGGAATGTGTTGTTGCCTCACTGTACAGATGAGGAAACTGAGATTCCAGCAAGTGAGGTATCTTGTTCTCGACTTAGTAAGTAACAGAGTTGAGATCCAAACCAAGGACTGTCAAACTCAAAGCCTATGGCTGTCTATGTACCTCAGCTTCTCATAGAACTAGGACACAACCTGGGCTGCTTTAGGAGACAGGGGAAGATGGCCTCAGACACTCTGAGATCCCACAACTTCAGAGCTGAGAGGCATCCCAGAGAAGGCTGAGATACAGTAGTTTCTTGAGGGCCTACTATGGCAGAACACAGTACTTACCCTGTGTATCAGGAGATTTAATACTGAGTTGGACTCAGGTGTGACGATGGATTCCCTCCCAAATATTTGTGTTCATAAAGCTAGTTCTCCTTGGGACTACACATGAGCTATCCACTTCAGCACACTGACTCCTATCTGAGGGGCTTTGTGTTCCTGCACACACCCTCTCATCTGATTCTTTTTTTTTTTTTTTAAATATTTTTTTATTTATTTCTAGGAGAGAGAGAGCAGCGTGAGCAGGGAGGGTCAGAGAGAGAGAGAGTCACAGACTGAAACAGGCTCCAGGCTCTGAGCTGGCAGTCAGCACAGAGCTCGACGCGGGGCTCGAACCCACGAACCGTGAGATCATGACCTAAGCGAAAGTCGGATGCCTAACCGACTAAGCCACCCAGGCGCCCCCCCTCTCATCTGATTCTTACAGCGACCTTGAGTGACAAGCACACAGTTCTTTTTTATCTTCTTTGTCACACAGCCAGGTAGTGTGGAATGAAGAGTTATAGGGCTCACTCAGAAGATTAGTTAGTAAGTGCTAGAGCTTGGTCTTGTGATTCCAAGGTTGGTGATTTCCTGTCCATCCTCTGAAAGACTACTGGAAGCAGGAAGGGACACAGACTGTGGAGACTGGCTGCCATGTTGTCTGCTCGGCACTGATACATGTGGATCCTGACATATAATGTTCTCCTGTTTCTAGAGTCATCCCTTGGCAGGGGATGAGGGGCATGTGTGAGGGGTAGGGGTAGAGGCTGTGAGAAATATGAGTCGGGACTCTCCTCCTTTCCTGGCATTTTTACATGAATGAAAATAAAGATCAGTTTTTGTAGGATGGGGATAGTACATGGCTCTTCCCATTTTATAGATGAGGAAACTGAGAACCCAGTTCTTCAGGTAGGAAAAGCACAGACATTATGATCCCAGGGCCAGCATCTTATGCCTAATCCTTGTATGTTTTACTAAACTGGATGAAGGTAACTGGGGCCCTTTTGTCCTCATCTATGACTTGGCCCTGTGTTTTTTTATAGGCATATGACTGGGGGTGGGCCAGGGGCTGGAGCCCATGTTGAATTAAATCAGATGTCACTGAATCTTTTAATACCAAGTAACTTAAAAGTATCATCTACATCACTCATCATCAGGGAAATGCAAATCAAAACCATAATGAGATATCACCTCACACCTGTCAGAATGGCTAAAATTAACAACTCAGGAAACAACAGATGTTGGCATGGATGTGGAGAAAGGGGAACATTGTTGGTGGGAATGCAAACTGGTGCAGCCACTCTGGAAAACAGTATGGAGGTTCCATAAAAATTAAAAATAGAACTACTTTATGACCCATCAATTGCACTACTGGGTATTTATCCAAAGGATACAAAAATGCTGATTCAAAGGGGCACATGCACCCAATGTTTATAGCAGTGCTATCAACAAAAGTCAAATTATGGAAAAAGACCAAATGTCAATTGACTGATGAATGGATAAGAAGATGTGGGGTGTGTGCTTGTGTGTGTGTGTGTGTGTATACACACCTAATGAAATACTACTTGGCAATGAGAAGTATTAAATCTTGCCATTTGCAACAACATGGATGGAACTAGAGGATATTATGCTAAGCGAAAAAAGTCAGTTAGAGAAAGACAGATATCATATGATTTCACTCATGTGGAATTTGAGAAACTCAACAGATGAATATAACAGAAGGGAAAGAAAAATAAGATAAAAACAGAGAGGGAGGCAAACCATAAGAGACTCTTACAGAGAACAAACTGAGGGTTGCTGGAGTGGTGGGGGGTGGGGGGATGGATAAAATGGGTGATGGGCATTGAGGAGGACACTTTTCGGGATAAGCACTGGGTGTCATATATGAAGCCAAGACTACACCGTATGTTAACTAACTTGAATTTAAATTAAAAAAAAGAAAAAAGTATCATCTAACTTAAAAGATTTTATTATTTATTTTCCTCTATTTTAAAAATCTCTTGAGCATGTACATGTACTCCTATCTGATATTAAATATCAATAAAATTTAATACCTTATTTTTGAATGAGTAACATATATAAGTAGATATGTTTACAAAACCTTCAAGGAACCATTTTGCATGCCTGTGGAGTAACTCCCCTCCATTTGGAGATGCACTGGCTTGTCTACTGTCATGTTAGATGATCAACCCTCTTGAGTAAGGAAGGCTTTTCTTGCTTTGGTCCCATCTGCTAATCATCTAACAGAACATGCCTCTCAGTACAGGCGACCCCTAGGTAACCTGAGAATGGTTGCTGAAAGAGGGTCTTGGGGCGCCTCCTCACCAACATTGGGGGGTGCTTCTTGGCTGTCTATACCCAAGGACAGGACTTAGAATATCACTGTATGAGGCCAAGCCTTTTTGGTGAATTCCTCCTTTCTCAACCTGAGCTCTGGCTCCCCCCCAGCCCACTGTCTCCCAACAGAAGCAGATGTTTTTAGCCCATAGATCAACCTTCTTTCAGCAGCTGGTGACTCTGGATACAGAATTATACATTTCTCCCATTACAAATTGGCATTTAGAAAACACTAAATGACACCTCAGAGGTGGCTCCTTTAGCTACTTCCACCCCTGGCATTCCATCTTCACTACACCCTGTCCTGTTGGGTCTTTGGAGTAGGGTAAGAGCTTGCCAGATCCTATAGGGTGTGGCTCAAAGCGGTGGATTGTTCTGAACATCAGTGCAGAACTATGACATTTCCTGCAGCAAATTTTAACTGGCGTGGTTTCCAGAATAAGCAGGCAGTTGCTGCTCCAGTGTCCTCATTCTGTACTTAGTGGTGGTGGAAGTGTGTGGGAGAGTCCCTTTCCAATACTACACAACCCCTCAGATAGCATCTACTTTTACTTTCCCAAAAGCATCTCAGAGCTCTCTGGGGCTCCGCTGAAGGATCTCTCTCTCCTTGATCCTTCCAGCAACTTCTTGAATCATATTGCTTTAAGCTATTTTCCATGGAAAGGTTCCCACACTGGATTTGCATGTTCTCAGGATTGTACAGCTTTTACAACTAGCGTGGTGAACATGCATATCCCAATGCATTACTTTCTTGTTTCCTACTGGGAACCGGGGTGGGGGGCAGGGGTGGATGAGGGTGTGGTTCCTAAACTCAGCTCCTTGTGAGAGGAGATACCTCTCCTAAGAACCCCAGCTTCTTGGTAGGACAGCTTGTTAGATCCAATGCCTTCACCCATGAGCCATGGCTAATGTCTCACATGCACGCCTCCAAAAGGAGGTGACACAAGTTGAGTATTCAGATCGGCCAAACCCCGGGGGCCACTGTGTGAAAATAATTGAAGTCTTTTAACAGAGGTGTCTAAGAAAGCGATTAAAAGCGAATTGCAATTATCGAGCCCAGAGGTAAAATTTCAGAACTGGCCCATAAATTCTGGTCTGACATGAAATTTAAAACTCCCCAATGGTCTCCAATGTCATATTAAAAGGGTTTTAATACTAAGAAGTAGAAATAATGAATGATAATCAGGGTATTGTTTCAGGGAGCAGGGGCAGGAAACCACAGGTTTGCATGGGGTTGTGTTTTACATCCCTCACATCACAAGAGATCAGTGATGGAAGGGAGGCCAGGCTTGGCGGACGGGCACTGAGTGAAAAGCTGGCAGAGACATTTCCCAGTGAGCTCCAGGTCCAGCTCCACTGAAAGCCAGAGGTGTAAATGGCCCTTGCCTGCTGTGTAGCTGCTCTGGGCCAGGCCATGCAGACAGCAGTTGCCAGGTGAGCTGCAGGCCAGGGAGCTGACCCAGAGAGGCAGCATGGCGCCGGGGAAGAGCGTGGGATTGAGCGTCCCAGGATCCTAGCTCCAGGTCTGGCTTCTTCCCTGGCTGGGGATCTTTGGCAAGTCACTCCACCTCTCTGTTCATTGTTCCTCTATTTTACTAACTCCTTTGCAGGATTCCTGGAAGGCTAGATGATAGAATGAATAGCAGTGTGTTTTGAAAATATATATTTTAACAGCTTTTCTATTGTTTTGGTTTCTGATGTTCACCTTGATATGGTCATTCTCAGGACTTATGTTAAGTTTCTTCCTTTGAAATTTGTCAGCAAAAATACAGCTAGATCGTTCCTGAGGCTCCTTTCAGCTCCTGGATCCTACACTAATTTGGCCAAAGCGGGGAACTTCAGAGTCGTACGTCCCTGGGATTTGGGCTCTGCACCTGCAGCTCTTGGAGCACTGTCTTCTCAGGCAGCCGCAGCATACCACAGCTTTACATTGACCTACGAGCAACAGGTATCCACCCCTCCCCCCCGGTTACCCCTAGTCCTTTCCCCCAAAACTATTTCCAAACCAGATTTGCCAGATCCTACAGTTTGTGGCTCAAAGCAGTGGACTGTTTTGAACCCGAGCACAGAACCATGACATTTCCTGCAGCAAATTTTAACTGACTTGGTATCCAGACTTTAGAATTTGTCACCTGTGGTATTAGCTCCCTACCAAGCAAGCACGGCATAAACAGCAGACCAGGACTCCTCTGAAATTAGATAATGAACACATAGCTTCTAGCACTGTGGAAGGCATGCAGTAGGTCTGAACAAATCTTTCTGCCATCATCTCGGTCAGACATCAAAAACATACAAGAGGCAAAGAAAACATACAAGAGGCAAAGGTCAAGGCAGAATCCTTTACTCTTTTTATTGGAGATACCTTCCAGATGGATAAACCTCACTCAGTATGCCTCTTTGGAGACAGGTGTTCAATTGCTGCAGACCTACATATCAGAACATCAATGGAAACACTGCCCAATGCATTGCTTTAAGTTAAGAGATCCTGTATCTGTCAATCCACTCATCCTACTAATCACACGACTCTTGAAGACAGTGTTTTCCAGGACCCATTTTAGGTGAGCCTGTGTTGGCTCTTGGAAACATCACAAACCATTTCTTCAGCAACTTGTTTAGAATTTGACTAGGGTTAATATTTTTAAATTAAAATAATGTTTGATTGACTCCTGAAGTAAACAGAATCCTAAAAATATAGCATTGAGATCTTTGCATTTAAATCTAAAAATAAAATTAAAAAAAATTTAAAAATAAAATATGCTATAAAAGGAAATCTACTCAGACTAGCCTAGTTTCATCTTACATAGAGAGCCTGTAACAATTTACTCCAACAGGACATTTTATAGTTCATGCTGGGTTGGTGTAAAAAACAGACTTTAAATAGCGATCAACATGGCCATCCAACATATGAAGAAATTATTACATAAATCTGTCACAAGTGTTCTAGTGGTAGGACAAAAGAAGAATAAGACAAGCATCTTACCCTCAAGGAATTTTTAGTTATAAAGACTAAAGAGGTTGTATGGAATAAGACACAAATAAGCCCAAGGCACATATAAGCCAGTTCACCGAATTCAGTGAAGACTTATGGAGCATAGTGTATACGAGGCATGTGGTATAGGTCCTGGACATGGATGATGGCATATAGTTCCTGACCTAAGGAAAGTAATATTCAAAAATTCGCATGTTGAGAATGCTTAAGGTTGAGAAGATTCAAGGTAATTGGAGACAGAGGAATTTGAAGGAAGTGGAGTCCGGGAAAGACATTCCACGTCAGCTTCATGACATGAACAAAAGCAGCACCAAAGTCCCCATATCCAGCTCCTGTGAGTAGGGATGAGAGTTCCCTGTTGGAGGATGGGGGCACAAACTTGGGTTTCTGTCACTGGATTGCTCCAGACTCTTTAAAAAATTTTTTTAAACATTTATTTATTTTGGAAGGACAGAGAGAGACAGTGCAAGCAGGGGAGGGGCAGAGAGAGAGGGAGAAACAGAATCCAAAGCAGGCTCCCAACTCTGAGCTGTCAGCACAGAGCCCGATGCAGGGCTGGAACCCACGAACTGTGAGATTATGACCTGAGCTGAAGCAGGACGTTCAGCCTACTGAGCCACCCAGGTGCGCCTGCTCCAGATTCTTAAAGTTCAAACCCCCTCTCTAGAAACAATGGTAAAAATGTCGAGAGAGAAGCAACATTCCAATTTAACAAGAAATAGGTAATGTTCCAGGTCAGGGAACCCGTTTTGAAGTGAGACTTCCTTTTTTTTTTGACAGTGTCCCTTTAAATGATGTGACTCTGGGGACTTTTCCTCGCTCAGCATCTGCCACCCTACACAACAATTAGCCAGCGATGCATTTTCTTTGCTTTTCATTACAGATTAATGAGAGGCAGAGCTTAAAGGCCTGGTTAGATGGAGAAACCCTGAAGGGTTCATTTGAACCTTTCATATCTGTTCCTTTTGGAAACTCTGATGAACAGGTTTTCAATACAACAACAGCCGTCTGCCTTCTAACCTACAATATGTCTTTGGTGGAAACTCAGACGTTTCTGGCAGGCTGTCTCCCACCATCAGCTTAAAAGCACATGCACAAAAAGAGGCAGAACAGATGTTTGCGGCTCTGCAGCGGGTTGTGCACGTTTCATGCCGGGGTGATGGGCATTCTGAGCAAAGTGTATCTCCTCACTTGTGCTGAGCTCCTAAGGTAGCATCAAGTAGAAACACCAGGTGGCAAGGTGCCACTGTGCAAACACAGCAGAGTCTGACCAATTTTTGAGGCAACTCCTCCTTTACTTATTTGTTTTGTTCTGTTAGATTTCTGCTTACTTCTCCCCTTGCAGATAGCGATGTTGGGAAAGGCTGATAGGTGATAAAGAGAAAGTTTATTTAACTAAAAAGATAAAAGGAAAACTAATAGTAGTTAAAATACTTCTGGCTAAAAGTAGGCAGCTGAAAATAATGAAAATAGGAATAATAAAGAAGACTCTGGAATAATGAACGTCCTTCTTGAATTTAGGAGCCCTGGCCCTTTAAGATTAGCTCACACCAATAGATTGAGGCTGATTTAGATCTTGCTACTCAAAATGATGCCTGTTTGGGTCCACTTTCTGCTCTCTTCCATCTTTCATTTTCTCAATCTGTATTTGGCACTACTTAGTATCTTGTACAATGCTGTGTACCCAGAGGACTTCAAAAACCATTAATAGATGATGTTGATGATGCCAATAATCAGAGCTGGGAGCTGTGATTGTATTATAAGCAAAGCATTTGAATAATTGCAGAGCCAACAAGGCCCAGAGTGACATTTCTCTACCCCTATCATTGATGGGCATGACCTTGGGACAAGTCAACCCTTACTGTTTTCCAGTATGCAATGCAGGGAAGAGTGGGGCATCATCTACAAAAAAGACCAAAGGAATGAAGGCATCATGCCATCAAAATTGCCATCCTATGTCTTCTCCCATCTTTCCTAAAAACTCTGACCCACTGAGCTCCCATACCCACACCACTCCATTCTCCATTCCTGGTACCCAGAACCCCTTTGTATCAAGACTCCTTAGGATCTGAGGTAGAATGAGAATCCATCAGGCTATGAGCTGACTTATTCTACCCTGTCCTCAGGTTTCCCTTGAGTAAATCTCAGAGGCCTCAGCTTGGGAGATGACTGGGACCTCTGAAGTCAAGCCCACTGATCACTGATTGTACCTGTACTCATTTGCAGAACCTGGGTGGAACTGAGACAGGTCCCCAATTCATGGACTTCCTTTGTGGTAAAGTTAAAACAGAATTTTCAGGAAAGAACTGGCCTGAGTAAAGATCGTGAGGCAGGACTTGCTGTTCCTCCATGCCACAGTACACTGATTTTGTCCATTTGTTAGTGGTCCCTGTTAGCAACACATTTTATTTTGTGCATTGAGTCCACAGGCATCACTGCATGCTCCGTGCTCAATCCTGGGCAGCAGGATTGTTCCTCAGCTCTACAGCCAACACTTCTAACTGCTTAGAATTTACGACTTTCTGATCTGAGCACATTCTTGATCTTAGCAGAGCATTTTTTTCATAAATCTCAACCATAAAGGAATGTGTGAATCAGCTTTGTCTCCTATGAGTGAAATGTGCAATGTCCCAGCTGAGGGATTCAGGAGACCTGGGTTGTTGACTCCACCTTATTAGGTGATGGACATTGTGGTAAGCGTCTCATATCCATTATTTCACTCAACCTTTACCACAATCCTATGAGGAAAGACTATCATGATGGGATAAGAGGAACTGAGAAAAGTTAGGTGAGTTGTTCAAGATCACACAGCTAGTAGCAGACGTGAAGTTGGAACTGAAGATGCAGGTCTGCCTTAGCTCAAAACCACTGTTCTTGGGGCGCCTGGGTGGCTTAGTCGGTTAAGCATCTGACTTTCACTTAGGTCATGATCTCGCGGTTCGTGGGTTCGAGGCCCGCGTTGGGCTCTGTGCTGATTGCCAGCTCAGAGCCTGGAGCCTGTTTCGGAGTCTGTGTCTCCCTCTCTCTCTGACCCTCCCCTGCTCATGCTCTCTCTCTCCTAGAAATAAAAACAAAACAAAAAACAAACAAACAAAACCACTGTTCTTAACCACTACCTGTACTGCCTCCCAAACCATGTGGAATGAGGCAAGCCCCTTTGGGTCTCTGGGATTGGTTTATTCTTTATTTGCAAAATAAGGGGGTCTGGGACTTCCTATGTCGCTCTAGCTCCTAAATATAATGGATCAAGTCTTGACACATCCTCTTTGACCCTGTGGCCTTTTGTACCCACATTCCATTCAGAGCTGCTCAAGGCTGTGCCACTGATATGCTCTCCTCATGTGCATATCATGGTGGCCCAGCCATCACATCACCTGGCAAGCTCTGTCTTCTTCTGGCTCACCTTCTGCACGAGTGTGGATCTGAGAGAGGAAGGGAACCAAATAAAGGCCAAATCCTACTAGTGTGGTCTAGGAAGACAAACACCCACATAGACCCTTACAACTGGAGGCAGAGTAAGATATACAATCAGGATCAGAGGGGAGAGGGTGAACAGACTACAGGGTGGGGTCTGGGAAGATTCCTGGAGGCAAAAATATTTAGGAAATACCTTTTTACAGAACCTGCCAGGAGCTCAGGATGGGAGTGGTTCATGAAGGGCAGCAAGCCAGCTGTAGTTCAAGGTGTGTGCTAGTGGAAGAGGTACGTGCAACGCATCTTAACCAGGTTCTTCAGGAGACAAGTCTCTATCATCAGTCACCTTAAGATTTTGGACTCTTAACCTGGACTGGGGTTCCGTGGAAGGATAAGCATGCATATCCCTCCAGGACTCATAAACTGTTCTTGTCTTTCATTTTAAAAAAGGCTCATACAATACTCTGATTTGACAATTACTACCTAATCCGTTACATGCACTAATGACCTGGACAAGTCATTTCATCTTTTTTGGACTGATCCTTCATGTTTTATTTTTTAAAGGGGGGTGATGAGAGATGAGATAATTTTGACCTCTACAAATTTTAAGCCAAGATGAGAGGCAGGGAGACCTTTTTGAGATTGCTGCCACAGTTGATCACCTCAAGGTCACCAGTTTTGAGCATGACGGTGCCATTAGAAAACTGGATGAAGAAAAAAGCAGGGCTTTCTGATTTTTTCTGGGATGAAATTGCCCAGGGAGAAGGAAACACACAAACATCCACATGGGAGGGCTGATTTATTTCTGTGGCTTCCACATTTCAACCCATACTCTCTGAAGGAAAAGAAAACTGGGGACTTGTTTTGTCATTGTTTGCATTCTGGAGACAATGGAGATGCCATCTCATCAGCGAACAATAATGTCAGTGAAGGAGAGGCACAGACAGGTTGATCTGATAATATACAACTCAAGGAGGAAAGCCTGTATTTATTCCTGTGTCCTCTAAAAATGTCCCTTGTCCTTTCTCCCACCTGTCTCCAATATATTCTTCACTATTAGCCTCCAGTAAGGTAAGAGCATAGGTCACATTTTAATTTGTTTGTCCAGCACAAATGGGGGTATTCTCTAAGATTGTCTGTGACCTTTCTATTTCTCTCTTCACTCTCTGCACAGAGCTTGTCCTTTCTCACAGGTTCAGTGCTGCTTTCTATGGGGGTGACTTTCAGACCTTCAGTCCCAACTCCAACCTGATGGCTCACCTGTGTCATGAGTACTACATCTCCTGCTGCTTTGAACCATTTCTACCTGAATGCTCTTCACCACATGGAGCCCCCTTCAATCAATCAGCCAGTACTTCCATCCATTAATCTACATGTGTCCAGAGGGTAGGAAACAATTTACAAACCCAGGATTTCAGAGAAGAGAAGCAGCCTTTAGACCTCCAGTCTTGTAATTACTGTGATTGGCAGGGCGATGGCTCCCCATCAAACCTCATTCTCTTCTTTGATGGCCCAATATTTTTGGTGATGTTTGCTTTTCTTTGCTGACTCTTATCTGGGCCCTTGATTTCTAGGGGGCTTCCCATCTTCCTTCTCTGCTGGTGACCCCAGACCTATGTTGCCCCTTGAGCTCTGGATCCTCCTGCCCATTTCTCCACTCCATTGCTCATTTCTGGCTCCCTGGTTGCCCATTCTCTGTGTGCCCTTTGGCAGCACATTTGTTCTCTGCTTGGACCCTGACCTGGGTCAAGTTCTTCCAGTCCCACCCTAATGCCTAAGTCTTTATCTCAGTAATATACATCCTTAAATGTATGTTCAACCTTTGTAATTTGTAGAATAGGTATCCTCACAAGAGCGTAGTATGGTAAGAACCCTTTCATATCTTCACATGTAAATCAAGAGTTGAATCAGATAATCTCTAGGATTTCTTACAGCTCTGAAATGATATGATTTAAAAGCACTGAGAGATCATTCAGCTAAACTCTTTCATTTGAGAGATGAGAAACTGAGAGTCAGAGAGATAAAGTAATGTGACAGTCTGGGGACCATGCCGGGATTAGAATTTAGGTCTCTGAGTCCTGACTCTTGCTAAAGTTCTCAGCTTTGCCATTGCTGCTTCACTGTCTCCGTGCAAGTAGGGCCTAGTTCAACCCCCTGGCCATCTGGTAGATTGTTGTTTACTTAGAAATAAGAAGGAAAATAAAGGACCCTTGCTCCCAGGTCACTTCTTGCATTAGCAGCTTCAAGATGACAGTGGGAATGTGCAACCCACTTACGAGAACAAACTGTTTTTAAGGACTCAAGCACATTGATTGTTTGTGTGTGAGTGGCACCACTAATTACAAATAAGTCCTGTCTATTTATTAAAGCAGGCCCCTTTCAGACATTTCCCGCATGCAAATGATCGTTCCCCACAATTAGGGTAAATTAGTAAGGTTTTACTGAACTAATGAGACAATGTTTGTGAGGCTTGTCTTTATGTTTTCCAGGCTGTTTTGAGACAAGAGTCTATAATTGGGATTCTTAAACTGCCACATTCAAGACAGGCTGCGTGAGAAGGGAGGTTATCAAAATCCCCGGTCACTTCAGGAAATGCCACATGGAGGTATGGCTCCACGTTCGGGGGCACACACATGCATATGCATGTGCACAGGATGTGTGCACACTTACACATGCACATACATGCAGACACCCGCCCCATGTGTATACATACACATAAAACAAAATCACATGTTTCTTTTCACAGTTAAACTTCCTCTTCCCTTACTAACAAGTGACCATCCAGAATGCTTCTGTGCTGACATGCTGGGTCTGAAATCTTGCCTGATTCAAGAGGGATAAAACAAATAAAGCAAAAATAATAGCAGGTACCTTTCATCGCAAACTAGACTTTTGCTTTATGTTAGCAATTACCTTCATGGCCTTCCAGTGAAACTGTTATTATCCTCATTCAGTAGGTGAATACATACCTGGTGACCCAAGGTATACGGTCAGTGTGCTGAGCTGGCAATCAAACCCACTATCTTTCCACCCTGCCCCCAAAGCATGGTTTTCAATCCCTAGTCTCATTTTCTGCCAAAGCTCTATTTGCTTGCCTCAAGAACTCTTTTTCCATTTTAGCATAAAATGGAGTCTAAACTTAGGCTATAAGCCTTCTTCCAGCCTCCACCTTGATCCCTCTGAACCTCCAGGTCTCTGCCTTGTTGCCCCATGGGAGCCAGTGAGCAAGGAGTTACCTTAGGATGGTGCAGCACTGCTTTAATCCATTAGGTATGGAAAGAGCAAACTCCCCAGTCAGAACCACTGTGTTAAGGACACAGGCCTGAAAGCTGCAGGTCAGAGGTGGGAGGTAGGATAGGTAAAGGAACAACTCTATGGATCTTCATAATGTCTGCCAGGTGCCTGAATGCTTTTGTGCAAATCCAACAAGAAGCCAGGGGCTTTGGGGCTGGGGATTAGGGAATGAAATTCCAATGTGCAGGAGAGCCCTCTTATAGCTAATTCTTTAAGTATCTTATCTGTGATCTGAAATGGGACGTAGTCCCCTTTGGCTTCTAGAAATATCAAATATGGCACCCAAGGCCAGGTTTCAGAAGCTTAGTTTTGAGTTTTCCAGAAGCAATTTTCCAAGGGATTAGCATGATTTACCGAAAATGTTTCTGCAAAACTTATTAAGGAGAGTGAGGGATTTTCAGAGACCAGCAGACCTTGGGGATAGTGCCAGGAAGCATAAAGAATGTGGTGGCTCCACTGGAAAGAATATGAACGATGTCAGATCCAGTCTCAGGCTCCAGACCCTACTCCTTTTGGTCATTTTGTCTCAGTTCCCAGGATGCAATATGATATACTACTGCAGTCAGAGCAGTCCACCCCCCAGTAGCTATGTGACCTTTTGCCAATCACTTAATGACTCCAAAGGTCAGCTTTTCTCTCTGTAAAATGAAATTAGACTGTAAGCTCCATTTTTTATCTCTAGTACCTGGTTCAATATCCACTGTATAGTATGCAGTCAATAAATATTTGCTCATAAGACAAGAATTACTCCTGTCTTATTACTCCTGTTTGGTGCATTTTATGCATTGTAGTAAATCAATTTTTAATGTTTTTTTTTATTTATTTCTGAGAGACAGAGAGAGACATAATGAGCAGGGGAGGGTCAGAGAGAGAGGGAGATACAGAATCTGAAGCAGGCCCCAGGCTCTGAGCTGTCAGAGCAGAGCCTGATGCAGGGCTCGAACCCACGAGCTGTGAGATCATGACCTTAGCCCAAGTCGGATGCCCAACCGACTGAGACACCCAGGTGCCCCATCTAGTAAATCAATCAATGATAACATCCTTTCTTTGCTTTGCTGGTCAACTTTTGAAACACTTTCTCCCACCTTTCCTAAAATTCCTAAGCCCATTTTTTGGAATATCTCAAGAGGCAAACTTGTACTGCAAAGTGATTGTTCTGAAGATGTTATGAACATAGATTCATATGGTCCTAAAATTTCATTCACAAGAAGGAGCCCTATGGTTGAAAGGAGATCTAGAGACCCCTCCTTTCTAATCCCTCAGTTCAGCAGCTAGAACAGATGGAGAGGGAAGTGACTTACTCAAGATCATAAGGCTAGACAGAGTACATTCATCCCAAGGCAAGGCTGTTAACGCCGATTAAACAGCTTCTACATCCTGTGTTCACCAACTAGATAATTTTTAACTCAAATAAAAAGCCCAAATATGACACCAGGAAGAAAGACTCTTCCCTAAGTCTGTCCCTTTCTGTGTTTTAAGTGCATAGGGACCAGAACTACTGTGCTATATTCTTGCAGCTGCTAAGGATGATGGTCTCATGTCCTTGAATATATTTGAATGCCAGACTTAAGACCAAGAGTGCACTTACCCTAGTGGCTGGGCTTATGAACTATATGCTTCGGGATATATTTATTTTAAGTATTTTTCACAAGCATGGTTGGAATTCTATTTGTGAAATCAATAGAAGAGACCTCAAAGCTTCATAACCCAGGGGTATGGCACCCTTCT
Source organism: Proteles cristata cristata (assembly GCA_017311185.1). Classification (NCBI taxonomy): domain Eukaryota; kingdom Metazoa; phylum Chordata; class Mammalia; order Carnivora; family Hyaenidae; genus Proteles; species Proteles cristata. The sequence goes on from JAESUZ010005172.1 coordinate 550,737, forward strand.
AAGTTCAGGCTTCCTGGCTTCTTTTTCTTACCCTATACTTATAACCCACAAGAAGTGGTTTGCTTTTAATGGCTGGATTCAATTAGTCTTTTAATTTAAGTAAAACCACAGAGAGCTAAATATCCTAGTTCTTGACCTTTGAGAGAGCTGAATCAACTCTACAATTGAAAAATATTAACCCAGCCCAGAAAGCAATCTCTTGTGAGCTCGGGCTAGTCTCACTCCTAATGTTTTCCAGTCCCTACACCTCAGTACTCCGTGGGGATTCCTGAGACCAGAAAACCCAGCCCTTAGTTCCAAGTTTTTATGCTCTACTCTCTTAAAGTATTTTTGCAACCAAGTGTTTCTGAGAAAAAAAACATAATTAGTAACAGATATTTTATCATCTTGTTTTGCAAATCACATTACTAAGAGGTGAGTTTCTTTGCTTTGGGTAGCCTAGGAAAAATAGAGAGAGAGTAGAGGGTAAGGGAAGGTATGTCCACTATTAATTAGCAAGTTAATTAATTTGTTGACCATTCATTTATATATTCATTCATCATTAAAAGATTACTTAAGTGTATGTGACATGCAAAGCGGTGGGCTACTAAAGGTGAGGGGGCTGGATAGAAATACAAAAAATATATGATCTCTACACTCAATAACCCTATCATCTTGTGGGTGGGGGGAAGCAGCTATCTCTTCCTCTGTTTGTAATATTAGAAGTTCAGTAAAGATTTCTGACCCTAGGGCATGCATTGGAATGTGACAGGCAGAGATGGGAGGTGAAGGCCTTCCAGGTGGAGGAACAATCATAACTAAAAGTTGCAGATGAGAAGGTAGGAAGGTGGATTATAAATGAGGAGTGAACCTGCTTCGCTGGAGTGGAGAATGAAGAGGATTATTGATATGATGCAAAGCAAAAAAACCTTATCTGATCTATGAAGGGGTTTAGTTTTTTTTAAATTTTATTTTTATTTTTATTTTTATTTTTTAATATTTTTATTTATTTCTAGGAGAGAGAGAGACAGCATGAGCAGGGGAGGGTCAGAGAGAGAGGGAGACACAGACTCAGAAACAGGCTCTAGGCTCTGAGCTGGCAGTCAGCACAGAGCCCGACGCGGGGCTCAAATCCATGAACCGCGAGATCATGACCTAAGCGAAAGTCGGACGCTTAACCGACTAAGCCACCCAGGCGCCCCTGAAGGGGTTTAGTTTTTGTTTGAGGATTAGTGGGGAGCTTATGAAAATTTATCATCACCAGGGTAGTGGTCCACAGGAAAAAACGTCTTGGCCTTAGCAATAATGGAGATATTTAGGGGTCAGGGGTTAGGGCTGGGAGGAATGGATACATACCCATGATGGGCACCTCATGCAAGCACCAAGGTTTGAAGGGGTAAGTCTTTTTTTTTTTTTTTTTTTTTTAATTTATTTCTAGGAGAGAGAGAGAGACAGAGTGAGCAGGGGAGGGTCAGTGAGAGAGGGAGTCACAGACTGAAACAGGCTCCAGGCTCCGAGCTGGCAGTCAGCACAGAGCCCGACGCGGGGCTCGAACCCACAAACGCGAGGTCATGACCTAAGCGAAAGTCGGACGCTTAACCGACTAAGCCACCCAGGCGCCCCTGAAGGGGTAAGTCTTGAATCCAGGTGGTGATAGGAGAACCAGAGAGATGGGGGTTATACCACGGAGGCCTCAAAGGCATCATACTAACATACCTGACACTGAATTTCTAAAGAACAGTGATTACGATCAGATCTCCCTCAACCTCTGTAATACTGGGACCAATGGTAGTCAGTAGACCAAAGTGAATGGACATGAATAAAATAAACTTTCACTAATGCTTGAAGGTTTTAGATGCTGCTTAGAATTGGTCAGAAAAACACCTGAGCTCCCAGAGGCATCAATTTCTTTCTTTTTTTTTTTGTCTAATAAAAATAGTTTAATATTAATTGCTATTCAAATGTCACCTGTATTTTTAATAATTAGTGTTTTTGATTAAACAAAATGCTCTTCATCTTCGTATGCCATATATACCTACAGCTGGAACTAGATTTATTTCATCTATAAATGAATATTTTATTTTATTTTATTTTATTTTATTTTATTATTTTTTCTATTTCATTTATTATTTATTTTGTTTCTTTTTTTATCAGTTTATAGATATTATCTTTTTTTTACAAATAGTTTATTGTCAAATTAGTTTCCACATAACACCCAGTGCTCATCCCCACAAGTGCCCTCCTCCATGCCCCCCCTCCTCCCCCCACATCCACCAGTCCTCAGTTTTTGTCAGCATTCAAGAGTCTCTCATGGTTTGCCTCTCCCCCTTTCCCCCACCATTTCCGCCCTTCTTCTCCCCCTTGGTCCTCTGTTAAGTTCCTCCTAATCCTCCTATACGTGCACACATATGATATTTGTCTTTCTCTGCAGAGGCATCAATTTCATCCTGATGGAGCTGCTCCCAGGTTCATTACCATATTTACTCAGTGGTTATTCTCATTAGAGGAATGCATTCCCTCAGAGGGCTGATTTTTCCTTCTAGTCTCCCACTCCTGGCCTGTGAAACCACAGCATCCTATCACAGCTGGTTCAAAGGAGGGAAAAATCCTCTCCTGTTTAACATTCTGCAAAAGACACGGGCAAATCTCCGAAGTCAATCATCATGAATGAAGCCATTTAAGAGTGAGGCCCGTGACTCCTCTGTGCGGATGAATAACCAGGCGGAGTGAATCGCCAGCAGAGGAGACTGCGGGCGACTTTCTTTCTGCTTTGTCACCCTTTATGACCCGCCTTACGGTCCCAGCGCCCTTCACGGGAATGTCTTGCTTTGCAAAAAGAAACGATAACCGCAGAGAGAAGAAATGCTAGTCCCGCAGCCTGTTATTTAAAAAGTCTGGAGAAATGGAATCCTGGCCAGACCGTACTTTTTACACCGACCAATCTGCCCTCTCTGCTGCCGCAGAAACCTCAGAAGCCACCAAGGCTGCATGCCCTCCCCCAACACGGAACTCGTCCTGGAGAGCGATGGCCCAGGGCGCTGCTGGTGGCTCAGGGCCCCTCTTGTTTCCACAGTGAGTCCCTTTCCAGCTGGGCTGGCTCTGGCCGAACCGCGCTGTTGCCACTCCACCCTGCTATCTAAACACGACACTGGCTCCCACCCATTCCTTGGGGCAATGGAGAACCTCTGCGGGCTCTGCAAGCTGCAGCCCTTCTGCTGGGGGTGGGGTGGGGGATGGTGGTGGGGAACCCCCCTGAGGTGGGCCGAGCAATGAGAGGAGAAGCTGTCCAGACTGAGTGCAGGCAGGAGGTCACCTTTTGTGACTCTGTTTGGCGCTAAGTGACGGTACTTGAATGTGCTGATTAAGTAGTTCTGAGAGCTGCTTTGATGACTGATGGGGGTGGGAAAGAGTCTTGGGAGCTCATTTAGCCCTATCACCGAGTCACCAGCACAGGGTAAGCGCATTCAGTCTACGTTTGTTGAGCACCTATCATGCAGCAGGAAGCATGCTGGTAGCTGAGAATATTAAGATGCATGAGACCCCTGCGGGAGAGGAGGCACTTGGAAGCCAGTTGATCCCTCTGGGCCTGTTTCCTTCAAAAGCAAAAGGGCGAGGGGCGCCTGGGTGGCTCAGTCGAATAATAAGCGGGACTTCCGGCTCAGGTCATGATCTGGAGGCTTGTGAGTTGGAGCCCAGCGTCAGGCTCTGTGCTGACAGTTGAGAGCCTGGAGCCTGCTTCAAGATTCTTTGTCTCCTTCTCTCTCTGCCCTTCCCCTGCTCCCGCTCTGTCTCTCAAAAATAAACAAACATTTTTAAAAACCCCAAAAAACAAAGGGCTGAGCCTTACTTCTAAGGTCCCTTACCACTCTAACAGTCTGTGAGTGGGTGATGGGCTCTCTAACCCTACCAGGCACCGGAGAACCAGAGGATGGGATATGTGGGTCCTGACTCCCGGTACTCAGCCTGGTTCCCTCTCTGTCTCAGAAAGCCACAGCACTGAGTCGGGTAGGAGAATCGTAAGTGCCAGGCAGTGGTCAGGCATCTCAAGTGACCCTTGTCCAGATCACAGCCACAATGGGGGTAGGCAGGAGTCCTTACATTTGAACCTTCCTACAAAGCCCCATTCTGCAAATAAAACTCTACAGAATACACCCCTGTAATGTCTTGAGGAAGAGCCTTTGTTTGCTAGAAATCCTTTCTTAACTTTCAAGAATGTTTAGGATTTGTTTTTAGGTAAACTCCTAAAATTTTTCCAGAAAACCTCATTATGATAAGGCCTATATATTGAGGCTCCTTAAGCTTTGTCCATGGGGAGAGGCCAAGGAATAAAAGTCTGGAGAGTAAAATCAGGGTAGGCTACTAGGAGCCAGAGGTAAGGTAGGAGAGAATCGGAGGCTCTAGGCCAGGATCATAGAAGGAAAAGGCTGACTAATGATAGGCAAGTCCTTTAAAAAAAAGTTGAAGGCCCCCAGCAAAACCAGGTGAGATTCAGGAGAGTTAGTGGGGTCTCTTGACTTTCTTGCTAATGGAAAGCCCAGTCCTCCTAGGCAAAGGGTCAGCTTTGTGACTGACTGCAGGCTGTGTATTGGTGGGATGTACTTACTCAGAGAAAACCTTACCCCTAATCCTATAGGATGCCTCTTGAGTCCCAGGCTTCTTACCGCAAACGGTTAGTATCACCAGACATTAGTAAGTTTGGGTGTTTCCCAAGACGCCAGTTGAATGTGACACTTGCTCTTCCTTTTCCAGATTCCCTAATAACTTGCTTCTAAGGAAATGCTTGGTGAAAGCAACATGACACTCAGGAAGTTTTTATGTCATTTCCCCCTCCCCCCTTTTTGGGACTTGTTAGATATCCTTCACACCAAGCTTATCACATGGAAATAAGATATGGTCATGACATCTCCAGCCAGCTGCTGCTTCTGCACAACAGCTCCCATCTAAAGGATGTGAGCATTTGGCATGGCCTGGGGTTCATTCCTCCAGGACCCAAGTCATATTTCTAACAGACACTGGAAATCTTTCATTTTAGAAGCTTTTTCAAGAGCTGCTTCAAAAGTGGTGTCTGGGTCTGTGATGACTCCAAACCTCCATCAGAACCACAATTGGTGCTTTGTTTTTTTTCCTGTTCAGTCTACAGGGACCTTATCTGTAAATGTCACCAACAGTGCCAGAGGGGATGCACATGGGTAAGGACTGCTCCCTGTAGTTTTAGAAGGAAAAACAGAGGGTACATTAATTCCAGAAAAATTGAGAAAGAATGTTTTTCTGTCTTAGCAGAGGGAAATGAAAGGGGCAGTCAATCACAAAACACCTTCATGTACCCCAGCATTCAAGGAACTAGATTCTTTCATGTGTCATTTAATTCTGGGAGGAGGGGCAGGGGGAGGAGGAGCCAGGAGGGGGGGGGGAGAAGGGGGAACTAGGTGGGGAGGGGGAGGCAGAAACCTAAACTGACTTGAAAGAGACTGAGACTTGCCTGTGAACCCACCAGCCTGAGATCAAACTAGGATTTGTATCAGTATCAAACCCCAAAAGTCCTTGCTCTCGCCACTATATAGCATTGACCTAGCTAACAATCTGCATTCTTTTGTGACTATGTGGGAGCAATTAGTGTCAAAGGAGTAGAGAGTGGGAATGCATGCCTGGACTGTGCCACACCCAGCTGTCTTCCCCAGGCTGCCTCAGCTCAATCTCCAAGCAAGGATGTGACTAGTGATTGGTAACAGAATATGCCTTAGAAGCACCTCTTCAATTCTCTCTGCCCCTTCATGATTAAGCTGGTGTTTACTGGCAAATAATCTAAGCAATAAAACTGCCATAAACCACAGCAGACTGAGCTAATAGAAAATGCACATTGTAGATGAAAAAGGCACAGGCAAGAAGAATGATACTCCATTTCTCTTACTCAAGAGACAACATTTAGGAAGGAGTGAGTGATTTCTCTGGATATTGGGGGACCCATTAGGAGGCTTTGGCTGAATTTATTTCATATGCATGTGGGGAGATACACATTCTCACATGTTTGCACGAAGATGACACTGAGCAAAGGGAACAAAGAGGAGGAAGGCACATTCTCCTTGTAAAATAGTAAAACATTACAGATAAGCCTAGTATTCTCTTCGGCCAGCAGGCCCCATTCCTCCCCTTCCTGTCTGCATCCCTAGAGATAACCACTATGTTGAGTTTAGAATAGATCTCTTCAGCCCCTTTTTTGTGTGTCTCTCTCACACACAAATACATATCCATAGAAATTTTCACAAGGAGAATAAATTCATGTGTTACTTGGATAATGAAAATTTAATTCTGAAAAAGGCAGAAGAAGAAAGAAAGAAACAGTGGAACTTAGAAAGTAAAGCTTGCTTTTGGAATGAAGCCACCAATTCAACTTTTTTGCAATACAAGTAGTTGTCAGAAAGGTATAAGCATACCGTGAATGGTGCAGCTGGGTGAATTTCTTAACCATACAGAATGGAAAGTGACCGACCTAACAACAGCCAAAGTGGCAAATTGTGCAAAAATCTAATAGCTCAGAATACTACTACTACAATGTGTCACTGAAATAAGCTCAAAGGGAAGACCTTTGCGAATTCCAGAGAGCTTAGTATTATACTTCTGAACACTGTGGCTGTACAATACCCAGTGATCTAATTTAATGAATTTCGGATTAAGGTTGTTATGTATTATGGTTGTCATTAAGGCAGAGGAACGAATTAGTGAAATCAGAGAGGGTGCTTTGAAGGTGCACTAAGCCTGAAAGCAAAATGCAAAGGAGCAGGGTAGCCATGTGCTGATACACATTCTTAGGCTTCTGTGCCTAAGACTACAATTATTGATTCATTCAGTTATAAGTTTTTTTCATTCATTTTACCAACACCTGTATCCTAAGCACCGTGCTGAGGGCTACAGACACAAGGGCAGGATGGTGAGAGTCTCAGGGTTGGAGACTAGGTTTGGTCTCTTTGCTTTAAGACTTGCTAAAAGTGAGACTTCAGACAAGTCATTGAACCTCTTAAGCCTCAGTTTCTCCACCTGTTTTGTGGTGATAATAACCAACTTGCTGTTGAGGGGACTAGAAATAATAATCACACAGAGTGGTGCGTGCATCATTCCCATGTATTCTGATGCTAGATTCCTCATGAATCTCCCAATGCCCTGGGTTTCAGAGCACTTCTGTTCCAAGCTTCAGTTGGTAAACAGCCCCGCCAGGGCAGTGCTGGTGTGTTCCATCAGCATCTCAGATGAAATGCGGCTGGGCTGAGATGCACGCTGGGGACAAGGAGCTACACTGCAAAGGGAAAGAGTTTTTCTATGATTAGGGGCTAAAAATAAGGGTCTTGGAAATATAATCACTTCCACAAAACACAGACTTGGAGATGCCAGACACAAGAGAATCATTATAAGCTCTAAGCCAGAAAGGACAACAGTAAGCTAGCTGAAAGCAAAGGAAAATTGATTTAGGGAGATTCAATCATATGATTTCTGATATAAGACTGAAAGGGACTTAGGAGGTTAGAAAATCAAACCAAATGATAAATATGGGAAGATAACATGCTTTCAGATGGTATCCCATAAAAGTCATTAATACACATTTAAGACTATGTCTATAAGAGAAAACAACAATGTGAAAAGCAGAACATTCAGGCTAATGGATTAAGTAGGAGATGGGAGTCAATTCTCTTGACTCCTGTAACCAAATAACTCTGAATTTTAGCCCAAACTAAATCATGACTAAAAATCACTGAAGTGATTTATTTTTTCTATCCATTATGATGTATTCTAGGTATAAGGACTGACAAATCAATTTGGTGAAACCTTTCTTCTTGCTCAGGATTCTGTGCAAACTGCCTGCTTGTCCCTTGACTCAGCTGACTGACAGGCGTGTGAACCATGCCAATTGCAAACAAGAACATCAACAGGGACTTTGGAGATATTCAAGGAGGTACCCCTGCCAATGGCTCTTAGTAGAAGCTGAAGTTCCCAGAGTCGGTCATTTTTATGAGGGAGGCTGAGTCAATCTCTGAATTATGAAATAGCCAACTTAAGAGTTTCACCAGGCCAATAGGTATTGAAGGCCTACTAGGTACTAGGTGCTTTGGGGACCCAGCTATAAATCAGATGTGCATTATGTCTTTAGGAGTTCCCAGGCCAGTAGAGGAAAGAGTGCTCCATTCCATTCCATTCCATCCCATCCATCCCATCCCATCCCATCCCATCCCATCCCATCCCATCCCATTCCATTCTTCTTATTTTCATTCCCATTCATTAAGTGGAGGAGGCAGCATTTTAGCTGGCCCTTGAAGCATGGGGCTTGGTGGGAGGCATCCCAGCACAAAAGGAACTTTGAGATGACCTTCTCAACCCCTAAGGCCTAGGTTAAAATTAGGTCTCTCTCTGACACACATACTTTCTGGGATTGTCAGGGGACAAATAATCTTAGATTGTATGATAAGTAGGTCATTAATTTGATGATTAAACTTGCTCATACCACGGCACTAGCAATGGTACAGAATGACTGTGCTCCTATGGTTCTATTTTCTCCTTTTGAGAATATGACACTAAGCAATGAATCACCCAATGGTGAATTAGAGGTAGTTGTTTTTTTACTGACTGATCTGATCCATTGTGCAGCGATTGATTTATAAGCGATTCATCCAGAAATGCCCGGCAGTGGAGGGGGAACAGAGTGGAGGGCAGGTGAATAAACACTAAATAATAAGTTCAGAGACATGGGTTCTAGCCCCAGCTCTCCTCCTGACTAATTAGCTGTTGATCACTTCTCTGCTCTGGGTTTCCTTATTTCTATCTGGAGGAAATAGGTAGTAAGAACTTTCCCAGCTGCACCATCTATGATTTCACATAATCAACAAAAATTTCCTCTTTATCAGATCTGTAGAGAAAATCTCTAATTATTTCCCAAGTGACCAGGCAATGTTTAATGACTGGAAGAGGCTGTTATGACAATATTGGATGCACAGGATGCCCCCTGTGAGTACCCTTTGATTGGCTAAGTGGTTGTTTCTCAGGCTCCTCTGGTCTGTAGCAGTGCTTCTTAAACTAATGTGCATGTGAGTGACGGGAGGATTTTCTTAAAATGCAGATTCTGATTCAATGGGTCTATAGTGGAGCTGGGGGATCTATATTTCTCACAAGCTCCCAAGTAGTACTGATGTTGACCACATTTTTAGCAGCAAGCTTCTACAGGGTTTTGAGGAGGAGACATGAGACTGGTATCACGAGGTTTCTATATCTGAAAGAATACCAAATTTCAACTTTCTTATATTTCCCCAAGTGCTTACCCCCAGGCCTTGCTCAAAGCAAGTGCCTAGTAAGTGCTTGTTCACTGATTGATGGATTTTACTCTTGTTAAACGTTAGAAGAAAAGGTACCTTCCTACCTAAGGCAATAATAGCCCAAATGGCTTCTCCTACCTGGAGTATTGCATGCCATCCTGCTGGTAATTCCTATTAAGGCATTCTACACCTGTTAGACCAAGTTTAATGGAATATATACAACAGGATATTTTAAACCTCAGAGCTTCTTTGACCCTAACCTCCCTACAGTTGGAACCAGTCAATGTGTTTTTGTAAAGTGTAGAGAAGCAGTAGACGTGTGGATGCATGCTTTTGTCTACAGGTTTATGAACTGTTTTCCATCACTTCAGCATTTGAACCTGTACAGTAATCCCTCATGTGTTATCTTTGGTTAGAAAGAGAATGAATAAAGTCTTTTATTTAAAAAAACTCCTAATCTTAATCTTATATATCTCCATGACACACTCCAAGTAAAAAGAGGATGGAGGAACATAATGGATCGATGGAAATGGGATTGGAACTTCAGTGAGATACCAGGGAAAGCTTCTTCCTTTTCTGAATGTCAAGAAAGCAGAATCAGTCCCAAGGCCCACTTCCATCCATCCCTGGTTTGTCTCCTAGGAATACCCAGTTCATACTGATTGCTCTCTGATGAATGATTTGCATGGCTAAAATGGAAACATGTTGGTCAATTTAAGCCCTTGCTTGCCATAATGTGTTTCTTCCTGAATATGGTGCACAGTCCTTGGAAGCAATGCCAGTTGCATCATAAATATTTCAGCTGCCAATGTTTGGGACTTGTTTCTTTGACCTGGCTCTAAATCAGTCAATAAGTAATAACAATAGTTTGGTCTTTAGAGTTTGAGGAGTGCTGACAATCCACATGATTAAAATTCATAAGACAGGCATTTATCAAACTAGCACTCCACCCACAAAGGAAAGGCATTGATCAGTCCCCAACGTGTCTAATATCCATTTACAATGGAGATGCACCTTCCACTTCTAATGGACATTGCTGGGCTTATGGTTGACTGACACAGCAATTGTATCTTTTCCCATTAGATCAGTGGGAAATCCATTTGCAAGGGAACAGTCAAATTTGGATCACAGATCATTAGAATTAGGAAGGAATAATAGAAATCGTCCAGCTCAAAGCTGTCATTTCACAGATAAGAACACTAAGACATAGAGAATGGAACTTATTTGCCCAAGGTAGCACAACTATTTCAAGCACCCAGATCTCCTTGGCTAACTGTTAGGCCAGTAGAGTTCAAGAAAGCATCTGCCTTGTATCAAGCAATGTCCTTGGAAGCTCCCAACTTAGTGAGCCATTCCTCTTTCTACCAATAGATTTTTATGGTTTTGACCCAAAACACAGTGAAATTAAATAATCAATTAAAGGAAACAAAGAGACTCTCTACCACTTGATATCCATTTGTTATACAAAGTATGCGTTGAGTCTACCATATGTCAGGCACTCAAATGATAAAATCCCGAGGAATCACTGAACTCTCTTACCTGAAACTTCAAAGCTCATTTCTCAACAGAAAGACTCATAGGAGTATGGAGCCCCACCAAAACCATTCTGCTGAATCTACCTCAAGAGTAATTAATACCTTTAAGCACCCGTCAGAGGTGATCCTGTCAGGTGCTATAAACGAAGGGATAACTGAGAACACATAACATAAACACATTTTTGAGCCTCCAAGTGCCATGTCAGGTGATTTCAGACCCATGTTCTCACCTAGTTCTGGCAGTAACACAATGAAAGATTGCTCCCCTCCCTTATATTAAAAAAAGCCATAAGAATATAGAAGTTTGGAAAAAAGATTTTATGAAGTCAATCCTAGGTCAAGAGGTAAGAAAAGCTGGGGCTAAGACTTGAATACAGGTAAAGTTGACCCCAAAGGCAATTTAAACTTTGCCCTCTATTTGTCAATTTTGTGGAGGAATTGTGTCAAGAAGACAGACCTTCACTTTAAACCTTAAAGCAGTGCTAAAGGCTGAATGTTTGTACCCTTCCCACATTCATATATAGAAGCCTAAATTCCCAATATGGTGGTATTTGGAGGTAGGGACTTTGGGACATGATTAGGTCATAAGGGTGGAGTCATTGTGATGGGATTGGTCACCTTATAAGGAGTTAAAGAGACCAGAGCTTCCTCTCTCACTCGTGTGAGGATATAGCCAGAAAGTGGCTGTCTACATACCTGGAAGTGAGTCCTCATCAGACACCACATCTGCGGGTACCCTTGATCTTAGATTTCTCAGTCTCTAGAACTAAGAGAAGATATCTGCTGTTTAAGAATACCACCTCGTCTGTGGTATTCTTGTTAGAGCATCTCAAACATATTGAAACAAGTAACAAAGGTGGGATCCATTTGACCACTAAGATTCTTTCCCCCTACTTGTTAACCACTTAATTTTCTAGCTTTGTCTTAGGCACTTTTTTTTTTTTTCTGTATAATAAATTCTGGCCTGAATAACACTAAGATTTGACTCTAACTTTGCCCCCCCCAAATGATAGAAAGAGACCAAGGAGGCACAGCAAGTACAGCCAGAGGATATTCCTAGTTATGCTCCCCTCCCCAAAGCAGAATCCATAAAACCATCAGTAAGACCTGAAGCCCTCAGAAATCTGACAGTCATATAATACTTTTTATTGATAAATGTCAACAAGTTTTGCCACATTCTCCTTCCTGCATGAGGCATGGTCAACTGACAGAAAGGAGACAGGAACCCCCTGCTTTCTTCTTACTTCCCAGTACCTACTGCCTATTCCCTGGGGTGGGGGTGAGGGGCTGGTGCTGGTTTCATAAATCTCATCATCTTTTAGCTGATATCTTTCCATCAAATTATCACCTCCAAACTTATCTCCTACATCATTTTCATTAGCCCCTTTAAATTAATCTGTTTCAACTGAAGCTATTAACAGAGATGTAGCAGGTCTCAAGAGTTCATCTTCTACCGGGATCATGAGGTCTTTCAGAAGAGCCCCTTCCAACAGAGGCCAATTTTGTTGCTATCATACTGATGTTCGCTCATCAGCTGATAACTCTATTAGTCCATTGAGTTCCGCTTTTAATGGCCAAACCGTATCTGTGACCGCAATTCAATTTCCACTCTGCACTTGTGGTTCCTTGATACCTTGGAATTCTTTAAACCTGCTTGATTAGCCACCTGAGGTAAATGGCTTAGTCATTTTTAAGTTTTATGAAACATCTGTGCACTTGGATCATAGAGCAGCCAGAGGAGAAAATAGCTCTGGAATCCCCCTCAAACCATTCAGAAAGCACAGACTCCAAGATGTATGTGACAGAATTCAGGGAAAGCAGGAGAGGTAGTTAGGACCAAATCCATAGCCAAACCCAGAATTTTATGAAACTGGTATCCCTTTAAGGGACTTGAGTGGCATAGTGCTTTCTAGGCTGATCTTTTGATGGTGGCTTATTATGCAGTGGAATCCACTTAATCTATTAGAGCTCTTCCTCTGCTCCCAGAGTCTTGGTGGATATGCATACCACAGCCTCACAACATCTTGTACCCCTTAAGTTTCTCCTTCCTTTCTCTTTGTTTTTTCTCTCTCCTTTCTTCCTTCTCTCTCTTACCCACCCTGAGTGCATCTGTTTTTTTTAAAAACTCCATGTAGGCCCATGCTTCTACAGAGAATCTGTGGGTTTGAACACATGTACTGTGAGAAAGAAGAAAAGAACAGCTCCTGACATTCAGAAGCTTGCCTGGCACTCACAGCTCAGCCATGTTATTCTCTTATCAGACATGAACACAGAATACTGAGCTCAGACAAGGTTACTCTGAGATCGTGATAAAAAGAGAAAAGCAAGGCCACTTGTAAGCACAAAAATAAGATCACTGTGCTGCATACAAAATACCAAACACACCCTCTCTTGACCAACATGAGTTACTGTTGCTTCCCTACCAACTACAGTTACAGCTTTATTCTATTTCCAGTCTTCTTTCCCAAAAGAGAAGATTTACTGAGATCCCCATCATAGCATTGCCCCCACTTTGTGACGGCATCAGTTTAGAGCAAACCCTTGCTTCTCTAGACCCCTCTCAAATCATCCAACCAAAGCTCAAATCCTAGAGTAAGTTCTAAGACCCTCTTACCAAGACATCCCATGGTTCTCCATGGTATTTATTCTTTTGCAATGGGTAATAGACCCAACTATTGTAACTACAGGTATGTTCTTGGTGTTCTGTGCCTGAAGGGCATTGACAGGTGGTAAAAATAACTCACAATGAAACAATAACTTACATTTTAAAAAGCTTTCACACCCATTATTATATTCAATCTTCGTGACAATTAGGAAGGCAGGTAGGTATTATTATTATACCTATTTTCCAGATTAAGAAATTGAGGCTCAGTATGGTTAAATGGGCAATGTAAGCTTGAACATCTATTAAGTATTATAACCAGGATTTTTTTGAAGTATAGTTGACTCACAATATTATATTAGTTCCAAGTGTACAGCATAATGCTTCAGCATTTATATACAGTATGAAGTGATCACCATGATAAATCTAGCTACCATCTGTCACTGTACAAAGTTGTTATCCATTATTAACTATTTCCTATGCCATACATTGTATTATTTGTATTACTGTATACACTGCCTTATTTTATTTTATTTTATTTTATTTTATTTTATTTTATTTCTTTTATTTATTTATAACTGCAAGTTTGTACCTTTCAATCTCCCCCACCTCTGGCAATGACCAGGATATTCTCTAAATTTGTGAGACTGCTTCTGTTTTGTTTTGTTCATTTATTTTGTTTGTTTTTTGGGTCCCACATATAAGTGGAATCATACAGTGTTTGTCTTTCCCTGTGTGACTTATTTCACTCAGCAGAGCACCCCCAAGGTCCATCCATGTTGTCACGAATGGCACAATTGCACTGCTTTTCCTGGCTGAGTGATGTGAACCTGGGTTTGAGGCAACCGTTCTTGCTCCCCATTCAGTGTCTTTTCCCCTTGGTTGGGTGTAGAAGAAAAATGTCTGTCAACTGTTTGTTACTTAGTGCAACTGGAGACTGCAGGTGAGAGGGGGACGAGGCTGGAATATTTTTTGGAAGCATCCATTTTGATCAAGGATTTTTGAGGAAACTAGTTTAATATTTTTTTTTTTTAAATGAGGTTTAAACATTTTGTAGTGAAACACAACTCAAGAAAAACATAAAGATAAAAAAAAAAAGCAAAGACAGTCATTATTTGCTACAAGTGGCTTAAGGCTACTGTCTGAGATTTCCACACTCACTCCCTTGGGGTCTACATTTAGGGATACTTAGATAGAGCTGAGAATTCCATCTGATATCCATCCATCTGTTTCTGGATCACAGAGCATAAAGCCAATACCTTGGACTGACATTCAGGCTCTCTTGTAGTACTAAGGACAAAACTGTCTTCAGGGCCATGAGGATCAATGGAGTAGGGTATAATGTCCCCTGGGGCTCCCACTGATTCTGGGAGAGGGGAGTTGTGGACTTGTCTGACATGACACTTTCTCTCTAGGATTTCAGGGATCATCCAACTTTCTGGAGCTTGGCTTTCTCCAGACCAGCCCTCCCTGTGAGATGTAAGCCATAATGTGGCCCTCTCTGGCCCAGATACTACTGCTGAGAGGCATGGGGGAAAGAAAAGTTCCCTGACACAACTGACCTTGACTCTACCCTATGTCAAATCCCGACAATGACTTCAGGGGCATACACTGGTCAAAGAGGTACACAGACCTTCAGGGAATTTGAAATCTGGACCGTATGCCTAAGCAAGCTCCTTTTAGCTTTGGAAAGGCACCATCTCCTGTCACATCTGGAATTCATTTAGACCCCAGGGGCTCTTGTACTGAAACAACATGCAGCGACTTTAAATAGAACAAAAGAAAATTGTCAAGGACTACCTGAGCTGACAAATTATTTGTATTATAATGTTATTTAAAGATGTACAACATAAAAGTCAGTATAATCTCCTTATGCTTACAGCTCTTGTATGACTATTAAAACCAAACAAAATAATCTCATAATTATTTACAAAGCAAACACAAACAAATGTAGAAAACCATGCTATTCAAATGCGCACATCAGTTCAAAGTGATGGCAGGTGTTGTTTGCTGAAACAATAGCATGGCTCACAGGACAACTGGGGGACAGGCTACTCTTACTCAGCCTCTGTTATGAGTTGTATCCCCCAAAAAGATATGTTGAAGTCAGAACCCCTAGTACCTGTGAATGTGACCTTACATAAGGTCGCTGCAGATTCAGTCAAGTTAAGATGATTAGGGTGGGCCCTAATCCAATATGACTAGTGTCCTTTTAAGAAGAAGAAAGGAAAGAAAAAGGAGAATGTCATGTGATTGGAGATTGGAGGACTGCGGCTGCAAGCCAACAAAGGCTAAGGATCAACAGCCATGATCAAAAGCTAGGAAGAGGCAAGGAAGGATTCTACCTAGTCTCAGAGGGCACATGGCAGCTGACACCTTGATTTCTGACTTTTTGCCACCAATACCATGAGGGAATAAACCATCCAGTTTGTGGTACTTCCTTATAGCAGACTTAGAAACAAATACAGATCTTTTTAGCTCAATATGCCCATGCTAATGGGTTGTATGATGAATCAATTCTCCCAAGAGGCTTTGCTATGCCAACTACAGCAAACCCTTCTTTTACCAGGGTCTCCCATGGTAGATTGGCCGTCAAGGGCATGAGCCTTACCAAGGCTGCCTTTCTTCCTTTTTTTGTGTGTCATAACAATTAAAGCACTGCTTTAAAACATAAGCCCAAAGGTAGAGGCAAAAATGTCTTTCTTTTAGATTATTATCAAAATGAAAACAGATCATTTAAACAATCAGAGGAAACTCACAGACCCTTGTATGACCATGGACTCTGACGAGCAAAAACATCTAAATTCCATTTATTTCTCATTCTCTCTTGTCTCCCCTGGTTCTCTGATTCTTGTTTGGCTCTTGTTCCTGGCTGGTAACTCTTGGATCAAGAGTCTCTGGCTTTAATAGTCACGTTAAACTTCTGCTCCTCACCATGCTTGATTCCAACTTGGCTTTGCAGTCAGGGTCTGGGCAAGCAGCCTCTAGCATCAGCCACCTGACCACTGTAAGAGGTAGGGCTTGGCGTTCTCTGGAGCAGGGCATGCCATGTCAACCCCACAGCCAGCAACTGGGCCCCATACCTGCAAAGCTCCCTGTGAATGACACTGTTCTCTTTGTACACAGATGCCCTGGGGACCTGACTGACAGAGGGCGCCTGGGGAGCAGGGAATCTCCTTGTTAGTGTTCGTCTGAGCTTTCTGAGTCTGGGATAGCTGGGAGGTAATGGGGCACTTGCATCTCCCAGAGAAGTGACTATTTTCTAGTTGATTTGGAAAACATCAGTGTTTTAATAACCAACACAGTTGAAGTGGTATATGCTACCTAAATATCCGTCCCGCTTGAACAACTATAGAAGAGACAATTATGTGCTGTCACGAAGTGATTTGGAAGGGACTGGACATTTCTTGAGACCTTTATTTGGGTGTTATGAATGTACTGAGATTATGGAGTAAAAACAACTTTTCAAACACTGGCAGAAATGGGGATATCCACCATTCTGCGGCAGCCCAGCAAGACCCCTCTGATGCGTCCATCTGGCTCATTGTGAGACGAGTAAAAAGTTATGGCTATAGGAAAGAAAACAACTTTTGCTTATCTGTCTCATAGAGGCACAAATCATTTCTAAACAAGCTAAATTAGCACTAATTGAGAAGCAGATGTCCAACTCCTTGTGTGGAACTCGCTGGCTTCATCATTTAAATCTTTGCAGGAAGCAGAATCACAGGTATGCCAAAGTGTACCTAAGATCGCTAATGACAAACCCAAATCATGCCTACCCTCCACTCTCCTCTGGCAGGTGGCTTTCCCCCTCCATTGTAATCCTCATGATAATGGCACTTGACCAGTAAAAGAGCATCTGTTGGGAGAACGCACTGAATCAAAAAACCTTATAGTACTAGTAACTTTGGGGTGTTAATTACACAAATTGCCCATCAACTCCATTGTTACTCTCTTTCCTCTCATAAATTAAAAAAATCGTTGAGACTTCTAAGCATGAAATGCATTTGAGCCAGAAGTTTTTGCTATAAATATGGATGGGAATCCTGTATATCATGAGAGCCACAGCCAAGGGCTCTGGACTGTTGGTTCCAAGGCAGTTTGGTGTTTGTGGGAAGTCCACTGTCTGGCAGTCAGGAGGCTGACTTTTATCCCAGGTTTGCTATGATGATCTGGGAGAACTTGAGTATTTGCCCTTCCCTATTTTGAGCTTTAGCTTCTTTATTGGTAAAAATGGAGTATATTGGAGAGAGAGGGCAAGATGGCGGAGAAGTAAGGAGCTCCGTACTTGCACTCGCGCCCATACATCACACAGAAAAGATCTGAAGCCATTGTAAACCTTACAAAACCTGAGAGACTGGGAGAAAAGGGACGCAGAATCCACTGAGAGAGCCTTCTAACGTGAGTGCGAACTCGGGAAGATAAAATCGGGCCGGGATCGGAGACTCCAAGGTGGGAGGCGACCCCCCTCTATCCTCTACGGGAAGTGAGAGGGGAAAAGGAGAGAGTCCCAAACAGAAAAACCTCCGCTCAGAGGGGAAAAAAACCTCCGCTCGGTGCATAGAAAGACCGTACTTGCCAAATACCTGCACACCAGGTCCCCTCGCGCCAGCTGGTCCTGGGGGGTGGGGGGGCTGAGCACACAAACTGCTTCTTTGTTCTGGCTCCTGGAGACTGGACTTCAGAGTGGAGGGGCGCCTGCCGCCATTGTAGCTCCCGGGCGGCTGGGGCCCCTGAAATAGCCGCATGCACTGACACCCTGCGTCCGCGCTCCTGGCTGGCTGTAACTCGAGAGGGAAGGCAAGGAACTAAAAACTGGGAAATTAGCCTGTGAGTTCGTGTTTCAGGTAATGAGCCATAGAGGGACCCAGTTTTCCTCACTCCAGCGGGCTTGGCTCAGAACACCCTGCAGGCAAGCCCCTGCGTGCTCGCCAGCCCGACCCAGAGAAGGAAGCAGAGATTCTGACGCCACCCCCAGAGCTCCGCAGGGGGCCTGGAATTGCCCGAGGGGTTTGCCTGGGAAGCTGTGTCTAAGGCAATTTCAGCGGGGCACGCGGACGGGGATTTGGAGATTGGAACTGGCCTGGGTTGAAGAGTGCAACCAACTTCGGCTGCGTCCCCGGTACAGGGAGTTGACACGCCCAAAAAAGCGAGGAGCAGCGCTTGGTTCAAGAAGGGACTGGAGCACCACCACTCTCCTCCCCACAACCGCCAAGGCAGAGCTCCCACCTGAGGCACTGGATCACGCCACGCCCATCCCTGCCTGAGAGCTGCCCTCCTCCCTTTTTTTTTTCTTTTTTTTCCTCCTTTTTTTGTTTTTTTCCCCTTTTTTTCTTTCCTTTTTTCCCCTTTTTTTTCTCTTTCTTTTTTTCTTCTTCTTTCTCTTTTCTCTCTTTGTTCCCCAGAACACTGACCTGATTAACTCTGGTCGTCAGGTTGCTTAAACAATCACAACTAGTCCATTCTGTAAATGTAAATTCTACACCTACTGACATTTTCAGCTATTTCTCTCAGGAGTAATTAGACTATATAGTTTCTCTGGATAATTCCAACATCCTTTTCTCACCTATCCAACCATATTCTACCCTTTATCTCTTTGAAAAAAGCTTCTTATCCCTTCTGCCTGTTCATTCTATTTCCAATTTTGGCTCATCCCACCCTGCCTTCTCTCTCTTTCTCTATGCTCTTCAACCAGCAATGCATACACACGGCTATTTAACTGTAGCTGGGAAATCCAGGTATATGCTTTAAACCGTTCTTTGTCCATCAGTTTTCTTCTTTTTTCCTTTTCTTTTCCCCTTTTTGACCCTTTTATGTATTTTATACTCCCTATTATTTGCCCTCCCTCTTCCGTCTTTTCTCTTAACTTTTTCGTTTTCCCTCTCACTTTGCATGTTAGTTGAATTAGCCTGTGCGTTTGTGTGCTCCTGCTCCCTGTGTGTTTGTCTGTCTGTTTTCTTTTCCAGGGCTACCTCAAGAAACAAGCTAGAGTACACAAGGTGGAGAGTCCCAAATATCACTATGAATAGGAAAATAAAATAACCAAGATCCCAACAAGAGAGACCAAGAGATACCATTCAAAAAACACTCTCTGAAAAGATAGGCCCTGGACAGTCAAAGAGTCATCTTGGATATAGCAGCGCTCATAGAAACAGAGAGCATAACAGGTCTTTAAAACCAACAAGAGCCGGAAAGCTAACTAAAATGACGAAACGAAAGAGCTCTCCTCCAAAGAAACTCCAAGAAGAAATGACAGCTAATGAACTGCTCAAAACAGATATCAGCAGCATAACTGAACAAGATTTTAGAATAATAATGGTGAAATTAATAGCTGGGCTTGAAAAAAACATAGGGGACATCAAAGAAACTATGGCTACAGACAGAATGGAAAATAAAAATAGGCATGAAGAATTAAAAAATGCGATAAATGAGATCCATAATAAATTAGAGGCCTCCAATGCACGGATGGAAGAGGCAGAAAGGAGAATAAGTGATTTAGAAGACACCATTATAGAAAAACAAGAAGCTGACAAAAAAAGAGACAAACTGATCCAGGAACAGGAAAGAAGAATTCGAGAGCTCAGCGATACGGTCAAACGCAACAATATCCATATCATAGGAATCCCAGAAGAGGAAGAGAGAGGGAAAGGTGCTGAAGGAGTCCTGGAACAAATTATAGCAGAGAACTTCCCCGACCTGGGGAAGGAAGTAAATGTGGAAATACAAGAGGCTCAGAGGACTCCCCTCAGACGTAACTTGAATCGATCTTCTGCACGACATATCATCGTAAAAATGGCAAAATACAAGGACAAAGAGAGAATTTTGAAAGCAGCTAGGGAGAAAAGGGCCCTCACATACAAAGGGAAACCTATCAGAGTGGTGACAGACCTATCTACTGAAAC
The DNA here is from genome assembly GCA_017311185.1 of Proteles cristata cristata. Lineage (NCBI taxonomy): Eukaryota > Metazoa > Chordata > Mammalia > Carnivora > Hyaenidae > Proteles > Proteles cristata. The sequence continues at coordinate 571,048 of JAESUZ010005172.1, forward strand.
GTGGCAGGCCAGAAAGGAATGGCAGGAGATCTTCAATGTAATGAACAGTAAAAATATGCAGCCAAGAATCCTCTACCCAGCAAGCCTGTCATTCAAAATAGAAGGAGAGATAAAAACCTTTCCAAATAAACAGAAATTGAAAGAGTTTGTCACCACGAAGCCACGCCCTACAAGAAATCCTGAGGGGGATGCTCAGAAGGAAAGGTTGCAAGGAACAAAGATTCCAGAGACACCACCACAAACATGAACCCTACAAAAGATACAAAGACTCTAAACCCACATATTTCAATAATAACACTGAATGTAAATGGGCTGAATACTCCAATCAAAAGACATAGGGTAGCAGATGGATTAAAAAACAAAATCCATCTATATGCTGTCTACAAGAAACTCATTTTAGACTGGAAGATACCTTCAGATTAAAAGTGAGGGGATGGAGAAATATATATCATGCTACAGGAAATCAAAAGAAAGCCGGAGTAGCGATACTTATATCAGACAAACTGGACTTTAAGTTAAAGACAATCACAAGAGATGAAGAAGGGCACTACATAATAATTACAGGGTCCATCCATCAGGAAGAACTAACAATCATAAATGTCTATGCACCGAATATGGGAGCACCTAAATATCTAAAACAATTAATCACAAACAGAAACAAGCTTATAGATAAGAATGTGCTAATAGCAGGGGACTTTAATACTCCGCTGACAGCAATGGATAGGTCAACCAGACAGAAAATCACTAAAGAAATAATGGACTTGAAAGACACATTGGACCAGTTGGACCTGACGGATATATTTAGAACTTTACATCCTGAGGCCAGGGAATTTACTTTCTTCTCAAGTGTGCATGGCACATTCTCCAAGATAGATCACATACTGGGACATAAAGCAGCCCTCAATAAATATAAAAGAATAGAGATCATACCATGCACACTGTCAGATCAAAATGCTTTGAAACTTGAAATCAATTACAGGAAGAAGTCTGGAAAACCTCCAAAAACATGGAGGTTAAAGAACACCCTTCTAAAGAATGAATGGGCCAATCAGGCAATTAGAGAAGAAATTAAAAAATATATGGAAACAAATGAAAATGAAAACACAACAATTCAAAATCTATGGGATGTGGCAAAGGCAGTCCTAAGAGGAAAGTACATTGCTCTCCAGGCCTATTTCAAGAGATTAGAAAAAGCGCAAGTCCAAAATCTAACAGCTCACCTAAAGGAACTAGAGGCAGAGCAACAAGAATGCCCTAAACCCAGTAGAAGAAGAGAAATAGTAAAAATTAGAGCAGAAATAAACAACATAGAGACCAAAGAAACAATTGAACAGATCAATGAAACTAAGAGTTGGTTTTTTGAAAAAGTCAACAAAATTGACAAACCTCTAGCCAGACTTATCCAAAAGAAAAGAGAGAGCACCCAAATAGACAAAATTATGAATGAAAATGGACTTATTACAACCAACCCCTCAGAAATACAAGCAATTATCAGGGAATACTATGAAAAATTATATGCCAACAAGTTGGACAACTTAGAAGAAATGGACAAATTCCTAAACACACACTCACTACCAAAATTCACACGGGAAGAAATAGAAAACCTAAACAGACCCATAACGAGTGAAGAAATTGAATCAGTGATCAAAAATCTCCTAACAAATAAGAGCCCTGGACCTGATGGCTTCCCTGGGGAATTCTACCAGACATTTAAAACAGACTTAATCCCAATTCTTCTCAAGCTATTCCAAAAAATAGAAAGTGAAGGAAAACTCCCGGACTCATTTTATGAAGCCAGCATCACTCTGATTCCCAAGCCAGACAGAGATCCAGCAAAAAAGAGGACTACAGGCCAATATCCTTGATGAACACGGATGCAAAAATTCTCAACAAGATCCTTTCCAATCGAATCCAGCAGCATATAAAAAGAATCATCCACCAAGATCAAGTGGGATTCATTCCTGGGTTACAGGGTCGGTTCAACATTCGGAAATCAATCAATGTGATACATCATATCAATAAAAGAAAAGATAAAAACCATATGATCCTGTCAATAGATGCAGAAAAAGCATTTGACAAAATACAGCATCCCTTCTTAATAAAGACTCTCGAGAAAGTTGGGATAGAAGGAACCTACTTAAACATCATCAAAGTCATCTATGAGAAGCCATCAGCTAACATCATCCTCAACAGGAAAAAACTGAGAGCTTTCCCCCTGAGATCAGGAACACGACAGGGATGTCCACTCTCACCACTGCTGTTTAACATAGTGCTGGAAGTCCTAGCATCAGCCATCAGACACCAAAAGGAAATCAAAGGCATCAGAATTGGCAAAGAGGAAGTCAAACTTTCACTCTTCGCAGATGACATGATACTCTACATCGAAAACCCGACAGACTCCACCAGAAGCCTACTAGAACTGATCCAAGAATTCAGCCAAGTTGCAGGGTACAAAGTCAACGTACAGAAATCGGTTGCATTTTTATACACCAACAATGAAGCAACAGAAAGAGAAATCAAGAAACTGATCCCATTCACAATTGCACAAAAAACCATAAAATACCTCGGAATAAACCTAACCAAGGATACAAGAGATCTGTATGAGGAAAACTATAGAAAACTTATGAAGGAAATTGAAGAAGACACAAAGAAATGGAAAAACATTCCATGCTCATGGATAGGAAGAATAAATATAGTTAAGATGTCATTACTACCTAAGGCACTCTACACATTCAATGCAATTCCAATCAAAATTGCACCAGCATACTTCTCAAAACTAGAGCAAACTATCCAAAAATTTGTATGGAACCACAAAAGACCCCGAATAGCCAAAGTAATCCTGAAAAATAAAACCAAAACGGGAGGGATCACCATCCCAGACTTTAGCCTCTACTACAAAGCTGTCATCATCAAGACAGTATGGTATTGGCACAAAAACAGACATAGACCAATGGAACAGAACTGAGAACTCAGAAGTCGACCCAAAAGTATACAGCCAACTAATCTTTGACAAAGCAGGAAAGAATATCCGATGGAAAAAAGACAGCCTTTTTAACAGATGGTGTTGGCAGAACTGGACAGCAACATGCAGAATGAAACTAGATCATTTTCTCACATCATGCACAAAAATAAACTCAAAATGGATAAAGGACCTGAACGTGAGACAGGAGACTATCAACACCCTAGAGAAGAAAGCAGGAAACAACCTCCTGGACCTCCACCGCAGCAACTTCTTACTTGACACATCCCCAAAAGCAAGGGAATCAAGAGCAAAAATAAGCAATTGGGACCTCATCAAGATTAAAAGCTTCTGCACAGCCAAGGAAACAACCCAGAAAATTAATAGGCAACCAACGGAATGGGAAAAGATAGTTGCAAATGACATATCAGATAAAGGGTTAATATCTAGAATCTATAAGGAACTCACCAAACTACACACCCAAAAAACAAACAACCCAGTGAAGAAATGGGCAGAAGATATGAACAGACACTTCTCCAAAGAGGACATCCAGATGGCCAACAGACACCTGAAATGATGCTCAGCATCCCTCCTCATCAGGGAAATACACATCAAAACCACACTGAGATACCACCTCATGCCAGTCAGAGTGGCTAAAATGAGCAAATCAGAGAATTCTAGATGCTGGCGAGGATGTGGAGAAACGGGCACCCTCCTACACTGTTGGTGGGAATGTAAACTGGTACAGCCCCTCTGGAAAACAGTGTGGAGGTTCCTCAGGAAACTAACAATAGAACTCCCCTAAGACCCAGCAATAGCACTGCTAGGAATTTACCCAAGGGATACAGAAATGTTGATGCATAGGAGCACATGTACCCCAATGTTCATAGCAGCACTCTCCACAATAGCTAAAACATGGAAAGAGCCTAAGTGTCCATCAACAGATGAATGGATCAAGAAGATGTGGTTTATCTATACCATGGAATACTACATGGCAATGAGAAACAATGAAATCTGGCCATGTGTAGCAACATGGATGGACCTTGAGGGTGTTATGCTGAGCGAAATAAGTCAGGCAGAGAAGGACAAATATCATATGTTTGCACGTATAGGAGGATTAGGAGGAACCTGACGGAGGAACAAGGGGGAGAAGAAGGGGGAAATGGTGGGGGAAAGGGAGAGAGGCAAACCATGAGAGACTCTTGAATGCTGACAAAAACTGAGGACTGATGGATGTGGGAGGGAGGGGGGGACGCGCATGGAGGAGGACACTTGTGGGGATGAGCACTGAGTGTTATGTGGAAACTAATTTGAGAATAAACTATTTGTAAAAAAAAAAATGGAGTATATTACTAGTTTTGTAGGTCTGGTTGCTATAAGAATGCATAAAATAATGAAAGCACACCTAGACTCCCAAGCAGGTGGAAATGTGTATGTGGGTGTGTGTTTCTGTGGGTGTGTGTACATGCACACACATGCACACACTTAAAACCTTTAGGTGCTACAGTGAAATGGACACTGGACTGGATATCAGAACACCAGGGTTTGGATCCAGATCTATTTGCTATGTGACCTTGAACAAGTCCCTTAAGTTTCTGGGCTTCAGTTTCCTCATCTGTAAAAAGGCAATGTTGGACAAATAACTTCAAATGTCCTTTCCAGGTCAAGGGCATCTGATTCTGAGAATCAGAAAGAGACAAATCCATGACTCTGCCACTGCGTAAGGTTAGGTGTCACATGGTGGCTGCAATGTGACAAAGGTGCAGGGGGCTGGGTAGCACTTCCTGAGTGTCCTGCTTGAAGAGAATATGGGCACAGACCTGGAGTGACACCCCAGCACTTAAGGGTGTCTTTTCCCTTCTCTATGTATGAATCCTTATCTTCCTTTTCTCCTTTTGCTCTTCCCTTCTTGCTCCCATATCCTCACTTCTTGGATTTCAGGCCTGCCAGGAGGTTGACCCAGGATTTCCAAAGTGGTTGGGAGGGACCATTGCTAAGTCTGCAAGCAGAACCAACCAGTGTGGCTCATTCAGCCTTTCACAGGTCATTGGTGTGAACTGAGAGTGAGTGTGAACCAAAATCCAGCGGCCTTTCCCAGTAGTGATGAAATTAATGGATGGTAATTCAGGAAGGAAGTGGAGGAGGACAGTTAGCCCTATAAACACAGGAAGTCCTTATGCCCTGGGCACTCTGAGAGGCTTGTGTTCACTGATAATCAAGCTAATAATAGCTCCTAGAATGTCTTTCAGCTAGAATGTTTTTTCTGAAGGCATCTGCACCTTCCCAGCTGTAATTTCATTCCCCTGCCCATTGCTCCTACAAGACTTCTCTTATTACCCTCAATTTGCACACGGAGAAACTGAGGCATAGAAAGAAGAAAGTCACATCATAGTTGGCATTGGTTCTATTTTCTCAATGGTTATGTCAAATAAATGACAGCAAAGAACAATGTGATTACTACTGAAATACTTTTTTACACTGTTCAAATTATTTCTGAATGATAAGGTGGGGGGAAATGGTGTACCATGGAATAGGGAGACAGGAGCTCCCAGTTACCCAAGCATCTTCTCTTTCTTCTGTCCTGTTGCTTGGCCTTGGCAGTCAGGTAGTTGTGATCAGGAGCATGAGGACAATGAGAAATGAGGAATGACATTGCTTTAAGCAAGACACAGGGAACACGAGTAGATGAGTCTGGACAAGTCAACTGTCATTCTGAAACAAATGACCTCCTCAGAAAGGTAGGATTCTCACATCATCTTGAGACGTTGGGGGCTGGGTCACCCAAGGCGCCCAATTTGAATGTTCTTTTGTAAATGAACAGATGAAAACTGAACAGACTGGGTGCCCAGGGACAACAGAGGTCTAGGCAGAAGCATCTAAGTTATGGCTTTTAGGGGCTCAGGCACTTTTGCCTTCATGGGACCCTTTCACTAGAAAAAGAAAATTAAAAATGTATCTTACAATTGCATTGGTATACAGATAAATATATTAATAGTATCTATTAAAACACTTTATATTCAACCTAAAATCTCATTTCTCCCCTTCTGATTTTAAAAGAAATTAAAATGTTTTCAGTAGGCCCTAAAAGCATTGTGGCCCTAGGCACTGTGACTTCTGTGCAGTGGAGGCAGGTCAGCCCCGGGGACATTTTCTGCCTCCTAGAGCTGTTGGCTTCAGTACCTGACTCCTCAGGTCTGCCCAAGCTTGTCCAGGCTAGGCTTACCCAAGTCTACAGGATCAGCCTCAAAACATTCGTATGAGCTTTCCAGGAGGGGCAGATGCACCTCTGCCTTTACAGATGAAGAAACTGAAGCTTAAAGAGGCCAAAGTCAAGTTATCAAAGATGGAGGAGTCAGGATTCGAAGTAAGCTCTGCCTGGCTCTAAAATCCATGATTTGACTTCTACTTCCTGCTACTGAGAACCACTCCCCTACACCAGAGGCCTTTGGGGACTTGCATCAGACATAATATGAAGCTTAGAAAATATGGAGATTAGTAATTACGCAAGGGTGGATCGGTGATGGTGGATCATAGGGAGAAAAGTCTAAAAATAAGTTCTACATAATGCAATGAACAAGGTCCCACAGAGAAGCTCAGAGGGAAAAAGAAATCATTCCCAGAGGATTAATGTTCTAGTAAGCTGTAAGCTGCTTATATTTTCACCCTATTACCGTAACTTTCAAGTATCTGTCTCAAACGATAAAAAGGCAATTACTTAGGGCCAGATACATCACAGGCTAGGCGACGCTGTCCCTGAGCCATAAGGGGGTTCCCTTGCACAGTTTCCCAGAGGCAGCGTGGTGGCTGAAGAGGAGTTGCTAGGTTAGCAGTAAGTGGGGACATTTCACCTCTTCTGGAGGGAACTCGATCAATTCTCAGAGCATCAAGCTTCTAGAGGACCAAGAGGCCTCGGTCTGGGAGAGTCTGAAATTTATGTTTAGGCGTGACCATTTCCTGGTGTGTCATGAACGAGTCGCTTCACCTCTCTTGTCCATGACAGTCCCACCCATACCACACACATAGGTTTCTGTGAGGCTTAAATCAAATAAGGGATGTAAGTGGGGTTTGGGAACTACCAAGTGCTGTCCAGCTGCTGGAGACTTTACCCTGCCCCCAAAGAGTTTCCTGTTCTCAGACAGTATTATGTCCATTTGTCCCTGAATACACAGAAACAGGGGTGGTCACAGCTTCCTCAAAGCCGCCTCTCTGGTCTCCCAGCCGCTGGCCCCCAACACCACCGCCATCGCCTGGCTGGGCTGCCATACAATGGTAGTAGATTACACTAATTTGTTTTATTTTATTTGACATACTTAGAATTAAGGCTTTTTGAAAGCACCATGCAAATGTATGTAAATGACTACATTTCATGCAAAATAACATGCAAATAGTGTCCCTGTGTTGGCTTAGAAAAATCTGGTGGCCAAAGGCTGTTTATATCCTCACAAACATCAGGAAGAATAAACTTCAGTTACCCTTTCAGATGTTTAAAAAACATAGATGTGAGGGAACCTAGAGTTTCCTTGTGGCTTTTCGGCTGTCTGGTTATGATGTTTGAGAGCTCATAGCAGTTAAGCAAAGTCTTTTGCTCATTAATTATTCAACATTGATGGTACCAGGAACTAGATTACTAGAAGACGAGTAAGGTACCAGTTCTCCCTTACGGACCTCCCTGGCAATGTGGATATAAGAGCTGCCAGTTAAAACACAGCTAGGGCATCAGTTTCCTGGCGCACATTCAAGGGTGGTGCCCAACGCCATCCTGAATAAAGTCTAAATACCTGGTCAGAGCACTCAAGACTCTACAACCTAGCCCCAAGTGGCCTGGCCACCAGAATCTGTTCCTTTTCTCTTTTCGTGAGGCCTCTACTTTTCCCAGGTGTTTTCAGTGTGTCATATTTTTATTCTTCCAAATATGTTTACCTCTTCCCCTGCTCTGTGTTTCTCTGGTATTGCTTATCTCCAAATACCAAAGAGCATCACATCATTGTTCCTGGCCTGAGTTTCCTTTTAGTAGACAAACTGAAATGGTTTGTTAACTTAGGCTTCTAAAGCCAGGGGAAGTTAAAGCAGGCAGATCTTTAGCAATCAATCACAAAATACAACACCCTTGTTCTACAAATGAGTAAACCGAGGAGAAGAGATTAGAAGGTACTTGATCAAAGTGATAGAATCAGAACAAGAACAGAAGTGCCACCTCCAGGCCTCTTTATTTAATTATTAATTAATTAATTTACTTACTTATTATTTTTAATGTTTATTTATTTTTGAGAGAGACAGAGAATGAGAGGGGAAGGGGCAGAGAGAGAGGAGACACAGAATCTAAGCAGGCTCCAGATTCTGAGCTGTCAGTACAGAGCCTGACGCGGGGCTCGAACTCATGGATCATGAGATCATGACCTGACCTGAAGTCTGATGCTTAATAAACTGAGCCACCCAGGTGTCCAGGACTCTTTATAATAAATGCATGGTCATGGCTCACAGCCATGAGTACAAGAAAATAACAAGTTGATCAGCTTCCTAGGGATCATTTAAACAAATCAGACTATATTTATTGAACAGCTATCCTGTGTGGAAAGTAGTGAGGGGACAGTAAAGTTCTGGGACAAGACTCTACCATCTCAAGGATTACAATTTAGATGCTACATAGATGTGTAACCAGCCTTTATGCTGTTGTTGATGATGATGATGATAATAATAATGAGAGCAGCTCACACGTACCATCCATGAACTCTGGGTCGGGCACTCTGCAACCCTCTTCTTCTTCTCCAGAGTACAGACAAGAGCTTCTCAACCCTGCCTACACAGGAACATCACATGCGGGAATGTGAAGCCTCGGAGTGCACAGGCTCCACCCCCACCACTCAAATGGGATCTTGAGGGTGAGGACCAGGTATCAGTACTTTCAATGGAGGAGCTAGGCTGCAGAGAAGTGAGATGAGATGGCTCCCTCACTCTGCCCAGAGCCCCTCTCTGTGCTCTCTCTGACTCTGCCACCAAGATGCCCCTATTGGGTTCATTCCTCATGGCGACAGCGTGGCCGCAACACTGACTGGCCATCTGGCTACCTCCTGCCTCTTGCCCTGGGCTGAGGGAACAAGAAGGGCACAGACATCACTTAACCCGACGCTCCAGGGGCAAGCCTTATTACTTATCCAGGGGTCATTTGCTCTTGTTCAATATGATTTCTTGCCAAAATTTCTCTGGTAGGTGCACCAGCACCTGAGCTGAGAGCATTCCGAGCAAGGCACCACAGCCTCTGGGTAGGACAGGGGCAGTGGGGACACACAGAACGGGTCTGCTGGCATGCGGTGCTTTTGTCAGGCTGCGAAATTATTTTGAGCAGCACAGCAAGCAGTGGCTTGGGAGTGGGTAATCCTATGTGCTTGTTACAATGCAGCTGAGATGATTGACCCGAATGAACAAGACATAATAGAATTGGTCCTGGTTTGTTGGGCACACACAGAAGAAAAGGAAATGGAGTCAGACCTTGTCCTTCCCTCCACAGTCTGCTTCTCTTAGCTGATGACACGATTCAGTGGTACCTTTGGTATAAAGAGGGTGGCTGGGGGAGAAGTGCAGGATTTTACCTTGAACACAGGTGGACACTTTGTGTCCCAGGTTCAATAGCACAGGTGAGCATCTTCCAGAAAAGCTCCTGGCTTTGCTTCCCAGCTGGAAACCCACCCACACATCTTGTCTTTAGAATGGAGGCCCTCACCACTCTCAACGTTTCTTGACCTCCTTGCTACTTGAACTGGTGTGAACTTTTCAGTGCAAGAGTACTGCCTAATGGAAGGTAGGGAGAAACTGATGCTGCTTTTCATGTAGTTCCACAGCTGCAGTGAAGTAAAAGGTGAGCAAAAAGTGATGAAGGGTCATAATTTTTTAAAAATATTTATTTATTTATTTAGTGAGAGAGAGAGAGAGAGAGAGAGAGAGAGAATGCAGGGGGTGGGGTGGCAGAGAGAGAGGGAGAGAGAGAATCCTAAGCAGGCTCTGCACTGCCAGCATAGAGCCCAACTGTGGCTCGAACCCATGAACCCTGAGATTGTGACCTGAGCCTAAATCGAGTGGGATGCTTAACAGACTGAGCTACCCAGTCAGCCCTTGTCCCTCGAAATGTTTTTTTTTTTTTTTAAATGACAAAGGAGGGGTAACAGTTTTGGTTTTTGCCTTATTGTTTTCTTTATAAATTTAAGGCCAGATGCAGCAATTTATGGTTTATTATTCTTTCCTGTGGTGCTTGCTAAAAATTTCAAAGTTATACCATACTGACTTTCTTTCCCTTTGTATTTCATTGCTAGTGGACGCAGTTTGAATCAAATCTTTAACAAAGAGAGAATGCTCAGAGCCTGCTTGCTTGCTGAAACTGCTGGAAACCTTTTTGATTTTCTAGGAAGCCACAGAAGATGCAGCAGCTTCTGTAGTCCACAGACTTAATATATGAAGTACTTTAGGAGGGAGGCTGGTTTGGTTTTGCTGGTAATGTGAGTTCATTTGCAATTCTCTTCTCTTCTTAGCAGGCTTGGAAATGAGTGTTGAAATTCAGAAGAGGGTGTGTGTGCGTCGTGGGTGTGTGAAGCCAGAGGGTGTGTGCTCCCTGTCTATACTCTGGGGAAGGGACGGCTGGCCATGCGTCATTTTTTACAGCTGTATTTGCACAGGTGGGAAATAACAGTGTCATCTTGAAACGGCAGACACAATGATATACGTGTTTGGGGGCAGTCACAGAGCACAGTGAATCATGCAACATGCAAGGCAGTCCCGCTATAAGTCAATCCACACTGCCCACCAAAAGCTCCTCAGGTAAGTGGAGAGGCTGCCTTCAGATTACTTTGGAAGATGAAAAATAACCCCATATATATTCAGGCCAATAAAGGAGCTATGCAGGTGAATAAAAACAAATCCTGAAATCAGAGTCTCAAGGTTGGAGGAAACCATAAAGGTGTCTAGTCCAGCCACCCATCCAAGCACCTGTGCTTGAATCCTCTTAACATTTTTGTATATTTCCCTCTGGTTTGCTGGTTGAACCCCTTCTGTGATGGGGATCTCACTGCCTCCAAGCAATTGACCCATTCAATTTCACAGTGTACAGACAATTCAAAAACAAGACAAAACAAAATCTCTGTGTTGTTAAAACCACAGCACCTACTGCAGCAATGCTAGCTCTACCCACTACTGGCCAAAGGGTAAAAATGATCCCTCTTCGCATGACAATCTTCCAGTAGGTGCAGACAGCTGCTATGCTGTCATGCTATATAATTTGTTTCTTTGGTCATTCACTAACTGAACATATATTGAGGACCTACCCTGTGTCAGAAACCAGAGTCTAGAGATATGAGGTGGATAAGACATAGAACCTGCTCTCACAATGTAATGGGGGATCAGACATCTACTCAATGAATCTGAATTTACTGTGGTGAGTAAAGGTCTAAACAATGTTCTCTGGGGGCCTACAGGGAAACAGTTATTTGCCTAGTAGGTGGGTAGGTGAGTAGAGGCACAGACAGCCTCCCAAGGTGGTAGCTTTGGTCATGGATTCTGATGTCTACATACTTCCTACCTGCTCTCTAAGCTTCTTGGTTAATTCCTCATTAGATCTGTATGTTCTTTTCTGCCCAGTCACTGTGTCGGGGTCTCCATTAATGCAGGCCCTGGCAGTTACTGCTGTTAGGTACTTTTCTGCTCACAGTCCGGACCCAACTCTCTTCACCTAGGTGTGCTACCCGGAGGCACTTCATCTGGAGCAGGGAAGCCTTTGAGAGAGGACAAGCCCCTCAGGGGTCTGGCTGCATGGCCTGAGGGCTCATGGATGTCAGTCCCCCCTCCACCCTAGTCACTTCCCTATAGGAGCTGTCTGTGCAGATGAGGCTCTTGTGTCAAAACCCTCATCTGGTTTGCAGAGGCATAGATTGCCAAAGGAAATCCTGAGGCTCCTTTTGCAAGCATTTTGCCTGCAATGTGACCTATTTAGGAGAAAGGGGCCATGTTCAGTTGTGAAAGCTCCTTCCTTGTGTGGAACTGGAGGAAAGGTCCTTAATTATCACCCTCGGGACTCCCCAGGTACCCGTGAATTGGGAACATTCCTCTTGAAGACGGGCTAATGAAGCAATTTCCTGTTACTACACATTGCACCTGGACATTTGACATTGGAGAAATAGGAAGAGAAAGTGCCAGAGCTGGAAGTGAATGATACCAAGCAAAACTGAAAGGGCAAAGGGCAAGATGCTCCTTCCACATCCTGCTCACTCTCCTGCTACCCTGTTGACAATAGGGCTTCTATGACCCCACGACATTAGCATCACCACCTGTCTTTTCTGGAACCATGGACTGAAGAGCAAAACCTATATGGGGTTCCGGGTTCAGAAACCTAGGTTCAAAATCACTCAGATATTTACTGCATGCCCTTGAAGATGCCACTCACACCCCTGAGATTCAAGAACCTCATATGCGAAATGGCTTTGGTAATGGATTTGGTTTGGCGGGGTTACTAGAACACTTGTGGTACCAGGTGGGCTACAGCTCTGAGGAGGCCCATACAAATGCCAGCTGAGGTGATCCCGGGGCACCAGCTCAGCGCCTCTGGCTTCGTGGAAGTTGACTCCAACAAGGTCCCCTGTCCTCACAGGATTCAAGGTTTGCAGGGCAGACAGGGCAAAGCAAAACAAGCGGCAATGTAAAAGGTATGTGGGAGGAGGGTAGACAGATGAGCGTCTGAAACCAGCACTTAGAGGAAAGAGAGAACAATGAAAAGACGATTCTTTTTTTTTCATTAAACAATGTTTTTTTAAGTAATTAAAAAATTTTTCAGAAGGAGTACTTCTTTAAGCCCCCCACTCTTTTTTTTAACCTTTTTTTTTTTTTAATTTTTATGGAAACTCTACCCCCAACGTGGAGCTCAAACTCATGACCCCAGGATCAAGAGTTGCATGCTCTACCAACTAATCCAGCCAGCGCCCCCTGTAGGCCTATTGTAAGTAGGTAAAATGAAAACAAATCATAAGTAGAAAAAATATGTTATAGTTCTGTTAAATCTACTATTCCATGGAGGAAGGAGAAAAAGGCATGATGGGAGAGGAACATTTTTTTGTATCTGCAGGGCTACAGCCTATAAATAATGAGAAGGGGAGTCTGTTAACATAAAGAAAGAAAGCTTATAAGTACTTCTCAGGTGACCTTCCTCAAATTATTGCTTTTGTTAAAATACAGATCTTCAGGCCCCATCCCATACCTGATAAATCAGAACTGAGGTGAGGCCCAGGACTCTGTACTACAGCAAGCTACCCAAATGATTTTTATGAACACTAAAGTTTAAAAAACTCTGATTTGGGTAAATACACACGCACAAAGAGCACCTATTTATCAAATATCCACACCAAGTCTTATGGGATTTATATGTTCAAATTAACTTCATAGTTTCACTATTTATACTACAGTTCTGCAACACACTTGCTTGTTATAAAGAGTAAGTGGCGTATTTTAAAATCTCAAAGTTTGTTTCTGAACATTGTATTTCAAGCAGCCTATCTTTATGTGCTTGAGAATGCTTTTAGGCTTTAGAAAAATATATGCTGGAATAGGACCAAGTTCATGTTTGCTCAACCACAAATGGATTTCCCGCACGCCCCCTGCAGTCTGTCTCTCCCAATCACAGTTCACCTCACAGAGCACAGACCCAGGGGTCTTTCTGGGCACACCTGTGTGTGTGATAAGGTTACTCCTCTGGTAAAAACCATTGATGGCTCCCCGTTGTCTGTGGGATGAAGATAAAACTCCTGAGCATGCTCCAATGCCTTTCACATTATATCACGCACCTGCCTGCTCCTCTTCCCCCGACCCAAGCTCTAGCCAATGTAGGGTACTTGCCAGTCTCATCCTGTACTTTATGTCTCCAAAGCTTCAGCTCATACCAAACCTTTCATCAGGAATGACTTCCTGATCTCAACTCATCAGGATCATACTAGCTTAGACAGCTCAGGGTCACTTCTCCACAAAACCTTTTCTGGTTTTCCACCCATCAGTGTTTCATCCAAATCCTACAGCATTTTTTTCCTATGCTATGCCTGTGGTCTTAATACATGGTACTGGCATTGTGACTACTTGTACCTTTGTCTACAATCCTTGAAATTATTGGAGAGCAGGCTCTTAACTCAGTCAGCTCTGTATTGCCCATAGGAATGAACATAATGACTGACCTCCAGAAGTCATACACAAGAGCACTGTCCAATAGAACTTTCTGCCATGATGCAAAATGTTCTGTCTCTTTGTCATCCAATAGGGTAGCCACTAGCCACAATAGGGACTATGAAACACTTTAAAATGTGGCTGGTGTGACTGATGAACTGCATTATTTTTTCACTATATTTCAACCAGTCAAAATTTAAGTATAAATAGCAGATGTGGCTAGTAAATAGCCTATGAGACAGCACAGACAGGGCCCGTATTTAATGTAGGAAGTTGGACTGCAGTTAGAAAACTTTCGCACTCTCTACCCTGCCTTTGGGATCCATCTGAGCTGGTCTTCCCTACTTTAGCATCCTTAGCTTCTACCACGTTACCCCTTATTCACTGCACTCCAGCCATGCCTGCATCATTTCCTTTTCTCCCACAGGTCTTGCTTGTATTGGCTTATGGACATTTGCTCTTCTGGGCACAGCAAAGCTGTGTGCTTTGCCTGGAGTGCTTTTCTCTCACATCTCACTCCACTGAGTTTTTGTTATTCAGGTCTCACAGCTCAAATATCATCTCCTCAGAGAGGTCTTCCCTGACTTGCCACCGAAAGTAGACCTCTTTATTACTCTACCTTCTTATATTTTCTTTACAACACTTTCACCACCCAAAATCATCTGATTTATGTCATTCCTTCTTTGTTGCTTCTAATAAAAAGGGAATGTCTCGAGTAAGAAAGCGCTCAAGACACAACGTGTAATAAAATCAGTGGGAGGAAGCACGATGAAAAAGAGGGCGCCGTAGTCTCAAGCTATGTCATCGAGACACTCATTAATTATAAAGGAGAAAATGATACCTTTGTTACAGAGGAGAAAGAAAGTTGTCAGACACCATACCCTCATCAGGTGTTAACTTCTCCAAGGGTAGCCTATCACCAGTGACAAGACACTTTGACATCATCTACCTCCTTGATATGAAGCACTGAGGACCACGGTATCCTGTGGCCTCCTCCCAACACTGTAGAGCCTCAGTCTAATCATGAGACAGCGTTCAATGATCCCAAGTTGAGTGACATTCTACAGGTTACCTCACCAGTTCTATGCAAAAGTGTCAAGTGACAAAGACGGAAGAATTGTCATAGACTGATGAAAACTAAGGAGATGTGGTAACTAAACATGATACAGGAATCTGGATTGGCTACTGGATCAGAAAAAAGGAATAGGAAAGCTGGAAAAACATTCTGATAGTATCTGTAGGATTGCTACTATAAGTGTTTCAATGTTAATTTCCTGGTTTTGGTATTTATATAATGGTTATATAAGATGTTGGCAAAAGGGGAGGTTAGGTGAAGGGTATTTAGGAATTCTTTTACCATTTTTACAACTTTTATCTAAGTCTGAAGTTATCTCAAAATAAAAGCTTTTTCTAAAACAATATAAGCTGCTCAAGAGGAAAGGCTTATCTGTCTTGTTCTAGAAGAGTAGTGGCTATTGCATAATAATTATTTGTGAACGGGAGGAAGGATGAGAAGGAAGAAAGAAGAATACGTTACAGGAAAGCAGGAACTGGTGAAGGGAGAGAAGGGAAGGGAGGGAGAAGAGATGGAAGGAGTGTGGGAAGAAAAGAGGGTGTGGCTTTGGGAAGACTTGAGGTGTCCCTTGAAGAATATGTGAAATACATAACAGACCGTAAGATCTTCAAGGAAATGGCTCACTCATAGCATCTATGCCATGGGCACCCAAAGGCTTGGGGAATATCCCTCCGGCAGGGGCTGTGGTTATTCATCTTTGTGTCCCCAGAACCTAACACCATGCCACATTCTAAGTGTTCAATACACATTTACCAAATCTGATTTAATTAGAGTAGTTAATGACTTGTGTTCAGTGCAGTGGTTGGATCAACACATGCAGTGCCCTCCCAAGAGAATTCTCTAGCTTTTGGTGGGCAGGTTAACAATGCTGGCTGCTAAATGGAACTGGCACAGTCTAAGGCCTGGGTTCTAAGAGCTTCGGTAAGTGCGTCTCTATAGACTTTTGAAATTGGGGAGCTGAATTAATTCAGTGAAACACGGCCCATACTGGGATGACCTACAGAACTGAATCTATTTTCAATTGCAGGATATATAAAATTACATGTTTCTCTGCCTTACAAATCTAAGAACATACGAAGGGCTCAACATTTGGGTTGTCTTTCTAGTAGAAAGAATGACATTTCATCGATGAGTATTATTCTAATTCTATATATCGACAATTAATTGTGTGCCTTAGCATCTAGTTATATATTTCCTTAGTTGTTCACAATAAAAGCACCTTTGGATTAAGTTAATATTTCTGCCTCATGGATGTGGAAAATGAAGCTCAGAGAAGTGAATGACCAATTCTAATTTATAAAGCACTGAAGTCATGGAGCCAGAAACTCAGGCCGAGTTCTCTTTCATCTAAAGCTCTTGAAAAGGGCCTTAGACATCATCTTAACTCGACACTGTCTTGCCTTATCTTTCACACTGATAATAATAGGCAGGTGAGACAGACTAGACTTTGAGGGAAAGAGGCCATTGGCCACTGTCTCTTTCACAAAGCGCTAAAGCAGAAGGTCAGTGCAAACCATGTGCAGAAAGCCCAGGGCAACTGTCAGCAGACAGGAGTCCCTTCTTGCCACTCATGTTATTTTAGCTGTGGGATCTTGGTCAAGGCATTTGCTCTGTCTGAGCTTTAGCTGTGCCATCAGTCAGATGATGAAGATACGGAAGCCTGCTCCTACCCCAGGAGAGCGGCAATGTGGGGCTTTGCATCTGTTCCCAGATGAAGACTTTTGCTACCCCACATGCCAGGGACAGATACAGAGTTTGTTTAACTGGCTGAAATTCTGTGCATTGCTAAATGCATCAATCTCACAATGCTCTGTTTTCTCCTTCGATGCTTCTATTTTGTTACCTCTCTGTCTCGTGTGTGTGTGTGTGTGTGTGTGTGTGTGTGTGTGTGTGTCTGAGTTTTCAAATAAAAACTGTATGTTAACTGCAAAATCAAAATGATGTATTGGCTGTAGAAAGGCACATGCACAGTGTCTCCAAGGGGGAGCATTAGTCCAGAAGCAAGAAAGAAAAGGTTAGAAGCCACTTGACTGACCAAGAGAAGTAAGAGACATGGGAATTCAAAAGCCTCTATAACTGTGGAAACTGAAATCCTGAGTTCTACTCTGGAACAGGATGACACAGTCTGTCCATCCTTGCATGGTTCTTGGGAATGAAAACAGACCCAACCAGGCTCCTGTCTTAAGTGGACACCCTCCTCTGTGGTTTTCCCCAGGGGTTGGCATTTCTAGCGTCTTGCTTGTGCAAGGAATACAGGGAAAAGTTTCAGGTCTGAGAGTTCTGGATTAGAATCAATAATGGATAGCAAGTACTGGTAAAGATGTGGAGAAACTGGAACCCCTCACTGCTGGCAGGAATACAAATTGGTACAGTTGCTGTGGAAAATACTTTGGCAGTCTCTCACAAAGTTACACACAGAATCACAATAGGATCGAGCAATCCCCCTCCTGGGTAAGTAGCCAAGAGGACCCAAAGCAGGGACTCCAACAGATACTGTTTGCCAATGTCCATAGCAACATTTTCACAATAACCAAAAAGTGGAAAGAACCTAAGTACCCTTCAACTGATGAATGGGTAAACAAAATGTTGTCTATACATATACTAGAATATTATTCGACCTTAAAAAAGTTAGGAAATCCTGACACATGCTACAATATAAATGAACTCGGAAGATATTAAGCTATGTGAAATCCACCAGGCTCAAAAGGACAAACACTGTATGATTTCACTTACATGGGGCACTGAGAGCAGTCAGATTAACTGAGGCCGAAAGTGGGGTGGTAGTTGCCACAGGCTGGGAGGAGCGTGGAAGGGGGAGTTAGTGTTTAAGGGGCACAGAGTTTCCATTTGGGAAGAGAAAAATCATTCTGGAGATGAATGGCAGTGATGGCTGCACAAAAATGTGAATGCTGGTAAACTTTATAGTAAAACTGGTTACAATGGCAAATTTTATGTCTGTCTTGCACAATCAAAAAATGGGAATAATGCCACCTATCTGGCAAGGTTGTTTTGAAGATGAAGTGGATATACGTGAAATAGGTAGAGCAGTCCCTGTCACACAGCAGTCGTATAATACATATTCGTCTCCTTCTCCATCCAGCATATTCAGTTTTATGGGGCCTTTCCTTGCCTTCCCTGAAGTGGCCACACACATGGAGACAGTATAAATAACATTTCTACATATAGATGATCACACTAAAAGAAGGAAGACATTAATTATAGGTCAGTCTGGAGACCCTGCTTCCTTTCATTTTATGTCCTGAGGAGAATCTGCTCCTCGAAGCAAATTTAACACAGAAAAGAGCACCTGAGGAACTATTGTAAATTTCTCTGGAGTTTAAAAGAGGAATGGAGGAATATCTCTTTAAGTCTCCAAAGTGAAGGAAAGCATCCTTACCTGCATTGTTTACTGAGCCAACAGGCATTTCAGCACCAGCTTAATGCAGGTATGGGAACCAGATGCTCATCCACCTCGCTGAGTGGAATTTCTGGGTGGAAAATCACCATACCCGCACAGCTATGCTCAGATGGACATCAGAAACAGGATGAGGAGGTAAGTTGGAGGTCAGTCCCTGTCTGGGGAGGGGTTCTGCATCTGGCAGGAAATGGACTTCTAAGGGGTAATGTCAAAGAGTGCCTCTTCCAAGTACAACTCTTGTGCATTTGGGGCCTCCATGCTGCAGAACAGTTTACAGCTACAGGTCAAGGAGAACTCTTCCATCAGGAGCCCACGCCAGGCCCTGAGCCCTAGAGTCTCCCTGGCCAGCTTGGGCTGGGGCTCTGTCTATCCTTTTCAGATGCTGCCTTTGGACACCATGACTCAGGGAGGTAAGGTTTAAATCACTTCTTCAAACCTGTCACATCTGAATATAGAGGAGAGTAAAAGTAAAACAGTGGCTATCAAGGGTCTACTATGTGCTAGAGACTGTACTGGGTGCTTTATAAATGTTATTCCACTTGGTCTCAGTAACAGTCTTCTGATGTTGGTATTATTATTCCCATCTTACGAGTGAGGAAACTAAAGTGGGGAGAAGTTAGGTGCCTTGTCCAAGGTAAAAAAATATCTTTACTTCTATATACTTTAGCCACTGCCCTTTGCTGACTCTTAGTCATCTTGAAGGTATTATTGTTAGGAAATTTAGGAAGGTCTCAGATGCAGTGCTTACAAATAGCCATTGTGCAAGTCCTAGGAGTGTGCTTAGGTCAAAGAATGACAAATGGAGATATGCAATCTACTTTTTAAACCGTAACCATGTTGACCATGTGGCTCCCACAGTATTTTTATAGTGTGTGTGTGTGTGTGTGTGTGTGTGTGTGTGTGTGTATGTGTGTGTGTGTGTATGCTTTCCCGGTTGATTTTGAAAGAAATTAATCAAGTTATAGATGATCATTCTAGGCTGTGTGTCCCAAGCTGCATAACTGGACCTGAAATAATTGTTAAATATAAATATATATATTTATATACACACACATATATATTTAATCGTATGTGTATATATATTTACATTTAACAATTATTTCAAGTCCAGTTATGCAGCTTGGGACACACAGCCTAGAATGATCATCTATAACTTGATTAATTTCTTTCAAAATCAACCAGGAAAGCATCTGTTCAATCACGCCCAGATACTTAGCCTCGGACATGCTATGTTGTTATGTTATGTTATGTATAACTTTTCAGCATTCTGCCAAGGGTTTTATAGTAATTTATCATCTGCCCTTCCCAACACTCTGGGCTCAAAAGATGCCACTAATCATTACAGCTTGAATTTGTTTTAGGCTGTCTTTCTTTTCAGGGACTCTATATCCTTTAAGGATACTACATCAGTCTTACAAATACCTTCAAAACAATCTGGAAGATTGAAATTTTTTAATGACCTAGAGAATGCATTGGAAACTTCCTATTGTTCCTGTGGATTGAATTAGGAGACCTCAATCGTGCCTACCACATACAGACTTGGGTGATAGTGAACTCATTTCACAGACTGTGACTGAACAACTGAACCATCCCTGAGGCATCCATTAAGATCTAAATCTCCTGGTGCTGGAGAGAATTTCAATAATAATAAATGTTGCCAGTATTACTGAGCGCTTATGTGTGTGGAGCTGTGCTGAAGAGAAGGTATCGTTGCTGTCCAGCAGTCTGCTCCTTTGGCATTCTCCTCTCTCAAGTACACAGCTACCCAAAACTAGCTGGTTCTGCCTTATTGGGTCAGCCCCAGTCATGCAGCGCCATGGTTCTCCATTTTAAAGGTCATAAGAAGTATTGGGGAAATGCTTTAAAATATAGGTTACTATAACCCACCTAAAGGTTTGTCTCCAGTAGGTCTGACTTTATAGTTTTAACGACCAATACTTCTTATGCCTTCTAAAGTAGGCATTGCACAAGTCTACTTTGATAATCACTGACTTGGGACTTTCAATGCCATTATTATTCTTTACTGAATTTTTCTTCTTCATTCACTTCTCAAACATTTACCAAAAATTTAACATAATGAAGAATCTCATTTAATTGTGCTATTACAGGTGGGAAATCACTTCCACGTACATCCCAGTTGAAGCTGATGCCAGCCATCTAAACTTCATCTGGCAATTACAGGGGCAGACACAGGAGACACCAGTGAGTGTTCCTCTCCTGCTGCTTCTCCTCTGTCATGAATGCAGGACCTTGGTGCATTCATGTATTGGGAGGGAGATTCCATGAAACCTGGGTCTCCTATCCCATCCTCAAGGGAAAAATTTTGATTGTCCCAAACTCATTACTTTAGGCAACTGATTGGCAAAGAATGAGCATGTTCTAGCTAATGAGATATAAAAATAAGTATGCTGGAAATAATTTCCCTTTCTAAATTAAAAAACAAACAACCTCCTGAGGTGGATGCCTCCTCCTCCTTTCTTGAACTCATAAATGAATGTCCATCTTCTAACTTTGAAGCAATAAGCATAAGGATAAAAGCCAAAATGCTAAATACGGTGAATCAGAGAGGTAAAAAGACAAAAAAAAATCCTCAGCAACTCCATATATGTGAACTTGTTTGTATGTAAGAAAAATAAACCTGGTTTTTAGGTTACTATAAATTAGATTTCCTCTATAACTTTTGGCTAATATCATTCCTAATGGATACAGAGGTATTACAATTATTAAAATCCCCTTTAATTTTATTTTAGAAAACAGCTTCAGAAAGGCTAACTAACTTGCTCAAAATCTGTCAGCAAATAAACAGTTGGTTTTGTGGACTTCAGTCCACAGACTGACTCTAAATCCTGAACCATCTTCTCTGGACCTTCACTCTTCAATGAAGCAATTCCATGACTACCTTGCAACAGATGTGGAAGGCACCCAGTGAGCTAGGGGACTAGGTTCTTTCTTCTACTTCAAGCTGAATAATTCTTATTAATTTATTTTATAAATTGGACTTTATTTCAAAACATAATTCAAAGAAAGGATTCTGCTGATCAAAAACAATCATTTAAAATAAAATGGCTTTATGCCATACTGCTTTCTTCTTTTAGGAAATTACAGATACAATAACTAACATACTTGACTTTTGCTTTCTGCACATTTGTCACCTAGTTGAGGAGATAAGACACATAAACACACCATGCTGAGGAGCAATGCAAGAGTTAAACCAAAGCCATTTAAAGCAAAGACTACTTTTTTGCTACAATGCTACAATATGTCCCTGAGAACAGTAATATAAAGCAAATCATTATAAAATGATTCCTATTTCTCCCATAGAAATTATGTCATAAAAGGGTTATATTTCTAACCAAAGACATAGGATCTAATTAATTATAAATATAACCAATAATAAGGCACAAGAGCAAAATGTAACATCATTTGAAATAATAAAATAATGATCCAAGTCCTATAAAATGGGAATAAATATATTGAACATATTATAGCACATTTGGGCTTATGTATAATCAAAGTAGTCATATAACATACACACATAAAAATCTACACCATAAATGTGACCTAAAACTAACACACTAACAGCGAAAAACATGTAATGAGTGATAATTTTGCTTGCTTGCTTTGAGACTTCAGATGGAGTTTTACAGGATAATTTAGGTGCTCACTTCTCTGAGAAGTGTGAAATATCCAAGGAAATTGGTATTAATGCACTCCCTTGTTTTGGATTGACTCCTGAAGTATGCAGAAGCATTCCAAATATTCTATTCACTTACAATACCATGGAAAATGATGACTGTTGTTCAGAGATTCACAATGGCAGGTGGGGTATTTTTCATACAGAAAAAAAAATGTTTTAAATGGAAAAGTCTGCTGTTGCTTTGTTTTATTCAAAGCTCTCCATGGAGACTTCCACCTCTTCCCATGAGGATTAACAGCTTCAGGGATTGGCCTCCTGTCATAAACAACTAGCCAGCTAAAAATCTACATAAATATACATAAAGTGGTGGGTTTTAGATATGTAACAAAAGACAGCAAAGACTGTGATCCATGAGGGAAGGGAAATAAGTGAGATGGGCCTTATAATTTTCCCAGATTATTGAGTGGAAGCAGCTTCTGGGCCACAATTCAGAGATAGTAGGCCCACACAGAGCATGGTGACTTTGCAAGCTGAAGAGGCAGAGATGGGAATTTAGAGAGGACAAATTAGCTACAATTTTCAGATAAGATACTAGAGAACAATCTGGAAAAACTGGAAGGAGGAGGTATGTGGTGAAAACATGAGCATACTGGAAATCTGCAGGGGTCCCCTTGAATCTTTGGCAGGGTACTAACTCAGGCGTGCATGAAAAGAAACCACCATATGACAAGGAAAGAAGCACCAGGAAGCAATAGGCTAAACAATTCTTGGAGCCAAAGCTATGAATAGTCTGTGTCCCAACCAGCCAGAGTAGAAAAGTTTAGTAATACCATTCAGTAGAGTGTTCAGAAGAATCATACTTTGGTAGTAATAGGGTTAAATTAGTCTCAAAATAAGAACTACTCTGAACCTGACAGAGCAAACCTTAAAAGCAATCCTTGAAAGGATCAACCTGTTACCTAACTGCATACCAGAACAAAATTCAAAACTATTTAAGAGAATACAGTAAATATCCAGCTCCAACAATGTAAATCACAATGTCTGGCATCCAACCAAAAATTATCAGGCAATCAAAAAAGAGGAAAATATAACCCATAATCAGGAGAAAAATCAATCAATGAAAACAGACCAGAAGTAGAATTATAGAAATAATAGAATTAGTAGACAGTGACCTTAAAATAGCTGTCATAAATATTAAAAATATGCTTTAAGATGTAAAAGCAGGGTGAAAGTATCCAAAATGAAACTCAGAGAGAAAAAGTCTGGGAAAAAATGAACAGAGTGTCAGTGACTATGAGATAGTTATCAAACAGTCTAATGAAACATAAGTATAACTGGAGTGCCAGAAAAGGGGATAACTATTTGAAGAAATAATGGCAGGAAGATTTACAAACTTGTTGAAAACTAATAACTCACAAATCCAAGATCCTCAGTGAACTCCAACCTGAAGAAACATAAAGAAGATCACACTAAGATCTAAAATAATCAGGGGCACCTGGGTGGCTCAGTCACTGAAGTGTCCAACTTTGGCTCAGGTCATGGTCCCATAGTTAGTGAGTTTGAGCCCCACATCAGGCTCTGTGCTGACAGCTCAGAGCCTGGAGCCTGCTTCAGATTCTGTGTCTCCCTCTCTCTTTGCCCCTCCCCTGCTCGCTCGCTTGCTCTCTCTCAAAAATAAATAAACATTTAAAAATATATTAAAATGAAATTTCTTAAAACCAGTGATTAAAAAATTCTTTCAAGCATCCACAGAAGAAGGATACATTACATATAGGGGAGCAAACATAATAATGGCAGCCAACTCATTGTTAGAAACCATGCAGGTCAGGAGACAATAGAACAACATCTTTAAAGTGCTGAAAGAAAAAACGTTAACTTAGAATTCTATATTCAGCAAAACCATCTTTTAAAATGAAGGCAAGAGACATTCACTATAAGACATGTTAAAGGAAGTTCGTCAGGCAGAGGGAAAATAATACCAGATAGAAATATGGATTTACACAAAGGAACGAAGAATGCTTGAAATAGTAAATTTGTAGGTAAAGTTAAGAGACATTTGCCTCATTTTTCAATCCCTTTAAAAAACTTGACTGTTTAAAGCAAAAACAGTAACAGTGTATTATGGGATTTTTAGCATGTGTAATTAAAAGTATAACAATAATAGCACAAAAGTTGGAAGATGAGGATTGGACTTACACTAATATAACAATCTTATACTGTGCATAAGGTAACATTATTTGAGGGTAGATTTTGATAACTTTAAGATAAATAATAAAAACCCTAGAACACCCACTAAGATATAAAACAAGGAAGTTTAGCTAATAAACCATAAGTGAAGCTAACCTGAACTTTTAAAAAAATTCCAGTGATTTGAAGCTGTTTATGGTCCCACAGTTTCTTTTTTCCTTATTTTTTAGAAAGTCATGAAAACATTAGTATAGACCTTAGAAAAGAATTTCTAAACCTCTCTAACAGATATCTTAGTTCTCAGTATCTGTTATCACTCTATGTCCAATGAATCATGGAAACCGCACACACATGCCCCAAACTTTATTTGGAGTCTGACTGTCATGTATGCCTCACAATATATGTATAACAATGTTCAAATACATATGGTGCAAATTTATTTTAAAATGTTATTAAATTCATATGACTTGCTGTCATTATGTGTTTTTTAAATCAATTAATGTTTATGACTAAATAATTAATTTCTACTATATGGGAGTAATTAAAAGGGCTCCTCAATTTTATAAAGGTTGGGAACCATGGAACCACTATGATGGATTTAAGGGCTTGGCCTTGAGAGTTTGAGGCTCTTTTTTTTTTTTTTTTAATATTTTTTTATTTATTTCTAGGAGAGACAGAGAGAGAGAGACAGCGTGGGCAGGGGAGGGTCAGAGAGAGGGAGTCACAGACTCTGAAACAGGCTCCAGGCTCTGAGCTGGCAGTCAGCACAGAGCCCGACGCGGGGCTCGAACTCACGAACCGCTAGATCATGACCTAAGCGAAAGTCGGACGCTTAACTGACTAAGCCACCCAGGCGCCCCTGGGGGCTCTTCCTTATAGATAACAAGCAATCATTTATGGTTTCTGAATGGTGTGCCATCTGACAGCAGTGCTCTCATACATTTTACACTTAGTGGAAGTGAGGTAGAAAAAAGTTGAATAGCTTTATTCTGAAGCTCAGTGCCTAAGACTAAATAGAATAATCACAAATCAATCACTCAATTGTAATTTGGCTGGCTGACAGTTCTTTGTTTGGATCAGTGAAGTGACCAGACCTGATATTATACATCTGATAATTTGAGTTTACAGTTGATTAGTAAGCGAGTCATTTGTTGATAGGTTACTATGATATATTTGTTGGTCATTTGTAATTTTGTGTGATGTGTGCTCAGTATTCCTTGTTTTGGGGAATTGCTACATTCTCACTTAATTTGATTCTGGTAGGGTTGTTAATAATTTCCCCACTCTTCCCCTTCTGAGATACCAATATACAGCAATTAATTCGAAATGGACACATGGCCTAAGAAGGGCCAACAATTTTCCCTCCTGAGGAATAGTATGGATGCTATATGAAGAAAGGGATGACTTTTTTTCTGGGATTATGAGCACCAAGAACCATGTCTTACAAGAGCTGCTAGAGGCCATCTTGCCATGGAATCTTACTGCTAACAGAAAAAATAAGAGGCAAACAAAGTTGAAGAATGGAAACATGACTGCTAATAGAAAAAAAAAAAAGAGGCAAGCAAAGTTGAGGAATGGAAACAGAGTCCTGCTAATAGTAATTCATCTATTGTATAATTAATTAGAGAATATATATTGAGCCCTTGGCTATGATCATCATTGTTCCTGGCCTTACAGATACAGCAGTGAAAAAGCCCTGTAAATGCTTACTTACACTCTGAAGAACTCTTGAGCCCCTTAATATGGTGGAATCTGAAACCCAGTCCCATTGTTTTAGACTTTCCAGTTGTATGAGTCAGTTAATCTTCCTTTTCAACTTAAATTAGTTTACCTTCAGTTTTTGTCATTTGAAAGAATTAAAATACATTATGAATTGTGATTTAAAAAGCTGAGAGGATCATTTAAAAAGAAGAGGCTGGTTGGAGACCAGAATTTGGAATTCCCTCCCTCTTTCTGGTCTAACAGCCTGTCAGCTGGGCCACTGCTTCTCAAAGTGTGGCTTAGAGATCTTTGCAGGTTTCTGAGTCTCTTTCAGGGGGTCCAAAAGGGTAAAACCATTTTCGTAATAGTATTTAGATGTATTTGCCTTTTCCACTCTCATTCTTTCATGAGTATATAGAATTTTCCAGCTACATCACTTCTATTAAGCTAGACACTAATGAGATCTGCAAAAATGTACAACAATGCCATTCTTCTCATTAAATTAGTTTGAGTTTTTGTAAAAAAAGTTGTTTTTCACTAAAATGTGTTATATAGTTTTGTTATTATTGGAAAATTAATTAATAAACATTAAAAATTTTCTCAGTTTTACATATATCATATGATAAAACCAACAGATTTAACCCACATGAACCCACATGAACAGGATCCTCAATAATTTTCAAGAGTGTGAAGTGATCTTGAGACAAAACATTTGAGACCTGCTGATCTAGACCCATGCTGAGCAGTTAATGGATCAACTGATACATTTTGTAATGAAACTGAGGAGTCATAGATACACAGATTAGAAGAATGCCAGCTTACTGGAGATGTAAATGCAATATAAGTTCATGAACATACACTTCTCTTTTCTATCCTTCTAGATGAGAAGTTCCTGCTTCAAACTGAATTGCCACAAAACAAAGTGCAGTGATTGCCTTACCATTAATGGCACAGACTGAGGAATCTTGGGAGGAGACAGCCTTAATGAGGCCTGAAAGGGTAGAGATGGTGCTAAGAAGCTTTTCTAAGGAAGCTACTCTTACTGCCAATCTGAATGAAGGCGCAGGCATCCTGTCAACAAGGTAAGGAAGAGATGAATGTTTGATCTATTCACATCTGTGGATATGTTGGAGAAATGTTAGAAATTACACAAATTAGTGACCATTAGCCATTATCTTGTGCCAAATAAACTTCTCAATACCTAGAGCTTTTGATTTAGACTGGGACTGATGTCAACGGGAGCATCAAATGAGGAAGCAGCAGATGATCTTCAGCTGTTACAGCTTTCATTTACCTAAATATTTTGATACAGTCCCTTTTGCTTTAATTTTTGACTGTATTTTAAGGTGTTCTCTCCCCAAACTAAACCACTATGTCTATCCAGGCCCGACATCTTTTCACAAGCCTCTCCAACTCTGTGGCAGTCAAATCCCTCCCTATTCTTCTCCAATTTTGTCTTCCTTGCAGCTCTTTTTTTTAATGTTTATTTATTTTTAGACAGAGAGAGAGAGCGAGAGAGAGAGCACATGCAAGCAGCGGAGGGGCAGAGAGAGAAGGAGACACAGAATCTGCAGCAGGCTCCAGGCTCTGAGCTGTCAGTACAGAGCCCAACACAGGGCTGGACCCTACGAACCATGAGATCATGATCTATGCTGAAGTCTGCCGCTTAACAGCTTAACCAACTGAGCCACCCAGGTGCCCCTCCTTGCAGCTCTTTTAATGGCATTCTCCTCCTTGTCATTAAGGTTCCAAGCTTAGAGTATTTGATTACTGCTTTCTTGATAATCCTAACCATCCCCTTTCCTCTGGCTCTAGATTTCCAATACACTGGTAATTTCTACCAATCCTAACCAGTCTTTCATTAACACTTTACAGCTTTGTCATTTACTCATTGATTAGATCAGTGGGATCTGCCTGCCAAAATAAAACAAAACTTCTCAGAAGAATAATAATATTGTCCAGAGCTTCTGGTATTTAGGAAAGTATTGCCAGGATTAAGAGGAAACAGGGTCAAATGACCCAAATCCAAGATAAAAAGAACAAACAGAGCTTGAAGCCTGGTACTAGAGGAATCAAATATATACTGTAAAATAATTATCTTAAGAATAACCTCCAGAAAATCAATTTTCATGAACACAAATCTGGAACACTCACAGAAAATTAATCTGTGAAGTAAGAATCAAGTGGAAATTCCAGAAGGAAAATAGTAACTAAAATCAATAAATTAGTAGATGGATATATAGTACATTGGACACAACAGAAGACAGAATTAGTAAACTAGAAGAGAAATTGGTAAAAATAACCTGATTGAACCTTAGGAAGAAAAAAAGATGAAAAATACAGAAAAGAGAGAGACATATTGAGATATATGAGACACAATGTAAAAGTCTAAAACAAATGTAAGTAAGTTGAAGTCTCAGAACGGGAGGAGAGAAGGGAAAGAAGAGTGGTAATATTTGAAGAAATACTGGCTCAGAATAAATATAAAGAAAGGCACACTTAGTTATTGTAATAAAGCTGCTAGAAGTCAAAGACAAAAATAAAATCTTTAAAATAGCCAGAGGGAGGGGCACCTAGATGGCTCAGGTTCTTCAAAAGTTAAGAATCTGACCTTTGGTTCTGGCTCAGGTCATGATATCATACTTCATGAGTTCAAGCCCCACATTAGGCTCTGTGCTGGCAGCACAGAGACTGCTTAGAATTGATTCTCTGTCTCCCTCTCTCTCTGTCCCTTCCCTGATCTCACTGTCTCTCTCTCAAAAATAAATAAATAAATAAATAAAATATTTGCTGGTTGACAGCAAAAATTATTAATAAAATAAAATAGCCAGAGGGAAAGACATTATTTCCTCCAAAGGAGCATAATAAAGCTAAAAACTGACTTTTCGACAGAAGCTATGAAAGCCAGAGAGAACAGAGTGATATACATAAAATGCAGAGGAAAGTGACTACAAGCCAAGAATTATTTACCCAGTGAAAATAATCTTCAAAAATGAAAGTGAAATAAAGACAGTTTCAGACAAAACAGCTGATTTTTTTTTTCCTCCAGCAGATCTATACTAAAAGAAATATTGCTTAGAGTGCTTGAGGCAAGAAGGAAATAGTCCCAGATAGAAACACAGTAATGCAGGGGCACCTGGGTGGCTCAGTCGGTTAAGTGTCTGACTCTTGATTTGGTTCAGGTCATGATCTCATGGTTTGTGAGGCTGAGCCCCGCACTGGGCTCCATTCTGACAGCGCAGAGCCTGCTTCGGATTCTCTCCCTCCTCCTCTCTCTGCCCCTCCCCACCGCTCTCAAAATAAATAAATAAACATTAAAAAACTCACAGTAATGTAAGGGACTAAAAGGCATTGGGAAGGGAAAATATGGGGAAATATTTAAATGAATTTTGAGTATTTAACATGGATGTCTTGAAAAATTTGAAATATGTGAGGCAATAACATATATGATAACAAAAAGAGAAAAGATAGGTAGAGAGTAAATGGAATTTAGGTAATCTAAGGTCCTTACTTTGTTCAGGAATGATAAGCATACTAATGTAAGATATACTGTAATTATCTCTAGGGTAACAACTAACAGCATACAAAAGAATATACAACTAACAAGTCAATAGAATGCATCATGAAATAATTTTTCACAAAGATTGTTCCAGGCCAAGATGGCTTTAGCAGGGAATTCTTCCAAATACTTAAAGATGGGATAAAGCCAATTTCACACAAACTCTTAGCAGAAAATAAAGTAAGAAAGACTTCCCATCTTGTTTTATAAGATTAGAATGACTTTGATTTAATAAAAAAAAAAAAGAAAAAAAACCTCAAAGGCTTCTAAGAGGAAAAATCACAGGCCAATCTCTCTCATAAATATATATGCAAAAGTTCTAAAAGTTCTAAAGAAAATATTGGCATATCAGTATCAGTTACATATAAAATTGATAATCCAGTACAATAAGTTGGGCTTATTCTAGGATATAAGGCGGGTTTAATTCTCAAAATCCAATCAGTATAAATCAGTGTTTTAATTTAATTAATTAACTTAATTTAATTTATAAACAACTTAATAGATATGTAAAGAGCACTTCATACAATTCATCATCCATTCATGATTAAAACTCTCCACACACTAGGTACAGGAATTGTGTTAAACTTTTCCCCCCCAAAATGGCCATATTTCTGTCCCCACATGATCTTCTAAAACTTATAGAACTCTTGAAGAGAATGTAGTAGAAATGATGCTATGAGACTTTTGAGTCTAGATCACAAAAGGTATTTCATTTACCACTATACCTTCTTGCAGGATACTCACAATTGGAACTATTCAATAAATTGTGTACAAGAAAGCTCAAATTAGCTTAGATGAAGAGACTACAGGGAAAGACCCAACTAGAGAGGTTTTAGGCCAATGGTTAGCATCAACCACTGGATGTACAAATGAACAAATGATTCCATCCCCTCAAATTCAAGTCTTCTAGGTGAGGCCATAGATATTGTGAAACAGGGACAAACCTTCCCTACTATTCTCTGTTTAAATTACAGACCCACAGAATCCTTGGGGATAACAAATGGTTATTTTTTGCCACTAAATTTTACTATTCAATCATAGGAACTAGAACAGTAGAAAAACATCTTTAATTTGACAAATGACATTGTTGAAAATCCTACAGCTAACATCACACTCAATAATGAGATATTGAAAGCTTTCCTCTGAGTTAAGGAATGAAACCACTTCTAAAATACATTTTACTGGCTCTCTTAGCCAACACAATAAGGCAAGAAAAAGAAATAAAAGGCATACTATTTAAAAAAGGCAAAATAAACCTTAGCTTTGGCAGATACCGGAACAGAAAATCCAAAATAATCTATAAACTTTTAGAATCTATAATTTGATATGGTCTTTGAACATGAAGTAAACATACAACAAAAAGTATATTTGAAAAATACCAGCCACAAGAGAAAAATGACTTTTTAAAAACAACTTTTACAAAAGCATTTAAAATTCACATAGGACTAAATCTAAAGAGAGATTGGCCAGGAAATAAAATATTACTGGAAGGAATTAAGGAAAACCTAAATAAATGGAAAGCTCTATTATGCTAATGGACAATAATGAGAAAACTCAATATTATAAGAATGCCAGTTCTTCTTAAGTTAATCTATAGATGCAATGTAACACCAATCAAAATCTTAGCAGGTTTTTTTTTTTTAATCTGAGATGATTCTAGATTGTACATGGAAAAGGTTAAGCATGGCAAAGATAATCTTGAAGAACAAGATGTAAACACAGATACACAGAAACCATCTGAATAAAGTTCAGAAATATACTCACATTCATAATTACTTGATTTATAACAAAGTTGCCATTGTAATACAGCGAGGAAAGGATAATCTTTTCAACAAAGAGTGTTGGATTGATGGGGTATCTATATGAAAAGTGAGTATGCATCTGTACTTCATGACATACATAAAAATCTACTTTAAATGAATTTAGTCTAGGGGCACCTGGGTGGCTCAGTCAGTTAAGCGTCTGACTTTGGTTCAGGTCATGATCTCATGGTTCATGAGTTCAGGCCCCATGTTGGGCTCTGTGCTGACAGCTCAGAGCCTGGAGCCTGGTTCAGATTCTGTCTCCCTCTCTCTCTGCCCCACCCCCACTCATGCTCTGTCTCTGTCTCTCTTAAAAATAAATAAAACATTATAAAATTAAAAAAAATAAATGAATTATAGTCCTAAATATGAAAAGCGAAACAATATAGTTTCTAGAAGATAATACAGGAGAATATGTTTATGATATTGTGATAGGTAAAGAATTCCTAAACAGGAAACAAATCACATTAATAAAAGAATCAGCAAGTGGGACATCATAAAAATTAAAAACTTCTTATTAGAAAATTCTATTAACTAAATGGAAAGGCAAGCTACAGACTGGGGAAAATGTTTGAAATATTAACAATGTGTAATATGATAAAGCACTTTTGTTCAGAATACTTACAGAATTCCTATAATCAAGTAAGAAATATATAGATAATACAACAACAACAAAAGAGCAAAAGATTTGCATAGTACAATAAGCATATGAAAAGATGTTCAACATCATTATTTATCAGAGAAATGCAAATTAAACTCAGTGAAATACTACTTCATAACCACCAGAATGGCTAAAGACAAACATAATAGAAGAACAACAACAAAAAAAGAACCTCCCCCGCCCCCGCCCCCGCCTCTACCAATATGGAGAAGCTGGAAGTCTGATATATTGCTATAAATTGGTACTACCACTTTGGCAAACTGTTTAGCAATATCTTCTAAAGCTGAATGGACACACACTTTTGACACCCCCCAGGGGTAAATATATGAGAGGAATGTATGTATATGTACACCAAAAGATATGTACAGAAACAACCTAATTCACTGTATAAATTGTAGTATATTTATACAATGGAATATAATAATGAAAATTAAATGGAAATATCTCAGACACAAAATAGTTAATATTCACATACTTACTCATATAGAACTGTATACATTTTAAAAGCAGGAAACTTAATCTTTAGGGAAAGAAGTCCAAATAATGATGATCTTTAAGGAAGTGGGCATAGGTAGCCTTCTCATATGTTAGTAACATTACATATCTTGGTTTGTGTGGCAGTTGTATGAATGATTCCATTTTGTATAATTTCATCCTGATGTGTAGTTTTTAGTGTATGTGTATTTCATAAAAAGCCTTTAAAAATAAAAAGAAGAAAACACATGAGTGATGGTTGGGGTGTGCTGATGGCAACAGCCATGAATTCCTAATTCTAAGCAGACCTGTATCTCTGCCCAAACCCCAAAGACTGGGCTCCATGTAAATATCACATATGGAGTTCTGGTTACCACGGTGTAGATAACTCGACAGCAACAATATCTCCATTGTCTCTGGGAACAAACTGAATTCAGGGCTATGCCAAAGTGGCACTGCAGTGTAGAAACTTACTCCTGAATTCATTTCGTATTCTGTTGGATTTAGAGAAGTTTAGTTCAGAAGTTTAGTTCAGGTTGGTTTTGTGGAGGAATGAAGGTGGGGATGGGGAGAAAGATGGGTGTGAGGAGGGGTGATCCATCAGATCAAGTTGAAAAGCAAAGACAGAACAGCACAAAAGCCTGAACTAATGATCTGCTCAAAATGCTTTCTCAGTCAGGGCCCAGGCTTGACATCACTTTGAAGGGAGACCTTAGGGGACTGTTGAAGTTCCTGCAGAAGCAGCCGCCATGGCTCCTCTGTCTAATCTGAAGTCCCCTCCCATCCCCTCCTACTCAGCCTCTGATTCCTTCAGCTTGCCTCCTGAAATAGCAGTACTCAACCTCAACTAAGGAGGAAGGGAGTGGGGAGGAAATGAGGAAAGCATTGGTGAGTCAGAGGCCCAGCAACGGTCTGGGAGAAATCCTCTCCTTGCTGAACTAGAGGTATGTCTCTGGGACAACACAGGCTTCAAGGAGCCTGACGGCAGCACTTTACTGAATATCTATTACTGCACTCCACATGATCCCAGGTACCATTATTTCCATTTGATTGATGAGGAAATAGGCTCAGAAAGGTGAAGCCCCTTGCCCAAGGCCATAGTGTATAGCTGGCATCATCACCCTCTCCAGTCTTCTCCCAGAGCTCCTTCCTATTCTGCCAGGGTCCTCCTTTCTCCAGGTTCCCACACCAGTGAACACTCTGGGCCTCCCTGGGTTAGCTGCAGGAGACCACATCTCTAGGCCCTTGTAGCCAGCAGGAGAGAGAGGCAGCCTTTTCCATCCTTAGTGAGTGGCTGACTCCCTGCTGATACTCTGGGCATATCCATGAACCCCCCGGGCCAGTCTCTCTTTGGCCCTGGCCTCTCAGTCAAAGGTTTGGAAAATCTGGCTGGAAATTTAAGACAGCAGAGAGCACAGCTGGCTCCCACTGAGTAAAGAGCAGCAAGTCCCCGATAAAAGCTCATTCATCTCTAGGAGCTTCATGCTTGAAAGGCTCTGAGTGCCTGAAGAGAAATTGCGCAAACTGACATCACAATAAACAGAGAAAGCATGTCTATAATATCCCAGACAGGCGGCAAACGCCACTGGTGACATCAAGGCCCACAACTGCCGTGAAAAGAAAGTGTCAGTTGTGCCATGTAGACTGTCTCAGACAGACAGGGTGGGGAGAGTGGGGCACAGACCCCAGCCAAGGAGCTGCGTGACCCACTGGCCCTTGCTATGGGAGACAATGGTCACAAGAATCCCTGGGAACAATTTAGTAATCTATGATGCTGGGACAAATAGGATTTGTTACTCTCCAGATGATGAACTGAGGCTTGGAGCCATGTCTTTAGTTGACAGCTCTTCATTCATTCATTCATTCATTCATTCATTCATTCATTCATTCACCAGACATACAACTAGCACACAATAGGTTCTGAGCTTTGAAAATAAAACAAAAAAGACTTGGTTTCTGGCTTTGATAATCCCATGGAATAGTGGGAGTGACAGACATAAAATAACCAAGTCTTCTTGTTCTTAACTCCGGCATTCTTTTTTTTTTTTTTTTCCATTTATGAAGACACTTGTAGGAAAGATACATTGTAGGAAAAAAATCAAAAATATCTGAAAATATTAAGAAGGAAATAAAAGCCACACACAATCCTGCTCTCCAGAGACAACCACTGTCCACATTTAGGTATATAGATGTAGCTCATATACTCAGTGAGTAGTGCAGTGGAAGAGGCAGAAAGTGGGTAGAAGCTCAGAGAGTGGCCCAGGCGGTGGGGAGGTCTTTCCAGATGAAGGAGGGCAGTGCTTACCCGGGAGAGAGTGAGGAAAGGGCAGGAAAACACGGTGGGTGTGTGGGACTGGTGGTGTGTGAGGGCAGGGGGAGGCATGGGAGAAAAGATTGAAAACGCAGATCAGGCTAATTGCAAAGGAGCCCCTGGGTCCCACAGAAAACTTGGATCCCATCCCATAGCCTTTCTTCCTGTGGTGTCACTCTGCAGAAATTAGGTGTAAGATATGGGTTGCTGGGAATTTGTTACTAATGACTCTTTAGATATTGATTGACTTGCCTTTTTATAGTTAATTTACAATAAAGCAGATTCAAAGTGGTCACTAAGCCCCTCCTCTCATTCTCACACTGGCCACAAGAGTGGATGGGAAATAGGTAGAGCAAGAGCGAGGATGGTGAGTGAGCGACAAACATGCCCCTCCCACCCCGTGATAATTACTGACTTTGTCATCCCTTCCTGTCTTGAGAGGGCAGAGTCCATACCTGTCTTTTTAAATTTTTTTAAGTTTACCTATTTATTTTTCAGAGAGAGAGAGAGAGAGAAAGAAAGAAAGAATGAATCTGAAGCAGGCTCCACACCATCAGTGCAGAGCCTCACAAGGGGCTCAATTCCATGAACCATGAGATCATGATCTGAGCCCAAACCAAGAGTTGGGCTTAACCTACTGAGCTACCCAGGAACCCCAAGTCCATACCTGTCTTAACGTTAGCTACATCCCCAGAACTCAGCATGTTTCTTTTATTCATTCATTCATTCATTCATTCATTCATTCATTCATTCATTCATTCTTGAATGCCTACTATGTGCTGGATCATTGACATACTTCACTACGACAAACAAATGTCCCGGCTTCATGGAGTACCCAGTATAATCAGAGGGGGACTTTAAACAAGTAAGCACTCTGATCAATGTTTCATTATAAATGATAAAAATACCGTGAAAGAAAAGTACAGGGGTTCTGCATGGGAAAGGCTAATTAAGCTGGAAGCAATGAAGAAATTGCTAAGGAAATTACATTTCACTTGGTTCCTAAAGGGGCTGGACCAGAAGAGGCACTAAAAGCTTATGTACTGAATGGAAGAATAGTCAAAATCTGCATATGCTGATGGATGTGTGTCACGCTTGAGAGCGATGCCTGTTGGCATCAAAGCTTGGCTGCCATGCCCGATGGCAAGGAAGATCTTGTAGTATAGGAGTGGTGCAGTCATATCTGTGGTTTAAAAAGATGACAGTTGCCTCTTTAGGGCCTTTTCTATAATTTCTGGGAACAGACCTAGTGATTCCTAAAAATTCTTCCACTTCTCCTGGTTCTGGAATCCTTGACCAATCAGTTAACAACCACCAGGCCCTCAGGCAAACTTGGCAAGAGGGTGAGGGGACCTTGACCTCTCTCCCACTCAGTATTTCTCCCTTCAATTGCTATTCTTCTTTCCATTGTCCTTGAGCAGCTCCAACCTCATACTGATTCTTCCTCTTCTTATCAAAACTGCTTTCATAAAGTGAATGATGTAAATGCCTGATAAGGCTTGTTATGCATTATTCCTTCCTGTTACCAGTGATAGACTCTTAAGCCAAATAAATGAATGTGAATAGTGAAATTCCAGCCAAAGCCAGGGCCACAGTGATTGTCATCAGGTCTGTGCTTATAGTTCCTCCGGGGCCCTGCACAACACCAAATGATGGGAAGGTGGGGTTACATTTACCACTAGGTGGGCAGAAGTGATGCAGGAGGGTCTAGGTTGGGGGTTGACTGGACTGGAAAGGCTGTGGGTGCCACCGGAGGAGGCGGTCAAGGAAGGAGGGTTGAGTTGAGCAGTGCAGACTACGTAAGGTTTGGGTGAGTTAAGAGGAGCAGGGAGATGGTTCATGGCATGGAAGACCTGACCTGGAATGAGCCAGGGGACCTGGACATTATTATATAGCTGCCACAGAGAAAGCTTCTCTGTTACTTACCAGCCATATGGTCTGGGGCACATTTTTAACATTTCTGAGATTCCACACATCATAAGATAAATCGCAATACTTGCCTCTCTAATTGTGGTGAGGGTTTAGGAAGATGGAAACCAGGAAATTGCCTAGGAGACTTCTTGTCACACAATGTGTATTCAATGGATGTTGATTTTCTTTCCTTGCAGTGAGTCAGTAAGTTCCCACCCTCAGGATCAGGCTGTTTCACTGGAGGCATCATATGATTCTTAATAACTAGAGTGCTTCCCAGGTTTTGAAGGTCACTGACTAAAAGGGTGATCTTTCCAAGGTCCCAGCTTTTCCTGCTCTGGGACACAGCCGTTTTGAGGGTGATACATGCTAACTGGCTTACCAGTTTTAGAGGTGCGGTGATGGCAGACGAGGGGAGTGTGGAGGGCTTTGTGTGGTAAGGGCAACAAGAGATGTAGGGACTTCAGATGTGGCTGGATGACTTAGGGCAAATTGCTTACCCAGCTAGCGTGAGGTCGGTGGTCGGCATGTGAGCTGAATTTGAATGAGATTTAGTAGCTTGGGTTCTGGTGGGAGGTGCTGTGCCGGAGCACATAGACAAGGCAAGTGAAGGTCTTTTGCCAGGAGATAAAACATTGATTTTAAACAGAAAAGAAAAAAAAGACTATTTTCTCGAGTCTGAGTTCAGTATTGATAAGCTGTGGAAAGTGCATAAAAAAACACATGTGAACATAAACATGTTCATACCTATAAAACATAAACACATGTGTGAATATGGTACCTGCCTTCTTCCTCTAATTTCTGGGGAAAGGCAAATCTCGCACCATATTCCTTATTTAGATTCAAACTTGTACTATACATATGACTAGAATGATCCTTATTTTGTGTGAGGGGTGTTGTAGCCTGAAGGCAGCTCTCACACCCCTTGTCTGCCATGTGTCAAACAAGGTCCTCCCAGGAAAGGTAGGGCAGGTGCTGTCATCTAGCTGTGCCTGTGGAAATAGCCACAAACAGACGGGTTACTTGCCACCCTGGTGGGCACTGAATTCTTTCCCTCTTACTCTGTGCTGACCTTTATTCTGTGTTCTCAAGGCTCCCACAGGCCAATTAGGAATGAGTCATTTGCATATGCAAATCAGCTTACAGCACCAGATTTTTTTAGGGGCAAGGTTTCACCCTGAACTCCCCAGGCTCAAGCACTGCTGAGACTGTCAGATGTGAGCCCTTAAGCACAGCCTCAGTCTTTCTCAGTGCACAACTCTGGTACCAAGACCAAGACCTAGGAGAGAACTAAAAAGCAGGCCCATGGGATGTTTGAACACATAGGTCTGAAACTCACTCTTTACCCGCTTGGTGATTTGGGAATTAATTAAATATCCTATTTTACCAAAGCTTCAGGGTATTTTTGCTCTAGAAAGCTCCTTTTCTCTTAACTAAATTGAGGCCCATAAATGAGAAATACAGTGTATGAAATCTCAGGATGTCATACCATAAATCTCAGGGATGGGGCTTTGCAAATCTCCTTTAGGATAAACTGTAGCAATAAAGTGTTTGTATTCTCTCTGTCTATTATTTGGTGCTAGGGAATTGAGCCCTCTTCAGTTATTGGCACTTTGATTGCAGACCATGGAGTATGACGGGCGGGGCGGGGGGGGATGTGAGGCAGCTCGGCTGTGGGTCCTGGGGGTTGCCGGTTCTCTGTCTTTCTGCACCACCCAGAGGCATGGGTGTTTCTGCTGGCAATGACCTTGAGAGATGTTAAGAAGGTATGCAGAAAGTCTTCTCAGGGGCAGAAGGCATAGGTTTGGTTTAGACCAGAAGAGGCATGGGCTTCTTGCAATCCAATACAGAAAATCTTTGACCTAAAACACACTAGACACATCACTAAAATTTGTGTCTTTTTTTTCTAAACAGCCTTTCTCATTCTCTTCAACCTACCTGTTCCTCAATGTTTTATTTCTTCAGCTAAATATTAAACAGCACTTTAAAAAGAATGAGTGAACTCTATACATTTCAACACAGAAAAATCTTCAAAAAACAATGTCAAGTAAGGAAACATAAGTTCCAAAAGATATATATATAGTGTGATCGAAACAAGAATATAGATTAGGTATGGACACATTCATACATAGGAAGAATATATAGTCTCATGTGGAATAACACTCAGCAACTTCAGGAGAATAATAGAGGGATGGGGAGGGTGAAGGGAAATGGACTTTATTTTATTTTTTATATTTTTATTTATTTCTAGGATAGAGAGAGACAGCGTGAACAGGGGAAGGTCAGAGAGAGAGGGAGTCACAGACTGAAACAGGTTCCAGGCTCTGAGCTGGCAGTCAGCACAGAGCCCGACGTGGGGCTTGAACCCACGAACTGCGAGATCATGACCTAAGCGAAAGTCAGATGCTTAACCGACTAAGCCACCCAGGCGACCCTGGACTTTATTTTAAAAGGGGGGAAGAGAACCTTTGTTTAATAAAAGGGGGAGGGACCCAAAGCAAATATGGTGAAATGTTAATATCTCTTAG
This sequence comes from Proteles cristata cristata, assembly GCA_017311185.1. Lineage (NCBI taxonomy): Eukaryota > Metazoa > Chordata > Mammalia > Carnivora > Hyaenidae > Proteles > Proteles cristata. Next base: position 610,455 of record JAESUZ010005172.1, read on the forward strand.
CTTTAAGTGGTGAGTACATGGGTGTTTGTTATACTTGGCATATTATTTTCTGTATGTCTGCAATATTTCACAAATATAAGTAACATCATTTTAAAAAGAATACAAATTATACAAAGAGGTGTGAAATGGTATTTTTTTCCCTTCAATTTCAATTTCCTGAGGATGAGCATCTTTTCATAAATTTCTTGACCATTCTACCTTCTCTTTTGTGGACTGCCTGTTCATATGCTTATTTTTCTCTTGTATTTTGTGCTTTTTCATTCTTGAGCTAGAAAAACTCATATAACAACCCCTCAAACAGACGTAACTTAACCCTTTTCTTGTAGTTATTTTCAGAGTTTGCTGAGTTGTATGGAACTGTTTATCTCTAACAGGTCCCAGGTTGTCTGTTTGTATTTACTGTCTCTGCTTTTCACTGTTCCCTTGCCCCAGGGACGTGCTGACATTTCTTGCTGTTGTCAGTCAACCTAACCACCTCCTTTACTCATCAGCCAAGAAGAGAGACTGGTCAGACACAGGAAGGCAGGCAGAACTGGGGTTGGCTGGGTCAGGCAAGACACAGGTGGCACACACAGGTGGATGCAAAAGTGGGCAGTGTGGAAGCCCCACAAAAAGCCATCTGTCATCCGGGAAATTGGAGATGTCCTATGCTAATCACTTCTCAAACTTAAATGTATGTATGAACCTCCTAACGACCATGTTACAATGTAGATGTTGATTTGGCAGGTCTGAGCGAGGCCTGAGATTCTGCATTTCAAATGAGCTCCCAGGTGCTGCTGCAGCTGCTGGACAAGGATCACACTTTGAGCAGCAATGTCCTGAAGAAGGAAAAAGGGATTCAGGGTGGTTCTGTGAGTGACCCCACATGGCTCTTGGGTGTACACCTCCAGTACAAGCTTGTGCTCCTATGTCTGAGGTTCAGCTCCATATTTAGTGAAGGGGAAGCCTTAGAAATTATTCCAAAACTGGGGCACCTGGGTGGCTTAGTCGGTTAAGCATCCAACTTTCGCTTAGGTCATGATCTTGCGGTTCGTGGGTTCGAGCCCCGCGTCGGGCTCTGTGCTGACTGCCAGCTCGGAGCCTGGAGCCTGTTTCAGTCTGTGACTCCCTCTCTCTCTGACCCTCCCCCTGCTCACGCTGTCTTTCTCTCTCTCTCCTAGAAATAAATAAAACATTAAAAAATTAAAAAAAAAAAAAAAAAGAAATTATTCCAAAACAGCTGGTGAGAAAACAGTGACTCATCCACGACCACACAGCTGGTTGGTGATAGATCTAGGCTGGATCTTGGGTTTCTGATCTGTAGTTCAGTGTTTTAGCTTTTACTATTTCATTGTTTTCCTCTTAGAAAGAAAAAAACCTCAACAGTAAGAGTTCACTGAATTGCCAATATAGCAGGTTTAAAGCGGCTCCCTGTAGATTAACCCAGATTTAAAATAAAAGAGCAGCGGGGAAGGAAAAAATTGTTTGTTTCAATCTTTATCATAAGACTCCTATATACTGCAAACTCCCACAGCAGATTTTACATATAATGTAATTTTACCAAAATTCAATTTATTCATATTATTTTATCAGCACACATTGCACAAATAAAGGCCCACTTTGATTATTCTGTGTCTGCCACACCCTAGGTTCTTGTCTTTCTTTAGTTTTCTAGAATCTCTGACTTTGGCAAAGCTACTTCTTTCGGCTTCAATTTCTTCACCTCAAAAGGTGTTGGACCCACTACTTCTAAGGTCTTTTCAGTTTTAATAGCGTTTGAGTCTAAAGCTTTCTTCTTTGTGTACCTTAAATATGGTTTTCTGGGACTCTTCTCCAGATGTCATTTTTCTCTTTACATGGTTCACAGCTTTCCTGCCCAGAAAAGTGATAAGTGAAAGGAAGAACTATTGATACAGTAGTTACTTTATATTCAGGAAAGAGGGTCAAGGTACTATTTAAAACCCGGCAACAGAATGACTTGTAGATTGATTTTCAAAGGCTCTTAAGCCTCAGTTCTTTCCACAAAGAAATAAATTAATTGACCCACCTACTACCTGCCTTAGAAGAAAGAACATGGTCAGGGAAGTGCTCTGTTAGAAAACCTAATCAAGCCAATTGTGACTTTCCCTTCCTGCTTGTGACCACAGATCTCAAATGGGCAAAGTGTAAATCTTTAGAATAACCCCTGGGTAAATTCTGACCAGCCACTGCCTCTTTCTCCCGAGACAGTCCTTGTTTGAGACCAGCATTGGGAATGAAAACCCCAGTAGTGTTAGAACATAAACGCTTTCTCTGGGCTTGGAAGGTATTGCCTAGTGGTAGGAGATATACCACTGGACGTGAATGGCAAAAGTTGCCCTATGATCAGAGCCTTGGTTTAACAAAAGGGAGGTGTTGGTCTGCAAGATTTTCTAGTCTCTTCACTCTAACAGTATATATATAGTTCAAATATTTTGTATCTGAAGGTGGACTTGGGAGTGCAGGCATCAATCCTATTTGTTTAAGGTCAAGAAGAACTAAGGGAGAAAGATCAAATCGGAGATGATTAGCAAGGAAGAGCAGAGGTCAAAACTAGATGACAAGAATGAAAACTGAGGACACCTGGGAAAGTTTTACCTAATGTTTTAAACCTGTGCTGAGCTACTGATGGGACGTGAGGTCACGCACTAAGGCTTTCTTTGGCATGAAATCCGTGGCATGGATCTCAAGGGTCTTTTGCATATAAAGGAATGTTGTTAGTGCAATAGAATAACTAGAGAGTCAAACACTTCAGCGCATAAGAGAGCAGGGCAGTGCTATTGAAGGGAAAGCAAGGCAAAAAAATAACACAAGACAAAAGTAAAAAATGAAAAATGCTGAGACCTGGTCTTTGGAGAGGAAAATTCTTTATTCTTCCATGATGTCATGTATTCAAATATATGGCAAGAAGTAGTACCCCAAGAATGTTTCCCTTTGTGTGTGGAAGGACAATGAATGGGGTAGGTGGCAGGTAGAGACCAATGGCAGCCTGCCTTAATTTACAGGTGTTGGACCTGCCCAGTCCCATGTCACTTGGCTAAGACTAGACGGTTGTTAGGTTAAGAAGGGTGAATGAGCAACATGTGCCCTACAGTAGGAAACCCAAGGGCAGGAACTTTAAAGAGACTGAAGTGGAAATTTACACCTGGAAAGAGAACTGGAATAGGAATTACAAGAGTAAGTTCAAGGGTCCAGCAAACTGTGCAACCTGGGTAATTGTCTGCCTCTCCTAGAGTCTTAGTTTCCTTAGCTATAAAATGGGTTCCACCTAATGGTTTTTGCTGTTTTTTTTTTTTAATTTTTAATGTGTTATTTATTTCTGAGAGAGAGAGAGAGAGAGAGAGAGAGAGAGAGAGAGAGACAGCGTGAGCAGGGGAGGGTCAGAGTGAGGGAAATACAGAATAACAGGCTCCAGGCTCTGAGCTAGCTGTCAGCACAGAGCCCGATGAGGGGCTGGAACACACAAACCGTGAGATCATGACCTGAGCTGAAGTCGAACGTTTTAACTGACTGAGCCACCCAGGCACCCCCCCCAATGGTTTTAAACCATGTCTACACACCAACATCCCTTGAGGAGCTTTCAGAAAGGACCGATATCTAGACAGCAGCTCAGACCAATTGATCCAGAATGTCTGGGGCTGGGGCACAGGCATGAGGCTCTTTTGAAAGCTCCCCAGCTAATTTGTTGTTTTTTTTTTTTTTTACAAATAGTTTATTGTCAAGTTGGTTTCCATATAGCACCCAGTGCTCATCCCCACAAGTGCCCTGCTCTCCAGCTAATTCTAATGTATATCTAGTAGCATCCGTGTCACATGGGAACTTTTCAAAAATGCAGAATTTCAGGCCCCAGCCCAGAGACCTACTGAATGAGAATCTGCATTTTAATAAGATTCTCAGAGTATTCACATGCACATCCAGGCTTGAGACTCCCCAAGCAGATGACCTCCAAATAACGTTTTATTTTTAATTGTGAAATATTTTTAACATATAGAAACACTTAGAGAAGAATTTAACACCATGTACCCACACAGCTTTATCAAATCATTAGTTGTTACCATTTTCACTTTAGATTTTGTTTAATGTAGTGACACATTGAAGAGTTGAAGTCTCTATATGTATTTCTCCTGAATCCTATTTTTCCCCTCTCTTCATAGATGTAGTCACTATCCTGACTTCTGTATTTCTCTATTTTATGAATCTTTTTATATTATTACAGGGGTAAAGAATCAGATAGGTAGGCAGATAGACAGGTAGATATGGCTTTGCCTACTTAATTAGTTTTCTGTTTCAATCCATTTTTGTATTCCTGGGACAAATCATAATGGGTCATGACATATCTCTATCTATACCTATATACTTTTTAAATACACTGCCAGATTTAGTTGCTTGTACATTTTATTTGGGACTTATGGGATTAAATGAGATTGGTTTACAGTGTTCCTTTGTCAGTTTTGTTATCAAGAGTATGCTGGCCATATTAAATGAGAAATAGTCGGTAAAAGATAGGATTATTTTTGTTTCTTGGAGGAATAAAAAAGCTTACCTAATAAAACCATCTGGATCTTGTGTGAAATGTTGGAGGGATTGATTATTGTTCTTTTTCATTAATGTGTATCAGTTTATTTGGAGTTTCTATTTCTTCTTAAGTCAATATTGCTAATTTACCTGTTTCAAGACAATTACACATTTCATCTAAGTTTTCAAATTTATTGACATAAAATTGTTTATTGAATTCATTCATTAGAATTTTTTTTACTGTTTCTGTAGTTATTGCCCGGTTTTCCTTTTTCTCTATTGTCTTACATATTTAAGTTTTTTATTTTCAAAGAACCAGCTTTGTTAACTACTCAGTTACTTTTTTCTTATCTGTTCTTTGAGTTAGGTTTTATATTTGTAGTTATAAGTTCTTTTTCCAAAGTGTTCATAAGGTTATAACTCGACCTCAAAGTTCAGTGTAGTTGCTTTCATGTTTGATTAGTTCTTTTAATGTTTCTTGATTCTAAATAGTAATTTCTGCTGTGATTAATCCATGAGTTATTTAGGAGGATATTTATGTTTCTAAACATATGTTAGTATTCTTTTAAACTATATTTCATTACCATTACCTTTAATTTAATTGCACTATGGTCAGAGAACATGATTTATATGGCATCAGTCTTAATATATATTCCTCTGGATATAAAATGTGGTATATTTTTATAATTGGGTTCTTAATGAGATGTTTTATGTTAATTCTCTTGTTCAAATCTATATCCTTATTGATTTTTTTCTGTTTGATTTCCAAATTTCTGATAGAGTGGCCTTGACAGTTCTTCTTTGTTTTTGGTCATCTTTCTTTTACTTTATACCTAACAAGGCCATATCATTAACCACATGAAAGCTTACTGCTGCTAGGTCTTCTTGCCAGAGTCTTCCTTTACTATTTTGTTGTGTACCTTATCAATATTATGAACTTGTGCTGTTAAGTTCTATTTTAACTGATATTAATTTCTTTTGGCAATATAGCAAATATTTTTCCATCTCCTTATTTTCAACCTCTCTGTGTGGTTTTGTTTTAGGAATGATTCTTGAAAGGAGTAGGTAGCTGCTGCCTCTCTTTTTATTGCAATATGAAAATCTGTCTTTCAAATAGGTGGATTGAGTCAATTTACCTTTATTTGTGTGATTACTGATGTATCGTCATATTTCTACCAACTGCCATCATTATCTTTTTGATATTTTTTTTATATGTTCTTTTACTTTTTCCCCTTGCCTGCCATTAGATCAATTCTATACTATCCTATATTACTATATACTACATTATTAATAAATAAAGTTTATTTATTTTGAGGGAGAGGGAAGAAAGAGCAAGAGAGAGCATGCACAAGTGGGGGAGGGACAGAGAGAGACAGAGAGAGAGAGACAGACAGAGAATCCCAAGCCGGTTCCACATTCCACATTGAGCCCAATGTGAGGCTTGATCTCACGACTGTGAAATCATGACCTGAGCCCAAATCAAGAGTCGGATGCTTAAGTGACTGAGTCGCCCAGGTGCTCCTATATACTACATCAACCTTACATGTTACATACTATATTGACTACATATACGATGTTAACTTTTCCACAGCTGATTTATATCTGAAGCTGTAAATTATCTTTTTCTTCTTGAAACAATCTTAAACCTTTACCTACATACGTAACTATAATTTGTTTTGAAGAAAAACTAAATTGAATTTTTTCAATGTTTCCAACCCTCTCTTGAAACAACATAGAACTTAACATGCCTTCTAAGTATCTGTTGAACACCACTTCCCATTTTGTTTTGCTTCCTTGAGAGTTTAAGTTTCACCTCTTAAAATATCCTGAATGATTTCCCATCATTAATGATTAATTGTAATATTATAAGATTTACCAACATGATTTAATCATTTTTATGCTATCTATTGTTTCTTGTGTCTCATACTTTCTCTCTAGATTTATTTTCCTTTTTGATGAAGTATATCCTTCAATGTTCTTTTCATGAGAGTCTATGGATTGTAAACCCTCTTAGTCCTTATAATTCTGAAAATGTCTTCATCCTTACCTTATTTTTTTTCTTTTCTTTTTTTTTTTTTAAATATTTTATTTATTTCTAGGAGACAGAGAGAGAGACAGCATGAGCAGGGGAGGGTCAGAGAGAGAGGGAGTCACAGGCTGAAACAGGCTCCAGGCTCTGAGCTGGCAGTCAGCACAGAGCCCGACGCGGGGCTCGAACCCTCGAACCGTGAGATCATGACCTAAGCGAAAGTCGGACGCTTAACCGACTAAGCCACCCAGGCGCCCCAAATCCTGACCTTATTTCTTAATGATACTTTAGATAGCTTTAAAATTCTAGGTTGTCAACTCCTTGTCCTCAGCACTTCAAAGATACTATGTCTACTGTTTCCTGGTATCTTTTGTTGCTAATGAGAAGTTTGATGTGCTGATTATATGTAATCCATTTTATTTTATTTTTTTAAAATGTTTTTTATTTATTTCTAGGAGAGAGAGAGAGAGACAGACAGACAGCGTGAGCAGGGGAGGGTCAGAGAGAGAGGGAGTCACAGACTGAAACAGGCTCTAGGCTCTGAGCTGGCAGTCAGCACAGAGCCCGTCGCGGGGCTCGAACCCACGAACCGCAAAATCATGACCTAAGCGAAAGTCGGACGCTTAACCAACTAAGCCACCCAGGCGCCCCTATATGTAATCCATTTTAAAATATGCTACCAGCTTTTTAATTTTTCTCTTTATTATCCTCGATCCCCTCTACTTTCTTCTGACATCCTGCTTGACTATGTAAGACCTATATTTTCCTGGTCTCTAAACTGCTTTTTCAAAAATGTAGAAAATCTCTTGTCTTGCTCCGCTGTGTGCTAGGTGGATCCTTGAGTGAAACCACCTAAAGCTTTAATTCTCCATTTGAACAAGACTATACCAGAGTTCATCCCATCTACTGAACTGTTAAATTTGATTTAAAATTCTATTTTTACTTTATTTTTAATGACTATCTTTTTCATTTCCAATATTTATAAATCACTTCCTTTCTATATTCCTGTCTCATTTAATGTCAGCCAGCCTTTGTTTTATAATTTTTGTTTTCTGACTTTTTATTTTATTTATTTTTAAAAAAATTTTTAATGTTTTATTTATTTCTGAGAGAGAGAGAGAGAGAGAGAGCAGGGGAGGGTCAGAGAGAGAGGGAGATACAGAATCTGAAACAGGTTCCAGGCTCTGAGCTAGCTGTCAGCACAGAGCGTGATGCAGGGCTCGAACCCACGAACTGCGAGATCATGACCTGAGCTGAAGTCAGATGCTTAACCGACTGAGCCACCCAGGAATCCTTGTTTCCTGACTTTTTAAACCAAAGCTTTTCTTCATGTATATATTTGAGTAGGCCCTAAATGCACTCATTTTAAAGCTCGCTCAGACTAGTATAAATGCTTCTTTTCATTTGAGGAACATTCCTATCCTGATCATTGATTACGGGCATTTTTATCAGCATATTTTTATATTTTAGGATTTTGTACTTGAAGACTAAGCTCAGTCTGAGTGACCTGTGCTTGTTTACATGCCCCCCACCCCCTGCTGACCAGGCTCGCCCCTCCCTTTCTAGCATTTGCATTATCCTTGCCTGCTCATCCCTCAAGGCCAGAATCAGATCCAGTCACGGGGCAGTTAGGTTCACTTCTAGGTCAGAAGACATTGTCTATAGGACTGCAGATTGCTAAAAACAATGGCCTCAGTGGCCCTTTTTAGTCTCCTTTCATGATCAGAGGAGCTTATCCCATGTCAACCCTGGCTGCAAGTACTGAGCACTGAGTTCTCATCTGGAATGGTTACTCTGAGAACTACTCACCTCTGAGGGGCCCAAATCCTAGCAACACGGTCTGCTTCCTTCCCCGGAGCTCTTTGGGTCTGCAGTATTATCTACTGGTTTCCATTTCTGTTCTGGGTTTGAGAGATAGTGTCTGCATTTTTGAGCTCAGTTATATCACTGCGTACCTATCACTGTGATATATTTAGAAGAAAGGAATGTACAATACACACTCTTTCTCAAAGTCTAGATTTGCAGAGGATGGCCCAGGCACTATCAGCAGGTTAATGGGGAATCCTGTTTTCTCAGACAGTTGGAGTTAGTATATATTATGTTATCACCTACCCTTTAGAATACAAGTACCAGAAGGACAAAGTCTGAGGTTCTCTATCATTCCATGCATTTCCAGGACCTAGGAGACTGTATGGCATGAAATGAGTGCTTCACAAATGTTACAGAAAAAAACAAAATAAGCTTCTCTGGACATTTCTCTGAGTCTTTCTAATAATATTCTTAGACTTATATCCAAACATCTACCCCCTGGCCCATAACTTCAGTGTTGCACATAAAGTCAGCACATTTTTAAGATCAATGACATCTTGAAGTCAGCCATTAACTGCAAAAGTCAGAGCTGCATAAGAGAGATATGGACTTGCCCTGTTTTATCACAAAGGAGCAACATGGAAAATATTCCCTGATAAATATCCTACCAGTAAATTAAAAACAATACGCAAATACCTTCAAATTGCTTTCACAGTGTGTTTTGTATGTCTTTCTCTTTGTATATTATTTATGAAGGATAATTTACTGATATTGTTGTTACCCCAAATTGTATACCAAAGAAAATTAAAAGCACTACATAGGAGGAAATAATGAATAGTAGCATTTAATTAAAACCAAAGTGAGTACAATCAATGCCTGTCTAATACAATAATGAGCTTAATTTAATTTTCATTTAATGGAAAAAAAATGAAGCTTAAATCAACTGCCTATGGAATTATATGACAGCAATTTTAAAAATGCAGATTTTTTAAAAGCAGAGTCCTAAGAGAATAACAATAACTAAAAACAATCCCAACTAATGGGTCTATATATGTTTTCCAGTAGAGTTAGAAGGGACAGTTATTAGCAGGACTATGTATTTTGAATTTCTGAATGGTAGAATTAGTTAAAAAGCAATACTTTAACTTTCTGAACTTTGGAGTCATCAAAAAAGTAGACAAAAATTGAATTTCTAAGGATTTCCAGCTTGGGATCATGGCCCAAAAGGGACTGAAATAAACAGATTGCCACATGGGGGAGCATGAGCAGAGGCCTCCCACCAGATCTCTGTGGTGTGTAGAGCAGCAAGTAAGCCAGAGGTGGGGGAGCACTATGGGAGGGAACTGTGGCATCCCTGACAGCTATCTGTGGCTATGACAGAATCTGCAGCTCTGGGAACAGGACTCAGATCAGATGATGAGATGGGGCTGTTTTTCCAAGTACCAGCTGGACTTTGAGGAAAGGCGGTTACCCTCTATTAAGACTGTGCTGTTGATGAACTCCAGCTTCAGCTAAAGAAAGTACTCTGCTTGAGATGGTTAATCCATGAAAATGTGAAATGGCAGGCAATGTGGCACAATGTTTAGAGCCCCAGATTCAAGGTCAAAAGTCTCATCTCTGTGACTTAACATTCTATGACCTTGGGCAACTCACTTAGTCTCTTTGAGGCCCAGTTTCCTAATCTGTAAAATGGGGTTAATGGTAGATGATTTGGGGAATGGAGAGACATTTATTCAATGTGTGCTATGTACCAGTCACTTTAGTAAGGTATTAGATGTTATTTTCTCCCACTTGCTGATCTAATTGTCATCTTACTGAGATAAAATCAGGGTCATAGCATGTGTCTGCTCCCATCCCTACAGGCTGCATTTTGCTTGTTTCTGGAGCTCAGCCCATAGTAAAAGGCAAGAACTTATTGTAACTGAAGTTATTTTGGTCTTCTCTCCTCAGCTCATTTTCTTATATTGTTGTTGTGTTTCTTTTTTTTTTTCTTCTGTTGGATGCTTCCACAACAGTTATACACACTTACACATATATGCAGACACACACCTACAGCCTCCACATTCTGTTTGTCCTACTTATACTCAACTTTATAGCAGCAAGAATCACCTCATATGCAATTCTAGGTAATCACAGGACAGTTCTCTGGACAAAGCAGGTGTTATTAATAAATGTCTATGTAATGGTTCAACTACTTGCATTCTCTTAGTTTTTCAGGCTGCTTTTCAGGCACCTGACAACTTCCTGTTCTTTACTTCTTGATAATCTGTCACCATACTTTACCAGATGCCTATTTCTTATTATGTAAATTGTGTTTCATCGTGTTGTCATATTCAACAGAATGCTGGGGTCACTCCCTAATCCCCAAATTGATACTCAAACACGGTGACTCACCAGCTTTCCTAAACATCTAATTAATCACAGCAGCACTGGAGCAGAACAGCACTACTTCCCAGTAGGTCAAGCAGTTGCCCCAACACGATCACATCAGAGCTGTAAGTTGGCTTGGGCCAAAAAATACTGGTGAGAATCCAAACAGCCCTCACGGTCAAATTTAACAAATTACACGGAGGTTAGATGAGAAAGCAAAGAATGGAAAAATTATGTCTAACATTATTTTCTTTTCTTCATGATTTACACATTATCTGCACCTCCCATTTAGTAATGATGGTCTACGGAGAGAACTTCAAATTGTTCAGACTCATGGAGCCCCATAACCATGGAATGTGTTCCAAAGGAGATGGGGACAATGGAAGTGGGAGTGCCAGGTTGGCTGAGTGGGAAAGTGAAGTTAGTTGGTTGATTTTGATCACAACCTGGTTCTCTTCCACCTGGGAAGACTCATCATTTTGGTTTTAGGATGCAAAGGAGAGGGGTATCACATTATTAGCCAATTGAACTGAAATGGTCACTGGGATCACTAGGGTAGGAAATGGAACCACAGTCTCTGAGAAGAAAACCAAAGGACAAAAACTTATTATAGGGGGACTCATAAGTGGTCATCTTCAGGATTTAAGAAAGTGTTCAATTAAAGAAGATTTAGAGATGAAGTATTAACTAAAGCAGAACTATGCAAATGAATATGCAAAGGAGGTAAAAAAAGAGCATAATTATTTATTTATGTTCCTATCACACATTAGTCTGTGAATTTCTTAAAACAAGGTCTGTACCTTACTTAGTTTTTCCTTCTCTATCCCCAACGCTTGGCATGATGGTTAGCGCTTAATAGACCCTCAATAAATGATTAATTGAGCAAAATATTCTACATGTATAACCACCTCCAAAGAAGTTATATTAATACAATGTCTGATCCAGCACAAAATACCAGAACATGACAAATATGGTTTTTGGGGCATGATGGTCTCACATGATGTGTATCACAGTGGACTTGAGAAGGATGGGTTAACTGAAGCAGGTGGAGCCAGAGCCCAGAAGCTTTTTTCAGAGAAGCTGTCTCAGGTGCTGAACCTGAGAAAGCCCCAGGATCTGGTATCTGAAGGACATGCAGATACAGAACTGGTTATGCAGGCATTCTGGAAAGAACATGGCCCCACAGAAGAGAGGAACTTGTCAGAAAGAAGAGAATGGTACTGAAATACAGTTATCAAGATCAATAAAAAGTTATGATATAGTAATATGTGTGCTTCTATATTAATGCATCTAATAACAGTATATCATGGCAGATCTAACAATATCTGTACATTTGAAGTAATGATGAGTTTAAACAGTATGAGATGCCTGGGTGGCTCAGTTGGTTAAGGGTCCAACTTCAGTTTAGGTCATGATCTTGCAGTTCATGAGTTGAAGCCCTGCGTTAGGCTCTGTGCTGAGAGCTCAGAGCCTGGAGCCTGCTTCAGATTCTGTGTCTCCCTCTCTCTCTGCCCCTCCGCCACCTGTACTCTGTCTCTCTCTTTTACAAAAATAAATTTGTCAAATAAACAATATTTCATGATGTCTGCATCAACTGTAATGATATTTGTGTTTGTGCAAAATCACAACTAGATTTATTACCTACATTCACAATTGAGAAACTGCTAAATTTTCATTACTAGTAGTAAAAATAAAGATGTGATTTTTTCCATCTAAGTCCATAGACTATTTCATTCTATCCATAGTCCTCTAAGGATCCATAGACACAGGATTAAGACCTCTGGTCTTAAGACCTCTGGTATAAGTATTTGGGAAATACCAACTTATTTTATTCTTTTGACAATAATATATATATATTTTAATTTTTTTAATGTTTTATTTATTTCTAGGAGAGAGAGAGAGAGAGAGAGAGCATGAGCAGGGGAGGGTCAGAGAGAGGGAGACACAGACTGAAACAGGCTCCGGGCTCTGAGCTGGCAATCAGCACAGAGCCCGACGCGGGGCTCGAACCCACGAACCGCGAGATCATGACCTAAGCGAAAGTCAGACGCTCAACCAACTAAGCCACCCAGGCGCCCCTTGACAATAATATTTTTAATATTCCCATCTTATGGATGGGGAAATTAATGCTCAGAGAATTGAAGAAATATAACCAATACCTTACACAGCTAGTCATATGTAGTACTGATTCAAAGCCCCACTGGAGCCAGGCTTTCCTGAATAATGAGTTAGTTTTCTTCCAATGCCCAGAATAGAGCCAGGCACATAGTATGTGCTCATTAAGTATTTGACAAATGAATGAATGAATGAATGAATGAATGAATGAATAGATGAACTTCACTGGACTGAATGAAAGACAAACCTACCTACCTCAAAAGTCCATGCTCTTTCAATTCCTCATCCACTCTATGCTATTATAAAAATGGGATATTTCTTCTTATTTATTTACCCTGGAGGCAGGAACAAAGAAGATAAGCTCCCTCTTCTGCTAGACCTGACAGTTGAGCTTGGATTCTAACATTCATGTTGAATGCACATACCATGAACAACATTATTCTATCAAAATTGGAAAACAATTAAACAAATTGAGGAGAAGAGCATCTCAGCAAGGAACATGGGTCCCTCTGGTTTCTCTTGGAAGCTGAAGAGCTTGTTTATGGAACAAGTTGTTATTTTCACTCAACATGTGTCCTTCCTTAACTGACAAATTAGTGCCAGCAGGAGAGGAGAGAGGGAGGGGCTACTGGGTGTGCGGATGTGGAGAGACCCGGGCACTGGGAGAAATACAATGTGAAAAAAAAAAAAAAAAGAAACAGAGAAAGCCCTCTTCTCATATGAACAAACCAATTTTTTCTCAGGGGCTTTACATAGATGTCTAATGTTCTTAACTAACCACACTTAATTTAATTACCTTACAGGTGAATTGGATGCTGGAAATTCATTTACATAACAGCAATTCTAATGCTTATGAATTTCTCAAGCAATTAAACTCTTAACAACAAATGTATAGGCTGTAAATGAAATATCTGTCTAATAGGATTAATCAAAAACTAATCATGAAAAATATCACCCCTGGCCTGAATGGAAGAATATGCCATGGTTACCATTCCAAATTATAGTGTTTCAGGGTCTGTTTTAATACTCAATCATATTAATTGGCAACACTATGCTTAATGTGTTTCCATAACCCCTTCCTTCTGATTCAGAAATCTATTTTTCTTTGGGCTATGTCTCCTTGCTCCAATTCATCGTCTACACATTATTCCAAGTGTGTATCAGCTGTGTTTTCCATGGAAGTCATGGGGCTCACCACTGGGGATGCTTTGAGAAACAAAACACAGTCCCTGCCCCTGAGGACAGAAGAGACAACAGTGTAAGGCAGAGTTGCTTTGAAGGAGTGGGAGAGAGGCATTCAGAATAGGAAGAGGGAATGAGGGCCATCGAGCAAGATTTTGCTTTGGCCTGATCTGGACTATTCATCTCCGGGATTCCTCAGTTCCTGGCTCAGTGTGTGGCACATAGTAGGTTCTTAGCAGAAGTTTTATGACTTTGTGTTGGTCCAGTAGTTCTGCCTAATAAGAATGAAACTAAGAAAATGGATGGGGATGTGCCTTCTGTTCATATAGGTTCTTAAGGATGATTTTTGAGGCCAGATGTAACATCAAGAACATGCTTGACCAAGCTAGGGATGTGGCCCAAGGCTGTCTGGTTATGCAGATGCCTGTGGCAGATGAGATGTAGGTAAGTGTTCTGATATTAAACATCAAGCTTGTAGTGGTAATACTGGCATAGATCCTTGGCCAAATTTTAAAAACAGATTTCTAGCCAGATGGTTTTGAAGCATTTAGGAAAGAACACAGGGATCACTGAAAAGACACAGTGGGTAAACTCAGAACAAGGCATGTAAACCAATCTTGTTTTCTCTTCTGATAGTCTTGGCACATGGCAGGTTGGGGAATAATGCAGTAGAGAACACGCATCTCATTTCAGCTTTTGGTGTAGTCTCTCCTGCTAACCGTTTGAGTAGTAAGATAGATATGGATTAGCTGATAACAGTATTAAGTGGATTTATAGTTACTTGAGCGTCAACAGCAATGGAGTGTGGATTAATGTCTCTCTGTCCATGGCTATGTCCTGCTGAAAGTTTTTAATGCAACAATGGGATTAAGATGGGAAGGCTTGCCATCAGATTTTCAGATATCTCCCTCTCTAGGTAGCTCAACTCCTTTAGTCCAGGCCCTGGTGTCTTCTCATTCCAAAACTCTGTCCCAGCCAAGGCCAAAGGCATATTGTATTGGAGAGTGAGTGTTTTCTCTAGTTGTCCTATAATCTAATGAGCTGCCATGGAAGGGTAGTATGAGTCCTAGTCAGAACATTTTCTAGGAGGTCCTGTATCATTGACACACTGACTAAGATGTTCTCTGAAGCTTTCTAGTTTGCCCTTTTTTGATTTATTATTTGAACGAGTACTGTATGTACAAAGAATATTGTTTTTTAAAACAGAACTGATATCACTCTTTACTCTTTCAGCAAGTCTGTTTTCCTCATCTGTACAATGGAAATAATAATTCCCACTTCACAAAATCGTGGATTGCCTATTTTGGAATATGATGTGGTCTATATGAAGCACAAAGCACAGAGTAGGCCCCTGATAAATGTTAGTTCCCTTCCATCTTCCAACACTTAGGTGTATATTAAGAAAGCTGAACAAGGCTCCCTGAGAGATGTCCTGCAGAGCCTTTGGGACTTGGTTAGTGATACAGACCTCAGACTCCATTACTCATTGAGAGGCCAATTCTGCCAAGAAAAAAATGGCCCCATGGTGAAGTAGCAGGTTCTTTCTAACCTTGAGGGTTTTTGACTCTGGCAGAACAACATTGAGGCAGCAGGGTGGGTGCAGAGAGATACACAGGGTCTCCCACTACCTTGTCATGGAATTTTAGGCAGCTTTCTCAGGGTCCTCATATGAGTAATAAGAAGCAGAATCTCAACCTGATGGATTTGGGAAGGGTTAGCTGAGATAAGGTATGTGAGATTGTCTGGATCAGAGCCTAGCACCTGGGAGATGCTGAATAAATGACAAGTTTTAAAAATTATTTCTAGTAAAAATAATATAAAGAACAGACTAAGCCTTTAGGTCTTCAGACCTGGTATTAGTCTTTAGGGTCTCTGTTAATGTTAATCTTGGCCAGCCACTATGGGAGAAGTACATGATGAGAGGTGAAGGCTCATACTGTAGACAGCTTGCAAACGAAGTTTGGAGCTCTGAGATCTGAAAAACCAGCCACATTTCCCACATTCACTGTGAGCCATGCCTTTGGAGTGATGAAGTGAGTCCTAAAGGAGGTTGCGGGAAAGACAGGGGGAACTGATAATGGCTGTACAACAGACTTGCTGTAGTTACTGGCCCACCCTAGAACACAAAAGAGAGGGTTGAACTAGCTGTTCCTTCAAGTCCTTCCTAGGCCTAAAATCTTGGGATTTAGGTCTGCCTGGTCTTATAACATGGCATTACAATCACCCCTTTGGGGGCCTTGATAATTTTGTCTCAAGGCTGGAATCTCAGGATTGACTCACTACCTAGTAAATTCCATGCTATTTTGAGAAGCTCAAAGCTCTTTAATGTGTGTGTCTGCATGTGTGTCTGCGTGTGTGTGTGTGTGTGTGTGTGTGTGTGTGTGTGTGTGTTCTTTGCTATTAAGCCTTAGTTGGAGCTATTTTTTCTTTCATGTATTTATTCGTTCTGTAAATACATTTTGCTCACCTATTTGGCGGACTCCACGCTTTACAACATATTCCCCTAAGTTGCTAGCACTTTCTCTACTAAAAAAATTCTCACACATTTCCATTTTGCATGCTTGATTTAATGTACATCAGATAAGTTCATATTGCTGAGATAGATGTAGGGAGTGTGGTGGGTATCCCATGCCTACCCCAGGATCTGCCCTCTGCCCTTCTCCTCCTTACTTTGTGCTTCAGGTGGGAGCTGCATGGAATGTATTCCCAGCTCCCTTGCTTTTTGGCTTTGGTTGGGTTCGGCCAATAGAAAGCTTCACAGGAGATTAGAGGGAAGGAGCAGGGAGCATGGCATTGGGGAATTTAATTCTCTACTCCCCTTGCTATGGCACTGCTAGTCTCCCTCAGCAAAGCCCACTGATGCTCTCAAGGCTGACTTCTCTTTATGACTCTCTCTGGATGCTATTACAGTACCTTTACTTCCCCTTCAGAACTGGGGTAGCCTTGGCCTGTGGTTACTGGCCCTGGGCTACTACTCTATCCCTGGTGATTTACTTACCCTGCTCACATCTTTGAAAAGAATCTTCTTTTCTAAACTCACCTCAAATTATCCAGTTTGAATCTTCCATCTCTTTCCTCCTATGGCCCTGAATGACAAAAATCATCTATTCCAAACTCTTCATTTTGACAGAGAGGGAAACTTAGGAAGTGACCTGCCCAAGGCCACTCAACTACAGAAAGCCAGGGCTCAATCTAAGAATCCCATGATGGATATAGAAAACGAACCCAGATTTTCCTGTCTTCTTATGTCTAGTCTTTTTTTCTGTGTCGCTGGAAAATGCTGTCAGGGGTAGCACAGTGTAATTAATTATGCTGGCACAGCCAATGAGTGGGGTTATGATTTAGCCAGTCTACTAGAGATGCTGATAAATAATAAAACTCACATCCCACTTTCAGGTAAGAGAATCCAAACCTAGTTGAGGAAAAGAGCACGACCTCACACACGCCTTTTAAAAGAGGGAAATTTTATATAACTCCCGCTCTGAGATCCCCTTCCCTGCCCACACTCTTGACAACTCTCCCTCACCACCAATGGATGCCAGTTTTTTGCTCAGGAACCTATTATGCTCCGTGTACAGATCAAATGAAGTAACTTATTTGAAATATCTTATAAAGCATTAACATGCTTCACAAAATGCAAAGCATTATAGGTGCTAAATCTACATATAAAAGATTTGATTTGATTTAAGGAAAGAACACGCATAAACAGCCCTTTTTCTCATTATGTATTACATCAGATCCAAACTCTTTAGGTAAAATATTAAGCCCTCTAAAAACTTAGTGCCTTTCCTCTACAACTGCCTCACTTTCTCATGAAGGCAGTGTGGGGTAGAACTCATATAGCCATCTCCATTCAATCCTGGTCTGGGATCATTGTGCACAACTGTGCCCTGCACCAGGATGCCACATCTGAGGCATTCATGTCACAAATGCTATATGTCTTCATGTTTTTTTATGACAATAGTTCAGAAGATAGTAGTGGCTTGCTCTGTTAAACTTGGTATATTATGGTGATTTTACAGCAGATGAAAGTAAAATATCTTGAGCAAGGGATGCCTTTTCCTAACATGACCCTCTCCTCACTTCACAAAAAGCAACTATAAATTATAAAGGCTCTGCACTTACCCTGGTTTCCTAATCTAATCAACTGGCATCCCTTAGAAAAGAGATGGCAAATATTTGCCATGGGTATCACAACACTCTATACCCATGCAGACTCCCGTAACCCATCATGACTCCCTTTCTCACCAAACCTGGATGTAACCCACACCACGCCCTAGACAAACGCTAATGACCAAAAGGTTTGCCCTATAGGCTGACCACATTTGCCATCACTGTGTTACAACCCCTTCTAGAGGGTTGTAAGGATCTCAAGATGATGAATCTACAGTGCCTGGAATGCAGTGATGATGGTCATTATATATAAACTGCCATCAGAGCTCTGGGAATGTTCTCCACATCTTGGCATACCATTCCCTCTATCGGAAATACCTGGCTTCCACTGCCCCATTAGCCCATGATTTGCCTCCTCACACACTGATCAAATATAAACAAAGCATTGGGTGCATCAGACATTGTGCTTATGACCCAGAGTGACCATGCTCCTTGTTTTACTCACATCTTCACTAACTCCAGCTCACTCAGGTCCTCTCTCCCCTCCATAAGCTCTGCACAGACCCACGCTCTGCTGCTTTCTACTAATCAGCACTAGGTGATTTGTAAGACTTCGTAAAACTAATTATAACTCTTTTCATATGCTAATATGTCTAAGGCCCTGAATTTGCATCAAGTAGGCAAATCCCCTGAAGAAGAATCTGGTCCTCCATTTAGTTAGGTTCAATATTCAGCTCCCATGGGAACTCCACAAACGATATTGCTTTGGTCATGTAAGAGGCCTTGACAAAAAAAGCGCCATCATTTGTTATAACTAGTCCCTGGTCACCTTTTTCAGCTGAGGCTAAAAAAATGAATATAGTCATAAAATGATTATTACTCTCTTGGTCTGGAAAGTAAATTTAAATTTTTTTTCCCTCTCTTCTCAAGTCCAAAAAACACAAAACTAATTGAGGGCTCCTTATATCTTTATAATACCATCACTTATGATAAGTAATAATAGGAGAAGTCAAAATACAATATCTTATGCTATTACTATTAACTTCTTTAAGATTCCTTTCTCTTTTCTCCCCTTCTCATTTAGCCAAATGCATTTTAGTAAGTGCATATGGGAGCTGAGAGGATGATAAAGAATTATGGGTTTCAGTATTTATTCTATGCTTTTCTAATATTGCAGCTATATTCCTTCCAGATAAGATGGCATTTTGACTGTGGGTAATATGATTAATGTCCAAATACGGTTTGAAAAGTGGGATGGGAGGCACAGTGACCGGGTTGTTGCGGGAAGGAGATACCCTCCATTAAGTGTAAAGCTGTTTAGGCAAAGAAATACTCATTGATATAAAATATGCAAAAAACAGTTCTGAAATGAGACACTTTGAGGAAATCCAAGTGTATAGAACTGGGGAGTGTGTCTGGGGGGCCGCTAGAGGGAAGGGGCATTACTGAAGCTTTCTGCCTGTTGATTTCTTTATCCATAAAATGGGAGCACCGACTCACTGTCAGTGATAATTTTGTTGTCACAAGGATGGAAATCAGGGCTGCTGCTGTGAAGGCTAGGGCCTGCACTAGAGCACCCTGCCCAGAGAAGGAGGGGTCCCCAGTCCAGCGTGGTTCCACTTGCCAAACCACAGCCTTTTGCTCATTTGTCTGCCAGGAGCTGTTTTTCTTTTTTCTTCTTCTTCTAATTTGCAAGAAGGAGTTGTTTGTGCTAGCAGTCACTCTGATTAACTATGTAATGACATTATTACTCAGCCAAGGACTTGCACTTTTTCCTCATGAATGTCTGCCCCTCCCAGTGAAGAGAATGTGGCGTTGGGTCATCACTGTAACTGAACACAGTCAGAAGGAGTGGCATGAAGAGGCCAAGGACACAGATTCACAAGATCATGGCATTTTAAAGTTGGAAGACCACCTATTCCGAACACTCCCATTTTACAGAAAAGGAGTCTAAGACTCGGAGTAATTCCCCTCACCTTCAAAAAAGGGCTTACTGCTATGCTCATAAAGTTGGCTGGTGGTAGCTGGAGAGGACACTGGTGGGCATGCACATTTAGAAGCAGGAGTCTCTCGTTCCCAGGACAGATGCTTGGCACCCTGCTTTTCTGGCACTTGAGAACCCAACATTTGATTACTGCTCCAGACCTCCTTCTCATGGTTTGTTGACATCAGGTTGGAGGTTGACTAGTTTAACAGACCCTTGGAGTTTGGATGTTTTCCTCACCACACATCTCCCTGACTCTTCCCCTCCCCCTAGAATGACTCTTTGTCTAGCTTATTCACAATTATTGCTCAAGCTATAAATTCCAAATCCAGCTTTCTCCTTCCAGCCTTCCTCCCTTCATAGATGACCTCAGCCATTCTCATAGTGAACCCACTTCAGCAGAAGTTGGTTTCCCCACCCTGGTCCATTTCTTCCTGACAGACTGACAGGGTCTTCTGAGCTCCTCAGGTCCCATGGTGGCATGGCTCCCTTTCAACAAGATCTTTTTCTTTTTATCTTTGCTAGGCAAGGAAGCTTTTCCTTACACACCACCAATCCAGTGATTGATTTTCTTATTCATCTAACACTTGTCTCCACCTTGTCACTCCCTGACCATTCCTGGGGGCATTTCAACATTCTACAAATCCTTGGACCTCACAGTTCCTGGACTTCACACTTGGTTGTTGTCCACTCCTGGTCAGCACCACTCTCCTGGACCCTGCCTTCTGACACAGCTGCTTCTTGATCATGTTTTCAGATTCAAAACTCCTCTGTGGCCTAGCTTCTCTTTCTTCTAGAACCATCTCCTCACCTTCATCACAAATCTGAGTCCCTGACTTCACAGCCTCCTAGCTCCCTTAGATTTTGATTTCCCTACCATGCATCCTGGACTTCATGGACATCAGCTTTCTCCACATGCTTGTCCTCCTGAAGAAGCAGGTCTCTCTGGCCAGCTGGTGACACATCTTACCTGTCATGACTACACAAATAAGCCATTTTCTCTCTTGCTTCAGGCCATCAGGAGCCCTGGGGCTGGCCCATTGGTCTTACACACACAGGGGCTGTGATCCCAGCTGGATCCAGTGTTTCACCATTCTCTATTGTATGCCCACCTGCATTCCCTAGGACCCATCTCCAAACTCTATAACTCTTCTGTGGTATACTCTCAGCCTTTCACTCTTAGTGCTTGATCTGGCTTCCCACCTCCCTCAGGAGACAGCAGCCCTTCAGCTCCCTCTTCTCCACCATTTCTTCCTGACACCTCCTCTACCTTATCCTGCCCTCTTGTTTCAAAGGGAGAAGGAGTCCTCAACTCATCACTCCCAGTCATTCTAAATCCTTCCAGAACATTATTTCCTTCTCTTTCAATTCCTCTGTCCCTTGATAAGTCTTTCTTCTCTCTCCTCTACTGATTACTTCCAGTTTCTGCCATATTCTCCTTCCTTTACTATCAAACTTCAATTTCTTATTCTTCATTCACTTGGTATTCAACCCCTTGCAGTCTACCTCCCATGCTTCCAATGCTCTGAAGATGCTTGTTCTACCAGGGGTCAACCCCTTATCTCCCACCTGTCAAAACCAAAGGCATTGGTCAACCACTCTCATCCTCTAAAAGGTCTTTCTTAGAACGCTCTGATCCCTCCTTTCCATGTTCCTAATTGACTTGCTGCTCCTGCAAGTTCTGATCACATTTCCCTTGGCTTCCTTTCCATGATGCTGCTGCAGTGCATCCTCAGCACAATTCTATGCTCTCTCCTTCCTCAGTGCTTGAAAAAGCACATCTCCTTCCAATGACCCCTTCTCTACAAGACACTCCTGCATTACATCTCCTGTCTCAAGCTGTCTCTGGACTTCTTGCTAGCCCTTTAAAGATTTTTATTGTTGTTGTTATGGTAAAATATATATGTAGCATAAAGTTTAGCATCCTAACTAATTTTTAGTGTATTAAATACCGGTGTATTAAATACAGTTTAGAGTAATACCAGTTCACTGGTATTAAATACATTCACCTTGGTCTACAACCATCACCACCATCCATCTCCAGAATATTTTTCATCTCGCAAAACTGAAGCTCAATACCCGTTAAACAACTCCCCATGTCCTAATACCTCAGCTCCTGGAAACCCACTACTCCACTTTCTATCTCTATAAATTTGACCTCTTATGTAAGTGAGTTCATACAGTATTTGTATTTCTGTGACTGTCTTATTTCATTTAGCAAAATGTCTTCAAAGTCCATTAGATTGTAGCATATGTTAGGATTGCCTTGCTTTTGAAGGCTGAGTAATGTTCCATTGTATGTATGTTCCACATTTTGTTTATTTATTCATCCATTAATGGGCACTTGTAACATAATGAATTTTTAATGAGCTTCTCTGTGCCAGGCCCTGTAGTAGTCACTGGTATACACTGGAGATCAAATAGACATCATTTCTGTCCCTGTGGAGCTTACAGTCCATGTGGCACCCTCATTATTTGGTCTGAGTCACATCTCCCCAATGGGGGTCCCTTGAGAGTATAGATCACATCTGGCTCCAAGCCTCTAACAGAGCTTTTTGCAAGAAGTGGTGTCCAGTAAAATTTCGTTGAATGAGTAAATGAATGAACACAATAAGAACTTGTGACTAAAATCAGTTTTATCAATATATACTTTGAAATCCTTCTCTTGAAGTTTTGCCCCCAGAGAGTGTTTGCAGTAGAAGCTACTTCCAAACACAGCATGGATCACTCAAGTTTTTATTACCGAAAGATTCTTGTTACTCCATAAATCTTGTGCTCCCCAATGTAAATTGCCATTGAACAAGCAGAACCGACGACATGGGCATTCTTTTTATCAAGGGCCTAGTATTAAGACAGATTAACTTGGAGGGAACAGCATCAGCCTGGGTATCTGCCCCATCCCTCATTCTTATTGTGATTAATGAGACGGGGCACATATTTTTTTTCTATTCTGCCTGAAAACATACTGAGTTTAGGCCTCGTCCCACATTGTTAAATATTGTCTTAGAATTACATTATCTCTTACACAGATGGATGGGCTTGATGCTGTGTGTACGGCTGACAGTTTTCCTGAAGTGGAACCAGGATTGGTAGGGAATCACTGAGCTGTGATGATAGTTGGGAAAGCATGCAGAGACCTCTAGTAAAACTATACAGGTTTACAGTATACAGTAATATATATAAACTATACAGTAATAATATACAGGTATGCAGTGATTCCAAAAGCAAAGGATTAATGCAACAGATCACAGACCAAGAATCACAACAGCAAAAAGCAGATCAAGAATCACAACAGTCTTTATGGTGGGTGGCTAATGAATGACAATGCCATCTTGAAGAAGTAGAACCTTTAAGGGATGATGTCTTCGTATTTGTAACTTGGGTGTCTTAGCACTTAATAATGACTCAAAATATATTTTTGAAATGAATGAATTTATATTTTGGACTATTTTCTTTTTTAAAATGTTGATTTACTTTTGAGAGAGAGAGAAAGAGAGAGGAAGAGGTACAGACAGAGAGGGGGTGGATAGAGGATCCAAGGTAGGCTCTGTGCTGACAGCAGGGAGCCTGATGCAGGGCTCAAACTCATGAACTGTGAGACCATGACCTGAGCTGAAGTCAGATGGTTAACCCTGAGCCACCCAGGTGACCTATTTTTTGGACTACTTCATATTTACCATTTTATTCTTTAATCATCTGAGATAGCTAGGTAGTTAATTATCATTCCTAATTTACAGGTGAATAAACTGAAACACAAAGTGGTAGGAATCCACGGATTACCTACCAGGGAGCTGGGATTAGAATGTAGCCTATTGGGGAAAAAATGTAATCTGGGCTATTGAATTTATATCCAGGGACTGCTTTTCTTTTTTCTTTCCCTTCCCTTCCCTTCCCTTCCCTTCCCTTCCCTTCCCTTCCCTTCCCTTCCTTTCCCTTCCCTTCCCTTCCCCTCCCCTCCCCTCCCCTCCCCTCCCTTCCCTTCCCTTCCCTTTTCTTTTCTTTCTTTTCTTAAATAGTTTATTGTCAAGTTGGTTTCCATATAACACCCAATGCTCATCCCCACAAGTGCCCTCCACCATGCCCATCACCCCCCTTCCCCTTCCCCCCACCCCCACCTGTCCTCAGTTTGTTCTCAGCATTCAAGAATCTCTCATGGTTTGCCTCCCTCCCTCTCCCCAACTACTTTTCCCCTTCTCCTCCCCCATGGTCCTCTGTTAAGTTCCTCCTAATCCACCTATACATGCAAACATATGGTATCTGTCCTCTGCCTGACTTATTTCACTCAGCATAACACCCTCAAGTTCCATCCATGTTGCTACACGGCCATGATTTGCTACATGGCCATGTTGCTACATGGCCAGATTTCATTCTCCTCATTCTCATGTAGTATTCCATTGTATGGATAAACCACATCTTCTTGATCCATTCATCAGTTGATGGACACTTAGGCTCTTTCCATGTTTTGGCTATTGTTGAGAGTGCTGCAATGAACATTGGGGTGCATGTGCTCCTATGCATCAGCACGCCTGTATCCTTTGGGTAAATTCCTAGCAGTGCTACTGCTGAGTCATAGGGGAGTTCTATTGTTAATTTTTTGAGGAACCTCCACACAGTTTTCCAGAGGGGCTGCACCAGTTTACATTCCCACCAACAATATAGGAGGGTGCAGGGACTGCTTTTCCACTTAACTTATTCATCTTTTCAACAAATGTTTGTTAAGCACTAATATGTTCTAGGTTCTTCTATACTTGATTGTGGGTGAAGATTGGAGAGATGGAGAAGACATGATCTCTACCCTTAGGGATGTCACAGTTTATAGAGGATATCATTTTGAAAATATATCATTACAACCAAATTGCCAACAGCAAAAACAGAAGCATGAATAGCATACTGTGGCACATGGAGGTCTGGGGGACCAACTACTTGGTGAGGCTAGAAAAGGCTTTGGAGAAGAGAGGATTTTCTTAGATAGACACAGTGGTTTAAGAATCCCAGCCTAGGGGCGCCCGGGTGGCTTAGTCGGTTGAGCGTCCGACTTTCGCTCAGGTCATGATCTCGCGCTTCGTGGGTTCGGGCCCCGCGTCGGGCTCTGTGCTGACTGCCAGCTCAGAGCCTGGAGCCTGTTTCAGTCTGTGACTCCCTCTCTCTCTGATCCTCCCCTGCTCACGCTCTCTCTCTCTCTCTCCTAGAAATAAATAAAACATTAAAAAAAAAAATTTAAAAAAAAAAAAAAAAAAAAGAAAAAGAATCCCAGCCTAGAGCTAGGGTCAAAGGTAAAGAGATGTAAATCAGCCTACATCTTTAGAGAACACCAGTCGGTGTGGCTGGAATGCAGATGTAGGGGTGATGGGTATCAGAGAACAAATACTGGATAAGTAGTAGTGGCCAGATACATTTAGTATTCTATTGACAAAATTTATGGAGTACCTACCAAGTGTTATGAAAGGCATTCAGTGCCACTGATCCAGTGGATTTAATGAGAGAAAGAAGGTCCTTGCCCTCAGAAGCTTTCTTTTTAGTAAGAGAGTTAGACAATAAACAAGGAACCAAATACATTAATTACAGATTGAAAGTAGTGCTAAAAGGAACTAAACAAAGTGCTGTGATGGAGAAAATAGGTGGCAGCAAGCATTTCTGAGGTGGTCGTGTTTCAACTGACACCTAAAAGATGAGCAGGAGATGATGGTATAGAGCCAAGGAAAGGGTGTTCCATGCTAGGGGAGCAGTAAATGTAAAGGACCAGTGGCTGGGAGAGACAAATAAATGGGGATTTAGGGGAGAATGGTATGAGAGAGGGTCATATGTGGGCAAAGTCAGATGATACAGGGCTTTTGGCCAAGATTCCATTCTAAGACCAATGAGAAGCCATTCTAATGTTTTATAGTGAAATGACATAGTTTGATTTGTACCTTTAAAGCCTACTCCAGTTACTACGTAAGGAGTGAATTAGAAAGGAGCAAATGTGGGAGCAAGAATCCTGCTGTGATTCAGGTGAGAGATGGTGATGGCTTTGACCAGCATGGTGGGAGAGAGGGGTAGGTGGGTATGTATATATATACACCCACTGGAGGCAGAAGTGATGAAGCTTAATCTCTAAGTGGATGTGGGGTGAAGGCTGAAGTAGAAGATAAGGAAGAATTGCGGCCTTGGGTAATGCTTGGATGATGGGGGCACTTCCTGAGATGGGGTGGGGGAGGGAGCCAGAGGTGAGTGAACATGGAGAAATTGGAAGGACTCCAAGGCTTGGCAGCAAGATTGGGTTTCATTCCATGGAAGATGGGAAGCCATGGAATGATGCTGAACAGAATAACATGGTTGGGCTGGTACTTTAGGAGATCATTTTGACAATTGGGTGGACAGCAGAGGAAAGGAGTCTGGAAGCATAGAGATGAGTCAAGGTGACTAACTATAATGGTCAAGACAAGAGGTGATAAGGAACTGAAATAGGGCAGAGACTCCAGGCTGCTTGTGGTCTGCTGACACTCTGAGTGTCTATCTCTCTTAGAATTATCAAGCAAAATGTAGTTCCCATCTGGGAGAGGTTAGTAGTTGCATCAGGGTAGGAGAAGCCAACTGGTGAGAGTAACTCTAAAACCTTTGGGGCCTCTTGATGGTGCATAACTTGGGAGCTGCAGGACTGCTTTGCAGTTCTCAGGGAGGGAAGGCTGATGAATTCCTTGCTGGGTAGGATACACTGATGGCAGTTTTCTACACATCTGGGGTGCCCAGGCCTCATCACACAGTCCTCAGTATAGCCTCACAGGACTATCAGGAAGGGGACTATGTCCAGGGAGTTGCTGGAACCACAGAGCCAGGCAGATGCCTTCTCCTCTCTGTTTATATATATGCCAGTTCTTTCTCAGTAGAACCTTGGACTGGCAACAGCGCTAGAACAAATGTGCTGTCTAGAGATGGCTGGACTTAGGGGCAGTGAAGTCCTTGTCATAAAAGTTCAAATAGACTGATAACCACTTGTCAGGGACTTCAAATACCAGCTGGAAGTTATATAAATGTGCTAAAGGTGTTCTTCTTGCCAGAGCTTCCAGTTTCTCTTCAGTTCTGATGACCTTGGGAGGAGCTCTGTTTTGGGTCAGGCACTCCTGACATGACTGGAATGCCATTCTGAGGAAGAACTT
The DNA here is from genome assembly GCA_017311185.1 of Proteles cristata cristata. Taxonomy (NCBI): domain Eukaryota; kingdom Metazoa; phylum Chordata; class Mammalia; order Carnivora; family Hyaenidae; genus Proteles; species Proteles cristata. Next base: position 637,705 of record JAESUZ010005172.1, read on the forward strand.
GAAAGGACATTGTTACGGGGTCCTCTGTTGCCGACTCCCTGTTTGTGTTGGCTGAGGCCTTTAGGGAATTACTTCATAAGGACAACTGGGTACAGGTCAACCAGGGATGACAGTAGCCATGTCTGAACATTCATGTGATGGCAGAGAAATCCTCATTCTAAGAGGTCAGTTCCAACACTGTTCAGCTCTTTCTATAACATAAGGCAGTCAAGGGATACTATAGCATCCCTAAAAAGAACACAATGAGAGGTTGAGAAGATTTCAGATTCATAAGAGAGCAGATTAATTGGGGAAAAGAGTAACATTTGTTTGGTTCAGCAGCCAGCAGCAGTCCCACTGGGACTGTTTACTGACATCCACCATGAAGTGAATAGATATGGAAGAAAACTCAGCCCTTGTGTAATGTAAGTGGTTGCAGACATTGTAATAAAACCCACATGAACTCCCACAGCAAACTCCCTTGGACTAATGAATTCTGGTTTGCTACAATCTTGTGGTTAGACTTCCCAGAGCCAGTTCTTCCCCTAGAAGCATCTCTCCTCACCTGATATCTTTGGGGTCGGTATCTCCAAGGTGACAGTGGCCTTGAAGGATGACATCCTAGGGGAAGGATGTCTCACTAGGTGGGTGCACAGGCTCTTAGTAAGTCTTCATCAGAGTTAATGTTCTGAGGCAATAAGACTCAGTATCTTTTCCTCATGTACAGAGTTCTCAGAATGGAAATCAAATTTTGGGCATTTGACCCCTTTTTCAAACTATACACTTCTTACTTTTCTTTATATTATTCTATCAAATAAGCTACAACAAATAGCAATTGCTTGTACTGCTAGGTAAAGCCAAAAAGTATAGACCATGACCCTACTTGGAGTAACAGGAGACCATTTGAGAACAAACCCTCATTATCAAGGGAAAATAGGAATTGTCTCAGGTGCAGAGAAGGAGGGTTCATCAAGAGCTAATGGTATCAGACTTTTCAGAAAACACATGATTTGACTTGGCTTTAGAGGTTGAGCAGGATTTGGAGGGGGCAGAGAACAACAAAAGTGTTTCAGGTGAGACACTAGGGCAGTGGCCCAACTTATAGCTGAGGAAGTTGCATCAAGCAAGAGTCGGCTGTAGGGCAAGGATACAGAGAAATTGGAATCTTTGTGCCCTGTTGATGGGAATGTAAAATGGTGCAACCACTATAGAAGCAGTACGGCGGTTCCTCAAAAAATTAAAATTGAATTGCCATATGACCTAGCAATTCTAGACCACTGCAATAAAGCAAATATTGCAATAAAGCAAGTCAAAGAAACTTATGATTTCCTACTGTAATAAAACTTATGTTTATACTCTACTGTAGTCCAGAAAGTACACAATAGCATGTCTAAAAAAAGTATGTACCTTAATTAAAAAACACTTTATTGCTAAAAAATGCTAGCCATCATCTGACTTTCATCAAGTCCTAATCACTGATCGCAGATCACCATAACAACTATAACAATTATGAAAAAGTTTGAATTTTGTGAAAATTACCACAGTGTGACACAGAGGCACAAAGTGAACAAATGGCATCAGGAAAATGGTGCCAATAGATTTGTTTGATGCAGAGTTGCCATAAACCTTCCATTTTCAAACAAATGCAATGTATCTGTGAGGTACAATGAAACAAGGTATGCCTGTATCCAAAATAACTGAAAGCAAGTCTCAAAGAGATATTTGCAGACCCATGGTCATAGCAGCATTATTCACAGGAGCTGAAATGCAGAAGCAACTTAAATGTCCATCAACAGAAGAATGGATAAACAAAATGTGGTATGTATCCATAAAATAGAATATTAGGCTTAAAAAGGAAGGAAATTCTAACACATATACATGGATGTCCTTGAGGAGTTGCTTAATGGATATAGAGTTTCAGTTTTGGATGATGAAAAGCTTCTGGAGATGGATAGTAGTGATGGTTGTACCATAATGTAAATGCACTTCATACAACTGAACTGTACACTTAAAAATAGTTTTCTCTCTCAAAATACATAAACTTTAAAAAATAGTTAAGATGGTAAATTGTATGTGTATTTCACTGCTATTAAAATTTTCTAAAAGTAAGATATATATATATATAAAGGAAGAGACTGAGGGGCTTTCAGACACCAAACAGGGCTCAATTTTCACTAACATTTCTGTGACCTCAGTGCCCTGCACGGCACCTGGGACTTAGGAGGGTTTCATGTTTGAAAGATGAAGGAATGATCTGAACCCAAACACTTCAAGAGAAGAAAGGACTTCTTAGAATAGGAGCAGGAAAGGTGGACCAAGCTGCTCACCAAGCCACCTGCTGGGTTTCATCTGATATTCTGGCTGCCTGTGTGGACCTGCTTACAGGCAGAGAACAAAGATAAGATTCTCACCAATCGTTATATGTTTTACTGGATGTTTGAAAATTAGCATATATGAGATTGCACATATAGGAGGATTAGGAGGAACTTAACGGAGGACCAAGGGGGAGAAGAAGTGAGGAAATAGTGGGGGAGAGGGAGGGAGGCAAACCTTGAGAGACTCTTGAATGCTGAGAACAAACTGAGGACTGATGGGTGTGGGGGGGAAGTGGGGAGATGGACATGGAGGAGGGCACTTTTGGGGTTGAGCACTGGGTGTTATATGGAAACCAACTTGACAATAAACTATTTGTAAAAAAAAGAAAAAAGAAAAAAAGAAAATTAGCATATATGACTTATATATGTCTTCTGGAACTGTGGTTAGGCAGAGTCCTGAGCATGTCTGACCCTGCAGAACCAAAGGTCTGATCTAGAACTTGGTGAGTGCACTGAGCAAATGTGACCCTGGAAGGTCTTGCTGGTTTTCTCAAAAATTGTTTCTACCATCAACCATCAGATAAGGCAGGAAAGCAGAAGGGGCACAGGTCCTTCTCTAATTGTTTCTGCCTTCAGCCCCAATTAATATCAGCGTGCGGACACTGGGGTGCCCTGCCTTTAGACCTTTGCTTCACAGAGTGGTGGGAGCAGCCCCAGCATCACCTGGGACCTTTCTACAAATGCAGATTTTAAACCCAGTCCTAGCCTACTGAAAAAACATCTGCATTTTAACTAGATCCCCCTGTGATTCATATGCACAAGCAAATCGTGAGGAGCTCTGCTTCACACCCTCTAATTCCTGTTTCCCAAGACTTCCCAGTCATAGGAATCAACTGGAGTGTGTTTGTTATTAAAGAGATTCCCAGGATCCTCCCTTAGTGATTCTGATTCAGTAGATATATTTACTTTATTTGTTTTTAATGTTTATTTATTTTTGAGAGATAGAGCACAAATGGGGGAAGGGGAGAGAGAGAGGGGGGAGATACAGAATCCAAAGCAGGCTCTAGGTTCTGAGCTGTCAGCACAGAGCCTGATGCAGGGCTTGAACCCACAGACTGTGAGTCATGACTTGAGTGGAAGTCAGATGCTTAACTGATTGAGACACACAGGTGCTCTGGTATATTTACTTTAATGGGAAGGAAAAAAGGTAAGAAATGGGATGTGAGTAGTATGTGCAGGTATGGCCCTCCATCTGAACAGTCAGGGAAGAAGGATCTCTCTCTCTCTCTCTCTCTCTCTCTCTCTCTCTCTCTCTCTCTCACACCCACACACACACACACACACACACACACACACACACACACACACACACACACACCACACAAACACACCACAGTGCTAATGTTCTTGTGCAGGAAGCTTCCTTGTAATGAAAACTTCTACAGAAAAAGGACACTGACTTTTGTGAATGTTGATAAGCAACTTATAGCAAATCTGTGGTATTCAACATCTAAATAATTCTGGCTTTGACCTTTTCCAGCCTTACTGATTTAAGATTCATCTCTCACTGAAACATCTTTAAGACATTCCAGGTTTTCTCTGATACATTAAAAGAAGCTTTTTTTTTTTTTTTAAATGTATCCAAGATAGAAGAGCTTAAGGAGAACAGGGATTCCTTCAACCATGGAGAAGGCTGTTTTAAGAGTGAATTAGATTAGCAAAAGCTTTCTGTACTTGCTTGTACAATCCTTTTCAGTACCTCCTACTCTTATACTTTTCATTAAATATAAATTCTGAAATCTGGAAGAGAAAAGCCTTTCTACCTTCCAGGCAAATGTCTCATCTGGATCCTCATGAATATTTGGAAAACATTATTCATGAATGAATTCTTACCCTCCACTGATTCAGAGAAAAGTAACTCACACTACATTATGCAAAACTCAAGGACACTAATTGGAGTCTAATTCCAGTATGTTTTTACCAGAACACTTTTTGCAGCTGAAAGAACCTTTTACGTAAGCAATTATACTGCAGACTTTCTGGGATATTAGTGAGGCAGAAATAAAGAAGGTAGGGTTGAAGAGAGATTTTTTAAAAAGGAGAGGGAGAAAGGGGGAGAACTAGAGAGGGGCCTTTATGTGCAAGGCAACTGAAAGGTAGTTTTTATGTTTAGCAATTGTTATTTGTTTGTATTTAAAATTTGGGCACTGTCACTTTGCCATCAGAAGAAAGACCAACAAAGAAGTGCCTTCAACCATGACTCCCTATGGGATTCCCTATGGGGTCATAGCTGTAATGGAAGCTCTTACATGGGGTCTAGGCCAAGGTGGCCAGTGGAAGTGGCCTCAGTTCCCTAACATTGCTGGGGCTCCTCTTGAAGGGAAAGGGGGTGAAAAGCTAGCTGGAATGAGCAGAGAGAAAGAAGCTGACCCCCTCTTTCTCTTCTCCCACTCAGGCAGTGACAAAAAATCTGGGGACCTTTTAATTAATTTCTTAATCTGATCCAGCAAGGCTGAAATGTACCTAGTAACTGACATTCCTAAAGCCCCTTAAGAGACCCTGGTGACAGGGGGCTGCCATTTTAAAGAAGCATTAAAATATTAATTGAGGGAATCAATGAATAAATCAATATTTGTTTAGCATCTGCAATATGCTTAACACCACACTGGTTGCAAAGGCATGCAAAATTAAGAATAAAACATGGTCCTAGTTGGAACGAGGCCATATCTACAGTACTCATGAATAGACTTTAGCACTCAGAAAGTACTGAGAACTCAGAACTCACAAAGACCTATGTTCATATCCATTTCTATTTGCTTACTTTCCCTGAGCCTTAGTTGTTTTCTTCCCTGCAAGCTGAAGTTAATGACACTTATTTCATAAGTTGTTACAAGTACTTAATATGTACAATATTTTGAAAGCTTCTAGCTAATGGCAAAAATTCAGTAATTAGGGGTGCCTGGGTGGCTCTGTCAGTTGGGCATCGGACTTCAGCTAAGGTCATGATCTCATGGTTCGTGGGTTCGAGCCCTGCATCGGGCTCTGTGCTGACAGCTCAGAGCCTGTTTTGGATCCTGTGTTTCCCTATCTCTCTGCCCCTCCCGTGCTCATGCTCTGTCTCTCTCTGTCTCAAAAATAAATAAATATTTTTTTAAAAATTCAATAATTAGTAGCTAAAGAATGGTCTCTGGGGAAACCAGAAATACCTGAAGCAATTTGTAAACAAAAACAGCACTGGGTATGGATACACTGAGGAAACAAAGAATTGAGTCTAGCAATCTACAGGCATTATCTGATCAGATGGGACCCTGGAGTTTATTCTGTGGTCTAGACAGTTTTACAGAGTTGAGAAGAGAAGGGAAAAGAGTGGCTGGGGGCTCCTGGGAAGCCTTCATGAGGGAGGTAATTCATGAATCAGGGTTCACATCTTGCCTCGCAGTATCTGAGCCATGAAAGTCACACCAGAGGACAAGCAGGACATGAATAAGTGGACTCCATTCCTCCAGCTGCCACCTCTTACCAACCCTTTCACAGTTAAGCTCCTCAACCTGTCTACACGTGTACACCCACCTCGCTGACTCCCTTCCCCTACTTTTATTCCCAGGTCTTTTGCCTTCCCACTCCATTCCCTCTCTAGGCATTTTTTAATAGTCAACTTTATTGAAGTATAATTTATGTGCAATAAATGGCCTCCATTTAAAGTGTACGATTTAGGGGCACCTGGGTGGCTTAGTCGTTTGAGCATCTGACTCTTGATATTGGCTCATCGGATGTGGGATGTGGGACTCCACACTGAGTGCAGAGCCTGCTTGGGATTCTCTCTCTCCCACTCTCTCTGCCCCTCTCCCACACTCTCTCTCAAAATAAATAAATAAACATTAAAAAAATAAAGTATACAGTTTAAAGTGTCACATCAGGGAACCATAGCTTTAAAGTTTATTTATTTTGAGAGAGACAATGTGAGTGGGGCAGAGGCAGAGAGAGCGGGGGAGAGAGAGAATCCCAAGCAGGCTCCGCACTGTCAGCACAGAGCCCAACATGGGGCTTGAACCCATGAACCATGAGATCATGATCTGAGCTGAAACCAAGAGTCAGACACTTGAATGACTAAGCCACCCAGGTTTCCCAAGCTGCTATGAATTTTAACACACAAGTCTTTGTGTAGACCTATATTTTCATTCTCTAGGATAAATATCCAGGAGCGAATAAGCTGAGTTGTATGGTAGGTCTGTAATCTAATTTTCAGAGAAACTTCTAAACTATTTTCCAAAGTGGTTTTACCACCTTACATTTTCATTAGCAGTATATGAGAGTTCTAGTTCCTTCTCATCCTTACTAACTCTATGATCAGTCTTTCTAATTCTAGCCATTTTAATTTTCCTGATGACTAGTGATGTTGAGCATTTTTTCTACATGACTAATGGCCATTTTATATCTTTTGCATGGTGTCTATTAAAATATTTTGCCCACTTCTTAATTGGTTGGGTACAAGACATATATGTATAATCTCAAACATTTTCTCCAATTTTCTGACTTGGTTTCATATTTTTTAAATGGACTCTTTTGAAGAACAAGTAATTTTGATAAATCTCAATCCAATTGATCAATATTTTATTTTATAGTTTATGCTTTTTGTGTGCTATCTACAAAATCATTGCTTATTAAGTTTGCAGAGATTTTCTCTTGTGGTTTCTTCTAGAAATTTTTATAGTTTTAGGTTTTACATTTAGGTCTATGATTCACTACTGGTTAATTCCCTAGGCATTTAATATGCTCCCATTGCCTCCAAAGTCCTGTGAACATACCAAAACTTCTCAATTTTTTTCTCCATCTCAGATATTTTCTCTGATCTCCAGACTCCTATGTCTATCTGCATATTCACTTAAATGTTTTTGTTACTAAAGACTCAACATCTCCAAACCACACTTTCTACATTCCTCTCCATACATATGCCTCCTTCATTTTTGCCTGTTTTAGTGAATGGCTCCATACACCCAAGTGGTCAAGGCAATCCATCACTAAACCTGCCTCTTGCACCTTGCACATAGATATGTACAAGCCCATTTCTTTCTCTCTATCTGTACTCTCTAGCCAGGACTATCCCCCTGTCCCTTGGGCTACTGCAAAGGTCTACCCATGCCTGCCCTACCTCCAATTCATTCACAGTCCTATCCTTAAAACTCTACATCAGTTTTCCTTGACTTTTAAGACAAAGGTTATATTCCTGAATGTGCCTGATCCCTCCTCTGCTGGTCTTTCTCCCATCCATTTCTTTACCCAGGCCTCTCTTCACCTTTAGGCTCATGTGCATAAGTCTGTTTCGAGTTTCTCAGAAATGTCTCACATCTTTCTCTTCCAGGCATTCATAGATCATTCCCATTTCCAGAAAGAGTCTTGCCACTTTGTCATACTATCACTCTTCCTTCAGACTTCAGTTCAAATGCCACTTGCTCAGGAAGGCTTCTCTCATCCCTCAGCCTGGCTCAGGTCCTTCTCTTATAAGGGCTCACAGAGGCTATACTCCTCCATCATGTATCACTGTGGTAATTGCGTGACTGTACATGCGATTCGTAATGTAGCATTCATTTCCCCCTCTAGAATGTAAACTTCATGAGGACAGCAGTGGTTTCTGCTTGTTCCCAGCTCAATTCCCATCACCTAGCATACTTCCCTGAAGGCAGCAGAGGAATACTTAATTAAATATTTACTAAAGGAAGGAAGGAAGGAAGGAAGGAAGGAAGGAAGGAAGGAACGAACGAAGACAAAGAGAAGGGCAACCGTGGATAGAAAGAGGGGAAGGGGTGGGCTGTGGGGCACAATCTCAGCAAGACAGAGGGGTCAGAATGGAATCATGTGGTTGTGGGAAACACATTTGTTGATTTTCTTTTTGAATAGGGAATCAATAAATAATTTTCTTTCCCCAGTCATGTAAGTAGACAACCAATTATAGTAAGACTGGTGGGACCTACATTGCTCACCAAAATCAACCTATAAGCAGCTTTAGAAGCAGATGGCAAAACAGTTTCAGCACAAAAGATCCATATGTAACTCTGAAGTCTGATCACAGCAGCTTTCTGTTTAAAGGCAATTAAATGCAGGCATCAAAAGGCATAAGCAAGAGGGGAAAGTTCAATTAGAGGAAGATATTTTCATAAGCCAATTGGAAAAAAGAGAGATATTTTTCACTTTTCCTCTAAAGCTTTTGAAAATCCTATTCACATCCATGTGAAAGGCCAGTTCAAGCTTGATTGAGCAGGGTAGAGGAGAGAGGAGGGTCCAGGGGTTTGAGAAGGGGCTCTAGCAGTGAGAGAGCTGGAGTCTGGGTCCCAGTTCAGCAGCAGAATGCATGCAGACTATGTTATTTCCATCTTGCCTCAGTTTACCCAATAATACGTTATGCCTGTGTCTGCTTAGTGGTTTGCTATTCAATTTCACCTATGAATAGAAGGACTAAGGGCTCTACAGGGGGTTCGGATGGAGTGCAGGTCTGACGTGCCTCTTTTTCCTTCTCTCCACTCCTGTCTTCAGGACACTAGGCTATGCAGGGAACTTCTCTCCTATTCGCACTGAAAGCCTGCAAAGGTTCTGACCTCATTTTCTCCAAACTGGCACCATACGTGAGGCTTTGCACAGCATCTTCCTCCCAGGCTAACGGCAGCTGAAATAAGGCGCCTGCTTCTCTGTCCTACATGATATGTCCCTAGGTAGGCGGTGGAGATGCCATTTCAGGTGAAATATAGAGAAAATGGTTTCTTCTCACTGGTGTCTGCCCCTGTCTATTTGACACGTCACCTGACAGGGTCACCTGTGATCTACCTGGGGGAGGTCTGGGGGGCAGCCCCTCTCACATCTCTTTTAGAGAGGTTACATCATATAGTATAGTGGTCATGGGCTCTGGAGTGAGACCCTGTGAGTTCAGATTCCGCTCCAATCATTTCTAGCTGTGGAACTGTTGACAAGTTCAGTGTCTTCATCCATAAAATGGGGATAAAAATGGTTTGGCACTTCCTAGAACTACTGTGAAGATAAATGGATAAATACAGTTTAGGGCACTTAGAACAATGCCCACTGTATATTAAGTGCTATACAAGTGGTAGCTATTGTGGGGGCACCTGGGTGGCTTAGTTGGTTAAGCGTCCGACTTTCGCTTAGGTCATGATCTCGCGGTTCGTGGATTCGAGCCCCGCATCGGGCTCTGTGCTGACTGTCAGCTCGGAGCCTGGAGCCTGTTTCAGTCTGTGACTCCCTCTCTCTCTCTGACCCTCCCCTGCTCGCACTATCTCTCTCTCTCTCTCCTAGAAAAAAAAAACATTAAAAAAAAAAGTGGTAGCTATTGTTATTACAAGGCAATATACTGGTTGGCAGTAGTCTTTATGCATTGTTTTCTATCTCTGGTCAGGGATCCTAATGCTTTTAGGCCTGTCCAGCAGAAAGGTGGAATCTCTTCAACTTTGAAAGCAGCATGACAATATTTTTGAGTTCTACTTGTTTAGTCAACAAACATTTATTGAATGCCAATTCCTGTGTCAGACACTGTTTTGGACTTTAAGGACACCAAAATGAAAGCACATGCTTGCCTGATGTTCAGACTGTAGTGGGGAAAATGGGCAGAAGGGCACAAAGCTGGTGAATTTCCATAGGATTGAAGCTGTTACTTACAAAGGGCCTTAGAGGCTGAAAGAGAAGAGATGCCTAGGAACAGAGGTGTCTGGAAGGGCTCCTTGAGAAAGTGCTATGCCTACAATCCTCAGAGCTGTACTTCTCAGCATTTCAGAATCTTAATTATGGCGTTAAACAATTGATGTTTTATTTCTCTTGTGTATCTAATGCACCATCATATCTCTGAACATAAAATAGACAGAACAGATTCAACCCCTTTTACTGAGGCACTATGCTAAGGGCTTTCACATGCATTATATCATTTAGCCAATTCTCTATGAGGATGTCCAGATTTCTTCAGAAACCAGAATGCCAGATGGAATAATTTTTTGATGGATGGAGTCCATTACCAGTGTAGGCTATAAGCCCAGGTGATTGAGAAAGCATAAATCAGGCAATTGTCCTGGTGTTGCTACTCTCCAATTTTTAAACCTTCTGCTACTAATGGAGATATTACCTGACTCTCTTGATGATAAAAGAATTAGCTCATTGAATCCCCACATGATCATCTGGATTGCAGTTTTTCCTATTCACTGGCTTTCAGAACACTGTTTAAGTTTTATACTAGAGAGGGTTGGCTGGCATTTTTTTTTTTTTTTTTCTGGTGTGTGCTTTGTTTTAGTGCCAAAGACTTCTGGCCATCTGATTTGTACTTAAACCTTCATGTCATGTGCATGCCTGATGTATGATGAGAGACAAAAAGGATCTCTCCTCTCTACTGTCTATTACACTTGGCTTTGTTTCGCTCTGAGATCACCAAGTCAAGCTCAGTTTGTCAGTCAAGTTCCCAAATCTGGGCTCTTAAAAGATCTCACCTAGTTCAAGCCCTCCCTAGAGGGATGGATGGTTAGGATGGGTTTCAGCCTTCCTCAGTTTCATTCTGTGGAGTCTGGCTGCAGAGAATGAGTCAGAATAGTCATGAAGCTATCTCCCTGGCACTAACCCCAGACCCGTTTTAAATAACGCATCTAAATGTTAATGCACACTTAAGACAACAGTGTAGCTCATACTCTTCCCAAATTGATTCATTTTGTAGTGAGGCTGATGCAATTTACTCAGTATAAAAATGTCTCTGGCAATTAGGAGAACAAAGGGGCAAAGCTGGCGGACCACAAGAATGACAAACAAAGCAAGATGATGTGAAAGCTGGGGACAAAATTAAATTTCTTTTTGAATCAGATATTTTTGGGAATGTCAGTTGCAAACAAGAAAGGGCTCCTTTGCCTGCAAGAGAAACTTGAGGATTCTCCATTGGGAAGAAAAGATGCAAATCGTCTAGAAAATGTTTTTGATGAAATGCTTCAGCAGCCTTCCTAGTTGCTAACTTTAGGGTGCCTGAGGTTCAAACAGCAGGATGCAGCTAGGGGAAGAGTGAGCCAAGCTTATGCTACATTGGTGGATAAGGTTTCCAGATCATTGAAGAACGGGTCCCCCACTCCCACCCCCCGACCTCTTCACTGGTTACAGTCACATGAGAAGAATGTGGCTTTGGAAAATATGCTGTAGAAGAAACTAAAATTGTTTAGCCTGGAGGGAGAAAAAGTTAAGAAGAGACATAAAAACTATCCTCAAAGAAATTAAAAACTGCCTTGTTAGAAGGAAGTAGGCTTGTTCTATGTGATTCCAGAGAACAAATAGAAGATCAACCAGATAATGGTGAAATAGGAGAGGGAACTAACATATACTATCTGCTCAAATTATGCTAGATGCCTTATATGCATAATCATAGTACTACTTCACAAGAAAATTGTGGTGTTAAATTCACTTATATATCTCAGTGATAAGAGATGATAAACACTCAGTGCATATTAGCTATCATTGTTAAAAGCTCCTACAAGATAGGTATTACTATTCCCATTTTATGGATGAGATATAGGAGGCCTGAAGAAACTGAACAACTTTTTAGAGACATTGAACATCTTTCAAGATTACAAAGGCAGTGGGCTATTAGCAAGTTCTTCCTAGCAGCAAAAGCTGCTTCACAGGGTCTGCTTTGCAAGGTGAGCATCCTATTCGTTGGATCATGCAAGCTGAAGTCAGATGAGCTTTGGAAGAGGCTTTTACATTGGTTTCAAGTGAGGATAAAGGGATTGGATTCAATGACTTTTAAGGTTATTTTCTGCTTGATGAGTCTACGACTAAAATATTTTTCTAGTTCTCCTGGCTAGATTATGCCTTTAACCCAAATTAGCATAAATAGTCATGTGGGAATAGCCACAGAAGAAGACCAAGGACTCAAGGACTGTGGAGAGACAGTGTAATACAGAAGTTTCTATTTCTATCTGAACTCTTGCTTTGCCAATCATCAAATTTCTTGGCTTAATTCCATACACAGTGAACCTGATGCCACCAGCACCCCAAACCCCAGAGACCAGCCTTAAGTTAGACAGGGAAGCAGAGTTAATCAAGAAAGTTGGTAGACATGTGAGGATTTTTATAAATGAAAATCATCTATATCTATTGAGAAGATGACCCAATAGGCACCAAGAGGCTCCTTAGGGAAAGTGACTAGAAGAAAGTCCAGGCAGAGGAGTCACTCTGCGGCCTGTGGGTAAACCTCCAATAGAATCATAATTAGAATTTCATGCAGTCAGCGAGGAGTTTTAGTCCTGGGAAGGGGAAAAAGATAATGGAGGGAATATTTAAGAAATAGTTGGAGAGGGGCGCCTGGGTGGCTTAGTCGGTTAAGCGTCCGACTTTCACTTAGGTCATGATCTTGCGGTTCGTGGGTTCGAGCCCCATGTCGGGCTCTGTGCTGACTGCCAGCTCAGAGCCTGGAGCCTGTTTCAGTCTGTGACTCCCTCTCTCTCTGACCCTGCTCACGCTGTCTCTCTCTCTCTCTCTCCTAGAAATAAATAAAACATTAAAAAAAAAAAAGAAATAGTTGGAGAGAACACAATTGGAACTCATCTTTGTCTGAAAAAATATATATATATTAAAAAAAACTTCAACAGGAGTCAGTGTGCCTAAGTGGGAATGTAAAGTAAACTAAGAAGAGGGAGACATTGGAGGGGAGCATGGAAATACCAAGGAGAAGATTCTTGAGGAAGATAAGAAAATACAAAGGAAACATAGGAAATTGTCTGGAAAATCGGAGGGGTTAAGATGATCCCAGAGTGGACAATCAGGAAGCTTGGGGACCATCTTATTTCCAAGGCTGAGCAAGGCCAGCATTTGCTCGGTGGTGTGGGATGGAGAGGATGCAGGCTGAAGAACAGTCTTTACACCAGGGGTTGAGTAGAAGGAAGTGAGATGTTATGGAGGATGGAGATAGAATTTTGGTCAAGAGCTTTCCAGATGCATCTGTTTCTTAAAATCAAATCTCAAATTCTCAGAGTTTCTGGTCCAATTAATTTGGGGGTTTGTTCATTTAAAAAGCATTTCTAGAACATATACTGTGGGTCAGGGTCAGTGTGAGGCAGCAGAGACACAATGATAAATAATGCCCATCCCTATTCTTAGGATGCCTAATTGGTGAGAAATACCTGTAAAAGGACAAATGTACCTCAGGGCTGAGAACAGTAATGGAGATATGAAGCAGGCCACAGAAGTGAGTGCAAATGGTATAATCAGCACTGCGTGGATTGGGTCTGGAGCCCCAGGAATGGCTTGAGAGCTGAGATTCTTTTTTGAAGGAGGAGAAAGACTGTACGTGGTGGTCGGAGAGGTAGGGGGAGGCAAGAGGGGTTGAAACTACTTGTTTCAATTAGGGCAATTGTGAATAGCTTATTATAAAAGAAGTATGGGTCCAAAGGAATGGGGTAAGCTCAAGATGGGGAGGGCCAGATTGGGGTCGTGTGCCATGCTGAAAAGGAGCTCAGACTTGATCCTGGGTTCCATCGGGTTCAGTGAAGGATCTGAAGCAGGAGATTAGCAACTGCAACGTTCACCTACTGGTTCTCTTATCAAGTTCTTGACTTGCTCTATTTTGGGACTTCCTAATGTCCAGGAGGAGTCACTGAGGTTATTGTTCTCAAAGACGTCAAGGAACATTCCACAGAATAATACAACAGAGAAGAACAAAATCTGAGTCTAGAAGTGGGGCCAGGAAGGAAGCAACACAGCAGAGGGCCCTCTCTTGATTCCCACAGTGTGCTAGTCATTTGTCCTAAGTTGTCCTGAGAGCTGCAGCGAGGCCCCCGACTCTCAGGTAACCTGAAGTCCTTGGGCAAATGGTCTCACAGGCAGCTTCTATGCCCTGGGACCAGCCTGTCCCCCCTTGAAAAGCTGTGACCTTCACTGTGTGCCCTCCCCTTTCTCACGACTACAAGATACACCCACTGACAGAGGGAAAGCGATCACTATTTTGAAAACCGTGGGAACATGCCTTCTTGGAGCTTAGTGATGTAAGATGGTCTCAGGAATAGACATTGCACCAAATCCGTGTGTAGATTTTGTAAAGCCTTTTAAATGCAAAGTCCCATGGTTGATACAGCTCTTAACTAAGGCTCTGAACCATCAGAAAATGCATTTCTGTTATAAAAACAAGGAGTTTATCTACACATGTGAGTGTGGTACTATAAACAAAACAGAGGGGAAAAAAGAAAATTCAGAAGCAGGCCAGGTAATGAAACACAGGGAGGTTTGCTTTGAGGCCTGAAGTGAATGCAAAGTGGAGTTGGGCTATTATGCAGCTCAGGGTGTTTCTTTACTCAGCCGCCATCAGCACTGGTAGCCTAGACTTTGTATCACATCTAAAAGAGCAGATAATTCCATCACCACAGACAGAGACCTGGCCTCCCCAGGCAAGAGGGCCTGGACTGGCCTAGAGCTTCAGCACACAGGGAACTGGAACCATGTTGGATTTTCTATAACCTTCTGCAGGGCCAGGCTTTATAGTTCCTACTCTTAAGGCTGCCTACTTTCCAAAATGCTCTTTCTTGGAGCCGGAGTAGCGATACTTATATCAGACAAACTGGACTTTAAATTAAAGACAATCACAAGAGATGAAGAAGGGCACTACATAATAATTACAAGGTCCATCCATCAGGAAGAACTAACAATCATAAATGTCTACGCACCGAATATGGGAGCACCTAAATACCTAAAACAATTAATCACAAACAGAAACAAGCTTATAGATAAGAATGTGCTAATAGCAGGGACTTTAATATTCCGCTGACAGCAATGGATAGGTCAACCAGACAGAAAATCACTAAAGAAATAATGGACTTGAAAGATACATTGGACCAGATGGACCTGACGGATATATTTAGAACTTTACATCCTGAGGCCAGGGAATTTACTTTCTTCTCAAGTGCGCATGGCACATTCTCCAAGATAGATCACATACTGGGACATAAAGCAGCCCTCAATAAATATAAAAGAATAGAGATCATGCCATGCATACTGTCAGATCACAATGCTTTGAAACTTGAAATCAATTACAGGAAGAAGTCTGGAAAACTTCCAAAAACATGGAGGTTAAAGAACACCTTCTAAAGAATGAATGGGCCAATCAGGCAATTAGAGATGAAATTAAAAAATATATGGAAACAAATGAAAATGAAAACACAACAATTCAAAATCTATGGGATGCGGCAAAGGCAGTCCTAAGAGGAAAGTACATTGCTCTCCAGGCCTATTTCAAGAGATTAGAAAAGCGCAAGTCCAAAATCTAACAGCTCACCTAAAGGAACTAGAGGCAGAGCAACAAGAATGCCCTAAACCCAATAGAAGAAGAGAAATAGTAAAAATTAGAGCAGAAATAAACAACATAGAGACAAAGAAACAATTGAACAGATCAATGAAACCAAGAGTTGGTTTTTTGAAAAAGTCAACAAAATTGACAAACCTCTAGCCAGACTTATCCAAAAGAAAAGAGAGAGCACCCAAATAGACAAAATTATGAATGAAAATGGACTTATGACAACCAACCCCTCAGAAATACAAGCAATTATCAGGGACTACTATGAAAAATTATATGCCAACAAATTGGACAACTTAGATGAAATGGACAAATTCCTAAACACACACTCACTACCAAAATTCACACGGGAAGAAATAGAAAACCTGAACAGACCCATAACGAGTGAAGAAATGGAATCAGTGATCAAAAATCTCCCAACAAATAAGAGCCCTGGACCTGATGGCTTCCCTGGGGAATTCTACCAGACATTTAAAACAGAATTAATCCCAGTTCTTCTCAAGCTATTCCAAAAAATAGAAATCGAAGGAAAACTCCTGGACTCATTTTATGAAGCCAGCATCACTCTGATTCCCAAGCCAGACAGAGATCCAGCAAAAAAAGAGAACTACAGGCCAATATCCTTGATGAATACGGATGCAAAATTCTCAACAAGATCCTTGCAAATCGAATCCAGCAGCATATCAAAAGAATCATCCACCAAGATCAAGTGGGATTCATTCCTGGGTTACAGGGCTGGTTCAACATTCGCAAATCAATCAATGTGATACATCAAATTAATAAAAGAAAAGATAAAAACCATATGATCCTGTCAATAGATGCAGAAAAAGCATTTGACAAAATACAGCATCCCTTCTTAATAAAGACTCTAGAGAAAGTCAGGATAGAAGGAACCTACTTAAATATCATCAAAGCCATCTATGAGAAGCCTTCAGCTAACATCATCCTCAACGGGGAAAAACTCAGAGCTTTCTCCCTGAGATCAGGAACATGACAGGGATGCCCACTCTCACCACTGCTGTTTAACATAGTGCTGGAAGTCCTAGCATCAGCCATCAGACACCAAAAGGAAATCAAAGGCATCAGAATTGGCAAAGAGGAAGTCAAACTTTCACTCTTCGCAGATGGCATGATACTCTCCATAGAAAACCCGACAGACTCCACCAGAAGCCTACTAGAACTGATCCAAGAATTCAGCCAAGTTGCAGGACACAAAATCAACGTACAGGAATCGGTTGCATTTTTATACACCAACAATGAAGCAACAGAAAGAGAAATCAAGAAACTGATCCCATTCACAATTGCACAAAAAACCATAAAATACCTCGGAATAAACCTAACCAAGGATACGAGAGATCTGTATGATGAAAACTATAGAAAACTTAAGAAGGAAATGGAAGAAGACACAAAGAAATGGAAACACATTCCATGCTCATGGATAGGAAGAATAAATATAGTTAAGATGTCATTACTACCTAAGGCACTCTACACATTCAATGCAATTCCAATCAAAATTGCACCAGCATACTTCTCAAAACTTGAACAAACTATCCAAAAATTTGTATGGAACCACAAAAGACCCCGAATAGCCAAAGTAATCCTGAAAATAAAACCAAAACGGGAGGGATCACCATCCCAGACTTTAGCCTCTACTACAAAGCTGTCATCATCAAGACAGTATGGTATTGGCACAAAAACAGACACATAGACCAATGGAACAGAATTGAGAACTCAGACGTGGACCCAAAAGTATACAGCCAACTAATCTTTGACAAAGCAGAAAAGAATATCCGATGGAAAAAAGACAGCCTTTTTAACAGATGGTGTTGGCAGAACTGGACAGCAACATGGAGAAGAATGAAACTAGATCATTTTCTCACACCATGCACAAAAATAAACTCAAAATGGATAAAGGACCTGAATGTGAGACAGGAAACTATCAACACCCTAGAGGAGAAAGCAGGAAACAACCTCCTTGACCTCCACCGCAGCAACTTCTTACTTGACCCATCCCCAAAAGCAAGGGAATCAAGAGCAAAAATAAACTGTTGGGACCTCCTCAAGATTAAAAGCTTCTGCACAGCCAAGGAAACAACCCAGAAAATTAATAGGCAACCAACGGAATGGCAAAAGATAGTTGCAAATGACATATCAGATAAAGGGTTGATATCCAGAATCTACAAGGAACTCACCAAACTCCACGCCCGAAAAACAAACAACCCAGTGAAGAAATGGGCAGAAGATATGAACAGACACTTCTCCAAAGAGGACATCCAGATGGCCAACAGACACATGAAACGATGCTCAGCATCGCTCCTCATCAGGGAAATACAAATCAAAACCACACTGAGATACCACCTCACGCCAGTCAGAGTGGCTAAAATGAGCAAAACAGAGAACTCTAGATGCTGGCGAGGATGTGGAGAAACGGGCACCCTCCTACACTGTTGGTGGGAATGTAAACTGGTACAGCCCCTCTGGAAAACAGTGTGGAGGTTCCTCAGGAAACCAACAATAGAACTCCCCTATGACCCAGCAATAGCACTGCTAGGAATTTACCCAAGGGATACAGAAATGTTGATGCATAGGAGCACATGTACCCCAATGTTCATAGCAGCACTCTCCACAATAGCTAAAACATGGAAAGAGCCTAAGTGTCCATCAACAGATGAATGGATCAAGAAGATGTGGTTTATCTATACCATGGAATACTACATGGCAATGAGAAACAATGAAATCTGGCCATGTGTAGCAACATGGATGGACCTTGAGGGTGTTATGCTGAGCGAAATAAGTCAGGCAGAGAAAGACAAATATCATATGTGTGCACGTATAGGAGGATTAGGAGGAGCTTAACAGAGGACCAAGGGGAGAAGAAGGGCGGAAATGGTGGGGGAAAGGGGGAGAGGCAAACCATGAGAGACTCTTGAATGCTGACAAAAACTGAGGACTGGTGGATGTGGGGGGGAGGAGGGGTGGGCATGGAGGAGGGCACTTGTGGGGATGAGCACTGGGTGTTATGTGGAAACTAATTTGACAATAAACTATTTGTAAAAAAAAAAAAAGTAAATAAATAAAATTAAAAAAATGTTCTTTCTTGGGCCAAAAGCCTTAGAACTTTGCCGTTTATTTTTGGATGGGAAGGATTATATATGTACCACAGAAAATATGCAGCTAGGTATTTATGAAGAGTAGACAGTGATTACATATTACATATGTATCATTATACATAAATACTAATATATTCTTAACTACTGGTTGGTGATAGGGAGGCCTCGAGCATAGTGACTAGGAGAGTGGACTGTGGAGCTAGACTGTCTGGCTTCAAATGTAGTCTGCTCCTTACTAGCCGTGTGACCCTGGGCAAGTTACTTAACCTCACTGAGTTTCAGCTTCCTCACCGTAAATTGCAAGTCATAAAATTGCTTCCCTCACTGAGTGGCAGTGAGCATATTAAGTGAGATGACACATGGGAGGCACTTAGAACAATGCTTGGCACCACTGAGTAAATTCTAAGTAACTATCCTTCTCTCCTTGCTATGGTCTGAATGTGCCTCCTCCCCCCCAATTCTTATGCTGAAACCTAACCCCCAATGTGATGGCAGTAGGAGGTAAGGGCACTGGAGCTGATTAGGTCATGAGGGTGAAGGCCTTGCGGATGGGATTAGCACTCTTCTAAAGGGGGCTTCAGAGAGCCCCCTGGCCCCTCTCAATATGTGAGGACACAGTGGGAAAGTGCCAACTGTGAACCAGGGCCCTCACCAAAGCATGACCTTGCTGGCACTCTGTCTTGGACTTCCAGCCTCCAAAGCTATGAGAAATAGATTTCTATCATTTCTAAGCCACTGGGTCAGTGGTATTTTGTTACACAGACTAAGACACATTTCTTCCTTTCCATTGTTAGGGTATATATAAATTAAGGGGAGCAGAGGAAACGGGGTGCACTCCTGCTCAGCCTGGCCAACAGCTTCACTCTTTTTTCATCTTTTTCATGCTGACACATGGGGCCAGCAGTGAAAGGAAGGGGCTGGATTTCTGTCACCTAGTAGGGGAGAGGGGCTTGTAGCTGGATCATCACAAGGCCACAGGTTGGTGCCATCAATGGAATCTGAGTCAGGGGAGACACTGATATGGATGCTGCAGAATGAGTAAGGGTCTCTGTGGTGAAGATGGGGGTGGAGGACAATCCATGAGGAATAATGGCCTTAGCTATTCTTTCTGCAAAGGAGGGCGAGGGGAGGGGTGACAGGAAAGTCCTAGAGTCTGAGCCAACCATAGCCAAAAAGTATAAATAGCTTGTGCCCTGAGTCCACTTGTGCTGGGGCAGAAATCACTGTGTACATGTACTGTCTATAGGAATCTGAAGTCTTCACTGGGGAGGAAGATACTAACACAGAGGTAGAGAAAGTGAGAAAAGAGCCTAGATCCAGGGTGAAATCTTCTGAGCATTTGTATCAGGACATTTGCTACAAAAAGAGGTGGGGGAAGGGGTCCAGGAATGAGAATTCTGTTTGGAAACTGTCTCGGTGAGAAAGGGATGGGTACTGTTGCTATGCAAGCCAGAGTCACATTTGTATGAAGTGTGAGAACTCTGAGAGACTGGATGGGGGCAGAGTGGCTAAGTGATCGTGTGGCCCCAGTACCACCGACTTCTCAAGCTGCTGGGCCTTGGCACATGGTCCTTCTGTGCATGGCATGCCTTTGGCTCATTTGCCCCCTGACCGCTGCCCCCCTCCCTTCAGAGCCAGCTGAAGCTGTCTTCTCTGGGCCAGCTTGCCTACCAGCCACCAGCACACTCGGCCATTCACTCCTCCATACCCCTCTGCTCACACCCTGTGCATAAACTCATGATAGCCCTTTCCCCACAGCCTCACAGCTGTCCCTTGTCTTTGAACACCAAACCTCACTGTGAGCCCCTTAAAAGCAGGATGAGCCATCAGAGTCCAGCCAGTACTCAGGACAGAGTAAGACTTATATATGTTTGTTGACAGAATGCCTGATGGAATGAATGAGTGAATTCCTTGACTAGTGGTCTATCGCCTAAATTCCTCCAATTTTTAATATCTCCCTCCCCACTGGGAAAAAGGCTAGGCTCAACAAATGCTTCTTAGATGAGACCTGATTGTTTTTATGCATTTGCCTTCTTTTTGCATACAACATACATTTATCATTATGGGATTTTCGAAGATGCCATTCTGATAAGCCAAGGGGTTACAGGTATTCACCATTCTCTCAACTCCCTAATGTTCAATCCATCAAATATCCAGGGCATAGTGGGAAAAGGAAAGGAACCAGCTCAAAAGAGCCCCACTACAAGCCCTGGGCTGTCAAATCTCGAAGGTCAAAACTGGCAGAAGCCAATGGTATTTTCATTTATTTTTCTTGACGCCCATCAATGAAAGCAATCGTGAGTAAAAGTTGTTCCTGCCAGGAAAGGAATTGTCCTTTGTACTTAGTGGTAACCTTCACAGTCGAGGTGCTCTCTGACAGCTGCTTCCTGAGCTCCAGGGAGGATTATACATATATCCCTGGGCATGGGCAAAGGGTGGGAAGAAGCTACTTTTCATCTTCTCATTGATTGGAGACTCTTCTGTGATCTCAGATTGGACCTAAAGTTTTAGACTCAGAGCTCAAGTTTAAGAAGACTTGTAGCATAGACTACCATAACTGATCCCATGTCCATTCACCTGACAAAGAACACCTACTATGGACCAGGTGCTGTGCCAAGCACTATGAGGAGTAAGAATATCCACAAGCCTGAGGTCTCTACCTTCAGGGCTTCTGGCTCTGAATTAGATGACCAAAGTCTTCTTGAGAAGAGCTTTTCCTGACTGGGTAAGAATAGATGCCAGTTTCCTCAGAGTCAGACATGATACCAGGGTTCAACTACAAGGCTTCCTCGTGGAACCAACAGAAGCCAAAAAAAAAAAAAAGTGCTCAAAAGATATGTGTTTCTCTATGTGTTACCCATGACAAAGGGAAAATTGTTGAACCTCTCTAAGATTAGTTTACTCATCTGTAAAATGAGGATAATAACATATATGACACACAGAGCTCCTGGGTGGCTCAGTCTGTTAAGCGTCCGACTTCAACTCAGGTCATGATCTTGCTCAGAGTCCAGACCCTGCTTTGGATTCTGTGTCTCCCTTGCTCGCTGCCCCTCCCCTACCTGTGCTCTGTCTCTCTTTCTGTCTCTCTCTCAAAAGTAAATAAACATTAAGAACATTTTTAAAAATAACATATGTGACACAGATCAAAGTAAAGATGAAATAAGTTGATGGACTGATGATAGTTGGTGCACCTGGAAACCTGAACATGCACTGTACAGAGTTGCTATGAATGTTAACAGCATACTATCTATCCCCTGAGAACAAAAAGGAATGCCATGCTCCAATGTTAACCTGGGACCTACATGAGAGTCAGCACATGGCATTCTGAAGACTAGAGATGGATGGTAGGTGGGTGAGTGGATGGATGGATGAATAGATGTGGATGAATGGATGGATGGAGACTCTCCCTGACTCTGAAAAGTCCAGCTTTCTCTAGTCCACCTTGTATTCTTCTCAGTCCCCTGTGGCCTTAAAAACCATAGTAATTCTGGAGACAGAATGATAGATATGTCTGGAGTAGACCAACTGGTGGAGACCAGTCCCTTAAATGGCCCTGTATTCATCCACTTGTTCCAGATGGGGGGCCACACAGGCAGGATCAGGCCAGGTGTGTGTGTAGGGGGACCTTGTCACTAGTATGTCTACCTGTGAGGGGGAAACAGGCTCTACACCCTGCACACAAGTTTATCTCACTTCTCCTGGTTTTCTTTTTAACTTTTGTCTTTAGTATTTAGTAAAGGATTGTAGAAAGCTACCAGTTTATGTGATCAGCCAATTTAACCTGAGGTGTTTACCATGATCCCTAATTTTTGATGCACACCAGAATCCCTGTGCCCTTTTCTAGAAATACTCATGCTCATGCCCCTTCTGAAGACAAATAAAATCAGAATCACTCTGCATGGGACTAAACTGTATGAATTTTATAAAATGGGTGGTTCTGATTTGTACACCCAAAGCTTGAGACCTATCATATTAATGGCTTCAAATCCAAGTGTTCTAGAGAGGACTAGCATTTCAGTAGTTGCTTCAATAATACCATTCCCAGGGATGAGAAATACGGTGAATCCAAGCACAGCCAGTGAGACTGGTACTTTGAGACCCAATTTAGGGAACACAGGCAGTCACTCTGAGGATAGGGAATATGAAATGTCTAACCTTGACTGTCCTCATACCCAATCCCACACAGCCCTGAGCTGCCTGGAGGAAGGCCAGCCCTGCTCCCCTGCTCCTTCGAGGGGCAGCCAGGAGCGGGGACCAAGCACTATTAGTGCCTGTTTTGCATGTCATCTAATTTAATCCTCATGACAATCTCGTGAGGCATGCCAATTATTACCATCTTACAGATAGGAAAGCTGAGGCTCATAGAGAGTCAGAGACTTGCCTAAACTCACACTGTGTGTGGGAGCTACCACCAAACACAGCAAAGACCCAAGTCTCATGCTCAGAGAACCCCAGTCTGAGTAACTGTTCCCATGACCAGGTGTCTTGGAAATATGCCCCTGACAAGCCTGGGTGTGAGTTTTAAGGCTTTAAAAAATTGTCTTTAAAGCCTCTGAATGGCTCTCTCTTTTTAGTGTAAATCACCCAGACATTAAAGCCCTTATTGTATATTTATTAGTGTGTTATTCAGACCAAGGGGAAAAAGAGAAAAGCCGACACTCTGAATGACTTTGAAAGGGAGAAAATGCTGGGTCTGAAATTAAATCATTGTGACACTGCCACTCGAGGGCATCAATTTCAATAAATGATCACCTTTTTTATTCTTGATCCCGTTTATCACACAAGCAGGATGTGAGGAGGACTCTGGCTGGAGGGTGCTGAAAGCCACAGGCCCCTGATCTCCCCACGCTGGCCGGACCTGCCACACCGCCCTGGGCCAACTGAAGTTAAATCCGGCACAACTTGGCAGTCAGGCATCCGTTCAGAAGCAAATACCTAGCGACATCTTTCCATGTTGTCCTGCCCAAAGTCTATCCCTCGCTCAGGCTGCGAGACCATTCGGTCTATTTACAGGAGCATTCAGGGTTCTGTACATTTGCAGCAGAAGGTCTCTGCATCAAGAGGGGGTAACTGACCTGTGAGCCAGACTAGAGGCAAAGAGCAGGACTGTGGGGTAGGGAAAATCGTTTTCTGCTACCCCAGTCCTGAGAGGCCACCTAAGGTGAAGCAGCTGGCCTTGCAGGATGAGGAAGGGGACAGTGTGCATCTGGAATCTCCCCTATAGAAGGAAGGTAAGAAACTGAGGTGGGAGGAGCCGCAGATTAGCAGGGGAGCCAGGACTGGCACGGCATGGGCACACCCACAAGTCCATATTGCTTTGAATTAAATGACTTTGGCAGGTCTCCCATTAGGACTGTTCTCGTTTTGAAGCTGGTATCTTTGGCCAGAACTGATTGGTCTAAGTAAATGTGGCAGCCGTGTGGGTAGCCAGCATGGACATAGGTTTTTCTTCACCGCTGGTGGGTGGCTGTAGATTTTAAGCTAAAGGCAGTGAGTTTGAGGATTTCCTGATGCAGTTGTTCAGCCAGGAGATAGAAGAGAGTATGAGAGGGTGGGGCTCTGGAAGGCCCACAGCTCACACTTTGTCCTTCATCACATCACGTCATGCCTCAGGGCCTTGGCGTCCCCGGTAGACAGGAGAGAAGGAATCCAGGCCTCCTCTGAGGGTAGAGGTTAAGATCCTGCAGAAAGGTGAAGTTTGTGCTGAGGGAGACTTATTTCTTGCCCACCTTCTGGAATGAACCTTGTTTGGGCTACGGAATGGCCCTGACAGCTTATCCTGGCTCAAGCCTGAGTATCACCAAATCCTTTAGGTTTAAAACATCTGTTTAAGTATTAGTAATTCAAATGATTGGCAACTTCTACCCCCTCAGGGCCAATTGTTCCCTCTACCCACTGTGTAGTTCTGGTCATACATAATAAAGTCCCCAGATACCCAAGGCTCTGGGAGAAAGCTGTGTGCTCAGGTGTCCGGGAAGGAACTGAGAAGGAGCTCCTACAGCCCCAAATACCCGCACTCCCTGAGCTTGGGGTCCTGAGTCCAAGAGGGCACGGATTTCACACTGCCAACTGATGCCCCTTAATATGTCTGGGCCCCCATTTAAAGCCATCTGCACAAGCACGTGCTGAGTCTTCCTTACTGGACTGGATGCTGCTTGAAGGCTGTGCCCGTGTCATCTTCAACTGCATATCCCCAACCCCTACCTCACGGGGGGCGCTCCATCCATGGCGGTTAGAGGGATAGATGCCCTGGGAAGTGTCTAGCATGTGTTAAGTACCTAATACAGTTGGCACAGCATGCACCATTTTCCTTATGCCACTTCACAGCTCACCATTCTAAACAGGGATTATCATATTCATTCAATTCATGGGGACTTTGTAACCTCCGACTTCTAGTTAAGATGTCCTATGCCTGCTGGATCCTGTGGCCAGCAGGGCTGGGCTGTTTGACAGAGCATCTCTCTGCTTCCGTGCTCCTGTGGTCATTCTGGCAGGGCAGACGAGCAGATGAGCAGGCCGGGCACTCGTCACTGTGCGTCCCCTGGGAGACCCGGGCCAAAGCCAGGCCTTGGCAGAGGTGGGCGCTTATGCTCCGTGATTCACTAGACTTCATGTACGTGGCTGCTTTCCAGGAGGCAAGGAAGGGAGCAGCTGCTGGGGCTCCCTGACTCCCTCCCCTTGCCTCCGGTGTTTCTAGGCAGGCCGCTGCTCCCCCAGTGCCACCCTTAGTGCTCATGACCTGGTGTCTGAGGGACTCTGTGGCCTCAGGCTTGTCCCTCCTCAGCCCACTCCTATGAGTTAAGCTCTCCCCAGTGGACTGTGTTAGGACACTTTCCTCCCTTGTTACCACAAATGTTGAGTGTTGTCTTGCAAATAGCTGTCCCCAAACCACCTAAGGCCTGTCCTGAGAGGAAGCCAGCCCCATCTGTAATTATCACTGTCATTACCACAGGATTTCACTGTGTCCCCCTCACCACTCAGAGCATCATGTTGCTGGGTCATCTCTGACATCAAAGGGAGTGAACTTCAGTGAAGAAAAGTGCCAAGGATCTCAAAACAAAGGATCCTTGAGATTGCCACTAACCCCCCAATCAGAGAGCAGATGAGTCTTAGTCCTTTGTGATCCCCAATTCTGAGCAGCACAGAGCAGAATAGGGTATTAAATAATGGCCTCTTACATTTGTATCCTGCTTAGTGTGAAAAACCCTTTATGTCTTTTATTACTTTAACTCCACAGCACCACACGAGCAGGGCTGGCATCATCATACTCACGTCACAGATGGGGAAACTGAAGTTTTGTAGGGGGGGATTCACCTTGAAGTCACAGAGCTCATTCATGGAAAATTCTTTCATAGACCATCAAAGGCTAGTCTTTTGTATCTCTAGCACCTGTATGGTTCTAACAAATAGAAAGTACCCAATGAGTAACGGTTCTTCAAACTGGGGAGGGCCTAAACTGATTGCTTTGATTCATAGAATACTGATTTTTTTTTTTTTTTCTGTAGTACCATGGCCTTGAGCTCTTCCAGCAATGGGCAAAGATAGTCTGAAGTCAGGCTTCTTAGGTTCAGAACTCCTGTACCCTGTATAGCCAGTGACCTTGGGAAGATTGATCTCACTGAATTTCCTCATCTGTGAAATGGAAGAGAGTAACAGTAACTGCTTCACTGTTTTGTTGAGTATTAAATAAGAAAATACATGTAAAGTGCACAGCATTGACTGGCTAGCACATCTGGGAAGTGTTAATAAGTGTTGGCAGTAGTTATTATTACTCAAGGGTAGAGACTGGGCCTTACATATCTATGTAACTGAGGACTTAGTACAGTGGTTGGCTCAGACAAGACCTGATCATAGGGCTCAAGACACTTGTCTACCAACAGTGGCATTCATCATATGACATGGAGAGAGTCCCTTCCCCATTCTGGGCCTCAGTCCCCACTCCTGAGAATTGACGAGGTTGAAACTCGAGGTAAATGTCAGGGTTCCTCCCAGCTGTAATATTTTCCAGCTATTTAAGTAGTTCTCAATGGAAACAATTTTGCCCCCCCCACGGGGACATAAGGCAATGTCTGGAGACATTTTTATTGCCACGACCAGGAGAGATGCTACTGGCATCTGGTGGGCAGAGGCCTGGGAAGCTGGGGAGCCATGCACAGGACAGTGACCAGAGAAAGAATTATCTGATCCTGGATATCAAAAGAGCTGAGGCTGAGCAAGCCAGATCCAACTCTACACAAATACCTAGAGCTCTGTGAAGCACTGGACAAGTGCCCATGCCCTGCAGCTTGCCAAGCTGCCTGGGGCAGCACAGCTCCTCCAAGCAGTAGGACAGTCTGTGGCCTGTCCCTTCAGCTGCCACTTTCTACCTGCACCACATCGATTTTGTTAGGGGTGGGGAGGCTGGCTCAGGCATCTTTAGTTTCCATTTGGAATCACTCCTGCTCATCCCCAGACTCCAAGATGGCTCTGTCAGGGCTCAGGGAGAACATCTCTACACAGAGATGCCTGGAGCCCAGCCTAAGACAAAGCCACTGTAGATGTAGGGCAGCCCCAGCAAAGCCCTCAAGTCAGCGGGCTTGCCCCAGCACACTTGCTTCCTTTTCCTGCCTACCTCCCACTCTCCAGGAGGCAGGCCGACTCCTGCAGTGGGAGAGTTGCTCTGGGGAAAAATGCAATGGCTCGCAGGAAGGGCCTTGAGACTGAGGAGAATCACTGCGCTGTCTTCCTGTCCCTATTCTCACTGTCTGTGAAGGAAGGTTGCCATCATACGCCCCCTGTGCTCAACTGTCTTGAGACACCAAAGAATCTAGATGATCTCTTTTTGCAAGGATCCTTCACCTTCCATTTCCATTTTCTTGACCCCATGACCCCACCCTTTGCCTCTGCTGAGAGGCTATGGGTTTCCTGGAAAGTACACTAATGAGAGAAGGGGAGATCTGGAGTCCTCTTTGGGCCACATCACTTCCTATTTCCTCTCTCTGCCTCAGTTTTCTCATCTGTTAAGTGGGAACTCACCAGGTAGTCACACGCATAGGAAGATAATGAGGGGAAACATCTTTGCAAGACCCTCGGCTAGCCATAGGGAGGAGCTGTGGTCTTCCAAACATGCTATCCAGGGGACTAAGCTCTGCTACTCAGGAAGCATTGAAATCCCTCTGGCACTCTTCCTTCACATGCATGCACATTCTCAGCCTGCACTTCAGAGAGACTCTGAACTCCACTTCCCCTATGACATCAATGAGTCCCACCCCACCCACACTCTAACAGATTGATGGTCTGAATTCTCAGCAGCCTCGGGCAGCACTGTCTGGTCTCTGGCAGGGTTGGCGTGGAGTGCAGAAGTCAGAATAAACAACTCATAAGGTTGGGCAGGTGCCTACAGAATGGCACGGCAGCAGAGGCCAGCACCCACCCTGCCGATGGATGGGAAGCCTTACCATCTGCGCTTCTCCCAAGAAAGGAAGGCCGTGCTGGAGGGAAATTTGGCCCAGAGGACAGTTCATCTAAAAGAGTGGGCAGCCCAGGGGTGCCTGGGTGGCTTAGTCAGTTGAGCGTCTGATTTTTGCTTAGGTCATGATCTCGTGGTTCATGGGTTCGAGCCCCGCGTCGGGCTCTGTGCTGACTGCCAGCTCAGAGCCTGAAGCCTGTTCAGTCTGTGACTCTCTCTCTCTGACCCTCCCCTGCTCACGCTGTCTCTCTCTCTCTCTCTCCTAGAAATAAATAAAACATTAAAAAAAAAAAACAAACCAGTGGGCAGCCCAGACACCCAACATTCTTAATTTCTGGTGAACAGAGGAAGAGAGACTTGGAGCTGGGACCTTTTCATCCAGCCCAAGAAGGTATTTCAGAGGCAAGAAGATGGATATGAATTTAGGTATGGGGACAGCATCCTTCTTGAAGTTAAGATTTCATTCCTGCTGGGACTGGAGCAGCTTGTAGTATTTTGAAGCACAATTAAATACAGATGAGTTGGTAGTAGCAGACTAGGGTGGAGACTTTCAAGAAATTACTAATAGGAGACCATAGAGCTTTTTGGAAAAGCAGTAGACAGGCTATCTCCTCCTGACCCAGCAAACCATGGGTAACACCACTGTTCAGATGAAACTCCTCTGAAAGATATTTTCTTAGAATGAAGCTAAGTCTCATAGCTTAGATAGAAATCTGAGGTCCTTCTTCTGTAAACATGTCACAAAGAAAGATCTTTCACCCTTGTTGATTATACACTAATCATATCTGGGGACCCCCAAAAGTGCGATTTTATAATGGGATTTATTCTTATGGAATAAGAAAAAAAAGGGTATGTACAGAGATACCCTGGTTCAAATTTGCTTTCCAATGTCACTACTTCTGGAGGCCCAGTGGATCATTGAGTAAGCAAGTGAGTGTATTCTGAAAGCTTGAGGAGCTCACTGACATAGGTATCTGCTGTGATTTCAGTATTGTGTAAGCCTTAGAGGTTCTGGAATAAAGCTTGTTTCAATCTCTACTGAAGTGATACCACTGTGGCATCCCTGACCAATTCTGCTAAGGGGTCCCACACTCCTGCAGGACCTACTTAGGTGGCTACAATGGTTTGCTCTTTCTCTACCTGCCCAAGTCCTGCTGGTAAAACCCCATTTCCAGCATATTAAATTACTTTCATTTTGGCCTTTTAACACTACCCTTGGCTGTTTTCTTCTTGGCTCCATCTGTACTTTGGGAAATAAATATATTTAACACCCACTCATTAAATGCCCACTTTGCCAGCTGGTCTTCTGGCCTCTGGAAGGACCACCAGCCTGGCCAGCCAGAGAGCCCCACAGATCAGTGCCCGAGACACTACCTTGGGAATATTAGCAGTAATGGCTCAATCTGGGCCCTACCCATTAAAGGATGACTGTGAGTTTTAAGTAGATGTCACAGACTCTGGAAATTTGCAGCCAAACGCTAAATGGCCTTTTATATCATCAGTTTTGAACACGGGGAGGGACTTACCCATGCTTTCCTGGAGTGGGTACCAGGAGGATCTCTCTTCCAGCCTCATTGTGGGGCAGCAGCTGGGCGACGTACCTCCCAGAAGGCTGCAGATGCCTGTGCACCGAGACAGCCAGCCTGCAGTGCTCACTGCTGCTCCTCATCCACGGGCTCAGGATGGTGTGCTTGGAGTTTGCTGAGGTGTTCAGGAGGAGGAAGGAGCCTGGCAAGAGACAGACAAGGTGACTCTGCAGGTGTCTACCAATGGGAGCACCAGCAGCATTTCCGTGGCAGGATATAGAGACCAAAGTCAGCAATGGTGGAGGCCTTTCTCACCTCCTTCACATACGCCCAACCCTATTTCCCTTTTCTTAGATCATCTTTGTGAAAAGCAAAGGCCGAAGCAAGAGAATGGTAATTCTGGACCTACTAAAGCTTTCACTTTAGTTTCCTGACTTACTAGCTCTATGATCTGGAGTCCCATGTTCTTTATCTATAAAATGGCAATGAAAACACCTATATCAAAGGGTAAGAATTATGTGAGATAAGCATAGAGAGTATTTTACCCAGTTTTGGGTGGAGAGGAAGGAACCTATTAAATCATCAATTTCTTGAGTTCCACTGTCTTCTAAGTTAAAATGGAGATGATAACTTACAGTTCCTCTGCCAGCCAGCAGGCACAACTAACAAAGTCTCAAAGGCAACTGGAGAAAAATAGGAGGTATTACCTAATCCTCATAGACCAGCATGAGAAATCCAGCTCAGGGGCTAAGATGATCTGATGGATTTACAGCCTGGTCTAGAGGGATGGCCTAAGCAGTTACTGCTTCCATAAATGTGCCAAGAATGGAGCCAGGACATCCATACCATCTTGTAAACATCCATGTAGGGTGTTTCCAAACCCCACAAACCAAAGCACACTCTGGGGTAGCTCAGGCCACCCTATAAGTCACAGTTAAAATAAAAGTTGAGTTCTCCATATCACATTGAAGCCAACTTAGCTCTCAATTTCTGGCCAATGCAGAGTTTCTCAGAAATGTATGGATTGGTTCTACAATCTCAAATAGTGCTGACCAGTTCAAGGTTTTCCTTGAGAGGTGGGTGGCTTGGAGAGGCAGCATTTGGATTACTTATTATGTAGTCGTCAAGTTCACGGCTCATGCTCCTTTCATTACTAGCTGAGTGATCTTGGGCAAAGCATTAAATTTCTCAGATTTCAGTTTCCTCATTTATAAAGCAGGATGAGGAGGGTTGACTGAACTCAATAATTTCTTAAGATCCATTCCAGCTCTTGAGTCTATGTGTCATGTGGATTTGTAACTGGTCTCTAAAAGGAAAGCCCTACAAATCCCCTCTGGTGCCGTGCCTATGGCAGAGTATGCCTCTGGGGCAAGCCAACCCTAATTCCAGTAGCATAGGCCAAGTGATCTACAAGAAACCTGTATTCATGGGGATTACTGTCAGCATAAAAGCACAGCACCATTTTATTGTTCCAGACATTCTTTCTGATGCATTAATTTCACTTGTCACACTTCTGCACTGAAGTTTTGGACCATTTGATGCTGCTTCTTTTGCAGTGGAAGCCTATTCCAAGATCCTCGACTCCTCCAGTGGGAACCAGCTAATGAGTGCTCAGCCTTCTTAAACCACTCCCAAGCACGTCAAGCTGGTCTCCTTCTACAGACAACCCAACTTACCAAGTAGGTAAATGAACTAGTAGTCAGCAGTAGAGAATGATCCAGATGAAAGAAGGGATTCCTACCAGAAGCGTTCTTTAAGGAGAAGGTACTGTGTCAGGAACTGGAGATTTGCAATATTCTGGAAATTGATAAATGTGACTTCCAGTTAACATTAGAATGAGGTCAGCGCAAGACTGTTTCTGAGCTGGACTGGGGACCTGGGGTCAGCGCTGGAAACTGAACCCTTTGTAATTGTTGGGAAATTTCAGCACGGAAGATGGGCTGGTGAAAAGTGCTCTATAACCCTCAGTAAATAATCTATATTATTACTCTGTTTTGAAATGGGAGAGGTATTCTCGTCATGGGTACAGAGGTAGAAGAAAGGGAATAGAATCAAATAGAGCCAGAAAGGATCTAAAGATCATCTAATATGATGCTCTAACTTTCCTAGAGAAGCAAACTAAAGGTTAAAATGGGGAAATGACTTGTACAACATCTTAATTTGAAACTCCGAATCAGGGGCACCTGGGTGGCTTAGTCGGTTAAGTGTCTGACTTCTGCTCAGGTCATGATCTCATGGTTTGTGAGTTTGAGCCCCTTGTCAGGAACTGTGCTGACAGCTCAGAGCCTGGAGCCTGCTTCAGATTTTGTGTCTCCCTCTCTCTTTCTGCCCTACCCTGCTCGATCTCTGTCTCTCTCGAAAATAAACACTTAAAAAAAGTTGGAAAAAAAAAAAAGTAACTCCAAATCAGACTCCAGGTGTCTGGATTCCAAATCAGTGCTCTTTCCCTTATAGATTTCTCATTATACCACTGTATCCCTTATCTTAAAATATGATCAGGGTTACAAGCTGTACAGCTCAGGAACTCTGAGGGAGAGGAAGAGAAAAAGGCAGGCAGTGGGGTACAGGACCAAATCCATTTGTTCACTGACTCCCTTGTTCACTCTTTTATGCCCTCAAATTTCATTTACTGGATTCCAATGTTGAACAAACATCCAAGCACTGGCTTTACCCTGGGGACACAGACATAAACCAGACACAGTTCTGGCTTTTAAGGAACTCCAGGTCCAGTAAGGGTGATGAGATCACTGTAATAACTGCAATCAAAAGCAGAGGTTATAAAGTCATAAGACATCTACAGGTATAAAGCACTTTGGGAGGCTCCAGGAAGGACACATTAGGTTCCGTTGAGAAGATTTCATAAAGAAGATGACCTTTGATCTAGGTCTTAAAGGGAGAGAAAAACAAAGATATTGGCAGAGCCGGCCGTGTGGGGCTTGAGGGAAGAGGAGCAAAGGCATAAATGTAGAAAATGTGTAGTGGCACTTGGCTGCAGAGGGGTACTACCTGAAGAAAAAGGTTAGAGCATAAAGAAAGCTAAGGCAGTGGGTGTCAGGCAAGACCACATAGGACATTTCATTCTTCGCTGGAGGTATTCAATTTTATGTTTGGAAAAGGTTTTTGAGCAGGTGAGTGACATCATCAGAGTGGTGATGGTGCTTCAAGAAGGCTAGTCTGGTATGGAGTGTTGGGGGGGCAATAGTGGGGATCAATACTGACCTGACCTCATCCTATAGTACCAGTCACACAAAGCAAGGATGTGACTAAATGCAAATGTGATGTGTTCAAATTGTTACTATTGTAAGCAAAGGTGCCATGTTGGGGATGGACTCCAGAATCAACTGGGATATCCAATATCAGATTGATGTGTGTCTATACACAGTAGATGAGAATCCTGGAAGCATGTCTGGGGGCAGAGTCTTGCTCCAGACACTTTGGGGCATGGTCTGGTGTTAGAATGAAGCCAGCATGTCACACATAAGGAAGCAACAACTGTGCCCTGGTCTGAGACCATACTCTGATGTCTTCAAGTTGGTGGAAAGTCATACCGAAAGCAGGTGTTTGAGCTATTGAGGGAAAGAATGTGGGCAAGATGGAGGAGATATTCTCCTCTTCTCAGAAAGATTACGTGTATGTGCATAAACACCCCACCCTGGGAAACTCAAGCTCCCAGAGGGAGAAAATCACGCTGCAGGTGCTGGGCTTTGGGCTCTCCTGCACCAGTGTTCCTCCCTCCTGGGTGTGGAAACACATGTAAATTCTGTCCTTGTAATTCAGTAGCTCAATAATGGGACTCTTTCAAAGTTGACTGGAAGATGGATTGTTTCTCCAGTTCTAATATGTGAAATGATGTTTATATGAATTTTATTTTGTGCAACCGGACTATCAATAAGAGTCTGAGCTTAAAGTATTTTCACTGTCACTGAAATTCTAGTTGAGAGCTATCTCTTCATCAGCAGGTTTCCTCTCTCAAGAAAGAAAACAAAACAAATTAAAAAAAAGGAAAAAATACATTTCATAAGCTCCTTGGGATATTGTCAGTATAAATCTTTTAAAGTCAGTGAGCATTTCTGTCTCCCCTCCCTCTTTTCTGTTTCCTGTTTATTTTGCTCAGAATAGCTTGGGGGCCTCTTGAAGGCTCCTGGGGTCCCTCCTAATTAAGAAGGATGGCTGGGCAGCTCACAGACCCTCCCCCAGGGTGGGCCATGGGGGAATGGAGAAGCTGATCAAAGAGCCCTGCTTAGTGCTGGGATCATGCCTCCCTTATTAGTGGATCATGTTGATACGCTCAATCATGAAATATGAAATGCTCATTATTTTTTTTTACCTCTGATCACCAATATAGGGATGTATAGCTCTTATCTCAGTCAGCAGGTTACCAAATTATGGGCCAGAAAACAAAGGGCATGAACCTTGAAGTCAGACAGACTCTTTAATATCCAGGCCCTGGGTCTAATTCTAAACTTCAGGCAAATTATTTAAAATCTTTAAACCTCAGTTTGCTTACATTTAATATGGGTATAGCCTACCTCATGTGGCTCTTGTGGAGATGAAGTTAAATAACATGCATGAAGTGGCCAGTACAGTGCAGAGCCCTTAGCAGATATGGGAACGATGTTGATTTTTGTGCTTCGAAGGGTGTCTTAATGTGGAGCTCCTTTTATCTATTACTAAACTTGATCAGAAGGATTGAATCAGAAGGACTAGCTGTGCCATGACCAAGCCTCCTTTGTTTGTAAAATGAAAGGGTTGGATGGAGTCTCCCTAAGGACCCTTATAGCTCCAAACTGTCAGTAACTCTGCCTGCCTAGAATATTATCAATCTAAAGGAACCATGTCAAGTCTCCAAGCCCCCAAGTCCTAAAGGCTTGTCCTAATTCACCTCTGTGGCAGTTCTATACAAACAGTTTTAATCGGTTGGCCAAATACGCTGTGAACTGTGATTCCCTGTTCTGCTTCCTCTCTTCCAATTTCCACAAACACATTGCTGGGAAGGGCTCCTAAATCGGCATCATTTGTTTCTGTAGATGCTTCTGCTATAAGATTAGTGTCACCTCTGAATGCCTGGTATTTAATACAATGTGTGCCACATGGCAGGTACTCAATGGCTTTAAAAATCAAAGGGATATATGCATGTGGCTGGAAGTCAAAGAGCTCTGAATTGCTCATAATAATAATTATTTATTTATTTATTTAAAAATGTTTCATGAGATCATGACCTGAGCCTAACCAACTGAGCCACCCAGGCGACCCTGGTCCATCTGAACTTTTAGAGATGAGCTTCTTCTTTGCAATTAAGTGTCCTGCTACCTTTTAGTCTGGAAAACTGGGGTTGAGAAGGGGTGGAGACACGTGGAACCATTCTCCCTCTCCTTACTCTGCTCCATCCTTCTGGAGGATCCCTTCTCAGTACTCACTATGGTACCTCCTAGCAGATGGGCTACTTCCTCTGCTCTAAACCTTTATTGCATCCTTTTAGTTATGCCTGCTTCAGTTCTTCCATCAAGAGCTTTGTGCTCTTGAAATTGCTCATGGTGGTCTCGGAGAGGGCAAGATGGCGGAGAAGTAAGGAGCTCCGTACTTGCACTCGCGCCCATACATCACACAGAAAAGATCTGAAGCCATTGGAAACCTTACAAAACCTGAGAGACTGGGAGAAAAAGGACACAGAATCCACTGAGAAAGCCTTCTAACGTGAGTGTGAACCGGGGAAGATAAAATCGAGACGGGATCGGAGACTCCAGGGTGGGAGGCGATCTCCCTCTACCCTCTACGGGGAGTGAGAGGAGAAAAGGAGAGAGTCCGAAACAGAAAAACCTCCGCTCGGGGGTGGGGGGGGGGGAACCTCCACTTGGTGCATAGAAAGACCGTACTTGCCAAATACCTGCACACCAGGTCCCCTCGCGCCAACTGGTCCTGGGGGGGCTGGGCACACAAACTGCTTCTTTGTGCCGCTCCTGGAGGTTGGATTTCAGAGCAACGGCGTGCCTGCCGCCATTGTAGCTCCAAGGCAGCTGGGGCCCCTGAAAGAGCCGCGCTCCTGGCTGGCTGGAACTCGAGAGGGAAGGCAAAGAGCTAAAAACTGGGAAATTTGCCTGTGAGTTCGCGTTTCGGGTGACGAGCCATATTGGCACCCGGTTTTCCTCACTCCAGCGGGCTCGGGCTACACGCACCCGGCAGGCAAGCCCCCGCGCATGCGCACCAGCCTGACCCAGAGAAGGAAGCAGAGATTCTGACTGCCCCCAGAGCTCAGCAGGGAGCCTGGAATAGCCCGAGGGGTTTGCCTGGGAAGCTGTGTCTAAGGCAATTTCAGAGGGGCGCGCGGACTGGGATTTGGAGATTGGAACTGGCCTGGGTTGAAAACTGCAACCGACTTCGGCTACGTCCCCGGAACGGGGAGTTGACACGCCCAAAAAAGCGAGTTGCAGCGCGGGGTTCAAGAAGGGAGTGGAGCACCCTCACTCTCCTCCCCACAACCGCCAAAGCAGAACCCCCGCCTGAGGCATCGGATCACGCCACGCCCATCCCTGCCTGAGAGGTGCCCTCCTCCCCTTTTTTTTTCTTTCTTTTTTCCTTTTTTTCCCTTTTTTTGTTTTTTTCCTTTTTTTCTTCTTTTTTTCCCCTTTCTTTTCTCTTTCTTTTTTTCTTGTTCTTTCTCTTCTCGCGCATTTTTCCCCAAAACACTGACCTGATTAACTCTGGTGGCCAGCTTGCTTAAACAATCACAAGTCCATTCTGTAAATGTAAATTCTACACCTACCGACCTTTTCAGCTATTTCTCTCAGGAGTAATTAGACTATATAGTTTCTCTGGATAATTCCAGCATCCTTCTCTCACCTATCCAACCATATTCTCCCCTTTACCTCTTTGAAAAAAGCTTCTTATCCCTTCTGCCTGTTCATTCTATTTCCAAATCTGCCTCATCTTGCCCTGCCTTCTCTCTTTTTCTCTATACTCTTCAACCAGCACTGCATACACACAGCTATTTAACTGTAGCTGGGAAATCCAGGTATATGCTTTAAACCGTTCTTTGTCCATCGGTTTTCTTCTTTTTTTCCTTTTCTTTTCCCCTTTTTGACCCTTTTATGTATTTTATACTACATATTATTCGCCCTCCCTCCTCCGTCTTTTCTCTTAACTTTTTCGTTTTCCCTCTCACTTTGCATGTTAGTTGAATTAGCCTGTGCGTTTGTGTGCTCCTGCTCCCTGTGTGTTTGTTTGTCTGTATTCTTTTCCAGGGCTACCGCAAGAAACAAGCTAGACTACACAAGGTGAAGAGTCCCAAATATCACTATGAATAGGAAAATAAAATAACCAAGGTCCCAACAAGAGAGACCAAGGGATACCATTGAAAAAACAATCTCTGAAAGGATAGGCCCTGGAAAGTCAAAGAGTCTTCTTGGATATAGCACCGCTCATAGAAACAGAGAGCATAACAGGTCTTTAAAACCAATAAGAGCCGGAAAGCTAACTAAAATGACGAAACGAAAGAGCTCTCCTCCAAAGAAACTCCAAGAAGAAATGACAGCTAATGAACTGCTCAAAACAGATATCAGCAGCATAAGTGAACAAGATTTTAGAATAATAATGGTAAAATTAATAGCAGGGCTTGAAAAAAACATAGGGACATCAAAGAAACTATGGCTACAGACAGAATGGAAAATAAAAATAGGCATGAAGAATTAAAAAATGCGATAAATGAGATACATAATAAATTAGAGGCCTCCAATGCACGGATGGAAGAGGCAGAAAGGAGAATAAGTGATTTAGAAGACACCATTATAGAAAAACAAGAAGCTGACAAAAAAAGAGACAAACTGATCCAGGAACAGGAAAGAAGAATTCGAGAGCTCAGCGATACGGTCAAACGCAACAATATCCGTATCATAGGAATCCCAGAAGATGAAGAGAGAGGGAAAGGTGCTGAAGGAGTCCTGGAACAAATTATAGCAGAGAACTTCCCCGACCTGGGGAAGGAAGTAAATGTAGAAATACAAGAGGCTCAGAGGACTCCCCTCAGACGTAACTTGAATCGATCTTCTGCACGACATATCACACTAAAAATAGCAAA
Organism: Proteles cristata cristata; assembly: GCA_017311185.1. Lineage (NCBI taxonomy): Eukaryota > Metazoa > Chordata > Mammalia > Carnivora > Hyaenidae > Proteles > Proteles cristata. The sequence continues at coordinate 675,460 of JAESUZ010005172.1, forward strand.
ATACAAGGACAAAGAGAATTTTGAAAGCAGCTAGGGAGAAAAGGGCCCTCACATACAAAGGGAAACCTATCAGAGTGGTGACAGACCTAGCTACTGAAACTTGGCAGGCCAGAAAGGAATGGCAGGAGATCTTCAATGTGATGAACAGTAAAAATATGCAGCCAAGAATCCTCTATCCAGCAAGCCTGTCATTCAAAATAGAAGGAGAGATAAAAACCTTTCCAAATAAACAGAAATTGAAAGAATTTGGCACCACGAAGCCAGCCCTACAAGAAATCCTGAGGGGGATGCTCTGAAGGAAAGGTTGCAAGGAACAAAGATTCCAGAGACACCACCACAAACATGAACCCTACAAAAGATACAAAGACTCTAAACCCACATATTTCAATAATAACACTGAATGTAAATGGGCTGAATGCTCCAATCAAAAGACATAGGGTAGCAGAATGGTTTAAAAACAAAATCCATCTATATGCTGTCTACAAGAAACTCATTTTAGACGAGAAGATACCTTCAGATTTAAAGTGAGGGGGGGCGCCTGGGTGGCTTAGTCGGTTAAGCGTCCGACTTTTGCTTAGGTCATGATCTCGCGGTTCGTGGGTTCAAGCCCCACGTCAGGCTCTGTGCTGACTGCTAGCTCAGAGCCTGGAGCCTGTTTCAGCTGTGACCCCCTCTCTTTCTGACCCTCCCCTGCTCACGCTGTCTCTCTCTCTCTCCTAAAAATAAATAAAACATTTAAAAAAATTAAAAAAAAATAAAAGTGAGGGGATGGAGAAATATATATCATGCTACAGGAAATCAAAAGAAAGCCGGAGTAGCGATACTTATATCAGACAAACTGGACTTTAAATTAAAGACAATCACAAGAGATGAAGAAGGGCACTACATAATAATTACAGGGTCCATCCATCAGGAAGAACTAACAATCATAAATGTCTACGCACTGAATATGGGAGCACCTAAATACCTAAAACAATTAATCACAAACAGAAACAAGCTTATAGATAAGAATGTGCTAATAGCAGGGGACTTTAATACTCCGCTTACAGCAATGGATAGGTCAACCAGACAGAAAATCACTAAAGAAATAATGGACTTGAAAGACACATTGGACCAGATGGACCTGACGGATATATTTAGAACTTTACATCCTGAGGCCAGGGAATTTACTTTCTTCTCAAGTGCGCATGGCACATTCTCCAAGATAGATCACATACTGGGACATAAAGCAGCCCTCAATAAATATAAAAGAATAGAGATCATACCATGCACACTGTCAGATCACAATGCTTTGAAACTTGAAATCAATTACAGGAAGAAGTCTGGAAAACTTCCAAAAACATGGAGGTTAAAGAACAGCCTTCTAAAGAATGAATGGGCCAATCAGGCAATTAGAGATGAAATTTAAAAATATATGGAAACAAATGAAAATGAAAACACAACAATTCAAAATCTATGGGATGCGGCAAAGGCAGTGCTAAGAGGAAAGTACATTGCTCTCCAGGCCTATTTCAAGAGATTAGAAAAAGCACAAGTGCAAAATCTAACAGCTCACCTAAAGGAACTAGAGGCAGAGCAACAAGAACGCCCTAAACCCAGTAGAAGAAGAGAAATAGTAAAAAATTAGAGCAGAAATAAACAACATAGAGACCAAAGAAACAATTGAACAGATCCATGAAACCAAGAGTTGGTTTTTTGAAAAAGTCAACAAAATTGACAAACCTCTAGCCAGACTTATCCAAAAGAAAAGAGAGAGCACCCAAATAGACAAAATTATGAATGAAAATGGACTTATTACAACCAACCCCTCAGAAATACAAGCAATTATCAGGGACTACTATGAAAAATTATATGCCAACAAATTGGACAACTTAGATGAAATGGACAAATTCCTAAACACACACTCACTACCAAAATTCACACGGGAAGAAATAGAAAACCTGAACAGACCCATAACGAGTGAAGAAATTGAATCAGTGATCAAAAATCTCCCAACAAATAAGAGCCCTGGACCTGATGGCTTCCCTGGGGAATTCTACCAGACATTTAAAACAGAATTAATCCCAATTCTTCTCAAGCTATTCCAAAAAATAGAAAGCGAAGGAAAACTCCTGGACTCATTTTATGAAGCCAGCATCACACTGATTCCCAAGCCAGAGATCCAGCAAAAAAAGAGAACTACAGGCCAATATCCTTGATGAATACGGATGCAAAAATTCTCAACAAGATCCTTGCAAATTGAATCCAGCAGCATATAAAAAGAATCATCCACCAAGATCAAGTGGGATTCATTCCTGGGTTACAGGGCTGGTTCAACATTCGCAAATCAATCAATGTGATACATCATATCAATAAAAGAAAAGATAAAAACCATATGATCCTGTCAATAGATGCAGAAAAAGCATTTGACAAAATACAGCATCCCTTCTTAATAAAGACTCTCGAGAAAGTTGGGATAGAAGGAACCTACTTAAACATCATCAAAGCCATCTATGAGAAGTCTTCAGCTAACATCATCCTCAACGGGGAAAAACTCAGAGCTTTCCCCGTGAGATTAGGAACACGACAGGGATGCCCACTCTCACCACTGCTGTTTAACATAGTGCTTGAAGTCCTAGCCTCAGCCATCAGACACCAAAAGGAAATCAAAGGCATCAGAATTGGCAAAGAGGAAGTCAAACTTTCCCTCTTCACAGATGACATGATACTCTACATCGAAAACCCGACAGACTCCACCAGAAGCCTACTAGAACTGATCCAAGAATTCAGCCAAGTTGCAGGGTACAAAATCAACGTACAGAAATCGGTTGCATTTTTATACACCAACAATGAAGCAACAGAAAGAGAAATCAAGAAACTGATCCCATTCACAATTGCACAAAAAACCATAAAATACCTCGGAATAAACCTAACCAAGGATACAAGAGATCTGTATGAGGAAAACTATAGAAAACTTATGAAGGAAATTGAAGAAGACACAAAGAAATGGAAAAACATTCCATGCTCATGGATAGGAAGAATAAATATAGTTAAGATGTCATTACTACCTAAGGCACTCTACACATTCAATGCAATTCCAATCAAAATTGCACCAGCATACTTCTCAAAACTAGAACAAACTATCCAAAAATTTGTATGGAACCACAAAAGACCCCGAATAGCCAAAGTAATCCTGAAAAATAAAACCAAAATGGGAGGGATCACCATCCCAGACTTTAGCCTCTACTACAAAGCTGTCATCATCAAAACAGTATGGTATTGGCACAAAAACAGACACATAGACCAATGGAACATAATTGAGAACTCAGAAGTGGACCCAAAAGTATACAGCCAACTAATCTTTGACAAAGCAGGAAAGAATATCCGATGGAAAAAAGACAGCCTTTTTAACAGATGGTGTTGGCAGAACTGGACAGCAACATGCAGAAGAATGAAACTAGATCATTTTCTCACACCATGCACAAAAATAAACTCAAAATGGATAAAGGACCTGAATGCGAGACAGGAAACTATCAACACCCTAGAGGAGAAAGCAGGAAACAACCTCCTTGACCTCCAACCGCAGCAACTTCTTACTTGACACATCCCCAAAAGCAAGGGAATCAAGAGCAAAAATAAACTGTTGGGACCTCCTCAAGATTAAAAGCTTCTGCACAGCCAAGGAAACAACCCAGAAAATTAATAGGCAACCAACGGAATGGCAAAAGATAGTTGCAAATGACATATCAGATAAAGGGTTGATATCCAGAGTCTACAAGGAACTCACCAAACTACACGCCCAAAAAACAAACAACCCAGTGAAGAAATGGGCAGAAGATATGAACAGTCACTTCTCCAAAGAGGACATCCAGATGGCCAACAGACACATAAAACGATGCTCAGCATCGCTCCTCATCAGGGAAATACACATCAAAACCACACTGAGATACCACCTCACGCCAGTCAGAGTGGCTAAAATGAGCACAATCAGAGAACTCTAGATGCTGGCGAGGATGTGGAGAAACGGGCACCCTCCTACACTGTTGGTGGGAATGTAAACTGGTACAGCCCCTCTGGAAAACAGTGTGGAGGTTCCTCAGGAAACTAACAATAGAACTCCCCTATGACCCAGCAATAGCTCTGCTAGGAATTTACCCAAGGGATACAGAAATGCTGAGGCATAGGAGCACATGGACCCCAATGTTCATAGTAGCACTCTCCACAATAGCTAAAACATGGAAAGAGCCTAAGTGTCCATCAACAGATGAATGGGTCAAGAAGATGTGGTTTATCTATACCATGGAATACTACATGGCAATGAGAAACAATGAAATCTGGCCATGTGTAGCAACATGGATGGACCTTGAGGGTGTTATGCTGAGCGAAATAAGTCAGGCAGAGAAGGACAAATATCATATGTGTGCACGTATAGGAGGATTAGGAGGAACTTAACAGAGGACCAAAGGGGAGAAGAAGGGCGGAAATGGTGGGGGAAAGGGAGAGAGGCAAACCATGAGAGACTCTTGAATGCTGACAAAAACTGAGGACTGATGGATGTGGGGGGGGGGGGGATGGGCATGGAGGAGGGCACTTGTGGGGATGAGCACTGGGTGTTATGTGGAAACTAATTTGACAATAAACTATTTGTAAAAAAAAAAAAAAAAAGAAATTGCTCATGGTATCCTCTCCTGTTCTGTTTGATAGTTAGAATTTCTTCCTCTGTTGAATTCTTTATTGTCATTTGAGTGGTGTTGCAGGAGAGGAGACAAGTGCATGCTCAACCTTCCATTTTGAACCAGAAGCTTCTTAATCCTGTTCTTTGAGTGAGAATACTGTTAAATAAATGCATGGATGGACAGGTTTCCATCTCAATAAATCACACAGGATTCTACTATCATTGGCTAATTGTCCATATTGCAATTAAACTGTTAAATCATTACTATAAGCTATTATTCATTCAATGGCTCATGATGCTGTTCATATTTGGTGAGACCTAAGAAGCAGAAGCTTAATGGGCTGGAATATGGACAGAAGAAGTACAATGTGACACACTCAGGCCTCATACAGACGCATGCCACTAGATACAGTGTCAGGGAATAATGCTGTGCTGTCCCCCACAGAATGTTCCATAAAACACCAGCCCCACAGGGTGCTGATAGGCCTCAGGAGAAAGCTCTGTAATCCAGTAAGTTGGAGGATTATTGGGTCAAACAAAAGTAAACAGTCTCTATCACTGTAGGGTTTCTTAGAACCTTAGTATGCCAAAGGGTTGTGACTCCCTAAGAGTAGACTATAAACTTAAGATTACCCAAATTCCTTTGGGGACAGAACTCTTTTGCTGCTGTGTATGCGGTACCATGGAATATGCTTTGGAAACCTGTCTCTAATGTACTTCTGCTCTAGAGATCATTTGCACAGAGTTGAGAAAGGAAAAAAAATCATGAAAAAAAAGGTAATGTACGTGAGTAATATATCTGTATTTATAGCATCCCTTAAATCTTAAGTCTTCTGTGTTTGTCTGACTTTAAACTGTCTTTTCAACAAGAACTGAGCTCCTTACAGTGGCATCCTGCTTCCAGAAAGGCTTGTCTAAGTTACCATGTGGGTTTCTCTCCCTGATGAGACTTTTTAAAAGCCCTACATCCCAATATATGGCTTTCAGAATGTCAGAACTAGAGACAAACATGGTGGTCACAAAGCTTAATCCCTTGCTGTAATGAGAAAACCAAGGAGCAAAGAAGCTAAGGATTGCCCAATATCACACTGCAAATTGGTAGTGGGTCTGGAATTTGAAGCAAGGTTTTCAGACTCCTTGTCCAGTGGAACCCTAGTCCCCACCTGTCTACGATAGAAATCTGTGATGATGTTTCTGGCGAGATACCTGTTGCACCAGACCTCACTTTCCTTTCTCTGCACCCTCCTAGGTCTGAAGACTAGGCCGAGAAGATGGTCTCAAGCCCATCCATTTGACTGTCTACAAAGGTCACAGACTAAGGCTAGGGCGGTGAGACAACAGGTGAGTTCTCCTTTGGAAATAACTTCTGGCGGCTTATGGCTGGGCAGTATGTGAAGGTCTTCTCTGTGTATGTGGTCTTACAAAGTGGCCAAAGCACATCAGTGCCACAATACGAGTTCTCTTATTGTTTATTTCTCAAATTTGAATTTTGCTACCCTACCCTCAACTCAGGTTTTAGGTTTTAGTGCAGAATTTTGAAATTTAAAGGAAGGAATAGGTAGGATTATCCTCACTGGCATATTCTGCCTAATCGTGGGTTAATTTACAAACTTGGAACTTCAAAGACCTAGACCTCTTGGGGGTCATTTGGTGCAACCTTTCTCTTTGCTGGGGAGGACATTCAATCCAGTAGGGTGAAGGGATAGGCCTGGGATCCTGAGCGAGCTGAGCGAGTGGGCAGCTGAGTTGTGGTAGGACCCAGTGCTCCCAGTGTGCACTTTTACCATCTCACTCCCCTGTGATGTCAGATATTTGGAATTAGCTCTTCTGCCCTCCACCACGAGGACGTAAATGTACTGCTTTACTGCCCTTTCGTTGTGAAGCACTCTGAAGAGAAATGATACCAGTTTTTGAGATCAAATGATTAGAAAAACCAAGTGTGCTCATTAAGGGAGGGAAGGGAGGTAGGGGAAGTTGATTTTCCTTGACAGTATTATTAATCCTAACATTATGAGTTCAGTTGTAGCCCAGAGTAGCAGTACATTTGCATGTTTCATGGAGTTCTATAAACTGCCTCAAAGATCCAAGTTAACTGAGACAAAAATATATTTATGCTTGTGTGTGTATAGTAAGTATACTTGTGTGTACATGCATACAATTAGCTACATAAATGTGTATATCTGTGTGTATATGTGTATGTTTATACAGATGCCTTATTAGATCTCTGAGCCTCTTAAAAAGAATAATTCAGTAAATCTTTCTGGGGACACACTTTTGTTTTTAACCAACAGGTTTCATTTAGGAAAAAGGGAGAAAACCATAATCTCTATATACTCTATATACTGCATGCATGTCCTGGGGTGTCAGCAAAAACCAGATAATAAAAGGCAAAGCAAATAAATAGAAGGAACAGAAGCTAAAATGCTGAGAAATCTTTTTTTTCCCCTAAGAGCTCATTTTGGTAATCCTCAAGGAAAACAGAAAAGCACTTGATCTGATGAGAGGGAGAAAGGAAAAGCCAAATGAAAACTAAACAATTGATTTAATTCCATGAGAAGCAGGAGGAAGGAGAGAGAAAATTATCTGCTGCAGGCGGGGCAGGAAAGGGAGGTGGTTAGGGCACCAGAGTGTCTTTGTTGTAACAAAATCCACTTTGGAGGGAGAGAAGCATGAAATCAGATTTTCCCTTCTCCACATAGGTTCTTAGCTCTGGAATCAGATTACTCAATGTCCCAGATGTCAGGGTATAAAAATTGTCCATGTTACTTTTTAAATTTTGCTAAGACACAGCATATTTTATTTGTCTGTGCATTTCATTGATTTTTTTTTTTAATTAAGATTTTAAAATGATTTTTTTTACTCATTTCCTTGGAAGAGTCTCACAGGATCTTAGCTTCCTAATAGTAAGTTCCGATGTTCCATGAACTGTGGCTCTCAGACACTCCTCTGTTGAAGAAGGAACACAAAATATAGGCCAACATTGACAACCAAGCGTTGCAGTTGAATAGCAAGAGAAGGCCACCATGTCACTGCATGCCCCTCTGGGCATGCTGTATGGACCACCCCGACCAAATCTTCGTTTTTTAGAAGAGGGAACTCATATCCAGGACGGTGAGGGGCCTGCATGAGACGGGCCTGAGGCTGTGCTGAATTCTCCAGGTTTTTTCCAACTGGTCTTCCCACTTCTTGCTTACCCTCCCCCCTCCTCACATACCACACACAGCAGCCAGAGCCATATTCTTAAATATAATTTAGTTAGTTACTCCTTTGTTTAAACTCTCCAATAGCTTCCCACTGACCATGAATGAAAACCCAAATTTCTTCCTATGATGTACAAGGAAGGCCAGAGGGGAGCTGGCCTGTAGCAGATACTATAGATTGGCTCACTCAACACCCTGACCAACTTCCTTTCTTCTTCCTCTCTTGCCTTTCCTTTTTATTGACACTGCAAGTTAACAAATGACTTGATTTCACCAGTTTCTTTTTTTAATAGATAGGAGTGACTATGTGACACAGTCTGGCCAATGAAATGTAAGCATAATTGTGCTCATAGAGTTTCCAGAGTTAGCAAATAAAAGTACAGGACACCCCTGGGGCACCTAGGTGGCTCTGTTGGCTAAGCAACTGACTCTTGATTTCAGCTTAGGTCATGATTTCATGATTCATGAAATTGAGCCCCATGTCAGACTCTGTGCTATCAGCACAGTAAACATTAAAAAAAAAAAAAATACAGGACACCTAGTTCAATGTGAATTTCATTAACAGTGAATAATTTTTTTTAGTACAAATATGTCTCAGATATTGCTTAGGGCATGTTTAGACTAAAAACATTATTTGTTGTTTTTCCAAAACTTCAATTTAACAGGACATCCTGTTTTATCTGGCAACCCTATGGGCTAGAGAATTTGGGGACAACTTCCCTCTTCTGCTTGTATCTTTTTCTTGCCTGGAACATGGACAGAATGCCTTGAGGGGTGGCAGCTGCTGTCTTCTGACGATAAAGTGACAAGCAAGAGCGTGTAGAAAAGAAAGATAACGGGACTTGAGTCACTAGTGGTGGTGGTGGACACCTGCACCATTACCTGTCTCTGGTCTCCTCATGGGAAAAATAAAACAAAACACCCAAGATCTTTATTTGGCTAAGCCACTGTAGCAAGGGCTTCAGTTGTTTTATATCTGACTCTGTGGGCAGGGATCTCGTCTGTCTTGGGCCAGCTGTTAGTGCCTAACACAGTGACAGGGACAGTGCTTCCTCAATGAATATTTGCTGAATGGTTAAAGAAATGATACTTAACCAAAGAGCAGATAATTTGCTTGTTTCCTTATATCTTATCTAGAATAGTGCCATTCTTCTAATTTATATTGGGGAGAACATTGTCCCCTTTGAACTGATTGGTAGCTATGGAAGGATTATTATTTACAATACAAAGCAAATCAATTTTTAATATGCCTGGAAGTTTGGGCTTTTCAGATTAGTGTTTCTCAAACTGAGGTTTGTAATCCAACAGTGAGCCATGAAATCAATTTAGTGGGTCATGAACAACATTAAATAAAGAAAAGGAGAAGGAGAAAAAGGAGGAAATTAGAAGGAAGAGAAAAGTACAATGGAATTTAAAAATATTCACATTGTAATCTTCCTTTGGGGAATAATGGCTGTTGATCTGTATGTAAACACACACACGCACAAACACACACACACACACACAGGTACACATGCATTTTTGTGTACTATATTGTTATTTAAAGTATATTTCTTACTTGGATCACAGTTTAAAAAATGGAAAGGGTCAAGATGAATATTTTTCAAATTTCAAATGTCCATATATGGACATTATATTGGCTGGATTCTGGTCCCAGAGCTACATCTCATTAGCTCAGTGATTTTGGGAGAAGTAATCTATTTGGACAGCATTTTATGAGGTATAAAACTCTCTCATACAACACTCTTATAATAATTCAGTGAAATACAGGCTATCTGCAAGACACTAGCTAAACTGTCTACCAGTACTCAAAATGTGGCTCACACTGAAAAACTGAATTATTCATTTTATTTAACTTTAATTAATTCAACTGATAGTTGATTCAGTTATTGGGAAAGTGTGTTTGAACAACTTGGGTATGTCAGTTTTTCAACTATAATTGTTCAACTATAATTTTCAACTAATTTTTCAACTATAAATTTTATGAAATACAGATAAAATATTTCAGATGAATACGTAGCCTCCAAGTTGAAGTGTACCGTCATTATAAAGTGCATACTGGCTTTCAAAGATTTAGGTACAGAATAAAGAATATATAATATTTCATCAATAATTTTATATTGATTACATGTTGGATAAAATTGGATATGTTGGGTTACATAATATATATTATTAAAATTAAGTTCACCTGATTCTTTTTACTTTTTGTAAGGTGCTTTCTAGAAAATCCAAAATTACATTTTTGGCTCATATTATATGTCTCTTGGACACCACTGCTCTAAGGATTAAGTGTCTCGCCCTAGGCCATGAAATAAGTTAAGTGCTTCAAACACTATTACAATCCAGCTAATTTGATTCCAAATGTGTGGCTCTTTCCATGAAACTACAACAAGCCACATCTCCCTGGGCTTCACTGTTATCTGTAAAAACAGTGAGTGAAATATAGAATATAGGATGATACTAGGATAAGGATGGCTAACATTTAATGAGTACCTAACATGTCCTAGGCACTGGGTTAATGTTTTACAAACTTTACTCCATTTGATTTCATAACAACCTGTTAAGTAGCTATATGATGATGATCTGCACTTTTTAGATAAGGAAACTGAGGCTCAGAGAGATCAATTAACCTGCTTCTCAGCTCAAAGTGGTCAGACTGAGAGGCCCAGAGCCTAGGAGACCCATGCAGATAACTGAACATTTAGGTCCCTTCCCTGGACTACAGCTCTCATAACAGCAGCTGGACTCTGTTTGGGTGACATATAAGCGTCTATATCTCCTGGAGTCCCTTAGCTTCATTTCCTTTGGGAAATTATGTCTACTGATCTTGTGGCTGATTCCAATAGCATGTAGTAGAAATCTCTAATCTCCACAGGCTTTGAATATATGGATAAGGTCAAGAAGGTGATTTTGTATCTGAAAAACTTTCAGCCAGAAAATTGAAATATTGCCTTCATTACTATAGGTAGTTATTTAAAGATCTACTTGCAATGTGAAACTAAATTTCAATAATGGCCTTCAAAGATAGGGACAAGTCATACCTTCCCAGTGAAAATATTTTTTTTTGTTATAAACATTGTGTATGCTTGTTAAATGCAATTTAGGAAAATAAAATATTAAGAGAAAATATCTAGTGTGTCTTACTATTCAAATTTTCTATTTTACTTGTTTTTTGTTCCTCCATATGCATACGCTTTTTAAAATTTATCATTCTTTTAAATATATATTTCTTGCTCTTTCACTTAACATGTGCCCTAAGAATTTTCTATGCTCTTAAAGTAGGTTTTGAAAATATATTTATTGATACTTGTATAATGTTCCAATAAAGGAACATCACATTTAAACTATCTTTTTATTTTAGACAGGTTGTTTCTGACTTTTTGCTGTTATAGATAAAGTTGTTCCACACCACTGCATATCACATTCTTTCTGGAGCAGTAGTCTGTCAACATAAATTAAAAATCTTAAATTGTACATGTTCTTTGACCCAATAATTGCCTTTCCGAGGATCTGCTTTAAAAAACAGTTATCTATTCAGGCTACTTTGGAAAGTTGCTTAGCACTATTTATGTGAGCAAATATTTAGTAATGGTAAATGTTGGACATAGAAGATTAGTTCAGTAATCTATGGCGTATCCATGTGATGAAGTAGTTCATGAGGCCACTAAAAGGATTGTCTTGAAGAACAGGTGAGGATTATTAACTAACACTGACAATAATAATGATAGCTTTCTTTTATTTAGTGGCAGGCACTGTGCTTATACATATTTAGGAACTAATTTAATCCTTAACAACCTATATGTTTGGTGTTATTATTATCATCTCCTTTGTAGAGATGAGGAAACAAGCTCAGAGGATTAGGTGGTCTCTCAGGGCCCATCAGTTGGCCACTGAGTAAGCAATGGAACAATGACACAAACCTGATAGTCTGTCTCCAGGGCTTACCTCCTTAACAACTGTGCTGTATAGATACCTAGGATGTGCACAGTCTATCTGTAGATGGAAAATACAATTACAAGACAGCAAGGATAGTGTGACCCCAATATAGTAAAATATAATAAATATGTGAGTATGTATATGAGAAAAGAAAATACTTAAGAGTATTCACCAAAAAGTTAAATGGGTAATTCTGGGTGGTAGAATATTTTTCTTTATACACATTTTTTCCCCCAAAGCACCTGTTACTTTTTTGGTATTTTTTATTGAGGTAAAAATACATAACATAGAACTCACCATTTTAATAATTTAAATTTTTTTTTAATTAAAAACCTTTTTAATGTTTTATTCTTTTAGAGAGAAAGAGAGAGAGTATGAGGAGGGGAGGGGCAGATAGAGGAAGACACAGAATCTGAAGCAAGCTCCAGGCTGAGCTGTCAGCACAGAGCCCGACGTGGGGCTCAAACCCACAAACCATGAGATCATGACCTGAGCTGAAATTGGACACTTAACCAACTGAACCACCCAGGTGCCCCTCACCATTTTAACCATTTTTAAGTGTACAATTCAGCTGCATTATGCTGTATAACTATCATCACCATCCAATCAAGAACTTCCTCATTATCACTTCCCCTTTACCCCAGTCCCTGGTAACTTCTTTCTTCTCTATAAACTTGACTACTCTAAGTATCTCACCTAAGTGGAATCATACATTTGTCTTTTTGTGATTTCATCGAATATAATTTCTTCAAGTTCATAGATGTTCTGGCATGTGTCAGAACTTCATCACTTTTTAAGGCTGAATAGGATTCCATTGTATGTATATACTGCATTTTGTTTATCCATTCATCTGTTGATAGACATTTGGGTTGTTTCTACCTTTTGGCTATTGTGAATAATGTTGCTATGAACATGGGTATACTAGTATCTGTTGGAGTCCCTGCTTTTAATTCTTTTGGGAATATATCTAAGAGTAGAATTGTTGGGTCATATGGCAATTCTATGTTTAACCTTCTTGCAGAATTGCCTGATTTTTTCCTACTGTGGCCACACCAGCCCACCAGCATTGTTCAAGGATTCCAATTTCTCTACATCTTCACCAGTATTTGTCATTTTCCTTTAAAAAAAAAGTAATAGCCATCCTAAATGGTATAAAGTGGTATCTCATTGTGGTTTTGATTTGCATTTCCCTAATGACTGGCAATGTTGAGCATCCCTTCATGTGTTTATTGGCCATTTATATATCTTCTTCGGAGAAATGTCTATTCAAGTCCTTTGTCCAAGTTTTAATTGGGCTATTTGTTTTCATCTGTTCCTTTTTAAATGAGAAAAATAAACCACAGTGACTTTTATGTAGGATTAAAAAAATACGTATCTGATTATGTCTCTTCTTGCCTGTCTACCTTGGGCTGCTTCTGGGGTGAGACTCATGCTACCAAAGCATGGGCAGGCCGGGCTCTCTCTGCAGCCTCCTATCTGGCATCTCTGCCTCCCACTTGGTGGTACAGGTGCTCCAATCTTCTTGCAGGCACTATGCTTTTGCCCATGCTCTACCTTTTGCAGAGAT